>JASDDO010000024.1:901749023-902949023 GCA_030015575.1 Agapanthus africanus | reverse complement strand
GCGGACCGGAGTACCTTGCTGGAATGTCAGGTCAAGTCGCCGGCACGGCCGGATTCCGGCGAACCGCCAAAACAGCGACAAAGTTAGCAAATACTACGCACGGACAAATAACAACCAGCGAGGGGAAAAAGGAAGGGAGAAGGTAGAGAGAAGCTTACAGGGATTGCAAGGGTTGCAACGGCGATGGGGTCGATGGCGATGGGGCGCCGGCGAGGAACAGTGAACGTGGACTCGGCTGCAGGTGCTGGATCAGGAGATACGGTGAGGAGGGAGAGGTAATGGCCGGGTTTGGGTTGCAGGGGAAGAGGAGATGGTCGGCGGTGGCGCAGGTGACGACGACGAGGGTCGACGGCGGCGTTTCCGGCGACCCGGAGAAGGTGCTAGGGTTGCTATTTGGGTTCTGTTGCGGCGCCGGCACTCGGGAGGAGGAGGAAGGTGTCGAGGTCGGGAAGAGGGGCGAAGGGGGAGATGCTGGCGTCGTCGGCGATGAGGTGCGGCGGCGACGGCGAGCACGGCGGGTGCAGGTGGCTACGGCTACGGTGTGGGTGCACGGGACGTGGGGAGAGGAGGAATGAGGTGAGGTTGAGACGAGGACGATGGTGGCGTCGGCGTTGGGCTGCGGCGGCGACGGCACGGTGGCTGGGCTAGGGTTCCGATGGGGTTAGGGTTACGCGATGGTTTCTCGTGAAGAAACGTGGAGACGAGGCTGCGAGGTATATATATATGGGATAGAGAGAGAGGGTTAGAGGGAAAGAGAGATTAGAGGAAGAGAGAGATAGAGACAGAGAAGGAGAGAGGAGAGATAGAGAGGTAGAGAGAGGGTTAAAAGGCAGGGGGCCCACGAGGTTTAAGCCTCGTGATTGGCCAGGGAAAAATGAAAGGAATTTTTAAAAAGATTTCATAAATAATAAAGTGATTTATACGTAACAGATTATAAGGGTTAGAATATATTTTATAGTTTTAGATTATTTAATTAAATTGGGATTTTGGCGCTAAATGAAACATTTCCAAATCGTGCCCGGGTTGCGCCTAAATATTTGAAATTTAAATAATAGGATTTTAAGCGGGTTCCAAATTTTAAAATGGGATGTTTTAAGATTAAAAAGCATGCCCCCAAGTCGGACACTTGCACGCGCGCGAAGCCGTCCAAACTCGCCCGTTTCACCGAACGGGATGAAAACTCGACGCGCGGACGCTACCACGCGGCTAGGGATGACGAGTAGGCCAAGATAGATATTTTTAATTTTACTTTAGGTGTTAAAATTTGTTATATGCAAAACTGATTTAGCCGGTTAAAATTTTGCAATAAGAACCAAACAAGCAAGATAAATGAAATGAGCAATGTCGAACACTCAACCAGTAACAGAAATAGTAGTATTGTGCTCGGGTGTTACATGTAGGGCATTTTTGTTCCTTTTTTTATTAAATTCCCATTTAGATGCCCCTACGGACATAACCGTAGGTTATTGGTTTGCGGCTCCGTAGGGCCAAACAACAAATTACGATTTAATATTTTTAAATTAAAATGTCGGGCACTGTAGGGACAACCATTTGGCCCTACGGCTTAGTCCGTAGGGGCAAGAAAAATCTGCCCCTAAGGATTTAATCATCCGTAGGGGCAACCCCATATTATAGTAGTGAAACGATTCAGATTTGTTGAATAAATTAGTTTATCCAACATTGTATATTGTTCCTTACCATATTCAAGCCACACATTATTGTGTTTTATGTCCTTTTTGTCAAATACCATATCTTTCTCTAGATTAGATTAGACACATATGCTTAAGGAAAATGAACGAAATGACCTCACACTGCACTACTGTAAACTGTGTGTATTAGAGATGTGGTATTAACGACCGTTAAATTTATACGGTTGCTAATAAAATATTAGCGACTGCATATAATTATACGGTCGTTAATAGACAGTCGTCAATACCAGGCTCATATTGACGACCGTCCTATCGCGACCGTATATGTACGGTCGCTAATTCCATCACCAAATCTTTCACTTCTGATTGGTCCAAACAAGTTGCCGCGGATCACCCCTCCTCCAAATTCCAAACGTCCATTCTTCTCACTATCCAACGGTCACATACCCCCGTCTCCCTCTCTGGCTCCTTTATATAATTCCCAATCCCTTTCATTTTCCACACATCAAATCCCAACACGAAATTCAAAAAAAAAACCAAAAAAAAAAGCTCAGATATCAATCAAAGGAGTCTTCGAAGGCTAAGAAGGGCGCCGGCGGTCGCAAGGGCGGCGGCCTTAAGCAGAAGTCGGTGAGCAAAATATGTTTACTCGTAAGGGCGACGTGTGGATGAGTAAATATTGAGAAAACCATAAAAATAAACTTCAAATTGTAAGAATGTTGGGATCAAAATTTACACTCTAAGTTAAAAAGTCAAAACCAAAGAGTAGGTCTAAACTAAAGAAAGTGGACCCTGATGCTGAATCCATGCCGGGCCTATGCCCAAACTCAAGTCGGGTCCCAAACCGAACCCAAGTCCAAGCAGCTGGGTCTAACACTAGACCGGTCCAAGCTCAAGCATAAGACACCGCTCCATACTGTATATATTAGAGACAGTTTAAAACGGTCTTTAAAGATAAGTATACGATCGCTAATACACCGCCGCTGACAAGATGGTTGCTTATTAGCGACCGTTTTCAAATGGTCCTTAAAGAATACGGTCGCTGATAGGATATGAGCGACCGTATCACACGGTCCCCAATGTATGGACACGTGGCATTGCAACAAAATTTAACCGTAAACTACGGTCGCTAATGGGGGTATTAGCGACCGTAACCGTACCTTATACGGTCGCTAAAACTCCTTTACTGTGCATTTTTTAATAAAAAATTCCAAATTGCATACAATAATACATTTAATTACAATATAACACGCTAAGAATAGCGTTCGATCGCAAACCATATATATAAACGAAACAAACTCCAATATCTAACAGTTTCATCATCTCAACAACACACATATACACATATGAACTACAATCGTAATAAATAGTATAATATGTCCAATGATATGAAAAACATTCTAAATCAACACAAAAACAATATTGTTTTGAATATAAACAATACAATATGTATGCTATATGATAAATTCTCCAAGTCGCTCACAATCCTATTTCAATCAACCGCGCGCACCCTGCAAATCCAAAGATATAAATAATTGCATAAACTTAAATCATAATTTTTGAAATTAAATGCGTTAACTACACTAACTAATACATGTATATATGCTTACTTCGCTAACTCCCACCATTATCATCGCCATCTGAATCTTGCCCTGCAAAAAATCAATTCGTTTGGTTGATGTCTTCTTGCGAAAAAAATGTCCACGGCCCTCCCTATGGCGGATGCTGAGGATAAAGGGGTTCCTGTAGCGGAGATGGATGCCGAGGGTAGTAGTAGTCTCCCTGTTGCGGAGGCAGAGGGTAAGAAATCTGTTGCGGAGGCAGAGACCGAGGGTAGTATCCCTGTTGCTAAGGAGGAGGGTAGTACGACGGCGACGGTCCCTGTGATGGAGGTGGGTAATACCTACACTGCGTTGAAAGAGGGTAATATGTTGGCTGCGACGGCCATGAACCTTGTGTTGATCACGGTTGCAAAGGCGGACCGTGTTGTTGCGAGAATTGATTCCTCCAGGCATCCATTTCAGCTTTCCATTTCACGCTCCCTCCTGAGCTCCTCCCATAGCACTACTACCTCCGGTGTCTCGATAGGAGATGGGTTGGAGCGAGCGGTCGACGTACTTGAAGTTTCTCTGACGGAACTCGACAACACAAGACCAACTGGACCACCTAAAACGGGATAACAGCTGTGCTCCCTTGAGCGAGGGAAAATATGATTTAATATAGATAGCTCGGTATCTCTAAGAAGAGGATCGTCGGCGGGAAAATCAGGATTTGATTCCCGATAGCACCTCTCCGTCTCCTCAATCCTCGATTTCGATAAATAAAATAATTAATTACTTTTCATTGCAAAGTTAACAATTGAGTATAATTATTTAAAATAATTTATAATTCCAATCTCACCATATGTTGAGAGGCTATTTCTAATTCTTCTTCTGTCATGCCTTCCCTCGTGTGCACCGCCTTCCAAGTCTCAGCAAGG
Organism: Agapanthus africanus; assembly: GCA_030015575.1. Classification (NCBI taxonomy): domain Eukaryota; kingdom Viridiplantae; phylum Streptophyta; class Magnoliopsida; order Asparagales; family Amaryllidaceae; genus Agapanthus; species Agapanthus africanus. Next base: position 902,944,895 of record JASDDO010000024.1, on the reverse strand, counting down.
CTCGGTTTTTTTCCAGCCCTTTCCTGTACAGGATATATAATTTATTTATATGTGTTTATATGCAACGCTAAATTGAAAAAATTTAATATATATGTAATTACAGATAAACTCACCAAAGTAGACCTATACTGATATATAGGAACCGATCTACCATAATACTCTTCTGTGTATTTCCCTCGGTTCTGCTTATTTCTTTCAGATTCTGCCTGCATGTTTAGAAGACAACTGTTTCCTTATAAAAAATAATATATATATATATATAAAGAAAGAAAGAGGAAAAAATTCCCCACTGTGCAGGTCTCACGTGCTCACACCTAAGGGGCTATATGCAAAGCATATAGCCGCTGCATTTAAGAAGTTGATAGGTCAAAATTGAGCCTCACGTGTAAGCACGTGAGCGCGTATATGCAAAGCATATAGACGCTACATTCAAACAGATAGCACGCAAAAAAAGGGGGGAGGAGGGTTATGTGCTACACGTGAGTGTTTCTAAACACTTTCCAAACTGATAGAATTAAATTTGAAATAAAAGGATCAATACTCTATTGGGTGTTAGTTATATGTATGCCCTAGAGGCCATTACTGTACATAGGATGTATATTGTAGTGGATGCTGGGACATATATAGGGAGGACTTTCTTGCTCGACATGATAGTATGCTATCTGGTTACTCTTTACCTTAACGTGTACACTGATTGTCTCTCTGTTACATGTTGGTAAAGCCTTAGGATGTGTACTTGACTACCTGGACTATGATGCGGATCATACTAGTGGGAACATGGTAGTCCATAAGTACATCCTTCAAAATCCCTAGTCGTGGGTGTATCGAGACGGGGCATCGATATACCAGAGTAGACTAGCGTGTACCTTCTCGACCCATACAGATGGGCGATGGATGATCCCATATCCATTGGTGTTTGACATCAGAGGAGATATACGGGTGCTCAGTAGAGACTGGGTACACTGGACGGACTCGCCGAGAACTCCCAGATGGTATTATACCTTACGTCAGATGGCAGTTCTCTGGTGATACTGGTACAGAGTAGTCTGTTGACCCGAGATCGTCATAGAGTCTTGTGTGGTTCCCACTGTGCTTTGATTGCCATCTTACCACGTCCAAGAGGGCGTGCAAAACGGTGGTTTTTGGGTACAGTCCCGAGTCACATGGAGGCAATGAGCGATAGGAGGGGATTCATCTCTTCCGGTATAGGGAGTTGATGTTGCGCTGTGTTCGATTGGCTATAACAGGAAATCCCTGGCCAGGGTTGCTGAGATTTACTGGTAAGTGTTACCAGTAGTTTCTCGAATTGTTATAGACCTCATATCAACACGACTTATCGAGCTATTGGGGTCTGACGTTTACCACCCCTAGGCGAGATATGCGACATATCAGACGATCAGACCGGACTGTACGGTAGTGTTACTGGTTGGATTCACAGGAGTGTGAGCGGGCTTGCTCGTCGATCTTCTGATCGCTCAATACCCGGGTGGCCGTTACGTTTAGCAGACCGCTTGAGCTTGTGGGTGTTTGATATGATCATCACCTGCTGCCGGCGTATTGACGAGTCTTTAGAGTCCTACACAGAGGTTTCCTGGCTCAAGCGAAACGAAATAGGAGCGCATATGAGATATGTGCGGGACCGAGAATAATGCGTGTATATGATACCGTATTCTATTCTCGCGATGAATGTATCGATTGGTTGTATGCGATATAACCTAGTTATCGATTCAAGAATTGATTCGATAAGCCGATACATTGGATACTAGTCGGTGATATGCGATATGACCGGATCGTTAAATCAAGCGTTGATTTAATGATTTAATGTATAATTATATATTTGATATATTACTTTGCATTAACTAGTATTGGTTCACTTTAAATGGATTTTCTCACTTGCATGTGCGCATTGTATATGCGATATACTGTTGTGCACTTGATTGTATCATGTTTGATGATACATGCTTACTTGAGTTTGTGTAAAGATTAAACCATGGTTATTTAAATGGTTAGGGTTTTGTTTTTCATTTTCTTATTCATTTATTTATTTGTTTATTCATTTTGGAAATGATAAGAAAAGAATGGTGGCTTTATTTGTTGTTTTGTTGAAGCTTCATGAAACTTTGACCTAGTCCACCATTCTTATCTCATCCTTAACCCTAACCATTCCAACTAACCCTAGTTTATTCTCTACACATTACCATGGTTAATTTTATGATGAGAATCATTTTATTATTCTTTTCATAAAACTTATCATATTATCTTCTTCTTCTTCTTCTTCTTCTTCAAGAAGAAAACCAAGCATCCATCAATGGTGATTGATGAAAAAGAGTGAGAAATCCAATTCTAAAGTCTACCCACTTCCTATTTCTTCATCCTCTACCTCTTGCCAAGTAGTAGAGTGTGTTTCCTTCACAAGTTTCATGACTTGGTGAAGTTGGAGCTTGATCTAGCGATGTCTCGACGTAGATCATCTTCGGCACGTCGTCGATGACCTAGCCCGCTTCTTCTCCGATGAAGCCGACGCTAGAGCCCGGGATTTCATTTGGACAGCGGAGAGGACTTCATCACGGAGCCGTGGAGGTGGAGGACCGGATCTACAAAGGTTGTATTTCCGTATTCTTGTAGTTAAGTGTTAACTAGTTGCTTTGTTTCGCCTATTTATCTAGCCAACGATCCGTATTAGGGTTTCTCGGCACCGTAATTTTTGAAATTGGCATGGTTGATGCCTTGTGAGACCGCTTGGGAGTGCCTAGGAACCCTACAGTGGTATCAGAGCCTAGCTAGAGCCTTAAGCGAAGTCTAGACGGAGTTTGTAGTCCGATCGACCCGAAACCCAAACCCTAAACTTGCTCTCTGGACATTTCTGTAAAATGTGGATTTTTAGAAAATAAAAATATTCAGAAAAATCAGCAGGAAGATCTAAGGGTTACTGAAAAATTCGAGAGCCTAATTCCTTAATATCGCCGCGGATCCGCGGCATGAGCATGCTCATGCGGCGGTTCCGCGGCCACTTTGTCTTTTTGTGCATCGAATTTTGCACCTTAATTCTTGTTTTTCAGTTCTGGTTTTCCTGGGAATTTTTAATATTTTTTCCAGAGTTGTATTTTCTGGGTTGTATTGGGGATTCGGAGATTCGATCGGACTGTCTAATTTTGTCTGTGTGTTTTTCCGGGTAATTTTTAGAATATGTTAAAAAAAAAATTCGACCGGATATAAATACCCAAGTTTTCCATTGTCGGGAAATTTCCAATTGTTGGTTTTTTCCGTTGTTTAACGACGTTCTAAGTAGTGCAAGTAACTCGATGGACCCTCTAGAAGACAACAAACCTTAACTCGATTATGTGACCGTCTTGAACTGCCCTTTGAACCTTCGGGTTTGGGGCAGTACGCCGTGCCACATGTGAGGCGTTGGCTTGACCCTTCTACGACTGGACCGTTGGTACTGAGGCACGAACTGAATGTTGTTAGACTTATTTCATGTGTTGATCTGTATCGGGAAAACTTGGGTGTTCGATTGTTCGATCGGAAAGTTTGACATTTTCTATTTATCCGGAATGGGATACAATAATTGGAATTCACAAGAAGTTATGAGATAACTGAATGAATGTTATAAATATAGCAGTTTAGTCTCACTTGATCGGTTGCCACGGAATTTTGATGTGATCAAACGTCCGTCGCAATCACGTAGCGTACGCGGATACTCGCCGGGTAAACTTAATAGACAGCCTCACTCCATAGCCCCGACCAAGTGACTGTAGGAGAACCCCGTCGCCGAAAGCATCCGTTCGGGTGCTCGCGGCAGCGGTGTTCCGCCTTGGTGCACTTCGTCGACGGTATCGGGGGTGCGGCCGTCTACTGAAGTTTGCGACGAGCATTCGATCAGGATGTCGGGAATCTTGTTGAATTGCCCGACTTGATATTGAAAAGTGTTTTCGATTTTGAGACTAAAATGCGGGGTTTATAATTGTTAGGCATGCGATGTCTAAAGAATTCATTTGATAAGGCATGCGATGTCTGAGATGGTTGCGGATTCCAACTGTTGTAGTTTTACACTTTCTTTTCTGTGACCGTAAGTGTAATATGCGAAATCGCCGGTTTCGTTGCTATATGTCAACGACAATTGGGATGCGCATGTTTACTCACGTTGATGACATGTGATGTTATGTGTTGCTGGATATGTTATATTGGATCGTCGTGTTTGAATAGCCGGGGGTTTTTATGTGAGATGAGTGTTTTTCATTTTCATTCATGTAAAAACTTGTATGTAATATTCTTTTATTGGGGCACTTCCAGGTTGCGGAAGTTGTCACCCTTTGTATATTATTTACTTTTCCGCACTAGGATAGACCCAAGGAGGGGAGCACAAGTAACCGGGTTCTGGAGTCCAGTGGGAGACCAACTCGAGGAGTCGAGTCCGGGTCTCCTAACTCTAGAATTGGTAGGGTTGCTTGCCGCTCTCGTAGGGGTCTAGGGGTGTGGGTTTAGCTATTCATCACGACCGTGGAATCCGTGTTTTTTACTGGCTCGTATTGAAAACACGAACGTCCTAGTATATCCAATATTTCATATGTTTCTTCTGCTGCGATATCTGTGATGTGATCATGTGATGTTCTGTGATAGATACAATATATATGATATATTATATAGATGTTACTTATGTTTTACACCCGCGCTAGCCCTGCCCCGCTCTGCCGTTAGTTACCTAACCTAACGGTGCACGAGGGGACATCGAGGCGAATGCGGATGGCATAAGTGTACGTCGTATTTATCTGTGATGTTTAGGTACATAAATGATGGGACTTCATTAATGTGATTAATGAAATAAAAGAAACCTAAGATGTTGTAGAATCGAATTTCCAAATTAAAACAGGTAGCTACAGTTCTTGCTTTGCACAGAGGTATATGTGATATATCCTGCACCTTATTCGATGAGGAAAGGACCGAGATCCCTTCACCGGGAGTGACTCCTTTAGCAATAACTGGCAGATGCTACACACCCGGTTTGTCTTTTGATTGCTTTTAAGAGTTTTTGCTTTGCACAGTGATATATATGATATATCCCGCACCTCATTCGACGAGGAAAGGACCGACGATCCCTTCACCGGGAGTGACTCCTTTAGCAAAACTGGAAAAGCCTCAAAAGAACTCCATTTTAAAATCATTTGATTCTACAACGATATCAAGTTCATTACGCAATAGGTTTTCAGAAAAACCTGTCGTAGCCCTCCGTCATTTCAGATAAGTCCTATTTAGTATTCGTGCTACGTTTGTTGACCTCTGTCAAGGCGTAGTGTGCGGTAGCTAACTAGTATTTATCTGCTTATGCATATGATGCAGATTGGATTAGGGTAGTCGTGCGGCCTTGTTGACCTCCGTCAAGGGTCGTGCGGGTGGGTTTAATTCGATCAAGAAATGACGGGTTGAACTTGACTAGTAGCCTATGGTTTGTTGACCTCCGTTAAGATCATAGGGTGCTAGGGGCAAAATATTATCGGGAATTTCAAGTGTTGAAATTTGCAATGAGATTGCATACCTTCTATAAGATAGTTGGATCCCGATACCCGCTGCGAGTAATTGTTACTCCTGGGAGAGTTTTACACATTACAATTAGCCGATCAAGTAGGTGTCTAGAAAGGTGTCAACGGGGTTACGCCTCTGGGAAAACGAGGTTTACATTAATTAGGTTCGTGCGAAAGCACGGGGGACCTTCCTCAAAGTACCGACACTGGCCTGGCTGAAAGATTGGCGAACTTGTAGTGTGTAATTAATCCCGGCTAGTCTTTCCTTTTAGGGTTTGAAGGAAGATTTGATAAAAAGCAGTGGGAGCCATCCTGATTAGATAAAATAATAACCAATCTATTCTTGCAAGAGCGCACGCTGAGTGTTTTCTTCTCTCTCTCTCCAGGTAGAGACCATATCACGCCTTAATCAAGATAATAATACGGATTATTGACCGAACCCGCTTGTTATACAGAGCTGGGGAACGTTGGTCCCGCTCCAACTTATAATTATTATAAGACAGAGCAGGAAATTGGGGATTACCAGAATTCCCGTGCCGCCCAAACGAAGAGAGTGCATGCTGATGCATCATCTTCGGGTGTGTACATTACAGAGAACTGTTTATCAGTATCCTTTACGTCCTGGGTATGTGATACCAGATCAGGATCCCAGATATGTAATCTGTTACATAGGGCTACAGAAAGGTAGAGAACTGAGAACGGGTGATAAGTTTCATGAGGCAGAAAACGGGGCAAGTGTTGCAGCCAAGTCTGTTGGTCACTGTCACCCTGTATTACCAATACATTGATTCTGAACAAATGTTATTAGATACCGAACCTGATATACAAAATCATATCAGTCTCTTTATTAGTAAAGAAATGATAAAATTTTGTATTGTTGGATAATGTTTTGAACATTTCCTATATCAAAAGTTGATCGGTTCAGGCACGTTATCTAAAAGCATTGATGTTCTAAATCAAACTATAGTTCTTTAGTATACGGAACACACACAAGAGAAAGAGTTCAGAAATGAACGAATTCTTCTTGAGGTATTGTAGACTAGGTCATATCAATGCGACCCGACTAGCTGAAGTTACATATAGATGCATATTTAAATCAGTTTGAATTTACATCTTGTGAAACTTGCCAGTCATGTCACAAAGATTAGATGACCATAGCTCTGTTTATTGGAAACAGAGAAAGAGTTAGTGAACTCTTGGGATGATGCATGTTGATGTATAAAGGTCCCCTGTCTACACATGCCAAGACCGGTTCTTTGTACTTCATTACATTCTCTGATAATCTCTTAAGATTCAGATATATGTTCCTGTTGAAACACAAGTCCGAACCTTTTAAGATATTCACAGAATATGATTTAGAAGTAGAGAACCAAAATGGGTATAAGTATTATGTCCTTTGATGTGATCAAGGAGGAGAACACTTGAGCACGGAAATCCTGGATTATTCTAAAGGAGAATGAGATTCTCTCTCAGCATTACTCCTCCGTATACACCATTGCACGATGGTATATCGGGGCGGAGTGATCACACCCTATATGATAAGGTGTGCTCTATGATGAGTACTACTGAGTTACCTATTTCCTTTTTGGGAGTTATGCACTTGAGAAGCTGCATACCTATTGAATAGGGTTCAAATCAAATCAGTTGTCTACCGCTTCATATGTGATATGGAAAGGGAAGAGCCCATATCTTAAGTTGGTTAAGATTTGGGGTTGTCCGGGCTATGTCTAAAAGCAAAATCCGGACAAGCTCGAGGCAAGGTCTATAATGTAGAACTGGAAAGGTTCCAGCTATGCAAACTGCAGCTGATGATTTGAAAGAACCAAAGGATTCAATAGTTACCGACGAACCTCAGCCTCTCCGCCGATCTAGTAGGGTTCCTCACCCACCTGAGAGATACTTCGGTTTCTCTATGACAGTGGGAGCGAGGATTGCATCATGAGATGATGACCCAACTAGCTTCGAGCTGGCCATCGAGAGTAAGACTCTGTAAGAATGGCTGGATGTTTATCGATCTGAGATGGAATCCTTATACACCAACAAAGTATGGACTTTGGTTGCTATATCTGAAGGGTTAAATCCCCATCAGGAGCAAGTATATCTTGAGAAGATTACTTGGTGTAGATGGAAAAGTTGAGACTTTCAAAGCTAGACTTGTTAAAGGTTTTCGTCATTGACCAGGCGTGGATAATGATGAAACCTTTTTCCAGTATCTATGCTTAAGTCCATCCAGATCCTACTTGCCATGGCTACATACCATGACTACGATATCTGGTGGTTGGGTGTCATGACTGCTTTTCTAAATGATGTTTTAGAAAAGGGCGTCTATAAGTACACAGCCAGAGGGCTTCGTAGACACTGGGAGCAGCGGAAACGTGTAAAAGTTGCTTTATAGGATAAAGCAGACATCGCGGAGTTGGAACGTCTGTTTTGATGAAGTAGTCAAAGTGTTTGACATCATCAAAATGGTAGATGAACCTTGTATAAACAAAAAGGTAGTAGGGAGTATGGTGACGATCCTCGTAGAGTACGTGGATAACATACTCTTGATAGGGAAGGAGTTTCCTATGCTACGCTCGATCAATCTCCGCTTATCATAATGATTCTCCATAGAGGATCAAAATGATACCTCATAAATCCTGGATTTTGGATCTATGAGATAGATCTAATTGGATATTAGAATACTCACTAGTTGTAGTGAGATGGTATCAGTCGATCCTGGGGAGAATCACTGGAAGGGTTCCAAGGTGATAAGGACGACTGAAAGTCAGTCACAGGCATTGTCTTTACCCTCAGTAAAGGGACGGTATGTTGGAAAGGTTCCAAGCTAGATACCGTGGCTAACTAGACGATAAAGGCAGGATACATCGCTACTTAAGATGCTACCAAAGAGGCAGTCTGGGTGTATATTGGTTCATGAGATGAACTTAGTTCCTCCCATTGTGAGACAATGGAGTTGTGGCTTATGCCAAGGAACGTCCGTCCCATCAGTGATCCAGACATATTCTAAGGTAGTATCACCTGATCATGGAGATGGTTGATCTCTAAGGGATCGAGGCTAGGAGAGTAGACTCGGAGGACAACGCAGCGGATCCACTCACAAAGGCCTTTTCCCAGAGAGAGACTTTTATGGGATGGTTGAGTATGAGATACTGCGACCACTGCTACAGATGGCCCTAGTGCAAGTGGGAGATTGTTAGTTCTATGTATGCCCTAGAGGCCATTACTGTACATAGGATGTATATTGTAGTGGATGCTGGGACATATATAGGGAGGACTTTCTTGCTCGACATGATAGTATGCTATCTGGTTACTCTTTACCTTAACGTGTACACTGATTGTCTCTCTGTTACATGTTGGTAAAGCCCTTAGGATGTGTACTTGACTACCTGGACTATGATGCGGATCATACTAGTGGGGACATGGTAGTCCATAAGTACATCCTTCAAAATCCCTAGTCGTGGGTGTATCGAGACGGGGCATCGATATACCAGAGTAGACTAGCGTGTACCTTCTCGACCCATACAGATGGGCGATGGATGATCCCATATCCATTGGTGTTTGACATCAGAGGAGATATACGGGTGCTCAGTAGAGACTGGGTACACTGGACGGACTCGCCGAGAACTCCCAGATGGTATTATACCTTATGTCAGATGGCAGTTCTATGGTGACACTGGTACAGAGTAGTCTGTTGACCCGAGATCGTCATAGAGTCTTGTGTGGTTTCCACTGTGCTTTGATTTCCATCTTACCACGTCCAAGAGGGCATGCAAAACGGTGGTTTTTGGGTACAGTCCCGAGTCACATGGAGGCAATGAGCGATAGGAGGGGATTCGTCTCTCCCGGTATAGGGAGTTGATGTTGCGCTGTGTTCGATTGGCTATAACAGGAAATCCCTGGCCAGGGTTGTTGAGATTTACTGGTAAGTGTTACCAGTAGTTTCTCGAATTGTTATAGACCTCATATCAACACGACTTATCGAGCTATTGGGGTCTGACGTTTACCACCCCTAGGCGAGATATGCGACATATCAGACGATCAGACCGGACTGTACGGTAGTGTTATTGGTTGGATTCACAGGAGTGTGAGCGGGCTTGCTCGTCGATCTTCTGATCGCTTAATACCCGGGTGGCCGTTACGTTTAGCAGACCGCTTGCGGCTTGTGGGTGTTTGATATGATCATCACCTGCTGCCGGCGTATTGACGAGTCTTTAGAGTCCTACACAGAGGTTTCCTGGTTCAAGCGAAACGAAATAGGAGCGCATATGAGATATGTGCGGGACCGAGAATAATGCGTGTATGTGATACCGTATTCTATTCTCGCGATGAATGTATCGATTGGTTGTATGCGATATAACCTAGTTATCGATTCAAGGATTGATTCGATAAGCCGATACATTGGATACTACTCGGTGATATGCGATATGACCGGATCGTTAAATCAAGTGTTGATTTAATGATTTAATGTATAATTATATATTTGATATATTACTTTGCATTAACTAGTATTGGTTCACTTTAAATGGATTTTCTCACTTGCATGTGCGCATTGTATATGCGATATACTTTTGTGCACTTGATTGTATCATGTTTGATGATACATGCTTACTTGAGTTTGTGTAAAGATTAAAACATGGTTATTTAAATGGTTAGGGTTTTGTTTTTCATTTTCTTATTCATTTATTTATTTGTTTATTCATTTTGAAAATGATAAGAAAAGAATGGTGGCTTTATTTGTTGTTTTGTTGAAGCTTCATGAAGCTTTGACCTAGTCCACCATTCTTATCTCATCCTTAACCCTAACCATTCCAACTAACCCTAGTTTATTCTCTACACATTACCATGGTTAATTTTATGATAAGAATCATTTTATTATTCTTTTCATAAAACTTATCATATTATTATCTTCTTCTTCTTCTTCAAGAAGAAAACCAAGCATCCATTAATGGTGATTGATGAAAAATAGTGAGAAATCCAATTCTAAAGTCTACCCACTTCCTATTTCTTCATCCTCTACCTCTTGCCAAGTAGTAGAGTGTGTTTCCTTCACAAGTTTCATGACTTGGTGAAGTTGGAGCTTGATCTAGCGATGCCTCGACGTAGATCATCTTCGGCACGTCGTCGATGACCTAGCCCGCTTCTTCTCCGATGAAGCCGACGCTAGAGCCTGGGATTTCATTTGGACAGCGGAGAGGACTTCATCACGGAGCCGTGGAGGTGGAGGACCGGATCTACAAAGGTTGTATTTCCGTATTCTTGTAGTTAAGTGTTAACTAGTTGCTTTGTTTCGCCTATTTATCTAGCCAACGATCCGTATTAGGGTTTCTCGGCACCGTAATTTTTGAAATTGGCATGGTTGATGCCTTGTGAGACCTCTTGGGAGTGCCTAGGAACCCTACATTGGGAAGACATCTCCTTAAATCTTTTTAAACTATCCGATAGAATCAAATTTTATATATGTGGGAAATATTTCCCTGATCTTCCTTAAACTAGAAAGATTTTCTTTGTTAGACGAAGGATGTTTGGATCAAAGATCTAACGGTGATCGTTTGATAGAATAAAATTATATTTTATAAAAATATTTTCTAATCTGGAAAAAAATAAATAAGAAATTTTCTCTGTTAAACAGAGAGCTTTTGGATTAAAAATCCAACGGTGAATAAAATTCACCAGAACAATTGGATTGATTATGAAATCAATCATGATCTCTCAATGAGGGATTTGCTTAACAAATTGATTCTTTTTCTTCTCCTATAAATAAGAGCAAACAAAAAGGAGAGGAGGAGGAGGAGAAAAAAACATACAGAGAAAAAGGGGAAGAAGAGAATTTAAGTCTCGGAAAAGACTTACTTCATCAGAACATTCTAGATAAAAAAAAGAGAAATACCCAGAGATTATTCTATCTTGACTTTTCTAAGGATTTAACCCTTCGCATAAGAACTTAGTTCTTCCTCTGGTTGAGATCTGTAGAAGCAGATCTTCCCATAAGTTGAGAATTTAATTCTCATCGGGGAGATTCTGTCATGCAGATTCAAAACCTAGGTGAAAGAACCGAGTTCAAAGAATTTAATTCTTACAGAAACATATGTGAATTTAATTTCTATGAAAACCCAGGTTTAACCCTACAATAAGAATTTAATTCTTACAAAAAAAGAGGCATGGGATCCTCCAAAACCCTGACATGAGATCAAAATCTCCAAACACTCAATAGGATCTCACGTGCTCCACGTGAGCGTCTCTGATGAATAAAAAGGGAAACACACAAAATCACCGCGCGTGCTCGCACGTGAGTCAAGTGTTTAACACTTCTATGTAAAAAAAAAAGGGAAGGAGGAATAGAACCCAGAGAACAATTTTCACTTTAGGGCGCTTCACGTGCCTACACGTGAGCGCTTCCAAAAGTCAAGAGTTTAACACTTCTATGTAAAAAAAGGGTAAGGGGGAATAGAACCCAGAAAACGAATCCCACTTTAGGGCGCCTCACGTGCTCACATGTGAGCGGGTCCAAAGTGCAATGTTTAACTCTGATTCGGAGCCTTGCGTGGGAACACGTGAGTGCTGAACATATACCAATGCTTGGCACTTTTGGGAAATCAGACTTCAGCTTCAAATTGGCTAAGTCTTCCTGATGTCAAAACCTCTTTGATCTCCAAGTCAACTGAGCCTCTGTGCTCAGGTTTTCCCAAACTAATCTCAGTCTCAAACATGATTGATGACCACTCAACTGATGATATCCAAAACGATATTCATCCCATATTCCCCTAAGGAAATCGTAGTCTCAAAATACGACTAATGATTTCTGGGTTGACCACCAATCCATTTCCCCTCGAATAGGGAAATTGGTTCAAGGGTATATCTCTCCACACCTCTGATACATGTCGTTGTAATTTCTCAACGTCTTCAGAGAGGTGGCGGGTCCTAACAACTAACTGCTCTTCGGTGCACTTCCCAAACTGACGTGCACACCCCAGATCAGACCGCACCCCAAACTGGGTGCATTCTATATTTTCGTTGCTCATCCCGACACGTAATAAATACACGTGCGTGCAGGGTGGTATACGGACCGTAACGTCCTCAAACTAGTACGGACCGTAACGTCCTCAAATTACTACGGACCGAAACGTCCTTAAACTAAACTCTACGGACTGTAATGTCCTTAAACTACTACGGACCGTAACGTTCTTAAACTAAACCTTACGGACCGTAACGTCCTCAAATTACTACGGACCGAAACGTCCTTAAACTAAACCCTCACCTCAAAAAGGGTGATCTACGGACCGTAACGTTCTTAAACTACTACGGACCGTAACGTCCCTAAACTAAACCCTTACCTCAAAAATGGTGATCTACGGACCGAAACGTTCTTAAACTAACAACGGACCGTAACATCTTTAAACTAAAACAATAGAGTCCAAATGCTCTTTTGTTGGATCTGAATGATCCTAAAACTCTGTTAAGTAGATCTTAGTTTCAAATTGGACTAACGTATTCTTAACAAAAATTTAAGTTGATCTTAATCTCAAACGTGATTAATGATCCTTAAATCAACCCAAATCCAAGTCCAAGATATACGGATTTGGACTAATCCATGCCCTACGGGCGATAACATAAATTGGTCTCCGTATACAATCCACGGGCAACCTAAACAAATAAAAATACACACAACACGAAGTGAACTTCTGGAGCAAGAGAAAGTGGTTATCGCGATGCGATAACATAATTAACTGCAGGGGCTTGCACCTGCAAGGAAGAGCGTCCCCACAATAAAAAAAAACCCTCGCAAATGAGGGGGAATCTGACGAAATCTGCTACAACGGCCGCATCCGTCCAAACCTCTGATATACGGTGCCATAAATCAACTTGGAATCTTCGGAGAGGTGGATGGATATACCCAAATAGCATTTGCCCCTAAATTCAGGCAAGACGACCCATCCCGGGTTCGTCTCCATTTTCGGCGGTAAACAGATTCTGGCACGCCCGGTGAGACCTTATTCTCTTTCCATTCCACACTTCGTGTGTCATGTTCGCGAACAAATCGCGGTTTACTATGGTTGCCCCAGGATTCGAGGTACTAAGATTTGGTGTCTTAGTCCTGTGCAGAGAAAAGAAAATCAATGGCTTCCAAGTGTACCTGCAACAGCAACTCCCGCTTTGGCCCCGCTGGAGGAGTGACATACGGACCAAATGTGGCCTGCATCTTTTCAATGCCAGTGGAGCAGGTGACTCAGGCCACCACTGGATTGTTCTTCGGGACCATGCTCCCACCAGCAAGCTTCAGCACCCAGTTCCATCATAGGAGGCTCCAAAGAAGTCGGTCTTCGATCAGCTTGCAACCACCATGGCCTCTCTCAACGGGGCGTCCAAGTCTGCCACCTCAGTCTTCAACAGGCTGAACCAAAGCTCAAGTGGGCCCGCAAAGAGGCTTTCAATACCTGAAGGGGTTATCCCGAAACGGATAGCCGTTCCAGCTCCTGTAGGTGAAGTCGTCAAAGGGGCTTCTCCTACTAAAGGATTGGTCTTCGCAAGATTGGTCGTTCCAACTCCTGCTTCCGGCGAAGTCATCAAGACTGCTTCCCCTACCAGAAGATCGGCCTTCGAAAGATTGACCGTTCCATCTCAACGGACGTCAGTTTTCGACAGGTTGGCACCAACAGTAGCCTTTTATCAGAACAGGGGGCATGAGAAAGCCACTACCACAACTGAGGCAATCCCGTCTATAAAACATGCTTGATGTCGCCACTGGCGCCGAGTGAGAAAAGCTGAGGGCAACTCTCCCTCTGGACTTACTCCACCGGCTCTAATGGTGGAAGTTGACGCTGCTGTTCCAACTGGGAACAGCTTTGATCTGCTTAGGAGGGTGTGAAAGAACTCTCCGACTGTGGTACTAAAGAAATCTCCCCCACCTGTTGAAAACATGATACAGGCGAAGCCAGAGCAGCCCCTTCAGCGGCTGTCCTCCTAAGTCCACAGGGTCTGGCGGAAGGTCCAAGATTTTATGATCAATAAAGACCACTCTCGTCGATTGAAGAAAACAAATGCTCGGTAAGAGGAGGACCATCCCTCCACCATGCAACGAGGGACTTCTTTCAAGAAGGGGCCTGTTACAATGGCTCATTCAACTTCGACTTCTCACAAAAAGAGAAGGCCGGAGAATCTCTCACTGCCGGCGGCAAATCCCAAGGGTGCTGGATCCAAACGCCCCAAGTCTGGGGGCATGATCGTGCAAACGGTGTAGATGGCTTCTGGAAAAGAGGAAAGCCATGCTTCCGTAGCTCATCGACCGCAAACTCGGTCATTGACGAAAGCTCAGGAGCATCAACTAAAGCTTCAGGAGATGCTGACAAAAATGACAGCACTCACCGGGAAGAAAGAAAGCCCGGAAGCAGTGTCTGAACAGCGCCAGGAGCAGGAGACCGATACGGAGTTCCTGTGAAGGGTGTTAGAGAGAAAGGATAAGGAGGCTGCGGAACAAGTGGCTAATATAAAATAGATGGCGCTCCTGTTCCAAGACATGGTTGGAATGGTGATCCAACCAGAACCTCCAGCCGAAGACCCACCGATAATCATCGAGGACGACTGAGGGGAAACATCAAACCCTCTTCCGGCTTTATCAGCAGCCAGGGAGGAAACGATCTCCAAAGCTGTCCTCGATAACTACATAGCTCAGCAAATACGAGCTCATCAGGCAAACGAAGTGGCTGGCCAAGTCGTCAGAACCGGGTGACCTTACCCAGGCTTGTATGATCAAATCAAGTACCCGCCGGGATATACGATCCCCAAGTTCCATGTATACAAGGGGATAGGCAATCCGCATCAGCACGTCGCCCAGTTCAGAGCATTATACGGCAATACTGGAGGCAACGACAAATTGCTGCTTCGCCAGTTCGTTGGCAGCTTGTCAGAGACGGTGTTTGAATGGTACTCGGAGCTCTCAAATGACTCCGTCAAAACATTCACAAAAATGGATATTCTATTCATACAGCGGTTCGCAAGCGCATCCCGATCACGACATTAATTAATGCCAGGGTGAAGTCAGGAGAGACATGGGTTCAATACGCAATCCGGTGGCGGAACTTATGGTCAAAATGCGAACAACGCATAGAAGAAGCTCCTGCCGTGGGCATGTTTGTAGGGGCCCTTGATCCTCAGGTAACTGTATCCCAGTTTATGATGTTCTTCAAGACGACCACCTTTCAGGCCTTGATCGACAAGCGGGCCCAAATGGACCAGATGGGCCATAGGCCATCCCCTTCAAAAACGGATCCTCGGAATGAAAAGGGAAAAGGGAAAGCGGCCTTCGTTGCCAACGCTCAACAACAGCCAAGCAACTAGAAACTGGTTGTTCACTGATTCAATATTTGTGAAATTTAGTTTCAAGAATCATAAAGAACTAGATCTAAAATCAAGAATTAATAAAGATCAAGAAAATGTCCAAACCAATTGAATTATCAAGATTTGTAAAGTAGCTTGTAGGAATCGATCAAATTGATAGTGATGATGAATACCAATAATTACGAATTCTTATCTATTGAGGATTTGTTGCTAGATCTATAACGATCAATGAGAATTAGGGATCTATTGAAGAAACTAGGGTTTCTCCATCATCATCCCTTGTCTTTTCATTGATTATCATTCAAATTCTAGTCTCTAGCAAATTAAATCATCGATCGTTGATCTCTAATTTGGAGCAAAGAAAGTGATCTTGCTCAAATTAGGTTTTCGATGATTCAATATCCTAAAATTTATAAAACTCATAAGACTTAAGAATTGTTCAAGAATTTCATCATCATCATCTACCTATTCTCTCGATTCTGCTACAAACGGAGATTTCACTCAAACATCATGAAAAAAAGAAAGAATCAAGAATCGGTAACTTTTCATAATGCAAGAATGTAAAGATAAGCAAGATTTACAATATTCACCTTTATTAATCGACGATTAGATACAATTCACTCAACTCTAGGTTACAAGATTTGAGGAGGTAACTAGATCCGCCGAAATTAGCTTCGCATCGATCTTCTTGAGTCGCGGATCGTCTTGGATCTCTTGCTCGGATGAAGGTCGGCGTTACATCAAAGGATCTTCATTTGCTTGCTTGATATGCTTCTCTATAGATCTTGATTTGGCTTTGGAATTGGATTTGGGCTAGGGTTTTGAGTTGCAAGTTGTGTCACTCAACTTGCGGGTGATTTGATGTATATTGATCAACTACCGAACTCTTGAACAACCTTTGTAATGAAGCCCTAAGTGCCTTTTTATAGTTTTCCCTTTAGCCTCCCCTAGAAACTAGGTCTATCTTCCCTTGGAAGTTTGGTTGTTATGAAGCTTGCATAGGAAGCTAGGTAGTTGTAGGAAGTTTCTAGATTAAGATAGTTAGCTAGCTTGCATGAGAAGACTTGCTGTTGGAGGGAAGCTTCTGGGGATTTCTAGGGATTTTGAAGCATCTTGAAGAAGTTTTGCCGTTGAGAAGAAGCCTCGTGGAGAAAATACAGTCGCCAATGAGTCGGATCGGCCACGGATCCGTGGTGGATCGGCCTGACTCGGCCGCGGATCCGTGGCCATATAGTGGAGTTGCAGTATGAAAATTTCTGTGCTGATTTGTACTGGCTTCATGGCACTTTCCTGATGTCTGGAATATTTTTATACTTTCTTGTTTACTGCCAGATCACAAGTCTTGGACTTGGTGTATTTTATCAGCACTTTAAGTAGTTCCGGCTCTTTAACCTGGAGAATTTCCTGCACACAATCTCGAGACAAGTGTTAATACACAAAAGATCAGGCGTGTAGTAATAAACACACAATTTCCCTCATAATGCCGGTTATAATGTATAACACATGTTATTTGATATTTCACAGACGAATTGCTAATATGTGCTATATTTATACCAAACACCTTTAGATGATTAGAAAAAATAGGGAAATTGATGTGTTAAAAATGCAATATTTTCGACTGATCATTCGCCAAAGCAACGTGCGCCCGCGCCAATCTCTCGAGGAGAAACTAGGACGTCCTTACTCGTTTCTCCATGATAAAACGAGGAGAATGTTCGAACTGGCGATACACAACAAACTCATCACTCTGCCGGATCCGAGACGTCCACTACAGCTTAGTGACACTAACGGTCCCAACTACTGCTCCTACAACAGAATAGTAGGCCATCCAATTAAGGATTGTTACGTCTTTAAAAATTGGGTCGAAGACCAATACCAACAAGGGAAGTTTGCGCTGTCCGAAAACTAGAAGGTGAACCCACCACAGAAGCATGCTCCTAAAAAGGTAGACACGCCGGGGGAATCATGCTCGTTTGTAGAAGAAGCTCCGTAGGAAGTTGTCCTTTCAGCTAAAACTAAAAGAATGCTGAAAGACCTTCAAGCATGTCCGGCCATCAGGTGAAAAATCCCGCTGGAGCCCGAGATCATTAAGGGAATGCTTAAACTGTTGGTTATAGTGCCCTCAAGTCAATTATTGGATCGCAGGCACGTGATTGCAATGATTGAGGGAGGACCTATACCGGTAGGACAATCTTACTCGAGATGATAGTATGCTATCTGGTTTGTCTTTATAATCGTATACCTGCTTCAGGTGACATTACAGATCACTATTACACGTTGATAGAGCCCATAGGATTCTTGCTTGACTACCAGCAGTATGATGGCGATCATATACGTAAGAGTTGGGTAGTCTATAAGCACATCCTTAAAGTGTCTCTAGTCATGGGAGTTTCGAGGCTGGGCATCGATACTCCGAGAGTAGACTAGTGTATACAGATCGAGACCCCGACGAGGGACGGTGGCCGGTCTCACAAGCTATTGGTGTCAGTTGGTTCACCTAAGATAGTATACAGATGCTCATTGGGTTATGAGTACACCGGACGGACTCGTCGGGAACATCCTAGTTGGTATTATACCTATTGTCAGATAGCAGTTCCCTGGTGACATGTGTATAGGTTAGTCTATCGACCTAAGATCGTCATTTGTCTCGTGTGAGTTCCCACTGTGCTTTGATTACTACCCTACCACGGCTTAAAGGAGTCATGCAAATAGGTTTTAGTTGGGTACAGTCTCGAGCCACATGGAGGCAGTGAGCGGATTGTCAGGGGATTCGTCTCTCCCGGTATTGGGGGTAGAGGTTGCAGTGTGCATGGGTGGCCATCAGCAGAAATCCTTGGCCAAGATAGTCGAGAATTACTGATCTAGGATCGGTAGTTTCTCAGGTGGTGATGAGTTTCATACCGACACTAAATATCGCGTTATTATGGGTCTGACTTTATCCACCCCCTAGACCCGATATGCGACACTCATAGACGAACGGACCGGACTGTACGGATTTGTCACTGTCAGGCTCAGTAGGGTTTTAGGATGAGTTCGCTTGTCGGCCTCCCTTTCTCTCAATACCTGGGTAGCCGTTACGTACAGCTAGTGCCACCGTTACGTACAGCTAGTGCCACTGACGTGCTTGTGGTTAAACCCACCGCCAGCGTATTAACGAGTCTTTAGAGTCCCACACAGAGGTTTTCCCTGGTTCGGGCGAATCGTTGTAGAGGCCGTATGGTTTTATGTCAGGGTTCGATCATATACGTGCACTTGTGCACGGATCATGATCGGACGGATAATACTAGTGGGCTTTGGTTTAAGCCGGATCCTAGTATTATATTGTTGGATTATTTTCGTCTCGTTATATTCGTATTCAGTCGGAATACGGATACAGGTATGTATATACGGATGAGGGGTATTTTTGTAATTCGTTACGAGTTTACTTTAGGGTTGCCATTTCTATTTCTTTATGATTAAACATTTAGGTTAATGTTTATTATGTATAAAGTGTGAGTGCAAGTCTTGTTTTGGAGCATTGATCATGGCACATGGTGCATTGATGGTGGCACATGCATAATTTGGTGAATCATGATGCATTGCTTTTATTTTGGTGTGAGATATTTGTAAAGGGGCGGATATTTTTTTTGTTGCTGGGGATTTTTCCTTGGTTGCAATCACAAATACTTCACAACAAAAAGAAAACAAGAGAGAACACTTCTTGGCTTTTTTTTTCTTTTGTGCTTAAGTCTTGAGCTCACACTTTCTTCATATGTCAACTCTTTCACCTCTACCCTAACATGTCTCATGTGTTGAGCAACCTAGGGTGTATTGAGACAAAGTATTCACACACATTCTCTACATCATCTTTGGAATCTAGGCTAGCAAACTGGATACTTGAGTTGCTTCGGTTTTTGAAGCGGAAGCCCGTATAAAGAATCCTCGACGTGGATCCTTTTCGACGAGCGAGACCGGAGAGCAAACTTCGTCGAGGCAGCTGCAACAAATCAAAGACAAAGGTTGAAGACCGAAAGACACAGACCGATTGATATAACCTCTCTAAACTCTTAACAGTTAACTAGTATAGGGTTAATGGCATGATCCGGGTTTTAGGGTTACGTTAGCGCCAAGTTTTAAAAGTTTTTGTTCCGCGTTTGGCCTCGGATTGACGGCCGGGGCGCTGGCATAGCCTTACATAGTATCAGAGCCAACCCATTAACCGCATACTAGTTGGTTTAGGCAATGTTAAAGTATTGAAACCGAAACAACCCCAAACACCACTCGATGTATTCCATTCTTTGTCGATTTTTAAAGTTTCTTCTAAAAATATTTTAGCAATTGCAGAAGACTACTTAGGTGACCACTAGCCTGCACCCCAAATACGAGCCAATTCCACACAAATTTGGCCGAGCACATAAGGCTAAAAACTGAGGTGGCCGGCCTTAGTTGTAGGTTTGGACTTGGAATTTTGGGTATAGTTTAGTCTATGGAATATTGGTTCAGTGGTGTTGCTTATTTAGCCCAATTTGGACATGGTTTTATCTAGTTGTTTGGGACTATTCGGGGTTATTTCGAAGTCGATATTTCTAACACTGTTTAAAGTTTACAGCACATACATTTCTATTTGCGACCGTGAATGTCATTCGAGCGGTACAACTTGTCTAATTGCTATAGTCCTTTTAGACGGGTTTGCGAACGTGACATTCACATTGATGTTCTGTGTTGTGCTGTGTTTGTTGCGGATCGTCGTGGTGGATAGCTTGGATGCAATGATAGTACAGTTTAGTTTTATTTGTACTTTTGATATCGCGGGGCGAGCGTCCGACATGTGGACTGCCGTCACTGCCTGTTTGTATATTATTTGTTTGGGGCACGGCCGGGTTGAGTTCGATGTCATCGTTGTACATATTTTCTTTTCTGTACCAGGATTACCCTGCGATGGAGTGCACGGATAGCCGGGTTCTAGAAGGCAACGGGCCCGCATCTCATGGTGTTGAGATGGAGGGGGCCTCACTCTAGAATTGGCAGGCTATTCGCTGCACTCGTAGGAGGTACAGGTTGACCCAAGGAGGGGTGTTCAAGTTACCGGATTCTGTGAAGTGCTAGGTGGCCCATTCACTTTGATGAAGGGGGCTGCCTCGCTTCTGGTTTTGGCGGGTAACTTGACGCGCTCGTAGGGGTCTAGGTTTTCATTGCACATGCTTTCCATACGACCAGGGGAACGTCGGGTTTCACTTGCGGCTCAAAGGAAATCCAGGGCTCCCAGATTATCTGTATTGTTCTGTGATGCTTATCACTATTATGTGATGTTGCATTTATCATACCTGGAGCGATTATTATATATTGCCATATATATACTAGTAGATATTGTATATGTTTTGCACCCGCGCTAGTCCAGACTCCGCTCTGTCGTTAGTTAAGTAACCTAATGGGTGATGACGGGACCCAGTAGCGAATGCGGATGGCATGTACGTACATCATATTTTTGTTCTTTTATGGTGTGATTAATTGATGGGACTACGTTGATTCAGATAAATGCAAGGAAAACAGACCTATTCGATATTGTTGGAACAATTTCAAAAGGTTGTTATTACAAGAACGTTTTCTTTTATTTTGCACAGTGGTATTCGGTTATGAATATCCAGCACCTCATTCGACGAGGCAAGGGCCGAGATCCCTTTATCGGGAGTGACCCCTTAGGCAGAAGTTTGCGTTAGGGTAATAACTTCACTATAGTCGATTACATTTTGTTTTGCATCGCGGTATTCAATTGAAATATCCTGCACCTAATTCCACGGTGAAAGAGCCGAGATCCCTTCACCGGGATTGACCTCTTTAGCAATGGTTTTCGCCACTATATATTTGTAAAAAGCTATCCGGTTCCTTCAACGATATCAAGTTAATTACGTTAAAAGTTTTTTACCAAAAACCATGCGTAGCCCTCCGTCATTTCAGACGGGTAGCACTTAGTATTCATGCTATGTTTGTTGGCCTTCGTCAAGGCATAGTGTATGGTAACTTCTTGTTACCTTTCTATTGCATAGATAGATGCATTGGTTTGGGACAGTCATACAGCCTTGTTGACCTTCGTCAAGGGCGAGTACAGGTGGGTTCAAATTAACCTGGACAATGATGGGTAGAATTTGACATGTGACTTATGATTTGTTGGCCTTCGTCAAGGTCATAAGAGCATGGGGTAAAAATCACATCGGGAGTTTCAAACATACAGGAAACTTACCAGGCATGCGTATACCTTATGGAGTGTGATAACGTGAGTGGATTCTATCAGGTTATCATGCGATGATAGTTGGATCCCGATACCCACTGATGAGTTAGTTTACTTCTCGGGTGATTTTAGATGATCCTGATTAATTCTTCTTTCAGGTTTGGAGGAGAATTTGAGGATACAGTAGGAGACATCCTGATTAGATAAAATGATTAACCATTCTGATCTAAATTAGAGTGCACGCAGAGTATTTCTTTTCTCTCTCTATTTGGCAGCGACCATGTCCCGACCCTAGACTATAACTCAGTAACCAAGTTAACCGAACTTTCTTAAAACACTGGCTTTTGGATTGTCTGAGTTGCATACCTTATTGCCACTCCTATTTTTACCCTTTGCTTTTCTCCGGAACATTCCGTATCACTACGAAGATCCACTATTATTGGATATGACCATCGTATAGTTACATACGAACTCGAAGAAACATGTTTCAGATTCGAGGATGGTTTTCGGTTCTGGAGAAATTAAATAGGACTATTCAGTTGTCTTTTCCTTTTACCTTCTCTCAGGTTGTGAGGGCTCATAGGACTAAGAGAGGGTACACCTGTTGAGCTTATTGGATAGTCTTCTTCCAAACCATATATAGGTGCCGAAAGGTAAGAAAAGAAGAAAACCAATTAGCCTAAATGTGGTGTACAGGAGGTAATAAGTAAAGACAGATAAAAGGATTAGAAAGAGGGCAAAGTAAATTGCGACTGCTATCATTCACGACCAAACCACGTATTTTCATTGTCACTCCTACTTCACTTTTGAATTTCTCCAGAACACCCCGTATTACTACGAAGATCCACAGTTATTGGATAATCCATCGTATGGTTATATACGAACTTGAAGGAACTTATTCCAGTTCGAGAATGGATTCTGGTTTAGGAGAAATAGAATAAGATTTATTCAGTTATCTTTTATCTTTACCTTCTCTCAGGTTGCGAGTGCTCTTAGGATTAGGAAAGTACACATATTACACTTATTGGATAGTTTTCTTCTAAACCATAGGCTGGTGCTGAACGGTAGGGAAAGAAGAAAACCATTTAGCCTAAGGGTGGTGTACAGAAGGTAATGAGTAAAGACAAATAAAGGGATTTGGAGAGATGACAAGGAAATATACGGTTATAGTCATGAATCTGGATAGTGGAAGAGGCATTACTAGGAATACCCGGATACCCCTTCGAATCATTTTTATGTTTCAGTTTCACTATGCGTTGTTAATTGAAAACTGATTTCCTAATTAGATCCTTACTCCAGGGTATGTATTTACAAGGTTTGATTCTCACATCTGTATGGTTTTACAGATGATGAGTGGGAGTGAATTATTGGGAATTAGGTGATCATCCTTATTATATCGGAATTCGTTGTAATTGGCGATATTTGAGGAAATCACCTGGGGTTTTGCCTGATGGCAAATATTTGGTTTTGAATATCCATTGTTATGTACCAATTTCAAATTGATATATCTGTACGTTTATTTTATAAAGTGAGATATAAATATTTGAAATTATGTCCATGATATTTACCTATATCAGTTGATGGTTAGGTAAGGAGTATTAAACAACGGTGTAATTCTTCTTAGCCATAGTACAGTTTTCAACCTACGACGCACAGGGTTTGAGTTATTCAACTTAGGAGACTTATATAAAGTATTGTATGTTGTCCACTGTCCATTAGGACAGAGAGGTTGGTACTCGTACTATATTCTGTTTACTTATGACTTCTCCAGCTTTAGACAAGTATTTTGTAGAAATACAAGGTCCAAGTTTTGAGAAGTTATAGGTACAAGAATAAAGTAGAGAATCATGTATTTCAAGTATCAGTATTTTTCAAGGTGATCGAAAATGTAGATACATGTGTTTGGTATTCAGTTGATAGTAATGCTTTTG
This sequence comes from Agapanthus africanus, assembly GCA_030015575.1. NCBI lineage: Eukaryota > Viridiplantae > Streptophyta > Magnoliopsida > Asparagales > Amaryllidaceae > Agapanthus > Agapanthus africanus. Next base: position 902,920,905 of record JASDDO010000024.1, on the reverse strand, counting down.
AGAAACTTGTTTCTCTTTCAAGTTACTCATATCTGGATGCACTCCTAGTTGAGTAATGTTGATCGGCCTCTCTCCATTTAATTGACATGCATTGGAGACAGCTGCATGATTTGAATTTGGTTCCAATTAAATCAGTGCCTCTGTTTCTATATTGTATATAGAATGGTTCATATCTTAACGATATTAATGTATATGGATTTGTCCGGCTTATGCTTAAAACCAGACTCTGGATAACTCAAGGCACGCTTCAGTAATGACAGTTTATGGGTTAACCCGGGCTATGACGAGGGTTAACTTTCTACCATCTGGAAGATCAATAGTGATATTGTTCTTGACTCGCTACAGTTTTAGTAAAATGGACTTTTTCAGAAAACAGTAGTGGGAGAATGGTAGAACTGGAAGTGATTCCAGAACCATAAACGATTACTGAAAATTTATTAGAACCTAAACATTCAATCAGGTTTGACATTCCATTAGCCACTTCGCAGATATGGTGGGTAACCTTAGGCGTCCGAGAGGTACTTCGGTATCCTCAACGACGGTGACAGGGAGGTTCTTGTTTACCCAGACTTGACACTACTGCTGTTCTAGACTATGAGACCCGGCAGGAGGATGAGTATAGCGTTGTTCTAAAGTAGCTTTAGAAGTGCACGTGTATATGACTCTGCCAGAGGGTTGTTGTAGTCAGTGGGAGCAGCGGAAGCATAGTGGACAAGTAGCTTATGTCTATTTATAGACTAAAGCAGATATAGCGGAGATAGATCATCTATTTTTGATGTTTCAGTCATGGGATTTAACTTCATCAGAATAGGAGATGGATCTGTTAAGAAGGTAGTAAGGTGTGATATCCTGGTATTTGGATGACATACACATAGTAGGAAATGAAATTCCTATACTACGATTGGTTATACTGTGGTTGTCACACAGTGGTTTCTCTACATAGGATATGGAAATAATATCGGGCATTCTGGAAACTAGATCTATGGTTTTAGATTTAGATTTGGGTAGTTTCCCAATTCGGGTACTTTGACACTATTCTAAAGGTATTTAGAATAGACGACTCCTGGCATGGTAGTGTATCTGCAGGTGATGGAGTCACCCTCTCTGAAGGTGTCTTACAGACTAAAGGGGAGAGGGATGTGCATGATTGACATATCACTTGTTAAGGCAATTGAGTCAATCATGAGATGTCAAGTAACACACCAGATGTTGTTTTTGCACTAGCTGCAATAAGTTTATGTATTAATCCAATCCTGGAGAAACGTTCGGAAGCAGTTTTAGAACATAAGTGGATGTTCTAGGGTTATGGTAACGACAGCCTCTTTCGGGAGACGGTTATCATTCCAGGCTTCCAAGGTGACCTGGATAACAGAGTGACTGTCAGAGTTATAGTTTTCCCTCTGACGAGGGGCAGCAGTTTGGACAGATGGTACAAGCGGATACTGAGGGTAGCATGGCGCATGATACTGATTAAGTTCAGTGGACGACAAAGTCTAAGAAGTTTTACTGGATTAGGAGTTCATTTATGAACTGGGTCCCATCAGATATCCAGACATATTCTAAGACATGTATTGCTTATCTCGGGAGATGGTTTTCTCCGCGAACTTGAGATAAAGAGAGACATGGAAAGAAATATCAGAGCGGATCCACTCACCGAGGCTATTTCTCGAAAGCAATAGTTTTACAAACGAGCTTTGTGAAACTGATTAGTAGAGGAGTTGGGTGTTCGGTATCACACAGGCTGTGAGTATGCGACGTCGCAATAATTAGCCTTAAGTGCAAGTGGGAGATTGTTGGCTATAGTGCCCTCAAGTCAATTATTGGATCGCAGGCACGTGATTGCAATGATCGAGGCAGGACTTATACCGGTAGGACAGTCTTACTCGAGATGATAGTATGCTATTTGGTTTGTCTTTATCATCGTGTACATGCTTCAGGTGACATTACAGATCACTATTACACGTTGATAGAGCCCATAGGATTCTTACTTGACTACCAGCAGTATGATGGCGATAATATACGTGAGAGTTGGGTAGTCTATAAGCACATTCTTAAAGTGTCCCTAGTCATGCGAGTTTCGAGACTGGGCATCGATACTCCGAGAGTAGACTAGTGTATACATATCGAGACCCAGACGAGGGACGGTGGTTGGTCTCACAAGCTATTGGTGTCAGTTGGTTCACCTAAGATAGTATACAGGTGCTCATTGGGTTATGAGTACACCGGACGGACTCTCCGGGAACATACTAGTTGGTATTATACCTATTGTCAGATAGCAGTTCCCTGGTGACATGTGTACAGGTTAGTCTATCGACCTGAGATCATCATTTATCTCATGTGAGTTCCCACTGTGCTTTGATTACTACCCTACCCCAGCTCAAAGGAGTCGGGCAAACATGTTTTAGTTGGGTACAGTCTCGAGCCACATGGAGGCAGTGAGCAGATCGTCAGGGGATTCGTCTCTCCCGGTATTGGGGGTAGAGGTTGCAGTGTGCATGGGTGGCCATCACCGGAAATCCTTAGCCAAGGTAGTCGAGAATTACTGATCTAGGATCGGTAGTTTCTCAGGCAGTGATGGATTTCATATCGACACTAAATATCGTGTTATTAGGTGTCTGACTTTATCCACCCCCTAGACCCGATATGCGACACTCATAGATGAACGGACCAGACTGTACGAATATTGTCACTGTCAGGCTCAGTAGGGTTTCAGGATGAGTTCGCTCATCGGCCTCCCTTTCTCTCAATACCTGGGTAGCCGTTACGTACAGCTAGTGCTACTGACGTGCTTGTGGTTAAACCCACTGCCAGCGTATTGATGAGTCTTTAGAGTCCCACACAGAGGTTTTCCCTGGTTCGGGCGAAACGTTGTAGAGGCCATATAGTTTTATGGCAGGGTTCGATCATATACGTGTACTTGTGCACAGATCATGATCGGACGGATAATACTAGTGGGCTTTGGTTTAAGCCGGATCGTAGTATTATATTGTTGGATTATTTTCGTCTCGTTGTATTCGTATTCAGTCGGAATACAGATGCAGGTATGTATATACAGATGATGGGTATTTTTGTAATTCGTTATGAGTTTACTTTAGGGTTGCCATTTCTATTTCTTTGTGATTAAACATTTAGGTTAATGTTTATTATGTGTAAAGTGTGAGTGCAAGTCTTGTTTTGAAGTATTGATCATGGTATATGGTGCATTGATGGTGGCACATGCACAATTTGGTGACTCATAATGCATTGATTTTGTTTTTGTGCTTAAGTCTTGAGCTCACACTTTCTTCATATGGCAACTCTTTCACCTCTACCCTAACATGTCTCATGTGTTATGCAACCTAGGGTGTATTGAGACAAAGTATTCACACACATTCTCTACATCATATTTGGCATCTAGGCTAGCAAACTGGATACTCGATTTGCTTCGGTTTTTGAAGCGGGAGCCCGTATAAAGAATCCACGACTTGGATCCTCTTTGAAGAGCAAGACCGGAGAGCGAACTTCGTCGAGGCAGCTGCGACAAGGCAAGGACAGAGGTTGAAAACCGAAGGACACGGATTGATCGGTATAACCTCTCTAAACTCTTTACAGTTAACTAGTATAGAGTTAATGGCACGATCCGGGTTTTGGGGTTACGTTAGCGCCAAGTTTTAAAAGTTTTTGTTCCGCGTTTGGCCTCTGATTGACGGCCGAGACGCTGGCGTAGCCTTACATAAACCATGCCCAACACCGAAAGCTGCTAACGATGGGCAAAACACCCAGGTCAATCCTTCAAAGTTTTCGAAGAAGAAGAAGAAGACCAAGAAACTTGTGCAGCCTACCGAGTATGACGACAAGCGCACGGACCTACAAAAATACATCGATGCGTTGGAGGAGTACAATCAGAAGGTGCAGACCCCAGTCACTCTTGAAGATTTTCTTAACCATATCCTTGAGAACGGAGACAGTGACAATGATGAGGGAAACGACTTGTCAGAAGAACCCGAGGATTATGTAGCGAGTTGCCACATGGCCTCTCACTCATCATTAGAAGACGAAGAAGCTCTATCGGCGTCGGAAAGCAACGCAGAGGAACTGGGGGCAGGACCGGCACCAGAATCTCGGGAACTATTAGAAGACCCAATTGACAGGCTGCTAAACGAAACCCTTCAAAAGAGCAAAGCTGACCAAGAACGTGAAATGGCTATATACGAAAAGGCCAAGCGTCGGCATCAGGATGAAGAAACTGCGGTAAGGATGAGTCATAAAATACTCAACCCAAGCCAAAGCACACCTGCTATAAACAAGGGCAGGATCAAAGCAGAGAAGCAGTTCGCCAAAGCCCTGTCAATGGGAATGAAGCTGCCTACTCTCATCGAAACACTCCCAGGAGTACGTGCCTCAATGAAGCGAATGTACATCTGAACTACTGCTTATACCATCAGAGGGTCACATACCCCACAGAAGAGTGTAATGCCTTCAAGAAGTGGTGGCAAGGATACGTTGCTCACCAGCAACACTTCAAGCGGATGAAGCGCAAAACCTGTCGACAACAAAGAAGCATGACAGGAACGGCTAGCAACTGTCATATGGTTGATACTAGTTCGAAAAAAGGAAAATCTCAAGTTTTTACATTTGGGAGAGATTCTGAGGAAGAAATAACCCTCAGCCCTCTCTTCAAAGAATCCACCTCCGGAATAAAAGAAGAGGAGAAGAACTGCGAGAATATTCAGCTGTGTAACCACACGCTGCCTGAAAAGAACCTCAGGTCTACAAACAAAGGTTCAAGCAAAAAAACAAGGGAAAGGAGAAAGTCCCTGAGGAAATTGCCCTCGATGATAGAGTCTTCAAAGAGCTCGCAGCCAAGGACCCGCCTAAGAAGGACAAGGTGGATTACAATTTCCTGGCACATTTGAGGAAGATACCCTCACAACTGAGCATACTGGATGCTCTCCTCCTGTCCAAAGAGGCACGCAATTCTTTGATCAAGGCATTACAAGAGCCTGATCAGTTCCAAGCTTTCCTTGAAGAAGAAAAGATGAAGGACGGGCTGGCAGAGGTTCATACAGCCGACATCACATTCGGCGATGAAGATCTCCTCCTTGGAACGTGCGAGCACAACCGTCCTTTATATATTACCGGGTACTGCCATGACATTAAGATAGGGAAGATCCTGGTCGATAACGGGTCCTTCGTCAACCTTCTCAACGTGAAGGTGCTGAAGGAGATTTGCATGAAAGTTCAACACCTGGCCCGGGACAAAATTATCATCTCCGGGTTCGACTCGCAGTCATTACGGATGCTTGGGTCCGTGATATTGACATTACGCTTTGGGATGCTCATCACCGACATCAAATTTCATGTCATCGATGCCAAGACTTGCCACAACACTCTGCTCGGCCGGCCTTGGTTACATGAGTACAATATCATCCCTTCTACATAACATCAGTGTATGAAGTATTTTAAAGACGGCCTCGAGTACATAGTTACAGGGGAGCTAAACCCATTCTCCGTAAATGAAGTCCGCAAATATGAAGACGCCAAGTACTTGTTACCAGACTTCGAAGACACGGAAAGATGTCATAAACCGGAGAACTCACCACTATCCCGATCTTTGGGAGCGATACCGAGGAGGATGAAGAGATAGTCTACTCGGGGCAACCCCAAGGTAACAGGCCAGGACCATCTACTCCTATTTTGGTCTTCGGCGGTGACTCTGAGGACGAAGTCAACGTCGTATTCTCTATTCTTCCGTCAGCACAAACCATTACGGGAGCTGATCAGAGCTTACAAATCACTATGGTTCCATCGCGGCATTATAAAGAACTTGATGCGCTTAATGCATACAGCGTACAAGAGCTGCAGACCTTCTACGTCCCTTCCAGGAGAAGAGGTGATAAGGTGATTTTCTTATACCAATCTATGGAGACTAAAGTGGAAAAGGAAGTTTGGCATGGCGTCGAACTTGCGCTTGACAGACTTCAACCAATCTGTTTGCCCAGATACTACACAGAGGGATTGAAAAGGCTATTAAGATACCAAGGCGTACCCTTCAAGCAAACCGCTCAATAAGCCCAGTTCTACAACAAAATTTGGAACATCCCCGGGACTCAGCGAAAGATGCCCAACGGGAAGATGGAGACGACTGGACTTAGATACGTTCGGTCTAAGAAACAGGAGCGACTCTATGGCTGCCGTGTCATAAATAACTCCGGTGGAGAAGAGAATGCTTTTCCAGATAGCGAAAATCTTGAGCCAGAGCGAGATCCCGCCATAAGAATGCCAAGTCCGTCATTCGAAGAACAAATTGACAAGCTAATAAGGGAAGCAGGTCAAAAGGTCCGGGATGACCACATCCGCGAAATGGCTATTTACGAGAAAGCCAGGACGCAGTGTCTTAATCAGCAGTATGCGGAAAGAGAAGACTACGATGCCCTTCACCCTCATCCCACTGTGCGCTTTCATGGAAAGGAAAAAGCCCGACGTAGAGACAAAAACAAGGTGAAGAACGAGAATGACGTTCTAAAACAGCGAAGCGGATCCAAGAAGCCATGCAATCGAGAAAAAGTCAGCTGGAATCCATCGCCGATGAAGAAGATGAGTCGAGAATATTCTTTCCCCCAAGACAAGACAAGGAAAATATTCGACCTTGTCATTAAACATAAAATGATGACGCTCTCAGAGTCTCGGCCCCCCGAACAGATAAACGAGGTCCATCACCCGACTTATTGCTCCTACCACCGAGCAGTAGGACACCCTCTTGAAAACTGCTTCACCTTCAAAGACTGGGTCGAAGACCAGTATCAGCAAGGCAGCTTTGCTCTATCCGACAGTTGGAGAGTAACCCCACCATGAAAGTATGAGCCAAAAGCAATCTATATCGCGAGGGTAAGTCTAGATCAACATTGAGCTTGGAAACGAACTCGTACCTGCCACGTGATAACATTCTCAAAGGAAGGGGGCATAAGAATATGGACGACCTCTCCCAGTGCTTCGTAGATGAGGATGAAGACGAGGTGATCTTGGAATTTCCACCGGCGCCAAAAGAGCCGAAAGATGGGATACACACCACGACGGACAATCTAAGGAAAATTGACTTAGGGACGGAAAACGATCCAAGACCAACGTTCGTCAGTGAGCTGTTGTCTAAAACACAGGTGGCCACACTAAAGGACGTGCTTATGCAGTATAAAGACTGTTTCTCATAGAACTATTCCGAAATGCCGGGATTAGATCCAGAAATAGCGGTGCATAAATTGGCTATATCACCGGACGTTAAGCCAGTCAAGCAAGCGCCAAGAAGAATGCGGCTCGAACTTGAAATGAGCATCAACGCCTAAGTCAAGAAAATAATTGACTCCGGATTCATCCAAGAAGTTCGATATCCTGACCGGATCGCCAACATTGTTCCAGTAATGAAGAGAAATGTGACAGTACGCATATGCGTGGACTTCCGGGACCTCAACAAAGCTTGTCCGAAGAATGACTTCCCAATACCTGTTACCGATCTGATGATCGATAACACATCCACCCATGAAGTCTTCTCCTTCATGGATGGATATTCGGGGTATAATCAAATAAAGATGCATCCCGAAGACTAAAATCATACTGCCTTCCGGACTCCGCTGGGTATATTCTGCTATAAAGTGATGCCCTTCGGTCTGAAGAACGCTGGCGCTACCTACCAGAGGGCCATGACGAAGATCTTCGATGACCTCATATATGAGATTGTCAAAAGCTATATTGACAACTTGGTGGTGAAAAGCAAATTGTACGAGGAGCACTGGGAGCATTTGAAAATAGTGTTCCAGTATCTTCGGAAATATAATCTGAAGATAAACCCTCTGAAATGCGCGTTTGGAGTCTCCTCAGGCAAATTCCTAGGATTCATCGTACGACACTGAGGCATCGAAATAGACCCATCAAAGATCAAGGCAATTATGGAAATGCCCTCGCCAAGAACTCTCAAGCAACTGCGGTCTCTCCAAGGAAAGCTCGCATATATCCGATGGTTCATAGCTAACCTCTCCGGCAAATGCCGCCCATACAACCATCTAATGAAGAAGGGGACCCCGTTCGTTTAGGATCGTAAATGCCAAAATGCACCGAACGAAATCAAGCAATATCTGCAATACCCGCCGGTACTGACCGCTCCGGTCAAGGGAAAGTCTCTCATCCTGTATACAACAGCCCTTAAAGGTTCTTTAGGTGCGCTATAGGCACAGGAGAACGATCAGGGAAAGGAGAAAGCTCTCTAATATTTGAGTCGAGTTCTTCTGGAGGCAGAAAACAACTACTCCCCTATTGAAAAGCATTGCCTGGCATTGATGTTCACGATAACGAAGTTTCGACATTATGCCTTGGTACATGAGGTCCATCTCATATCAGGGGTGGATCCTCTCAAATATCTGATGTCAAGGGATATACTAACAGGAAGGCTTGCCAAATGGGCCCTCCTCTTGATGGAATTCTCGATAACATATCGACCCCTCAAGGCAGTGAAGGGCCAGGCCATCGCTGACTTTCTAGCTGAACATCTGTTACCGGTCGATTCTCCCTTAATTTGTGAATTGCCAGACGAACACGCGTTCGACACAATCGAAGGGAAGATAGAGGAAAATAATGTCCGATGGGAACTATACTTCGACGGAGCATCATTCTTGAAGAAGCGAAAGCAAAGCACCCCCATAATCAAAGCTGGGGTGGAATTTATCGTCGTAACTCCACAAGGAGGGATATTGCGTTTCTCCATTTTCTTAACAGAACCAAGGACAAACAATGAGGTTGGATATAAAGCTTTGATAGCGGGTCTTGAGATTGCCGTCGACATGGGAATCGAAGACCTCCTCATATATGGAGACTTTCAGCTAGTCGTTAGCTAAGTAAATGGCGATTATCAGATATGTAAAACGGAGCTGGTAAAATATGGCGAAAGAGTGCAGCAACTGCTGACCCAAATTCCCTCTTATATCCTGGAAAGTATACCGCGGGCAGAAAATAGCAAGGTGGATGTGTTAGCCAAGCTCGCTAAAGAACTGACCGGTGAAAACCTCGATGACATAAGGATCATTGTGCAAAGCCGCCGGATTCTCGCGCCAGCGGAAATACCTACGTAGTCATCTGAAAGAAAGGAAGCGACCAAACAAGCAACCTTCCAATTAGAGGATGAAGAAAAGGCTAAGGATTGGAGTGAAGTCTTCATAGACTACTTCAAATTCCATCAAACGCCTGAAAACGCATCTTCAAGACATCAGCTCATGAAACGAGCTCTGTCTTTTGCCTTCGTCAATGATACTCTCTATAAGAGATTGTTCGACAGTTTGTGTCTAAGGTGCATGGGACCAGAAGAAGCAAAAAGGGTCGTCCAAGAAACTCACGACGGACTCTGCGGTTCTCATCAAGCCGGACCAAAGATGAAGCTGAAGATCAAGAGAATGGGTTACTATTGGCCCATGATGATTCAGGACTGTCTCGAATATGCGAAGCAGCGTCACTCGTACCAAATTCATGGGGACTTTATCCACCAACATCCAAATTCGCTACACTTAACGGGACGTCGAGCATAGCAGGCACCGTGCCAAACACATATTCATCGGGAGACAGTAATTATTCATAATGCTCCCCCCTAATCGGCAACCCGGAGATCTCGCGAAACTCTTCCAATGAAATTGAGAGCTCTCGATCCCCTAGCAAGAACGTATTGGTGGGAAGGTTCCATTGATTCAAGAAAGCTTTAACCCACCAAACGTGAGGGGCGTGATAATAGAATAATGAAACATACACTGCCTGGTACAACCCGACCTTCTGCAGACGTGCGCGTTGGGCAGAGAGAATATACCGAGCCCAAGGAAGATAGCCTACTGGGTGGCGAAGGATAACGCCTACATTATAAACCCGCCCCTAAGGTCAGGCTTCACCCTGACATATTCAGCGCCCCAGAATGTCGATGGCCACCACGGGTTGGTTGGGTATCCTGGTCATTGATGGCTCGAGTCGGGCCCTGGGAGTCCAGTTAGTCGCCTCCACCGCATAAACAGTCCGTAGGCGTTCCGTCAATGATATAGAGCGGATGGGTTCTGTCGGCTCTTCGCAGGTAAAACTACGGCGGCCTCCGATGATATGACTGTACCACTTTCCCCATAGGAGAAGACTAGTATGGTCATTATCATGCGCCTTGATCATCGCCATAACCTCCTCCTCCGATGGCGACTGTGGAAAAGCCGCTTTTGAGCGAGTGTCAGGAAAGTCGGGAAGCGAGGCCATCATTCCAAAAATAAAAAAAACCATTTAAAAATAATAATAATGAAAAATAAGGTAACATAAAATAAAATAATAGAAATCCATGATGTGATGGGACCACTGCCCGCAAAACCAATGGACCCCACAAAATCTAAATAACGGCACACCAATGATGAGGCAAAATAATCATTGAGAGAATAAAAAAAAAGATTCTCATCAAGAAAACAATAAAGTTTAAACAACTCTTGGAGCGAGTTCTACTAAAAAGCGCAACATATTCAAATATGTTTTAAGGGCATTAAAACCCTCAAATATTCGAGAGCATTAGGGAATAAAATTCCCAAAAATATCTAAGTCTCTCTCAGAGCCAAGCTCTGTGAACAAGGAATTAAATTCCTTTAGTAAAGGGATTAAATCCCAGAAATCCCCCATGGCAAGGAGGCAAAGAAAATGGAATTAAATTCCAAGGATCTTAAAGATCAGTGACAGGGTAAAATCCTAAGAGGAGGATTGATAATCCACATTGATTCAAGACTTCAAAATCTACAAAAAAATGTGTAATTTGGATCTTTAAGAAATCAGTTCAAGAAGAGAGCAACGCTCTGTCCCTGTATTTAAAATCCACAACAAAAAAAAGAAAAAGGGGAGGGGTCCCGTTCATGATCCTTACCAAAGAAAAGTTTTAACAGAGTTTAACTCTGAGATCTCAGTGGGCAGAGAACTAAGCCCTGAAAAAGAGAATTAAATTCTCAAGGAAAATAAGTAAGGAAGAAGATGAAAGAAGAGTGGTTTTCTCAGAGGCAAAAGCCCTGCATTTATAAGACATGGTGGGGGCGGTTCATCTTCCCGTTCCCCTAGGCAATCCAACGATGGAAAGGTGACAGCGTTTCACTCACGTGCGAACCACGTGAGAACAACGCTAAGGGCATTTGTTCCCTTATATATATATATATATATATATATATATATATATATAAAGAAAGAGGAAAAAATTCCCTACTGTGCAGGTCTCACGTGCCCACACGTGAGCGGCTATATGCAAAGCATATAGCCGCAGCATTTAAGCAGTTAATAGGCCAAAATTGAGCCTCACGTGTAAGCACGTGAGCACCTATATGCAAAGTATATAGGCGCTACATTCAAACAGATAGTAGGCAAAAAAAGGGGGGTCACGTGCTGCACGTGAGTGTTCCTAAACACTTTCCAAGCTGATAGAATTAAATTCTAAATAAAAGGATCAAAACTCTATTTGGAAGACATCTCCTTAAATCTTTTAAAATTATCCGATAGAATCAAATTCTATATATGTGGGAAATATTTTCCTGACGTTCCTTAAACTAGAAAGATTTTCTTTGTTAGACGAAGGACCTTTGGATCAAACATCTAACGGTGATCGTCTGATAGAATAAAATTCTATCTTAGGAAAATATTTTCTAATTTGGTTAGAAACAAATAAGAAATCTTCTCTGTTAAACAAAGAGCCTTTGGATTAAAAATCCAACGGTGAATAAAATTCACTAGAACAATTGGATTGATTATGAAATCAATCATGATCTCTCAATGAGGGATTTGCTTAACAAACTGATTCTTTTTCTTCTCCTATAAATATGAGCCAACAAAAAGGAGAGAAGGAGGAGGAGAAAAAAAACATACAGAAAAATAGGAAGAAAAGAATTTAAGTCTCGGAAAAGACTTGCTTCATCAGAACATTCTAAGTAAAAAAAAGAGAAATACACAGAGATTGTTCTATTTTGACCTTTCTAAGGGTTTAACCCTTCGCATAAGAACTTAGTTCTTCCTCTGTTTGAGATCTGTAGAAGCAGATCTTCCCATAAGTTGAGAATTTAATTCTTATTGGGGAGATTCTGTCATGCAGATTCAAAACCTAGGTGAAAGAACTGAGTTCAAAGAATTTAATTCTTACAGAAACATATGGGAATTTAATTCCTCTGAAAACCCACGTTTAACCCTACAATAAGAATTTAATTCTTACAAAAAAAAGAGGCATGAGATCCATTACTAACGGTCCATGTTGCACGAGCACTATCCTGCATGTTACACACACACCGTTAGTAATTGCCATGACACTCACACTGTAGAATTTACATCGGATCATTATATTGTAGCTCATCTATATGTGACTTTACATGATATTCATACTTGATGCATATATCACATCGGATCATTATATTGTAGCTCATCTATATGTGACTTGACATGATATTCATACTTGATGCACATATCATATCGGATCATTGACTTGCATATTGGTTTGGATTACAAGTGATTTCTGGATTTGGGAACCGTGGCTATTTCAAATATGTAATCATTTAAAAACCCGGTTCCCTTGATATGATATTTCGGTGCGTCCACCATGTGTTTCCTCGGTGCTAGAGTGATATATGTGAACCCGAATCGAGGAGCTGGTTGAGGCCGATTACGGGTACATGGTGGACCCGGTATGGTACCCCGGGACGAGAACGGTTTCGCTGTGTAGTAGACGGTGAGCCTGGCAGAGGGACTACTACCTACCGGTGATTGGTTGGACCTGACAGTTATCCGGAGGATACTGATCAGAGTCGATAGATGGATGCGGGGTGATCCATACTGCCGGGGCCGAGGGCCGATACCGCAGACGGAGCCCGTGGGCTGACCCGGACTGACGGGGCCCGATGGATGAGGATTTGCGTGTCGATGCTGGACACGAGTATTTATTATATTTAGGTGCCGATGTTGGGCACTCGGGATTCTCAGAGATTTACAGGATTTGAGGGCCGATGAGGGTGCCGGCGCCTGAGCTATTTGGGGGATCTGGGTGCATTGATGGACACCGATTATATATTCTACGTTGACATTCCGTGTAGATGTTATCTTGCCCATGCTCAGCCTTTATTATTGTACCTCATCCTGTAGTTATATTACCTGATAGAGCACTTGCATGATTATTGCACATACTGCTTATCACATATTGATATCATCTGTTGGTATATGTTAGAGTAGCGCAGTACGTGCATGCTCGCGATTACCTTTATATGTTATCTCTATTCACGAGTTGGCAACTCACCCCCGTTGTGCCATAGTGTTTGCAGGTTGCCCTTCGGAGTAGTCGCGGCAGGCTGCGTTTTGCATCTTTTGACACAGATACCCCCATAGTTGGTGAACTAGCTCTTTTTTGTTAGGTGGGTTTTGTGTGGTATCTGTTTATCTTTCAGTTATGTACATTGTTGTATCTAGTATTCTCCATCTACCATGTATGTATTTGACTTAGAGACAGTGTGAGGACGATGATGTATATTACTTGTACTCTGGTGTCGAGTTCGTTGTGAGCCGACTGTACTTGCAGTTTATTCTATCTGTGATGTTCCCACTTGTGGATCATGATCTTCGCTACGGCGTCGTATATTGCTATCTTGGTGATTGTTTACTTAGATTTCTTAACATGTTAGTAAGTGCTTTCATTATAAACTTATAACACTTTATACTTTTACTGGTTTGATTTCTGAGTTTTCGGTTCACTTAGTCGCGTTACGCCTGTAGACGTTACGTGGTTAGGTGCCGGTCACGGGCTAAATTTTGGGTCGTGACAAAGTTGGTATCAGAGCGCAGGTTTCACCTTTCGGAGTGTAGGATGACCCTGGTATGATGGAGTAAGTAGCTGCAGCAGGGTAGCGTATCGTGTGTATGTTCCGCGGCATACTCACGACACGGTACTCCGCCTACGCGACCTTAGGACTTGTTGATTTAAATTCCTTCTTGAGTATATACATTCTTGCGATTCAATTTCCGTATCCTTATCGAATCCTATTGTTCCTTTCAGCCATTATGCCGCCAAAGACTATGAGGGCGCAGAGAGTGGCCGCGAGGGCCGAGATTCGAGTTGACTCGTCGGAGACGAGGACTGATCCGGTTAGTACACCGGTTGTGCCCGAGCAGGCTGTTCCTGTCGTGACAGATCAGATTGCTATGTTAGGAGCTGGTGTGCAGGAGATACGCCAGACGATGGGATCCAGTATGCAGGAGATGCGCCAGATGATGGGATCTCTAGTTGAGACACTTCGAGCGCAGCGACCAGAGGTAGTTCCACCTGTTGTAAAGACCGCGGTGGTACCCACAGTTCAGGCAGTTGCACCTGCGACTATAGAGGTTATTACAGTATCGCTGTCAGAGTTTATGAGGCTGAAGCCTCCGGTCTTCACAGGCACCGATGTGGTCGAGGACCCACAGTCTTTTATTGATAGGATGGCGTGGATATGTCGTTCACTTAGATGCGCAGATGCGAGATGGGTTGAGTTCGTGAGCTTTCGCCTGGAAGGTCTTGCGCAGAAATGGTGCGAATCAGTCGAGAAGGGTAGAGTAGCAGGTCTTCCTCCTATGACCTGGACAGAGTTCGTGGCCCTATTCCTTGCCCGCTTTCTTCCCCTGAGTGTCAGAGATGCTAGAGCACGCAGGTTCGAGTCCTTACGCCAGACGCCAGAGATGTCAGTGGCAGAGTACGATGTGCTGTTCACCGAGCTATCAGTTTATGCTCCGTACCTAGTGGCTACTGAGGAGTTGCGAGTTAAGAGATTTGTCCGAGGCTTGCTCACACCACTGTTCCTTGCGATTAGCGCGCAGCACTATGAGACATATGCAGCAGCTGTAGATGCAGCCTTATTGGTTGAGGAGCGCCTTGCTGAGACTTCGGCAGTCCCAGAGCCGAAGAGAGTTCGTGCAGATACGTCAGTGCAGAGACGGCCTTTTCGGCGTCGTGACAAGCACCTTGCAGGTGGCAGAGATTCGAGGCGAGGCCGGTTATTTAGCTCATATCCCCAGGAGGGTCAGCGACCATCATCGGGATGTTACCGTTGCGGGTGTTCTTATCATCGTGTGTGAGATTGTCCGGAGGTACCCCGGAGTGGGGCGGCAGCACCGCATGTTACATTACCACCTTCACCACCCCAGACGGCATTGCCGATAGTACCTACTATTACTCCACGTCAGACGCATGCATAGAGAGGTCGTGGTCGCGGAGGATTTGTTCATAGAGGAAGAGGTGATCGAGGCAGAGAGCAGCCAGCGGCCGGCAGGGGACAGTTAGTTGCAGGTGGAGGACAGGCGCGAGTTTTTGCTTTGACGCATCAGGACGCGCAGGCATCCAATGCGGTGGTCTCAGGTATCCTTCCAGTATGTTCGGTTGATGCATACGTGTTATTCGATCCCGGATCAACGCACTCGTACGTATCCACACACTTTGTGCCGAGTTTGGGTAGAGAGTCCGGTTTGCTTGACCAGCCGCTTGTTGTGACTACTCCTGTGGGAGAGTCGTTTGTTGCTAGGCACGTGTTCCGATCCTGTACCGTCCGTATTGGCGAGAGAGAGTTGCCTGTTGATTTGATCCTTCTTGAGATATTGGATTTCGACGTTCTTTTGGGCATGGATTAGTTAGCCACGTGCTATGCTTCTGTTGACTGCCGCAAGAAGACAATTCGATTTTGTTTTCCCGGCGAGTCGGTTGTTGTTGTGTTGGGGGACCGTGGTGCCACCCCTCACAGTGTGATTTCTTCTTTTCGCGCTGAACAGCTTTTGCGGAAGGTATGTCAGGGATTTCTCGCCTATGTTTGCGATACTAGAGCTACAGAGGTTCTGATGGATCAGGTTCCGGTTGTTAGCGAGTTCCCTGATGTGTTCCCTGACGAGCTTCCTGGGCTACCGCCCGAGCGTGATATTTCTTTCTATATTGATTTGGTTCCTGGCGCGGGGCCTATTTCTGTACCGCCTTATCGGATGGCCCCTGCGGAACTTAGAGAATTGAAGGATCAGTTGCAAGATTTGCTGGATAAGGGACTCGTTCGACCCAGTGTTTCTCCTTAGGGTGCTCCAGTCCTGTTTGTCAAGAAGAAGGACGGCAGTATGCGTTTGTGTATCGACTACCGCCAGCTGAACAGGGTGACAGTGCGGAACAGGTATCCTTTGCCACGCATTGACGATTTGTTCGACCAGCTTCAGGGGGCAGGGTACTTTTCGAGGATCAATTTGCGATCAGGCTATCATCAACTGCGGGTTCGACAGGAGGACATTTCTAGGATAGCTTTCCGCACGCGCTACGGCCATTATGAGTTTTTGGTGATGTCGTTCGGACTCACCAATGCGCCAGCAGCATTTATGGACTTGATGAACCGTATTTTCCGGCTGTATCTTGATCTGTTCATCATAGTGTTCATTGACGATATCTTGGTGTATTCTCGAAGTAGAGAGGAGCACGAGCAGCACCTGCGGATTACACTGCAGACCTTGAGTGAGCATCAGCTTTTCGCCAAATTCTCCAAGTGTGCTTTCTGGCTAGACAGCGTAGACTTCTTGGGGCACGTGATTACACGAGAGGGTATATGTGTAGACCCGAGGAAGATCGAGGCAGTTAGGAGTTGGCCTAGACCCATGTCAGTGACGGAGGTTCGCAGCTTTCTAGGGCGGGCAGGCTATTACAGGCGATTTGTGCAGGACTTCTCTCGCATTGCTACACCTTTGACCGGGTTGACCCGGAAGGGAGTTCGCTTCGATTGGACGGAGGAGTGTGAGCACAGTTTCCAGCAGCTACGGGCTCTACTGACTACGACACCAGTGCTATCATTGCCTTCAGGATCAGGCGGATTTGTGGTCTACTGTGATGCTTCACGAGTGGGGCTAGGGTGCGTTTTGATGCAGCATGACAGGGTGATCGCATATGCTTCGCGGAAATTAAAGAAACATGAACAGAATTACCCCACTCATGATCTGGAGATGGCTGCAGTGGTCTTTGCACTCAAGATCTGGCGCCATTATTTGTATGGAGAGTCGTGCCAGATATTCACTGACCACAAGAGCTTAAACTATATATTTCAGCAGCGAGACCTGAACCTTAGACAGCGCCGATGGATGGAGTTGGTGAAGGACTACGATTGTGAGATCTTGTATCACCCGGGCAGGGCGAATGTAGTGGCGGATGCTTTGAGCAGGAGGCCCGGGGGTAGTCTATCCTGTTTGAGCGCAGTGCAGAGGCAGTCGTCGGCGGATTGGCAGATCTTATGCGACAGCCGGGTACAGTTCGAGTTTACGCCGATCGGAGGACAGATTGCGCATGTTCATGCACGCCCACAGTTGCTTGACCATATACATGAGGCACAGCACAGTGATGACCGCTGTTCAGAGATCAGGACACAGATGGGACATGGCAGATTTTCCGAGTTCATGATCGATGATCAGGGGATACTACGATTTGGAGCTAGACTGTGCGTACTAGATGCTGAGGGATTGCGGCGCGAGATTCTTGAGGAGGTACATCGATCGGTATATAGTGTTCATCCCGGTTCCACCAAGATGTACCATGACTTGAGAGGTGTTTACTGGTGGGACAGAATGAAGAGAGACATTGCAGATTTTGTGTCGAGATGCCTGACTTGTCAGCAAGTCAAGGCTGAGCACCAGAGGCCCGCGGGAGAGCTACAGCTGTTACCCATTCCGGAGTGGAAATGGGAACATATATCTATGGATTTCATTGTGGGTCTACCCAGGACTAGTCGAGGGTATGACTCCATCTGGGTGATCATGGATCGTTTGACGAAGGCGGCTCACTTCCTACCGGTGAAGACGACTTTCGGATTTGCTCAGTATGCCCAGATTTACATTGATGAGATTGTACGACTGCACGGAGTTCCGACATGTATCGTGTCCGATAGAGGCACCCAGTTTACCAGCCGGTTATGGCAGAGGCTTCAGGAGACTTTGGGCACTCGCTTGAGTTTCAGTACACCGCAGACCGACGGACAGTCAGAGCGGACTATTCAGACTCTCGAGGACATGCTCAGAGCATGTGTATTAGACTTCGGAGGTAGCTGGGATCATCATTTGCCCTTAGTAGAGTTCTCCCACAACAACAGCTACTAGGAGACCATTCAGATAGCACCGTTTGAGGCTCTTTATGGGAGGAGATGCAGATCGCCCACCTGTTGGACGGAGCTCAGTGAGAGCAGTATCTTAGGGCCGCAGATTGTGGAGGAGACGACTGCGAAGATCCAGTTGATTCGCGATAGGATGAGAGCAGCCCAAAGTAGGCAGAGGTCTTATGCGGACCGTCGTCGGCGCAGACTTGAGTTTTCTGTTGGTGATCATGTTTTCTTGAGGGTCTCCCCAATGAAAGGCGTGATGCGGTTTGGGAAGAAGGGGAAGCTTAGTCCCAGACATGTGGGCCCCTTCGAGATCCTCGAGCGTGTTGGTGCGGTTGCGTATCGATTAGCCCTTCCGCCCAGTTTTCCAGACGTGCACCCCGTATTTCACGTTTCGATGCTCCGCAAATATCTTCATGATCCTTTGCATGCGATTCAGCACCCGACGATCCAGCTTGAGCGCGACCTTTCCTCTGCAGAGCAGCCGGTGATGATCTTGGATCGACAAGTGAAGAAATTGAGGTCGAAGGAGATACTGTCCGTCAAGGTACTTTGGCGTGGCCAGAGCGGCGAGGAGGTCACTTGGGAGACCGAGAGCGAGATGAGGAAGAGGTATCCCCATCTTTTTGAAGGTGCGTATAGTTAGATTTTTAAATTCGGGGACCGAATTTCTTTAAGGGGGGTAGATTGTAACACTTTGAATTTCCGTGAGAATGTTTTTCGTGATAATTAGTAATTTTACGTGTTATTATATGTGTACATATGATTATTAGTTATATTTAGTCGTGTTAGCAAATTGGAAAATTTTCCTTTGTAGTATACACTTGCACACTTAGTTTTTTTGTAACTTAGGGTTTTTGGTATAACTTGTTAACCATTCTTGTGTTGCATGGTTGTTATTTTTCCCCACCCTTTTATCCAAAACAAAACCCCATTTTATAATTCAAATCCAATAGAAAATGAGCCATGGTGTTAGGTATTGAACTTTGACTTTTGACCCCCATTTTTCCCTCTCTTCTCTCTCTCTTTCCCCATCTCAGAATTCTGGGAATTTCCAGCAGAAAAACCCCAGCTCTTCCTTATCTTTTCCTCTCCTTTTCACTTCCCTTTGATCTCCATACAAATCCTATACAAAAACCACACATTTCCTTCACAAAACTTTGGAAAAAGGGGCTTTTTGGGGGTGTTTGAAGGCTAATCTGCACACCTGAGAGAGGAGCTGGACTTTTGGTGTTTTATAAGGTCTTTGGAAGGTATAAACTCATGTCTTAACCTCTTTTTCCATAACTTGTAGTATTCTTAGTAAAAATCTCATTTTTTGTGCATTTTTAGTAATATTAAAGGATATTTGTGATTCACATGTTAGATTAGGGTTTTGTTAGTTGTGTTAGCTCTTTTATGGGTTATTAGAACTATTTTTAGGCCAGATTTGTTTCAGTTTGCACAGAAATACCATAAAGTTCCATTTTAGTGTAAAAGTGTGGATTTTAACTTGATTTAAGGCTCTGTAGGATCTGCTACTACCCGAGATGTTCCAGAACAAAACTAGATGTTACTGTAGCATGTATGGGGGGTATAGAGTGCACACACCAAACCTGGGAGCCCAATTCCTAAGTGAGGCCGCCGGAATATTCATTCTGGCCGCAATTTACGGCCAGATGGGTGAGTTGGGATTTGGGGTTTGGGCCACTGGAGTCTGCTGCTATGTGGGTTATTTTGGTATATATAGTTTTACAATATCTTTTCTGTATCAAAATCTGGAGTAGAATACATATTTTCCCGTATTTTAATCTGCGCGACACGCGTGATACGTGTGTATGGGTTTTGGGTTTCTGCGTATCGCGACGCGTCGGAGTGGCTTCAGGCGCGTAATCACACGTTTTAGCGTATCGCGCACGCGCGCGCTTGGTTCACGACACGAGTTACTAGTTCGGCTTTAATGTCGTGTTTGTGTGATGTCAAGCTTATGTATGGTGTATTATGTAATTCTAGGTTCGCAGGCGAGTACGGCGGACGCCGCGCAGAAGGGGAAACAAGTTGTTGGCTATACCTAGCGAGAGACTACGGTGAGTAGATTTAACATCTACGGGGATATCACCCGCATGGTGTTCTACGTCAGGGCTGATAGGACCTTATAGCTACATTTATATACATTGACTGTTCATGGTTACTATTTAGTACATACTGCATTCCCTGCTATATGGATATAAACTAGAATTGATAGAACACCGCATCATTACTAACGGTCCATGTTGCACGAGCACTATCCTGCATGTTACACACACACCGTTAGTAATTGCCATGACACTCACACTGTAGAATTTACATCGGATCATTATATTGTAGCTCATCTATATGTGACTTGACATGATATTCATACTTGATGCATATATCACATCGGATCATTATATTGTAGCTCATCTATATGTGACTTGACATGATATTCATACTTGATGCACATATCATATCGGATCATTAACTTGCATATTGGTTTGGATTACATGTGATTTCTGGATTTGGGAACCGTGGCTATTTCAAATATGTAATCATTTAAAAATCCGGTTCCCTTGATATGATATTTCGGTGCGTCCACCATGTGTTTCCTCGGTGCTAGAGTGATATATGTGAACCCGAATCGAGGAGCTGGTTGAGGCCGATTACGGGTACATGGTGGACCCGGTATGGTACCCCGGGGCGAGAACGGTTTCGCTGTGTAGTAGACAGTGAGCCTGGCAGAGGGACTACTACCTACCGGTGATTGGTTGGACCTGACAGTTATCCGGAGGATACTGATCAGAGTCGATAGATGGATGCGGGGTGATCCGTACTGCAGGAGCCGGGGGCCGATACCGCAGACGGAGCCCGTGGGCTGACCCGGACTGACGGGGCCCGATGGATGAGGATTTGCGTGTCGATGCTGGACACGAGTATTTATGATATTTGGGTGCTGATGTTGGGCACTCGGGATTCTCAGAGATTTACAGGATTTAAGGACCGATGAGGGTGCCGGCGCCTGAGCTATTTGGGAGATCTGGGTGCATTGATGGACACCGATTATATATTCCACATTGACATTCCATGTAGATGTTATCTTGCCCATGCTCAGCCTTTATTATTGTACCTCATCCTGTAGTTATATTACCTGATAGAGCACTTGCATGATTATTGCACATACTGCTTATCACATATCGATATCATCTGTTGGCATATGTTAGAGTAGCGCAGTACGTGCATACTCGCGATTACCTTTATATGTTATCTCTATTCACGAGTTGGCAACTCACCCCCATTGTTCCACAGTGTTTGCAGGTTGCCCTTCGGAGTAGTCGCGACAGGCTGCGTTTTGCATCTTTTGACACAGATACCCCCATAGTTGGTGTACTGGCTCTTTTGCTGATAGGTGGGTTTTGTGTGGTATCTGTTTATCTTTCAGTTATATACATTGTTGTATCTAGTATTCTCCATCTACCATGTATGTATTTGACTTAGAGACAGTGTGAGGACGATGATGTATATTACTTGTACTCTGGTGTCGAGCTCGTTGTGAGCCGACTGTACTTGCAGTTTATTCTATCTGTGATGTTCCCACTTGTGGATCTTGATCTTTGCTACGGCGTCGTATATTGCGATCTTGGTGATTGTTTACTTAGATTTCTTAACATGTTAGTAAGTGCTTTTATTATAAACTTATAACACTCTATACTTTTACTGGTTTGATTTCTGGGTTTTCGGTTCACTTAGTCGCGTTACGCCTGTAGACGTTACGTAGTTAGGTGCCGGTCACGGGCCAAACTTTGGGTCATGACAGGTCGCCTCGCGTGCCTACACATGAGCCCTTCTAAAAGTCAAGTGTTTAACACTTCTATGTAAAAAAAAGGGAAGGGGGAATAGAACCTAGAAAACGAATCCCACTTTGAGGCGCCTCACGTGCTCACACGTGAGCGCTTCCAAAGTGCAGTGTTTAACACTGATTCGGAGCCTCACGTGGGAACATGTGAGTGCTGAATATATACCAATGCTTGGCAATTTTGGGAAATCAGACTTCAGCCTCAAATTGGCTAAGTCTTCCTGAGGTCAAAATCTCTTTGGTCTCCATGTCAACTGAGCCTATGTGATCAGGTTTTCCCAAACTAATCTTAATCTCAAACATGACTGATGACCACTCAGCTGATGATATCCAAAACAATATTCATCCCATATTCCCCCCTAGAAAATCGTAGTCTCAAAATACGACTAATGATTTCTGGGTTAACCACCAACTTCATTTTCCCTCGAATAGGGAAATTGGTTCAAGGGTACATCTCTCCACACCTCTGATACATATCGTTGTAATTTCTCAACGTCTTCAGAGAGGTGGCGGGTCCCAACAACCAACTACTTTTCGGTGCACTTCCCAAACTGACGTGCACACCCCAGATCAGACCGCACCCAAAACTGGGTGCATCCCATATCTTCGTTGCTCATCCCGATACATAACAAATACATGTGCGCGCAAGGTGGTCTACGGACCGTAATGTCTTCAAACTAGTACGGACCGTAATGTCCTCAAACTACTACGGACCGAAACGTCCTTAAACTAAACTCTACAGACCGTAACGTCCTCAAACTACTATGGACCGTAACGTCCTTAAACTAAACCCTACGGACCGTAACGTCCTCAAACTACTATGGACCGAAACGTTCTTAAACTAAACCCTCACATCAAAAAGGGTGATCTACGGACCATAACGTTCTCAAACTACTACGGACCGTAACGTTCTCAAACTATTATGGACCGTAACGTCCATAAACTAAACCCTCACCTCAAAAATGGTGATCTACGGACCGAAACGTTGTTAAACTAACAGCAGATCGTAACGTCTTTAAACTAAAACAATAGAGTCCAAATGCTCTTTTGTTGGATCTGAATGATCCTAAAACCCTGTTAAGTAGATCTTAGTTTCAAATTGGACTAACGTATCCTTAACAAAAATTTAAGTTGATATTAATCTCAAACGTGATCAATGATCCTTAAATCAACCCAAATCCAAATCTATGATATACGGATTTGGACTAATCCATGCTCTACGGGCGACAACATAAATTAGTCTCCATATACAATCCATTGGCAACCTAAACAAATAAAAACACACACGACACGAAGTGAACTTCTGGAGCAGGAGAAAGTGGTTATCGCGATGCGATAACATAATTAACTGCAGGGGCTTGCGCCTGTAGGGAAGAGCGTCCCCACAATCAAAAACCCCTCGCAAACGACGGGGAATCTGACAAAGTCTGCTACAACGGCCGCATCCGTCCAAACCCCCGATATACGGTGCCATAAATCAACTTGGAATCTTCGGAGAGATGGACGGATAAACCCAAATAGTATCTACCCCCAAATTCAGGCAAGATGACCCATCCCGGGTCCGTCTCCGTTTTCGGCAGTAAACAACAACATATCATAATATAAAGTAAACTAATCTAAATTCGCGGTGGTAAAATCAATTAAGTTTATTTTTAATTACCTTCGCATCGGGTGCATCCCAATAAGGTAGGAGAAAAGCAAACAGCTCTCTAGGGATGACAGAGGGAAGAGCAGCAAACCATTCCCAATTTGCCGTAAATCTATCGGACTTATAGAAACCTTTTTTTCAATTTTTAATGCCATCTCTTGAATATTCCACCCATCTCATGCCGGACATACTTTCGATGTCCATCTATGTCCTCTTCTAAGAAGAAATGTTTCTGTAATACAAATTAATAAGTATATTGATTACTATAGTAATAACATATAACAAGTATGGATGTAATGCTGACACATACACACACAATTCAGTTATGCATTACCAAGAGTGATCGCCAAGTCCATACGTAGGCTTACCAAGGGTTATCCGCAAACTTGAACCTCACGTTCCACCAGTCTGTATTCCGGACGAGAATACCAATATATCCATTAAAATGGGTAGCCTACTTATCCGGGCCTATGGGCTTCCCACCTTCCCATATCAGAATTGCCCTTTTCCCCTTCATATCGAATTTGGTATTCTCGTTGGCAACGCCTCTTCCGTGGTGTTCAAAATGGGAAAATTATCCTCCGCAGCCTTCGCCTGATCGATACTCGCTAATGCTGACTCTATCATCGTATCCATTTGAGGACGAGCATCATCCCACCTCGTCTGTGCCCTCGTATTGTCCCTATCTCGAGAAGTTCTTATATGTTGCAAATCTCTTGGAAGAGGCAATACATGAGTAAAATCATCAGTGACAGGATCCGTGAACATCCCCTCCTCGCTACCCAGGTACGTGCACTGCTCATCTATGTGTGCATACGGATCATCATGCACTGATATACCTGGAGTCTCCTAATCATATTTATCTGCACATTTTAATTTGTTATAATCAATCAATAGATATAAGTTGGACACACTTGTTCCAGCCAATTTTTTTGGTTAAGAGCTATTTGTTCCCTTATAAAAAGGGGGAGAGAAGAAAGAGGAAAAAAATTCCTACAGTTTGGCAACACATGCTAAACACGTAAGCGCTTATAAGCACTAAAATCAAATAACAAAAAGGCCAAATATGTCTCACATGTTAAACATGTGAGCACTCATATGCAAAGCATGTGAGCACTCATATGCAAAGCATGTGAGCACTCATATGCAAAGCATATGAGTGCTGAACATAAACAACCAAAGGCCAAACATGCTTCACGTGTTAAACACGTGAGCGCTGAAAGAAAACAGGCTAAAACCCACATTAGGGGTCACGTGTTAAACACGTGAGTTTTCTTACCGTATTTTTTGGCAATGCTCTCATTTGATAGAATTAAATTCTATGTGATAGAATTAAATTATATTTGAGAAATATTTTCCTTGATCTTTCTAATATGGAAAGATCTTCTCTGACACAGAATCTTTGGATTTAAAATCCAATAATGATAAAATATATCACTAATTAAACTATCTAATAGAATAAAATTCTATGTTAGGAAAATATCTTCCTAATGTTGTTAAACTAACAAGATATTTATATAATAGAATTAAATTCTATGTTGGGAGAATATCTTCATAATCTTATTAAATTAACAAGATATTCATATGATAGAATAAAATTCTGTCTTAGAAAAATATTCTTAATCTTATTAAAACAAATAAGAAATCTTTTCTGTTAAATAGAGAGTTTTTGGATTAAAAATCCAATGGTGAATAAAATTCACTGGTTGATCTTTAAGATCAATTTTGATTGATTATGAAATCAATCATGATCTCTCAATGAGAGATTTCCTCCAACAGATTGATTTTTCTTTTCTCCTATAAATAGAAGCAAAGAGATTAAATCTAAAAAAAAGAGAGGAGACCCCCTATAAGCTTCTGTAAAAATACAGAAGGCTCTCCAAAAGGTTCCATAAATAATAGAGAATTTAATTCTCAATAAAGAAGAAAGGTCGTCTTCCTCTCAAAACTCTAAGTAAAGAAAAATGCAGAGATCAAAACACCTCCTTTACCTATCACATCATATATAAGGGTTTAACCTTTCTCAAAGAACATAGTTCTTTCTCTGGATCTAAGATCCACATGACAAGTCTCCTACAACTTGGGAATTTAATTCTCATCGGGAACATCTTGTTCTTGAGAATAAAACATTCAAGGGAGAACATGGATAAAAAGAATATGGAGAAGATGGAGTTCATAGTACTCTAGGAACTTAGTTCCTTCAAATCAAGAACTTAATTTTTAAAGAATCCGATCCAAGATCCTCAAAATAGTGATATTGGTGATCGTTAATGGTCAAAATACTATTAACAGAGATTTAAGTTCTCTAAAAACATTAACAGAGATTAAATCTCCAAAGAACTTAGCGCCTCACGTGAAAGACACGCGAGCGGTGAAAAGAAGCCAAAAGCTAGTGCCTCACGTGAAACATACGTGAGCGCCCAAATTTGAGCGCCTTATGTGAAACACACATGAGCGTCATACGCTTAGCGCCTCACGTGAAACATATATGAGCGCCAGAGGAAAACTAGTGCTTTGCATTATTATAGCGCCTTACGTGATATACACGTGAGCGCTATAAGCAACTGAGTATTTCTGCTGGATGTTACAGAAACCCAATCTTAGCCCAAATTGACTAAGCTTATGTTCGCGATATCCAAACTGATCTTAGTCTCATACATGACTAATGATTTTCATTTCATATCCTCTAAGTTAATCTTAATCTCATATAAGATTAACGATTCTTAGACCCACCATGATCTTTTCCTTCAAATACGGGATTTGGTTTAAGAGTACATCTTTCCACACCTCTGATATATGTCGTTGTAATTGCTCAACATTTTCAGAAAGGTGGTGGGTCCTAACAACCAACAACTCTTCTTCTTTCGTCCAAAATGGGAATGTTGGACCGAAATTTCCTTAAACTAACATTCGTCCCCAAAATGGGAATGTTGGACCGAAATGTTCTTAAACTAGCGCGTCGTCCCAACTACGGTGATATTGGATCGTGATATTCTTAAACTAAAATAATTGATCCCATATGCTCATTTGTTTCTATGTTAATTTTAGTCTCAAATATGACTAACGATCCTTAGATCAAATCAAAGTTTCATATGAACCGATAGACCTCACAAATGTGAGAAATACGTTCTAAGTTCATTCCCGTTGGCAAACCAAGCTACCAACGTGGACCCCGTCAAGCAAATCCTTGATCCGAACCCAATAAAATATATATGGATTTGGACTAATCCGCGCCCTACGGGTGACGATATAAATTAGTCTCCGTATACAATCCACGGGCAACCAAAATTAACAAAATAATAGACGACACGAAGTGAACTACTAGAGCAGGAGAAAGTGGTTATCGCAACACGATAACGTAATTAACTGCAGGGGCTTGCGCCTGCAGGGAAGAGCGTCCCCATAATCAAAAACCCCTCACAAATTGGGGGGGGGGGAAATCTGATGAAGTCTGCTACACCGGTCGTATCTATCCAAACCTCCGATATACGGTGGCATAAATCAACTTGGTGTCTTCAGAGAGGTGGATGGATATGTCCAAATATCATCTGCCCCCAAATTTAGGCTAGACCTCCTCCATGTCTTAGTCCGGTCTTCAGCAGTAAACAACGCTTATTTAAAAATCCTAATATATACCTTCTGTGATATCAGGATCAAGGCTGTATCGAGAGGGACGATTTAATATTGTTTCAACTCAACGTAACTAACGAGAAGTGAAGTTGAGACATTCGTTGGCACAATAACTCTCGGCTATTGATCCTTCCGGTCGAGCTTGATTGCGCACTTACCGTTTCAAGAATCTCAAATATCTGAAACGTTAACGAATATTTAAGATGAATGTGGATATTATAATGATTTAAATATCAAAATTAATTACCTTTTTACTAGATACATCCACCGATATGATACTGGTCCAGCAATCATTACCTTTTGTTCCCGCTAAATTTTTGGCTCAAAGCGTACATTTGTTCTCATTCAAGTTGTGTGCACTATACATGCACAGTTGGCAATATTGACAAGTTGAATCGCATGTACGACGTGCAACGCACGTGCGCGTGAGTTAAATGACTTAGTCCAGGTTGTGCACACCTATACATGTGCACTTGGCAAGACTGCCAAGTTAAATCACGAGTGCAACGTGCAATGCACGTGCGCATGAGTCAAATGACTCAGCCCAAGTTGTGCGCACCTATACATGCGCACTTGGTAAGATTGCCGTATTGAATCATATATGCGACGTTCCATGCACATGTGCATGTGTCAAAGGTCACAAGCGCACAAGCGTATTCCTTGAAGCAAACGCTTCTAACAAGAAATAAATCTTGTTAATAAGAAATCAAGTCCTTAAGATCCATGATCTTCTGTTAAGATCCATGATCTTCATCCAATGATGATTAAAGATCACCACTTGATTATGAAATCAATTGAGATCTCTAAATGAGAGATTCTCTCAAACCGATTGATATTTCTCATGCCCTATATAAAGAACCCATAAGATTAAATCAAGGGAGAACGGAACCCCTTATAAGCTTATGCAAAAAAGAAAACGCGTCTCTTTCAATCAAAAAAGAAGAAACGGTGAGAATATAGAAAAAAGAAATATTTCTCTTTGATCACAGAAGCCATTGCTTCTTTCATAAAAGCTTTCGCTTTTCATCGAATACATTGATTCATCACAAAAGAAATCAAAGAATTTCATGTTCGATCACTCTCGTATAAAAGTTCACACTTTTATGAGAGATCGATCTTAAAGATCCGATATCCTAATCAAAATACGACTCGGCCATGAATATAAAAATGGTCTTGTGATGATATCATTACCAGAAAATCAAAGAACAGAAGCTGTTGCTTCTTTTTGAAAGCCTTTGCTTTCTGCAAACATGCGCACTCAAACTAAGTGCGTACGTGATAAAAATCGTCTACGCAGACATACGCATCACATGATATCCACATGTATGCACTTGATGAACATTGCCTATGAATAAATGTGCATTACGTAATATCCACATGTGCACAAGTGATAAAAATTTGTCTATACAGACATGCACGTGTATGCAAATGAAAGATGATGCGCACATATATATATGCACATATGGAAATTTGACCTGACAAATAAATGCGAACCACGTAATATGCGCGTGCACGGTCCTCAATCATGAGCAAGTGCGCAACCCACGTGATATGCAAGTGCACACCCTCATTAAAGATGATACATATATATGCGCACATATGCACATGCACACATGGACATCAAGCTTTTGCTTAATTATTCAGTTAAAACAAACTAAGTATAGAAGCTTATACTTCTCACATATAATCCATTGATCAACATACCAATAATGTCCAAATTGATCTTAATCCCATATACGACTAATGATCTTTCATCGATACCATCCAAATTGATCTTAGTCTTATATATGACTAATTATCTTTCATTTATAATACCCATATTGATCTTTGTTCCCCGCCGAAACACGGAGACGCGACCGCGCGGGTCCGTCTCGCCTGAATTTCGGGGCAGATGCTAATTGGTGCTATCCGTCCACCTCTCTGAAGATACCAAGTTGATTTATGGCACCATGCATCAAGGTTCAAACGGATACGGCCGATATAGCAGACTTTGTCAGATCCGCCCTCATTTGAGGGATTTTTGATTGTGGGGACGCTCTTCCCTGCAGGCGCAAGCCTCTGCAGTTAATTACGCTACCGCATCGCGGTAACCACTTTCTCCTTCTCCAGATAGTCACTTCGTGTCGTAGGTGTTTGTTTTGTTTTTGGTTGCCCGTGGATTGTATACGGAGACTAATTTATGTTGTCGCCCGTAGGGCGTGGATTAGTCCAAATCCGTATTTTCTTAGATTTGGGTTTTGGTTTGGGTTTAAGGATACGTTAGCCCCATTTGAGACTAAGATCAACTTAAACGTTTGTTAAGGATACGTTAGTCTAATTTTAGACTAAGATCAACTTAACAGGATCATTTAGATCCAACAAAAGAGCATTTGGGCTCTATTGTTTAGTTTAGGGACATTACGGTCGATTACCAGTTTAAGGACATGGTGGTCCAATGTTAGTTTAAAGACATCACGGTCGAGGTTAAGGACATCATAGTCAGTGAGTTTAAAGACCTCACAGTCAAGGTTAATGACATCATAGTCCGTGAGTTTAAAGATCTCACAGTCAAGGTTAAGGATATCATAGTCCGTGAATTTAAAGACCTCACAGTCAAGGTTAAGGACATCATAGTCCATGGGCTTAAGGACCCCACAGTCCATGAAATGTTTAGTCGTCAGGACCCGTTACCTCTCTGAAGACGTTGAAGGATTACAACGTCAAATATTAGAGGAGTAAAGAGATGTACCCTCGAACCGATGTGAGTTGGTTGAAAGATCTGTAGTCCAATTTGGGGCTAAGATCTGTGATTTATGAGCATGAGGGCTCAATTAAGCTGAATTTGAGGACTTATGGCCAATCTTGGTGTCACGCCCCGCTTCCCAGAGTACGCAAGATTGGGCACGTGACATAGCCAACCATGCTACCTGTGGGTAGGAAATATCCATCCACAGTCACATTACGGTTGTAGAGATATCAAGAACAAGATAAATAAACTATCTAACACATGTCCAAATCCATAATGATAAGAGTCAATGAAAAATAAATGCGGAAGCAATGATCCAATACAATAATGGAAAGGTACGTCCCATAATACGGGATCGAACCTGGAAATAAAATGCAATAAATGAACTAACCACTGCAGAACTCACAAATCAGCCTGCTGGCTGAAGTACTCCTGCTCGGTCAGCGACAGTGGTAAAGAATCTGGGCCATGCAAAACCCAGACGTCAGCGCGTCATGTCAACCAAATAATATAATATAAACATGGTAATGAACAATGCAGGTATGAACATGAATAAAGCAGTACTAAGAAGTAACAGAGCAGGGTAATGTGCAGTGGTAACTAAACTGTCCTATCAGGTTTCTACTCTATAGTCTTTGAAATCAATTGATGAATCATCGATGTAACTCAATAGTATCCCGTGCGTGCCCGGGACCACGGTCAAGGTCCTCGGGGCTGAATCCGAGACGTGCCGCTAAGCAGTAATAGGTAGTAGGATGGATGAGTGATGTCAGCATCATCACTCCCGGACTGGCCAAGCCCGTAAGACTGATCAGAACAAGTATCGAACTGTTGAGTTACAAGTCGGTTTCACCTTTGATTTCCCCATACCCCCAAGCTATGTATGTCAGGTCAGGTATTCAGTAGTCAAGGACTAATGCCAACAGAAAATCAGGTAAAAGTAGGTCTGTCTGGATAGACAGCAGGGATGGTCAGGTTTGTCGGCATTAAGCGTGAAATCATGAAACAAGTCATGTCATGGTACAACAGGATGAGTCGGTAAGTATGTATATGTCATGTGTAGCAGGGTCAGGCCAATATGTAGTGCAATCGAGTATGTGCTCACAACAGGTATACAATCAAATAATGAACAGCAGCAGGAAACAGTAAGTAACAATATTATTCCATGTAAACACAGTGGTGTTTTGTATTCTCTTATTAACAGGTTCAAGCACCCTTGGGTGCAATAATCACAGGGTAAAACAATATTAATAACACGAAGCAATGAAGCCATTAAAACTACAGCATAGTAATAGTTATAAGGATGATCTAGCAATTTAAGCAAGGACGTTCTAATTGGTTTAATTAGTTAAAGTGTGGATTGATAGCATACCGATTAATTACACGAAATTACCATACTGATTTAATGTTAAGGCTTATTGTGACCGTCGGTTTTAAGTTATAAACTAATATGATAATCAAGAGTAAAGCAAGACTTGATATTGTGTGCTAGCATATTAAAGCAAGTATTCGGATACTTGCCTCGACGGTTTCGCAAACCGGAAAGCACGGATGCAATGTCGGCAGAAAACACGAGACGGGTGCACGGGCCACGGATCGAGTCCCAACAGAGAACAACGGGATCACACGGACCAGGGTACCTCGCTGGAGCGTCGGGTTCAAAAGACGGCACGGTCGGAAACCGGCAAAAGTCAAAAGTAACAACGTTAGCAAACGCGATAAACATAACAAGGATCAGCGGGGAAAGGGATCTAGCACAAAGGAACGATAAAGGGATGCTTACAGAGAAGAACCAGGGGGCGACCACGGCGGGCTCGACGGCGCTGGAACGCCGGCGAGGCAACGACGGCGGCTGTGAAGGCCTGAACAGCCTCGGGTTCGCTGGAGAGGGGGTGCGACGAGTAGAGGAGGGTGGTGGTCGGCTCTGGTGATCGAGGGGGAAAGGAGGTGGTCGGAGGTGGTGCGGGTGACGTCGACGAGGGTCGACGGCGCGTTCTCCGGCGACCCGGGGATTGGTGCAGGGTCGGCTCGGTCTGGTGGTGGTCCGGCGAGGGGAGGAGGGAAGCGACGACGAGGTCGGGACGAGGAGGAAGAGAGGGAGTCGCGGGCGTCCGGCGACGGGAGGCGGCGTCGACGGCGGGATCCGCGGCCGAGCGATGGCGTCGGGGGTTGGGTGCAGGCGCGGAAGATGAACGGAGGAAGGAGGAAGCGGGTGCGGTAAGGTCGAGGAGGTGGTGACGGCGACGGCGAGGTCGCGGGGAGGTCGGCGGCGCGAGTACGAGGGCTAGGGTTAGGGTTACGAGATGTTTCTCGTGGTCGAGAGGGGGAGGGAAGGCGGCTGTATGAGGAATTATATAGGAGGAGAGAAAGAGAGATTGGAGAGAGAGAGGGAGAAAGATTTGATAGAGAGAGATAGAGTGAAACGGGGGGGCCCACGAGGGAAAAAGGCTCGTGATTGGCCAGGAAAGATTTTGAAAAAGGTTTAAGGGATTTAATTGGTTAAAAGGATATAATCGTATATATATTAATTTTATGATATTTCATTAAATGGGCCTTTTTGGCGCTAAATGAAACATTTCCAAATCGCGCCCGGGTTGCGCCCAAATGATCCAAATTTAAATTATAGGATTTTAAGCGAGTTCCAAATTTTGAAAAGAGATGTTTAGTGATTAAAATGCATGCCCCCAAGTCGGACACTTGCACGCGCGCGTAGTCGTCCAAGCTTGCCCGTTTAGCCAAACGGGACGGAATCTCGACACGCGGACGCTACCACGCGACTAGTGGCGACGAGTAGGCCAACTTGGATATTTTAAATTTCATTTTAGGAGTTAAAATTTGTTATGTGTCAAAATGACTTAACCGGTTAAAATTTAGCAATAAACACCAAACAATCAGGATAACTGGAATGAGCAATATAAAACCCTCAACTTGTAATATAAATAGTATTATTGGGCTCGGGTGTTACACTTGGGCTAAGTTCAATCAAGTTAAAATGTTTTAACATTTATATTGGGATGTTAAGCATTTGTTTGAGCTCGGCCTTTTTAACAATGCTGAGCATTGATTTAGCTTCTGACAATGTTTGTCTTTTGCTGAATGCCGAGCATTCATCATAGCTCTGGGGTTTATTCAAAGAACAATTTAAGTTCTATCCAAGCACACATAAAAGCATGTAGTGCACCTGACACTAGCACCAGTCAATGAGCGTAGGGCACTATGGTTAAAGTGCTAGTGTGCTTGGCGCTTGGCGCCAGATGTGAATCCCTAATGCGTTTTGCGCTAAATGAAGAGCGCAGATGCGCAATAGTTGAAGCGTTGAGGCGTTTGGCGCTGGTGCCATATAATTAACTGCAGAGCGCTTTTGGTAATGCAGCGCACACGTGGGGCGCTTAGCGCTGAGCGCTAGATGAAGAGCACTAAGGCACTTTTGAATTAGGAGCGCTAAGGTTCTTATTAGATTAGGAGCGTTAAGGCTCTTCTTAGCTTAACTTTGCGCTCTGCAGATTATCTGTTCTTTGATAAGAGGCTTTGTCTTAAAATTCTAAGAACAAAGTTCTTAGTTCATAGGAGATGTTTTAATCTCTTTTTGATGAAAGGATTTGCCTTTATGGATCTGTGATCCTAAGAGAATCGAATAATTCTCCCCCCTTTATAATGAGATGTTCATAATCTCTTTTGTGAAAAACAACTTTGTCTTATAGATCTATGATCTGTGAAAGAAGTAAGTACTTCTGATTATATTAAGACGATTTCGTCTTTTTATTCTTTTTACCTTGAAAAAGAATTATCTTCTTTTGCCGAGAGCTTCTTCCTCTTCTTGAGATTTTCTCAAAGTTTATGGGGGGGTGTTCCTCTCTCTAAGACTTGAAGTCTCGGGTCCTTTATATAGGGGAGGATGATTTGTTGAATCAGTTAAAGAGATTTATTCTCTAATTGATTTAGGAATTTCCCCACCGTCGGATCTTTTGATCCAAGGGCTCCTGGTTTACAGAAGATAATCTTCTTGTTTTTTAAAAAAAATTGGAAAATATTTCCATGCAGAATTTATTCTATCTTTGGTAATTTTTATTTACCATTAGATCATTGATCCAACGGTGCTCTAATTTACAGAGC
Source organism: Agapanthus africanus (assembly GCA_030015575.1). Classification (NCBI taxonomy): domain Eukaryota; kingdom Viridiplantae; phylum Streptophyta; class Magnoliopsida; order Asparagales; family Amaryllidaceae; genus Agapanthus; species Agapanthus africanus. The sequence goes on along the minus strand of JASDDO010000024.1, from coordinate 902,886,826 downwards.
ACAATTTTGTTGTTTGGAAAGATTTTGAGAAATCTTTCCTTAACCGAATTTAATTTTGGTTAATTAATGATTTATCATTATTATTAGATTTTTTATCTAACGGTAGGGAGCTTTTAGTTCCAGCGCTAGCGCACCCGTGCTTTGCACGTGGTGCGCTGCTTAAAGGGCAGCACACGTCGCGCTAGCGCACCGTGCTTTGCACGTGGTGCGCTGCTTAGAGCGCAGCGCACTTAGCGCTAGTGCACACATGGTGTGCTGCTCAGAGCGCAGCGCACTTGGCGCTGCATCTAAAGCGTTGCTTTATTGGAGGTGTCTTTTCACCTTCCTTTTAAGTCAAACTTGTATTCCCCAGAACTTTCATTTTCCAGGTTTTGGAAATAGCTCCACTGTGCACAAAATTTTCTGTGCCTAGTCTTCATAATCTGAAGCAAAGCTTCTTTCTTTTCTCGTCTCCAAAGAACCTTCTCAACTATGGCTTGCAACCGCCCACATGCTCGTCGACAACCATGGGAAGTGCCCATCCAGAACATTGTTCCTCGCTTTGCTGCGCGCCTGGTGGATCCTGCGCTTACGGATGACCAATGCGACACAGCGCTATAAGAGCTCTTGACTCGTATAGGGTCTCCTCTCCCCCCACACTCTATTTGGTTTCGGATGATCCTTACGTCCGTGCTCGCTGATATTCCCCCTCCTCCAGCAGAGATGACCTCGGCAATGCTCGATGCTGCTGAAGATAAGATCGAGTGCTTCTTCGAGGCGCATTTGATCACTAAAGCCCTGAAGGATTTCTCTGTCCATTTGCTGAGCCAGATGTGGGCTCGTCGGGTCGTTATCTCCACTTTCTATGGTGAGTGCGGCGCTGATCGATGGGTGGCTACTCTTCGAGAAGATCGCCGTTTTGACATAGTGGAGAAGACAGAGAGGGAACTAGATAATCTCATTCTTAGCTTTGCAAACCCCTGTCCTTTTGATCCCATGTTTGGCGATTTGTTTATATTGTAATAAAAAAATGTCTAATTAAGTATTTTATTATCTGCCAAGTGCTCCTTTTATTTTTAATTCTTTGTTATTCCTTTGTCAGGCGCTTATACGCTGCATAACTTAACTTGTTATAACTAGGTGAAAGTAATGAAGCGCTCTTGGCGGTTAGTGCACTTGGCGCTTAGCGTTCTTGGCGCTTAGCGCTCTCGTGTTTTGCACGTGAGCGTCGTTTTAGATTCTTTGACTCTTAGTGCTGGCGCATTCACTGCTGGCACTCTTCATGAAGCGTCGCTTCATTTCAAACCTCGGAATTTAATCAGAACTTTGCTCTGATTGGGGAAACAAACGCCCCCTACCGTTGCGCTTACGTGGCCCACACGTGAGTGCAGCGGTGGTAGTATCTCAGTCGTTGGATCAACTTTTGGAAGTTAAAACGGCTCCCAATGCCTATAAATAGGGCCTTTGGCCCTCTGAGATGACCATTGTTCGTCTTCTTTCTGAGAATTATTTCTCCTTCAGAGCATTGCTCTCTTTTTTAAGAAGTCTCTTAAAAACTCTGTCAGATATTTTCTTTCTGGTAAGATTTGAACTCGTTATCAGAGCTTTGCTCTATTTGGATCATGGATCTGAAAAAGAAGACCTTTTTTGTGTTTCTTTCGACCCATTGATGAAGAATTCTTGGAATTCACTTTATAGCTCTTAAAGCTCTCGAAGTTTTTACTTCTGCAGAAAGCTTTGCTTTCAGGGTTCCTTGAAGGATCATTTCATCTTCTCTACAGAGCATTGCTCTTTAGCATCTTCGGGGAATTTTATTCCTCTATTAATTATGGCAGTTGTCATTTCTGCTGGAGAGCATTGCTCTTAAGGGAGATTTACTCCTTGGCTTGAGGGACTTAAATGGGAGTCTTTTGAGGGTTTTCTTCTTTAATCGCCCAAATTTGGATTTGTTTGTCGCTTGACAGAACTTGTCTTCCCGAGAACTTGTCTAAATCCCAATGTCTGATTTTCCTCATTACCAATCTTTTAATGATGTTTCTTTTCAGGCACTATGGCTATTCATTTATATAGTCTGAACGAGTTTATCTCTTATGAGGATATTCGCGTACATGGCCGTTGCCAGAACCAAGAGTTTACAGATGTCCAATGTGCGGAGATTATGGCTCGTCTGTATGCACACAATGGTCGACTGCTTTCTCGTCGCTCCGCTCTTTTGAAAATCGTAGTGGGTGCAATTTGGGGAGCACTACCTGGGTTTTACGAAGCCATGCCGCTGGATGCGCTGGATGGTGCTGAAGACAAGGTGCACTCGGTGTACCTGTCTGGCCTGATCTCAAAGAAGCGTCGAGATAACCTTATTGATATTCTGTATCAAACTTTCCAATAGACGACGATAATCGCTTCTTATCAAAGGGAGGAGGGCATTGGCGAGGATCTCGACACCCGTGATCTCGAGAGGATGCACACGAGAATGGTCAGAAAGGCCATAAAGATTCTAGACGGCCTTACTTTCGAATTCCTCAATCCATCTCCTGGATCTGAGGTTTTACCATTGTAATCATTTTGATGATGTTTTCATTTTACTGCTTTCGTTATTGTAAGAACTTTTCGAGGTATGAATAGCAAATTCCTCGTTTCCGTGTGTTTATTTTATGCACTAAATCTTTTGCACATGCATGAATGGGTATGCTTCGAACGTTTAACCGAATGCGAATCAAATGTTTTCCTTGTCGCTTTCTTCTCTTTTCTTTATTGCCGGCGTGTTACCTTAGTAAGCATAGCCTGTAGATGATAGAGAGAGCATTCCGTTTTAAATTCTTCGAGAGGTAGTGATGGCTTAGAAAGCAGGTTCAGATCTGCTGCCTAAGGCTTTTTAACTTCATAAGTCGTGAGGGTCTCATAAAGAATTTTCTCCCTACAGGTCGAGAGGATCCCGTAGGTGAAATTTCTCCTTAAGAATCGTGAGGATTCTTAAGTGTGTTTTCTCTTGAGAGTCGTAAGGATCTCATAAAAGAGTTTGCTCCCTTACGAGTCATGAGGACCCGTAAGTGATGGGTGAGGTTACCATTATCCGTATTTCACGGAGTCAGGAGTTGCCCTGGCCGTTTCCCACGGGGTCAAGATTGACTTTAACCATGTTTCACATGACCGGGATTTTGCTCTGGATGCTTCCCACAGGGTCATAGCCGTGTTCTGCGAGGACCAGGCCCTGCTCTGGATATTTCCCACGGGGTCAGGATTGACATAAGCCGCGTTCCATGTGACCAGGAATTTGCTCTGGATGCTTCCCACGGGATTATAGCCGTTTTCTGCGAGGACCAGGATCCGCTCTGGACGTTTCCCACGGGGTCAGGATTGACATAGGCCGTGTTCCACGTGACCAGGAATTTGCTCTGGATGCTTCCCACGGGGTCATAGCCGTGTTCTGCGAGGACCAGGATCCGCTCTGGACGTTTCCCACGGGGTCAGGATTAACATAGGCCGTGTTCCATGTGACCAGGAATTTGCTCTGGATGCTTCCTACGGGGTCATAGCCGTGTGCTGCGAGGACCAGGCTCCGCTCTGGACGTTTCCCACGGGGTCAGGATTGACATAGGCCGTGTTCCACGTGACCAGGAATTTGCTCTGGATGCTTCCCATGGGGTTATAGCCGTGTTCTGCGAGGACCAGGATCCGCTCTGGACGTTTCCCACGGGGTCAGGATTGACATAGGCCATGTTCTACGTGACCAGGATTTTGCTCTGGATGTTTCCAACGGGGTCAGGACTGACATAGCCGTGTTCTGCGAGGACCAGGATCCGCTCTGGACGTTTCCCACGGGGTCAGGATTGACATAAGCCGTGTTCTACGTGACCAGGAATTTGCTCTGGATGCTTCCCACGGGGTCATAGCCGTGTTCTGCGAGGACCAGGCTCCGCTCTGGACGTTTCCCACGGGTCAGGATTGACATAAGCCGCGTTCTACGTGACCAGGAATTTGCTCTGGATGCTTCCCACGGGGTCATAGCCGTGTTGTGCGAGGACCAGGCTCCGCTCTGGATGTTTCCCACGGGGTCAGGATTGACATAGGCCGTGTTCCACGTGACCAGGAATTTGCTCTGGATGCTTCCCACGGGGTCATAGCCGTATTCTGTGAGGACCAGGCTCTGCTCTGGACGTTTCCCACAGGGTCAGGATTGACATAAACCGCGTTCCACATGACCAGGAATTTGCTCTGGATGCTTCCCACGGGGTCATAACCGTGTTCTGCGAGGACCAGGCTCCGCTCTGGACGTTTCCCACGGGGTCAAGATTGACATAGGCCGTGTTCCACGTGATTAGGAATTTGCTCTGGATGCTTCCCACGGGATCATAGCCGTGTTCTGCGAGGACCAGGCTCCGCTCTGGACGTTTCCCACGGGGTCATAGCCGTGTTCTGCGAGGACCAGGCTCCGCTCTGGACGTTTCCCACGGGGTCAGGATTGACATAAGGCGCGTTCCACGTGACTAGGAATTTGCTCTGGATGCTTCCCACGGGGTCATAGCCATGTTCTGTGAGGACCAGACTCCGCTTTGGACGTTTTCCACGTGACCAGGAATTTGCTCTGGATGCTTCCCACGGGGTCATAGCCGTGTTCTGCGAGGACCAGGCTCCGCTCTGGACGTTTTCCACGGGGTCAGGATTGACATAAACCGCGTTCCACGTGACCAGGAATTTGCTCTGGATGCTTCCGACGGGGTCATAGCCGTGTTCTGGGAGGACCAGGATCCGCTCTGGACGTTTCCTACGGGTCAGGATTGACATAAGCCGCGTTCCACGTGACCAGGAATTTGCTCTGGATGCTTCCCACGAGGTCATAGCCGTGTTCTGCGAGGACCAGGATCCGCTCTGGACGTTTCCCACGGGGTCAGGATTGACATAAGCCGCATTCCACGTGACCAGGAATTTGCTCTGGATGTTTCCGATGGGGTCATAGCCGTGTTCTGCGAGGACCAGGATCTTCTCTGGACATTTCCCATGGGGTCAGGATTAACATAAGCCGCGTTCCACGTGACCAGGAATTTGCTCTGGATGCTTACCACGGGGTCATAGCCGTGTTCTGCGATGACCAGGATCCGCTCTGGACGTTTCCCATGGGGTCAGGATTGACATAAGCCGCGTTCCACATGACCAGGAATTTGCTCTGGATGCTTCCCGCGGGGTCTGATTGACATAGCCGTGTTCTGCGAGGACCAGGCTCCGCTCTGGGCATTTCCCACGCGGTCAGGATTGACATAAGCCGTGTTCCACGTGACCAGGAATTTGCTCTGGATGCTTCCTACGGGGTTATAGCCGTATTCTACGAGGACCAGGATCCACCCTGGACGTTTCCCACGGGGTCAGGATTGACATAAGCCACGTTCCACGTAACCAGGAATTTGCTCTGGATGCTTACCATAGGGTCTGATTGACATAGCCGTATTCTGCGAGGACCAGGCTCCACTCTGGGCATTTCCAACGGGGTCAGGATTGACATAAGCCGTGTCCCATGTGACCAGGAATTTGCTCTGGATGCTTCCCACGGCGTCATAGCCGTGTTCTGCGAGGACCAGGATCCGCTCTGGACGTTGTAAGTGCACAGCGGCGCCCCGGCCGTCTAAACGAGGCCAAAATGCGGAAACGATGTTTTACTTTAACTTTTGAACCGGCACCACCGCGCATAAAAATCCCGGATCAGGCCATTAATCTAATCCTAGCTAACTAAAGAACGGATAGAGAGATATACCGAGCGATCCATGTCCTTCGGTCTTCTCGTCGTCGTCCCGATCTCCTCGAGGAATCTCCGGTCTTCACCTCCTCGCCGGAATGGGCACCATATCGCCGGGTTCTTTTAGGGGCTCCCACCTCTGGACCGAGGCAACTCGGGCACGAAGTTGGCGAGCCGACGTGCCCAAGGATTGCTGTAGGTTAATTGTAGAACTCTATGTCTCTTTGGGGTTTATGGAAGTTGCCTTTTTTTTGGAGGAATGAGATGATAGCATTTTAGAGATGAAATTAGGGATTTTTGCAAGCACAAGAGAACCAAAAATCCCCACAAAAATAATGGGCAGCCCCATCCCATATTGGCCGGCCCCTAATGAGGTGAAGAGAGTGAGAGGGAAAAAGTCCAAGGGGGGTGAATCAAAAGAGAGGAGGGTGTTTCGAGTGTTAGGCAAGAAAGAATCATGAGTGATGATGAGGACAAAATCATCATAAACAAAACCAACACTCCATCAACCATCATGAAAACCATGTCCCCACAAAAGTCAAGCCATGATGAAGTCAAGAAGTCAAATGAGGGTGCAACCATCATGAAGCAATAATATGCAAATACCACCCTCCACAAATGCTTATTTGCACAAATGCAAATAAGCCCTCCTCCACCAATTTTCAGCCAAGGAAAGATACAAAAGAAAATGGCCGAAACGGAAAGCAAACTGGCAACTTCAGAAAACTGATCCCGTAATAAATTACAGGAAAACCCCGCAACTGTATATACATACCTGCATTTGTATTCCGACCGAATACAAATGCAACGAGACAAAATATACAATGTACAATACAAAGATCCGGCTTAAACCAAAGCCCGCTAGTATTTTCCGTCCGATCATGATCCGTGCAATACCGCACGTATCTGATCGAACCCTGCCATATCTCCATACGGCCTCTACAGCGTTTCGTCCGAAACTTGAGAAACTGGTCTGTGGGGGACTCTAACGACTCGTCAATACTTTGGTTGTGGATTTAACCACTAGCACGTCAGAGGTATTAGCCTATACGTAACGGGCTACCAGGTATTGACCAAAAGGGACGTCGATGAGCGAACTCATCCTGACACCCTACTGAGCCTGTCAGTGACAATATCTGTACAGTCCGGTCCGTTCGTCTATGAGCATCGCATGGCGGGCCTAGGGGGTTGGTAAAAATCAGACCCCCAAAAGCGGTACAAGTCGTGTCGGAGTGTAGCCCAGAACACCCTGAGATACTACTGGAATATCTACCAGTAAATCTCCTGCCTTGGCCAAGGACTTAGTGTAATGGCTCTCCTAGACACAGCGCGACCTCACCCCCAATACCGGGAGAGACGAACCCCTGCAGATCCGCTCACTGCCTCCATGTGGCTCGGGACTGTACCCAACTAAAACCTGTTTGCACGTCTCCTTTGAGCGTGGTAGGATAGTAATCAAAGTACAGTGGGAACTCACACGAGACAAATGACAATCTCAGGTCGATGAACTAATCTGTACATATGTCACCAGGGAACTGCTATCTGACGTCAGGTATAAGACCAACTAGTATGTTCCCGGCGAGTCCTGTCCGGTGTACTCATAATCCAATGAGCACCTGTATACATCTTAGGTGAACCAATTGACACCAGTGGCTTGTGAGACCGGCCACCGCCCCTTGTCGGGGTCTCGACTGTATACACTAGTCAACTCTGGAGTATCGATGCCCTGTCTCGAAACTCCCACGACTAGGGACCGTTTAAGGATGTGCTTATAGACCCCAGCTCCCACGTATATGATCGCCCTCATACTGCTGGCAGTCAAGAAAGAATCCTATGGGCTCTATCAACGTGCAATAGTGACCTGTAAGATCACCTAAAGCAGTACACGATGACAAAGATAAACCAGATAGCATACTATCATCTTGAGTAAGACTGTCCTACCGGGATAGGTCCTCCCTCAATCATTGCAATCACGTGCCTGTGATCCAATAATTGACTCTGAGGGCACTATCTCCAACAATCTCCCACTTGCACTCAAGACTAATTATTGCGATGTCGCATACTCACAGCCCGTGTGATACCGAACACCCAACTCCTCTAATAGTCAGTCTCACAAAACCCGTTTGCGAAACTATTGCGTTCGAGGAATAGCCTCAGTGAGTGGATCCGCTTTGATATTTCTTTCTATGTCTCTCTAACTCTCAAGTTCGCGGAGAAACCCATCTCCCGAAATGAGCAATACCTGTCTTAGAATGTGTCTGGATGTCTGATGGAACCTAGCTCATAAATGAACTCCAAATCCAAACTTCTTAGACTGTATCGACGACTGAACTTAATCAGTATCCTGCGTCATGCCTCCCTCAGAGTCCGCTTAGATCACCTGTCCAAAACACTGCCCCTCGTCAGAGGGAAAACTATAACTCTGAAGGCCACCCTGTCGTCCAGGTCACCTTGGAAGCCTGGAATGATAACTGTCTTCTGAATGAGGCTGTCGTTATCATATCTCTAGAACATCCACTTATGTTCTAAAATTGCTTCCGAATGTTTCTCCAGGATTGGATCAATATTATCTTACTGCATCTCGTGCAAAAACAACATCTGGTGTGGTACTTGACATCTCATGATTGAATCATGCACATCCTTCTCCCCTTTAGTCTATAAGACACCTTCAGAGAGGGTGACTCCATCACCTGCAGGTACACTACCGTGCCAGGAGTCGTCCATTCTAAATACTCATAGAATGCTGTCTAAGTACCCTGATTGGGACACTTCCCAAATCTAGATCTAAAACCATAGATCCAGTAACCAGGATGTATTATATAATATCCAAGTCTTATATGGAGAAACAACTGTGTGACAACCAATGTATAACCGACCGTAGTATAGGAATTTCACTTCCTACTCTGTGCATGTCATCCAAATACCAGGACATCACACTCTACTACCTTCTTAACAGATCCATCCACTATTCTGATGAAGTCAAACCTATGACTATCACATCAGAAATAGATGATCTATCTCCGCTATATCTGCTTTAGTCTATAAATAGACATAAGCCACCTGTCTACCAATGCTTCCGCTGCTCCCACTGATCACGACAACCCTCTAGCAGAGTCATATACACGTGCACTTCTAAAGCCAGTTTAGAACGACGCTATACTCATCCTCCTGCCGGGTCTCACAGTCTGGAACAACAGCAATGGAAAGTCTGGGTAAACAAGAACCTCCCTGTCACCGTCCTTGAGGCTACCGGAGTACCTCTCGGGTGCCTGAGGTTACCCACCATATCTGCGGAGTGGCCAATGGAATGTCAAACCAAATTGAATCTATAGGTTCTTATCAAATTTTCCGTAATCGTTTGCGGTTCTGGAATCACTTCCAGTTTTACCATACTTCCACTTCTGTTTTCTGAAAAATCCATCTTACTTAAAACTATGGCGAGTCTAGAACAATATCACTATTGATCTTCCAGATGGTAGAAAGTCAACTCTCGTCATAGCCTGGGTTAACCCACAAACAGCCATTACAGAAACGTGCCTTGAGTTATCCAGAGTCTGGTTTTAAGCATATGCCAGACAACTCCCCGTACCTTAACATCGTTAAGATACGAACTGTTCTATATCCAATATAGAAACAGAAGCACTGATTTAATTAAACCAGATTCAAATTATGCAGCTGTCTCCAGTGCATGTCAAGTAAATGGAAGGAGGCCGATCAGCATTACTCAACTTAGGAGTGCTTCCAATTATGAGTAATCTGAAAAAGAAGCAAGTTCTCTTAATCATTACTATCAACTGAATACCATATATAAGTATCTACATCTTCGATCTCCTTGAAGAATTCCGATACTTGTAACGCCTGGTTCTCTACTTTACTCTTATACCTATAACTTCTCAAAACTTAGACCCTGTGTTTCTACGAAACACCTATCTAAGAACTAGAGAAGTCATAAGTAAACCGAATATAGTACGAGAACCAACCCCTCTGTCCTCATGGACATTGGACAACATACAATCCTCTGTATAAGTCCTCTAAGTCTAATAACTCATTCCCTGTGTGTCGTAGGTTGAAAACTGTACTTATGGTTAAGAAGAATTACATCGCTGTTTAATGCTCCTTACCTAACCATCAACTGATATAGGTAAATGTCATCGACATAATTTCAAAAAGGTATATCTCACTCTATTAAAATAGACGTACAGATATATCAATTTGATAATGGTGCATAACAGCGGATATTCAAAACCAAATATTCGCCATCCGGCAAACAGCCCAGGCGATTTCCTCAAATATCACCAATTACAACGAATTCCGATATAATGAGGATAATCACCTAATTCCCAATAGCTTACCCCCACTCATCATCTGTAAAACCATACAGATGTGAGAATCTTACCTGGTAAATACATACTCTGGAGCAAGTGTCTAATTGGGAAATCAGTTTTCTTTTAACAGTACACAGTGAAACTGAAACATTGAAATGTTTCGTAGGGGTATCCGGGTATTCCTAGTAATGCCTCTTCCATTATCCAGATAACCGTATATTTCTTTGTCATCTCTCCAAATCCCTTTATATGTCTTTAGTCATTACCTTCTGTACACCCCTTTAGGCCAAATGGTTTTCTTCCTTCCCTACCGTTCGGCACCAGCCTATGGTTTGGAAGAAGACTATCCAATAAGCATAATGGGTGTACTGCCCTAATCCTAGGAACACTCGCAATGCGAGAGAAGATGAAGATAAAAGACACCTGAATAAACTTTATTCCTATTTCTCCTGAACCAGAATCCATCCCCGAACTGGAACAAGTTCCTTTCGAGTTCGTATATAACCATACGATGGAATATCCAATAAACGGTGGATCTTCGTAGTGATACGGAGTGTCCTGGAGAAATACAAAGGTGAAGTGGGAGTGGTAATGAAATACTTTGTTTGGTCGTGAATAGCAGTCGCAATTTACTTTGCCCTCTTACTAATCCCTTTATTTGTCTTAACATAATACATTCTGTACACCATCGTTAGGCTAATTGGTTTTCTTCATTCCCTACCGTTCGGCACCTGCCTATGGTTTGGAAGAAGACTATCCAATATGCGTAATAGGTGTACTATCTCCTAAACCAAGGAGTACTCGCAACCTGAGAGAAGGTAAAAGGAAAAGACACATGAATAGTCCTATTCATTTTCTCCAGAACCGGAAACCATCCTCGAATAAATTCTTTCGAGTTCGTATATAACTATACGATGGTTTTGTCCAATGGAAGTGGACGTTCGTAGTAATACGGGGTGTCCTGGAGAAAATGGTAAAAGTAGGAGTGGCAATGGGGTATGCAACTCTGACAATCCAAAGACCAGTCTTATAAGAAGGTTCGGTCAACTTGGTCACTGAGTCATAGTTTAGGGTCGGGTCAATGGTCGCTGCCAAAGAGAGAGAGAGAAAAGAAACACTCAGCGTGCACTCTAGCCTAGATCAGAATGGTTATCACTTTATCTAATCTGGAACCTCCCACTGTACCGTCAAATTCTTCCCCAAACCTGAAAGAAGAATTAGTCGGGATCACCCGAGGAGTAAACCAACTCATCAGTGGGAATCGGGATCCAACTATCATCGCATGATAACGTGACGGAATCCGCTCACGTTATCACACTCCAGAAGGTATGCGCATATCTGGCAAGTTTCAGTTTCTTTAGAAACTCCCGATGTGATTTTTGCCCCATGCTCTTATGACCTTGACTTTGGCCAACATATCATAAGTCACATGTCAAGTTCTACCCGTCATTCTCCAGGTTAATTTGAACCCACCCGTACACACCCTTGACTTTGGCCAAAATAGTAGTACGACTGTCCCAAACCAACGCATCTATCTATGCTGCATATGAGTACCCAATAGCTACCAATCACTGTGCCTTGACTTTGGCCAACATACACAGCTTGAATACTTACTGACTATTCATATGAAACGACGGAGGGCTACGAATGGTTTCTGGCGAAAACCTTTAACGTAATGAACTTGATATCGTTGAAGGAACCGGATAGTTTTATAAAAATATAGTAACGAAAACCTTTGCTAAAGAGGTCACTCCCGGTGAAGGGATCTCGGCTCTTTCCCCGTAAAATGAGGTGCAGGATATTCCAACTGAATACCACGATGCAAAGCAAAAGTAATCGGCTATAGTGAAGTTATTGCCCTGACGCAAACTTCTGTCCAAGGGGTCACTCCCGGTGAAGGGATCTCGGCCCTTGCCTCGTCGACTGAGGAGCAGGATATTCTAACTGAATACCACTGTGCAAAACAAAAGAGAACGTCTTTGTAATAACAGCTTTTTGAAAAATTGTTCCAACAACATCAGAATAGGTTTGTTTAGCTTGCATTGATCCGAATCAATGCAGTCCGATCAATTGATCACACCAATAAAGAACGAAAATAATGATGTACGTATATGCCATCCGCATTCGCCACTGGGTCCCGTCATCACCCGTTAGGTTACTTAACTAACGACAGAGCGGGGACTAGACTAGCGCGGATGCAAAACATATACAACATCTACTTGTATATATATCAATATATAATATTCGCTCAAGGCGTGATAAAATGCAACATCACAGAAATGTAATAAGTATCACAGAACAATACAGATATCTGGGATCCCCGGGTTTCACAGAGCCGCTGCTGAAACCCGACGTTCCCCTGGTCGTGTGGATAGCCTGTACAATGAAATCCTAGACCCCTACGGGCGCGGCAAGTTACCCGCCAAAACCTGAAGCGAGGCAGCCCCCTTCAGCAACGTGAATGGATCACCCAGTACTTCACGGAATCCGGTAACTTGGGCACCCCACCTGGGTCAACCTGTATCCCCTACGAGTGCGGCGAATAGCCCGCCAATTCTAGAGTAATGCCCCCTCCGACTCAATGCCATGAGATGCGGGCCCGTTGCCCTCTAGAACCCGGCTATCCATGCACCCAACCTTGGGATAATCCTAGTACAGAAAGTAAAATATACATACAACGGGTACATCGACCTCAACCCGGTCGTGCCCCAAAAGAATAATATACAAACAGGCAGTGACGGCAGTCCACATGTCGGACGCTCGCCCCACAATATCAAATGTACATATAAAACAAAACTGTACTACCACTGCAACCAGGCTATCCCCTACGACCAATCCGCAACATCACAGCACAACACAGAACATCAACGTGAATGTCACGTTCGCAAATCCGTCTAAAAGGGCTATAGCGGTTAGACAGGATTTACCGATCAAATGACATTCACGGTCGCAGATATAATGTAAATACTGTGAACTAACATGTTTAAAATTTTCGATCGATCAAATTTTCCCAAGTGGGCCCCAAGCACAACTGTAGCACTTAAAGAAAATCTGGGCCCAAAAAGAATATGCCAAAACCCCAATTTCCATGTCTAAGACCCTCTGTAAAAAATTGGTCCAGTGAGGAGGCTAAGTGGCGGCGGAACCGCGGCCCAAGCATGGCTTTGGCCGCGGTTCCGCAGATGAACAGTAACAAAAGGTGACCAAATTTTTACAAAGCTCTTAGAACACCCTGCATGTCATTCTGCAACACACTGAAAAAATTTCTGAGCCAAAACAAAATCGACAGAGAACAGATGTACATGAAAATGCGGTTTTGGGATTTTTGTTCGATCGGAAATGTAAAACACGTTAGACCAAGCTAGACTAGGTTAATGGCGTGGCTCTGATACCAGTGTAAGTGCACTGCGGCGCCCCGGCCGTCTAAACGAGGCCAAAATGCGGAAACGATGTTTTACTTTAACTTTTGAACCGGCACCACCACGCACAAAAATCCCGGATCGGGCCATTAATCTAATCCTAGCTAACTAAAGAACGGGTAGAGAGATATACCGAGCGATCCGTGTCCTTCAGTCTTCTCGTCGTCGTCCCAATCTCCTCGCGGAATCTCCGATCTTCACCTCCTCGCTGGAACGGGCACCACATCGCCGGGTTCTTTTACGGGCTCCCACCTCTGGACCGAGGCAACTCGGGCACGAAGTTGGCGAGCCGACGTGCCCAAGGATTGCTGTAGGTTAACTGTAGAACTCTATGTCTTTTTGGGGTTTATGGAAGTTGCCTTTTTTTTTGGAGGAATGAGATGATAGCATTTTAGAGATGAAATTAGGGATTTTTGCAAGCACAAGAGAACCAAAAATCCCCACAAAAATAATGGGCAGCCCCATCCCATATTGGCCGGCCCCTAATGAGGTGAAGAGAGTGAGAGGGAAAAAGTCCAAGGGGGGTGAATCAAAAGAGAGGAGGGTGTTTTGAGTGTTAGGAAAGAAAGAATCATGAGTGATGATGAGGACAAAATCATCATAAACAAAACCAACACTCCATCAACCATCATGAAAACCATGTCCCCACAAAAGTCAAGCCATGATGAAGTCAAGAAGTCAAATGAGGGTGCAACCATCATGAAGCAATAATATGCAAATACCACCCTCCATAAATGCTTATTTGCACAAATCCAAATAAGCCATCCTCCACCAATTTTCAGCCAAGGAAAGATACAAAAGAAAATGGCCGAAACGGAAAGCAAACTGGCAACTTCAGAAAACTGATCCCGTAACAAATTACAGGAAAACCCCGCAACTGTATATACATACCTGCATTTGTATTCCGACCGAATACAAATGCAACGAGACAAAATCTACACTGTACAATACTAGGATCCGGCTTAAACCAAAGCCCGCTAGTATTTTCCGTCCGATCATGATCCGTGCAATACCGCACGTATCTGATCAAACCCTGCCATATCTCCATACAGCCTCTACAGCATTTCGCCCGAAACTTGAGAAACTGGTCTGTGGGGGACTATAAAAACTCGTCAATACTTTGGTTGTGGATTTAACCACTAGCACGTCAGAGGTATTAGCCTATACGTAACGGGCTACCAGGTATTGACCAAAAGGGACGTCGATGAGCGAACTCATCCTGACACCCTGCTGAGCCTGTCAGTGATAATATCCGTACAGTCCGGTCCGTTCGTCTATGAGCATCGCATGGCGGGCCTAGGGGGTTGGTAAAAGTCAGACCCCCAAAAGCGGTACAAGTCGTGTCGGAGTGTAGCCCAGAACACCCTGAGATACTACTGGAATACCTACCAGTAAATCTCCTGCCTTGGCCAAGGACTTAGTGTAATGGCTCTCCTAAACATAGCGCGGCCTCATCCCCAATACCGGGAGAGACGAACCCCTGCAGATCCGCTCACTGCCTCCATGTGGTTCGGGACTGTACCCAACTAAAACCTGTTTGCACGTCTCCTTTGAGCGTGGTAGGGTAGTAATCAAAGTACAATGGGAACTCACACGAGACAAATGACGATCTCAGGTCGATGAACTAACCTGTACACATGTCACCAGGGAACTGCTATCTGACGTCAGGTATAAGACCAACTAGCATGTTCCCGGCGAGTCCTGTCCGGTGTACTCATAACCCAATGAGCACCTGTATACATCTTAGGTGAACCAACTGACACCAGTGGCTTGTGAGACCAGCCACCGCCCCTCGTCGGGGTCTCGACTGTATACACTAGTCTACTCTGGAGTATCGATGCCCTGTCTCTAAACTCCCATAACTAGGGACCGTTTAAGGATGTGCTTATAGACCCCAGCTCCCACGTATATGATCGCCCTCATACTGCTGGCAGTCAAGCAAGAATCCTTTGGGCTCTATCAACGTGCAATAGTGACCTGTAAGGTCACCTAAAGCAGTACACGATGACAAAGATAAACCAGATAGCATACTATCATCTTGAGTAAGACTGTCCTACCGGGATAGGTCCTCCCTCAATCATTGTAATCACGTGCCTGTGATCCAATAATTGACTTTGAGGGCACTATCTCCAACAGACGTTTCCCACGGGGTCAGGATTGGCATAGGCCATGTTCCACGTGACCTGGAAGGGTTGACTTTATCCGCATTTCACGGAGTCGGGGTTTGACTCTCGGCCATCTGTGCACCGCCGAGTCATGGAACTGGGAATTGCTGCGGTTCCGCTTTTCTTGATATTGCGTCTGTTGTAATGAGATGAATATTGAGATGATCTCCAGGCTATCTGTGAACCGTTGAGATTTGGCTTCTTCATCTGATGGAGCCCGGGGAGGGAAGGTATGATTCCTTCTTTGTTTGTGCCCTTGGATTGTATACAGGGATTGATGTGATATCACCTGTAGGGCAAAAATTTCATTCTTTCAAAAAAAAATTATTTCTTTCTTTCCGTGATGCTCTATCATTTCAGCTTTTATATCGCGAAAGTCGCGATTGCCCAATCATTTCGGCTATTTTTCACGATATCCAATCATTTCGGCTATCTATTTTATTTTTACTCACTGCTTTTTATTGCAAGTTGCCCAATCATTTCGGTTATTTTTGTGTGCATACATTTTTACTTGCTGATTTTGTTGCAAGTTGCCCCATCATTTCGGCTATTTCGTATGCATGTGTGGCTCGCTGGCTTTTTGCTGCAAGCTTGGAATTAGACACCGATTTCGGCATCAGTATCGCTACAATTGGGATATTGCCAGGAGCGAATCATCATTTGCCTTCGTCGATGTCGAACATAGATGGCTTAGTAGACGGAGTTAGGATCCTGTCGACTAAGGCTTTTGACTTCATGAGCCGTAAGGGTCTCATAAAGATATTTCTCCCTGCGAGTCGTGAGGATCTCGTAGGTGCGTTTTCTCCTTAGGAATCATGAGGATTTCTAAGTGTGTGGTCTCTTATAAGTCGTAAGGATCTTACAAGAGTGCTTTCTCCTTATAAGTCGAGAGGACTTACAAGGGCTGTTCACCGTGTAGACATATCCCTAGTCATGGATGGGGCTTTGTCAGGGAATGTTTATTCGCGCCCGTGGATTGTATACAAGGGTCGAGACGCTTGTAGGACAGCATTGGAGGTTGTGGTGGCCGCTTAAGAACGGGTTCGGATCCCTGTAGCTTAAGACTTTTGAATCTTATGAGCCGTGAGGGTCTCATAAGAGGGTTCTCCTTACGAGTCATGGGGATCTCGTAAGTGTAATTTCTCCTTAGGAATCGTGGGGATCCCTAAGTGTGTTGCTCCCTTATGAGTCGTAAGGATCTTATGCAGGTGGTTTCTCCTCACAAGGTCGAGAGGACCTTGCAAGTGTCTTTTAACGAGGTTGCGCCCTTTCGGGTTTTCACAAAAACTCGCCGGTAGCCCTGCTGTTTTTACTCACGGAGCCCTTTCGGGTTTTCATCCGTGCCCATTTTGCTTATGGACATACCGTTTTTTTTGTCAGCCTTAGGATGCTGCGGTCCGTAGTAGTTTATCGACATCTCGGTCAACAGCCAGTTTAAGGATATAGTGGTCCGTTGTTAGTTTAAGGACATTTCGGTCCGTTGTTAGTTTTAGGACATTTCAGTCCGAGAAAAGGAAGCCGGCTACTACTTATAGAGTTTAGGCTTAGGAAGATAGCGAGCGGACATAGGCGTCGTCATCTATCGTTGACCTAGGCCGTGACTCATCAGGCGTAGTATTTCTTTAGGAAGCGACCGTTTATTGGCCTGAAAGGTCTTTCACCATGCATGTCCATGAGTAGATAGGCTCCACCCTGGTAAAATTTGTCTATGACATATGGGCCTTCGTAGTTCGGCTCGAATTTCCCCCGTTTAGAACGATTAGGGATCATAGGTCTTTTGACCACTAGCACGAGTTCGCCTTGGCGGAATTTCTCGGCCTAGTCAATTTCTCATATGAGCACGTCATCTTTGCTTTATAAGCTTCCAGATTTTTTCGCGCTATGAGTCGGGTTTCATCAAGGGTATCGAGCTCCTCCAGCCGAAGGTGAGCATTCTTTTCATCTGTTAGCTCGTAATGAACCGCCACTCGTAGAGAGGGTAACTCTATCTCGAGGGGGAGTACCGCTTCTGTGCCGAATACCAATGCATACGGTGTTGTGTTTGTGGCTGTTTTGAACGTAGTTCGATACGCCCAAAGAGCTTCATGCAATCTCTGGATCTAGTCCTGGCATCTCGGAATAGTTCCATGCGAAGCAATCTTTATGCTGCATGAGCACGTCCTTTAGCGTAGCTACCCTTTCTTCAGACAACAGCTCACCGACGAATGTCGGTTGCGGGTCACTTGTTGTCCCCAAATCAATTTTCTTGAGATTATCTGCAGTAGTATGTATTCCATCTTCCAGTTCTTTTGGCGCCGGTGGAAATTCTGAGATCACCTCACCATCATCATTTTCGAAGCACCAGGGGAGGTCATCCGTATTCTCAGGCTCTTCTTCTGACAGCGTTATCACGTGCCAGGTACGGGATCGTTTCCAAGATCGACATTGATCTGGTTCCATTTTCGCTGCATACGTGGCTCTCGGTTCATGCTTCTGTGGCGGAATTACCCTCCAACCGCTGGATAGAGCGAACCTGCCGAGTTGATATTAGTCTTCGACCCAGTACTTGAAGGTGTAGCAGTCTTCAAGCGGATGTCCAATTGCTCAGTGATAGGAGCAATAGTCTGGATGATTAACTTCACCTGCTTGCTCGGGATGCTTGGACTCCGGGAGGGTAATCATTTGATATTTTATGGCAAGATCAAGTATCTTCTGTGTCTTGTCCTGGGGAAAAAAGTATGCTCGACCCATCTTCTTTATAAGAGACGAATCCGGATTGCTCGATTCCCGATCGTGCGGCTTCTTGGTCCCGCTTTGTCGCTGTCGAACGCCTTTCCCGATTTTTGATTTATTTTTGCCTTTGCGTCGGGCCTTTTGTATGACGGGTTGACAAGGAAGAGCATTTTCATTTTTCGCAACCTGCTGAAGGAGGCGCTACGTTCTGGCTTTCTCATAGATGGCCATTTCGCGATTATGATCGTCTCGAACCTTCTGACCCGCTTCTCTTATAAGCTTGTCCATCTGTTCTTCAAACGACGGACTTGGCATTTTCACGGCAGGAGCTCATTCTGGTTCAGGGTTAGCATCCTCCCACAGAGCATCTCCTTTTTCAACAAAGTCATGTATGACGTAGCAGTCGCGGAATAGCTCCCGTTTCTTGGATCGAACATATCCAAGCCCGATCGTTTCCATTCTCCCGTTGGGCAACTTTCGTTGAGTTCCGGGAACGTTCCAGATCCTGTTACAGAACCGTGCTTGTCGCCTAGTTTTCTTAAGGGGTATACCTTGGCGTCTCAAGAGTCTCTTTAGTCCGTCTGTGTAATATCTGGGCAAACGGATGGGCTGGAGCCTGTCAAGTGTAGAATCTACACCATACCAAATTTCTTTCTCCACTTTGGCTTTCCCGGATCGGTAGAATAGGATTGCCTTTTCACCTTTTCGCCTGGGAGGGACGTAGAATGTCTGCAGTTCTTCCACACCGTAGGTATCAAGCGCGTCTAACTCTTTATGATGCTTTGGCGGAACCATGGCTACTTGCAAACTCCGATCATCATCAGCAAGGGCTTGTATCGATGGCCGAGCAGAGAATACAGCATTGAGCTCATCTTCCGAGTCACTGCCGAAGATCAACATAAGGATGTACGGTCCCGGCTTGTTGCATTGGGGCGGCCCTGAATAAACTATCTCTTCTTCCTCCTTGGTGTCACTCCCGAAGACCGGAATAGTGGTGATAACTTTGTTCTTGTCCTGCGATTTGCGACATCTTTCTGTGTCTTCGAAATCAGGCAGGAAGTATTTTGCATCTTTGTACTTTTGGACTTCATTCACGGAGAAGGGGTTCAACTCCCCTGTCACGGTGTATTCGAGACCATCCTTGAAGTACTTCATACACTGATGTTGTGTAGAAGGGATAATGTTGTACTCGTGTAACCAGGGCCTGCCGAGCAAAGCATTGTAACATGTCTTAGCGTCAATGACGTGAAATTTGATGTCCGTGATGAGTAGCCCAAAGCGGAACGTCAGTATAACAGACCCGAGCATCCGTGATGACTAGGAGTCAAATCCGGAGATGGTGATTTTATCACGAGCGAGGTGCTGAACGCTCATGCAGATTTCCTTCAACACTCTTACATTGAGAAGATTGACGGAGGACCCATTGTCAACCAGGATTTTGCCTATCTTGATATCATGACAGTATCCGGAGACATAAAGGGGACGGTTATGCTCGCACGTCCCGAGGAGGAGGTCTTCATCGCCGAAGGTGATATCGGCCGTGTATACTTCTTCCAGCTCGTCCTTCATCTTTTCTTCGGCGAGGAAAGCTTGGAATTGCTCGGGCTCTTGCAGTGCCCTGATCTGCGAATCTCTCACTTCTTTTGATAGCAAGAGGGCATCAAGAATGCTTAGCTGCGAAGGTAGCTTCCTCAATTGTGCTAGAACATTGTAGTCCACCTTGTTTTTCTTTAGCGGGTCCTTGGCTGTCAGCTCTTTGACGACTTGATCATCTAGGGCGATATCCTCAGGAACCTTTTCCTTCCCCTTATCCTTGTTATTGGATCCCTTGTTTCCAGGTCCGAGATTCTTTTCAGGCAGCGTGCGATTGCGCAGCTGAATGTTCTCGCAGTTCTTCGGTTCTTTCTCTTTTCCTGACGTGGATTCTTTGAAGAGAGGGCCAAGAGTCATTTCTTCGTCAGAGTCGCTCCCGAAGGTGAGAACTTGTGATCCCCCAGCGTTAACTATGCGACAGTTGCTGATAGTTCCTTTACGCTCCTCGGTCGTATTTCTTTGCTCCCGACGAGTTTTGCGTTTCATTCGCTTGAAATGTTGTCGGTGAGCAACATACCCTTGCCACCAGCTTTTAAAAGCGTTGCACTCTTCGGTTGGGTGCGCAATCTTTCGATGGTATAAGCAGTAGCTAGGATGTATATCCGCTTCATCAGGAGTGTTTCCTTCGGAGGGTGGCAGCTTCATTCCCATCGATATGGGTTTGGCGAACCTCTTCCTCGTCTTGAACCTGCTTTTATTTACGGCGGATGTACTTTGATCTGGTGGGAGTGTTTCAACCCTTTCGTCCAGTCGCCGGCGTTTGGCTTTTTCAAATATAGCCATCTCACGCTCTCGAGCAGCTTTGCTTTTAAGAAGAGCTTCGTCCAGGAATGCATCAATCATTTCGTCTGATGGTCCTAGAAGTTCCGGCTCAGGATCTGCCCCTAGTTTCTCTACATAAGGAGCTTCTTCATCATTTATCAACGAGTGAGAGATCATATGGCAACTTGCTACATAACCTTCAGATTCATCCGACGAGTCTTCTCCATTGTCATCATGTCCGTCCTCAAGGACGTGGCTGAGAAATTCTTGGAGTTTGACTGGAGTCCGCGCTTTTTGATTATATTCTTCCAGCACGTCAATATATTTTTGCAGGTCCGAGCGCTCGCAACTAAGCTTCACGGGCTTTTTGGTCTTCTTCTTCGAAGACTTTGACGGCTGGGTATGAGCACTTTGACTATCATCACCAATTTTTGGAATTGGGCGCAGCTTCAACATTCCCTCGATGATCTCGGGTTCCAGTAGACTCTTCCACCTGATTGCCGGGCACGTTTGGAGATCCTTCAACATTCTTTTAGTTTTGACTGAAAGAGCGACCTCCCATGGAGCTTCTTCTATGAAGGAGCATGATTCCCCCGGTGTGTCTGTCTTCTTGGGAGCGTGTGGCTGTGGTGGGTTCACCTTCCAATTCTCAGACAGCGCAAACTTGCCCTATTGTATTGGTCTTCGATCCAGCCTTTAAAGACGAAGCAATCTTCAATTGGATGGCTTACCGTTTGATGGTAGGGACAATAATTGGGACTATTAGCCTCCCCGGGTTGCAACGGTCATTTTGGATTCGGCAGATTGTTGAGCCTGTTGCGCACCGCTAGCTCGAACGATCTCTTCGTTTTGTTCCAGGGAAAAGAATAAGGGCGCTTCATCTTCTCATTATAGAATTTCCGCCTTTCGTCTAGGTGATCAGTTTTGGGCCACTGGGCTGCTGTTGAGTATTCGCGACGAAGGTCACTTTCCCTTTTCCCTTTTCGTTCCGTGGCTCCGGCTTTGAAGGAGAGGGTCTATGACCCATCTGGTCCATTTGGGCCAGTTTGTCGATCAAGACTTGGAATGTGGTCGGCTTGAAGAACATCATGAATTGGGAAATAGTTGCTTGAGGGTCAAGAGTGCCCACGAACATGCCCACCGTCGGCGCTTCTTCAATGCGCTGCTCACATTTCGACTACAAATTCCGCTATCGTATTGCGTACTACACCCACGTTTCTCCTGGCTTCACCCTGGCTTTGATCAATGCCGTTATTGGGGTGCGTTCACTTGCACTCGCGAAACGCTGGGTGAATAATAGCTCCATCTCTGCAAAAGTTTTGACGGAGTCGTTCAGGAGTTCAGAGTACCATTCGAACGCTGTCTCCGACAAGCTGCCGACGAACTGGCTAAGTAGTAGTTTATCGTCGCCTCCGGTGTTGCCACATAGAGCCCTGAATTGAGCGACGTGATGATGTGGATTTTCCGTCCCTTTATATACATGGAATTTATGGATCGTATATCCTGACGGGTACCTTATTTGGTCATACCAGCCTGGAGATGCTCGCCCTGTTTTAACAATTTGGCCAATTGCTTCATTTGCTTGATGAGCCCGTATTTGCTGAGCTATATAATCATCCAGGGCAGCTTTTGAGATGGTCTCCTTTTTGGCTGTTGAACAAGCCGGAAGGGGGTTTGACGTCTCCGCTCGGTCATCTTCGAGGATAATCGGAGGATCTTCAGCTGGAGAGTCCGGCTGGATCATCATGCCCACCATATCTTGGAATAGAAGGGCCATTTGTTTTATATTAGCTGCCTGCTCCGCAGCCTCTTTTTCTTTCCTCTCGAGCATTCTTCGGAGGAACTCGGTATTCGTTTCTTGTTCTCGACGTTGCTCCATGGTCTCTGGATTTTCTTTTGGTCCAGTGAGTGGGGCCATTGCAGTCAGCATCTCCTGAAGTTTCTGCTGCTGTTGTTCCTGAGCCTTCGTTATTGATCGGGTAAGCGGTCGATGACCCATAGAAGCACGGCTTTCTTTTTTTCTGGAAGCCATATAAACGGTATGTATTACCATACGCCCGGACTTGGGGCGTTTAGATTCGATGTCCTTGAGGTTTGCCGCATTCACGGGGGCTTTCTCTGGCCTCTTTCTCTTGTGACCAGTTGAAGTCGAGGGGGCCGTTGCAGCGGGCACCCAGACGGATGACGTCTTCTGTGGTACCACGAGATGGCTCTTTTCTTGCCGAGCTTTAAGCTTCTTTGGCCGGCGAGAGTAGTCCTCGTTAATCGCCGACTCTTAGACCTGTCGCCAGACTTTATAAATTTTGGAGAATAGCCGCTGAGGGGGCTGCTCCGGCTTCTTTTCTGTAGTAATCTCCATAGGTGGAGGAGATCTCTTCAGCACGGCAGTCGGAGAGTTCTTGCGAATCCTCCTAAGCGGTTCAAAGCTGTTCTCAGTTGGAACAACAGCATTGATTTCCACCGTGGGGGCTGGTGGAGTCAATCCAGAAGGGGAGTTGCCCCCAGCCTTCCTTACTCGGCGCCAGTGACGACGGCGAGCATGTCGTGCGGATGGAGTTGGTTCAGCTATGGGGATGGCTTCGTCATGCCCCCTGTCTTGGTCAGAAATTGTCGTCATCAGCCTATTAAAGACTGATGTCCGCTGAGAAGCAGTGTCCAATCTGTCAAAGACAGATCTCCGAGTAGGGAAAGCAACCTTGATGATTTCGCCTGGGAAAGGAGCTGAAATAGTCAGTCTTGTGAAAACCGACCCTTTGCCCTTTGGTAGGAGAAGCCGCCTTGACGACTTCGGGAGCAGGGATGGCTATCCTTTTTGGGATAACCCTTTCTAGTATTGTGGGCTTCTTCATGGGCCCAACTGAGTTTTGGCCTAGTCTGTCAAAGATGAGGCATTGGAGCTGGACGACCCGTTGAGAGGGGCCGCAGTAGTTGTAAGCCGATCAAAGACCGACTTCTTCTGAGCTTCTTGTGATGGTACAGGAGCGCTGAAGCTCATTGGCGGGAGCATGGTCCCAAAGAACAATCTAGTGGTGGCCTGAGTGACCTGTTCCACCGGCATAGCGAAGATGGAGGCCGCTTGGGGCCCGTAAGTCACTCCTCCGGACGGGGAGGAGCGAGAGTTGCAGTTGCAGCTGGAGCATTTTGTGCAGGTAGAAGCCATTGATCTTTCGTTTTCTGCACCGAGCAAGACACCAAATCTTAGTACTTCGAACCCAAGGGCAACCATAGCAAACCGTGATTCTTTCGCGAACACGACACACGAAGTGTGGAGTGGAAAGAGAAAAAGGTCCCACCGGGTGTGCCAGAATCTGTTCCCCGCCGAAACACGGAGACGCGACCGCGCGGGTCTGTCTCGCCTGAATTTCGGGACAGATGCTAATTGGTGCTATCCGTCCACCTCTCCGAAGATGCCAAGTTGATTTATGGCATCATGCATCGAAGGTTAAAACGGATGCGGTCGATATAGCAGACTTCGTCAGATTCCCCCTCATTTGAGAGGTTTTTGATTGTGGGGATGCTCTTCCCTGCAGGCGCAAGCCCCTGCAGTTAATTACGTTACCACATCGCGGTAACCACTTTCTCCTTCTCCAGATGGTCACTTCGTGTCGTGGGTTTTTGTTTTGTTTTTGGTTGCCCGTGGATTGTATACGGAGACTAATTTATGTTGTCGTCCGTAGGGCGTGGATTAGTCTAAATCCGTATTTTCTTAGATTTGGGTTTTGGTTTGGGTTTAAGAATACGTTAGCCCCATTTGAGACTAAGATCAACTTAAACGTTTATTAAGGATACGTTAGTCTAATTTTAGACTAAGATCAACTTAACAGGATCATTTAGATCCAACAAAAGAGCATTTGGACTCACTTGTTTAGTTTAGGGACATTGCGGTCGATTACCAGTTTAAGAACATGGTGGTCCAATGTTAGTTTAAAGACATCGCGATCGAGGTTAAGGACATCATAGTCCGTGAGTTTAAAGACCTCACAGTCAAGGTTAAGGACATCATAGTCCATGAGTTTAAAGACCTCACAGTTAAGGTTAAGGACATCATAGTCCGTGAGTTTAAAGACCTCATAGTCAAGGTTAAGGACATCATAGTCCATGGACTTAAGGACCCCACAGTCTATGAAATGTTTAGTCGTCAGGACCCGTTATCTCTCTGAAGACGTTGAAGGATTACAACGACAAATATCAGAGGAGTAAAGAGATATACCCTCGAATCGATGTGAGTTGGTTGAAAGATCTGTAGTCCAATTTAGGGCTAAGATCTGTGATTTATGAGCATGAGGGCTCAATTAAGCTGAATTTGAGGACTTATGGCCAATCTTGGCCTAAGTCCAATCAAGTTAAAATGTTTTAACATTTATTTTGGGATGTTAAGCATTTGTTTGAGCTCGGCCTTTTTAACAATGCTGAGCATTGATTTAGTTTCTGACAATTTTTGTCTTTTACTGAATGCTGAGCATTCATCATAGCTCTGGGGTTTATTCAAAAAACAATTTAAGTTCTACCCAAACGCACATAAAAGCATATAGTGCACCTGACACTAACGCTAGTCAATGAGCGCAGGGCACTATGGTTAAAGCGCTAGTGCGCTTGACGCCAGATGTGAAGCGCTAATGCGCTTAGCGCTTTGCGCTAAATGAAGAGCGCAGATGCGCTATAGTTGAAGCGTTGAGGCGTTTGGCGCTGGTGCCATATAATTAACTGCAGAGCGCTTTTGGTAATGCAGCGCACATGTGAGGAGCACGTGGCGCACTTAGCGCTGAGCGCTAGATAAAGAGCACTAAGGCACTTTTGAATTAGGAGCGCTAAGGCTCTTATTAGATTAGGAGCGCTAAGGCTCTTCTTAGGTTAACTTTGTGCTCTGCAGATTATCTGTTCTTTGATAAGAGGCTTTGTCTCAAAATTCTAAGAACAAAGTTCTTAGTTCATATGATATGTTTTAATCTCTTTTTGATGAAAGCCTTTGCCTTTATGGATCTGTGATCCTAAGAGAATCGAATAATTATCCCTCTTTTATAATGAGATGTTCATAATCTCTTTTGTGAAAGACAACTTTGTCTTATAGATTTATGATCTGTGAAAGAAGTACTTCTGATTATATTAAGACGATTTCGTCTTTCTATTCTTTTTACCTTGAAAAAGAATTATCTTCCTTTGCCCAGAGCTTCTTCCTCTTCTTGAGATTTTCTCAAAGTTTAGGGGGGGGTTCCTCTCTCCAAAACTTGAAGTCTCGGGTCCTTTATATAGGGGAGGCTGATTTGTTGAATCAGTTAAAGAGATTTATTCTCTAATTGATTTGGTAATTTCCCCACCTTCGGATCTTTAATCCAAGGGCTCCTGGTTTACAGAAGGTAATCTTCTTGTTTTTTTAACAAAATTGGAAAACCTTTCCATACAGAATTTATTTTGTCTTTGGTAATTTTTATTTACCATTGGATTATTGATCCAACGGTGCTCTGATTTACAGAGCACAATTTTGTTGCTTGGAAAGATTTTGAGAAATCTTTCCTTAACCGAATTTAATTTTGGTTAATTAATGATTTATTATTATTATTAGATTTTTGATCTAACGGTGGGGAGCTTTTAGTTCCAGCGCTAGCGCACCCATGCTTTGCATGTGGTGCGCTACTTAAACGGCAACACACGTCGCGCTAGCGTACCGTGCTTTGCACGTAGTGCGCTGCTTAGAGCGCAGCGCACTTAGCGTTAGCATACACATGGTGTGCTGCTCAGAGCGCAGCGCACTTGGCGCTGCATCTAAAGTGTTGCTTTATTGGAGGTGTCTTTTCACCTTCCTTTTAAGTCAAACTTGTATTCCCCAGAACTTTTATTTCCCAGGTTTTGGAAATAGCTCCACTGTGCACAAAATTTTCTGTGTCTAGTCTTCATAATCTGAAGCAAAGCTTCTTTCTTTTCTTGTCTCCAAAGAACCCTCTTAACTATGGCTTGCAACCGCCCACATGCTCGTCGACAATCATGGGAAGTGCCCATCCAGGACATTGTTCCTCGCTTTGCTGCGCGCCTGGTGGATCCTGCTCTTACCGATGACCAATGCGACGCAGCGCTGTACGAGCTCTTGACTCGTGTAGGGTCTCCTCTCCCCCCACACTCTATTTGGCTTCGGATTATCCTTACGTCCGTGCTCACTGATATTCCCCCTCCTCCAGCAGAGACGACCTCGGCAATGCTCGATGATGCTGAAGACAAGATCGAGTGCTTCTTCGAGGCGCATTTGATCACTAAAATCCTGAGGGATTGCTCTGTCCATTTGCTAAGCCAGATACGGGCTCGTCGGGTCGTTATCTCCACTTTCTCTGATGAGTGCGGCTTTGATCGATGGGTGGCTATTCCTCGAGAAGATCGTCGTTTTGACATGGTGGAGAAGACAGAGAGGGAACTAGATAGTCTCATTCTTAGCTTTGCAAACCCTGTCCTTTTGATCCCATGTTTGGCGATCTATTTATATTGTAATAAAAAAATGTCTAATTAAGTATTTTATTATCTGCCAAATGCTCCTCTTATTTTTAATTCTTTGTTATTCCTTTGTCAGGCGCTTATGCACTGCATAACTTAACTTGTTATAACCAGGTGCAAGTAATGAAGCGCTCTTGGCGGTTAGCGCACTTGGCGCTTCACGTTCTTGGCGCTTAGCGCTCTCGTGTTTGGCACATGAGCGTTGTTTCAGATTCTTTGACTCTCAGTGCTGGCGCATTCACTGCTGGCGCTCTTCACGAAGCGTCGCTTCATTTCAAACCTCGGAATTTAATCAGAGCTTTGCTCTGATTGGGGAAACAATCTCAGTCTCATATACGACTAATGATCTTTCATCTAAGTTGATCTTAATCACATATACGACTAATGATTCTCAAATCATATCGATACCAAATTGATCTTAGTCTTATATAAGACTAACGATACTCCATTCCGACTTGATCTTTTCCCTCATATAAGGGATTTGGTTCAAGGGTACATCTTTCTGCATCTCTGATATACGGTGTTATAATTCCTCAACGTCATCAGAGAGGTGGCGGGTCCCAACAACCAGCAACTCCTCTTTCGTCCCAACTTGATGAGAGATATGAAATTTCATCAAGACAGAGAATGTCCTAACCTTCCCATTGATGCACCTACATATTGATGTGCATATCATCATATCAATATGCATTCTATATAGATGCATACCCTCATATTGATACGCATCTCATATAGATGCATATCTCATATTGATACGCATCCCATATAAATGCGTACCTCATATTGATCCCCAGGTTTATACATTTATGTATATGTATATCTTTGAAGGAAATATAAATGTCTTCAAATTGGATCGCACCCCAATATTGGACGCATCCCATGTCACTATCGTTTACTTCGCTACATAACATATACACGTGCGCGCAAGATGAAAGACGGACCGGAATGTCCTTAAACTAATATTGGATCGCGATGTCCTTAAACTAATATATTTGGCCCTACGACTGATCTCCATATTGATCCCCGTAAACAATTCATGGGCAAAAACAAGCCATATTCCATCCCATGTTCCCCATGGACCGCAATGCCCATAAACTAATAAGTTTTGCCCTGCGGACTTTCTCCATATTGAGCACCGTATACTATCTATGAGCTATTCATATATGATCTAATGATCAGTCGAGCCCATATTCTCATTGTTCCTAAGTCGATCTTACTCTCATATATGACTAACGATTTTTAGATCAAACCCAAATATCTCATGAATTGATGGACCTCATTTATATGGGATCTGCATCCTAAGTTCAAAATCCTAAATCTAATATATGGATTTGGACTAATCCGTGCTCTACGGGCGATGATATATGTTAGTATCTATATACAATCCAAGAGCAACCCCATATAAACAAACACAACACGACCAGAAATGATATCCATGGAGAAGGTGAAAATTGTTATCGCAATACAATAACGTAATTAACTGCAGGGGTTTGCGCCTGTAGGGAAGAGCGTCCCCATAATCAAAAACCCCTCACATATGAGGGGAATCTGATAAGTCACGCTACATCGGTTGCATCTATCCAAACCTCCGATATACGGTGCCATAAATCAACTTAGTATGTTCAGAGAGATGGATGAATATGTTTCAAATAGCATTTGCCCATGTATTTAGGATAGACGTCCTCCCGACTCCTCAGACCCATCTCCAGCGGTAAGCTCTGTGGCTAGATGCACCGTAAGATGAACCATGACCGTGAAAAAAGATGGTAGAAATATCATCTCCAACTTGCAGAGTGTTTCAACATCATCCCTCTGGAACTCCTCGAATTCGGCTACATCTATCACTTTAGAACAAAGTTTGTTGAAAATTTCACAATACTCTATCAAATCCTTGGTGACATCGGACGACAAATTATATCGAAGAGCCGCCGAAAAATAAAGGTTTAAGAGCTTCAGTGGATCGACCTGTACATTCTTTGATATGCTAGAAGAGTAACCATATGGAGTTTTGACGCTCTTTAGCACCTCACAAAATCTTAGTTGTTTATAATTCTTCTTGCATTTATTTTCCGCATTTAATTTCTGCACTTACTTTTCTGCATCTTCATTATGATTTCATTCACCTTCATCCTCTTTTCTAACTTAGCCATAAGTGAGTAATTCCTACCTGCACATTCTTTGATATGCTAAAAGAGTAACCATCTGGAGCTTTGACACTCTTTAGCTCCTCGCAAAATCTTAGTTGTTTTTAATTCTTCTTGCATTTATTTTTCGTATTTAATTTCTGCACTTACTTTTCTGCATCTTCATTATGATTTCATCCACCTTCATCCTTTTTTCTAACTTAGCCATGAGCGAGTAATTCCTACCTTTCTAAGGTTTGTAGGATATGGTAGAATAATGGATGAGAAAATCTTTTAACTTCTTTTATACATTTTAAAATTTATAAATTTTAGCAAAATAAATGTTAACCTCCTTATCGGGCGCGCTACCATATTCGAAACTGGTAATTCATAGACACCGTTATCATGAAGTATCGGATGCAATTCATGTCAGATTCCAAGCTCCTCTAAACACTCATGAGCACTCATCTTATCCTTTGATTTAGAATTGTCCTATAACAATGTGCCAGCAATATTATTAAACATGTTCTTCTCTACATACATGACATCAATGTTGTGTCGAATCAATAGATGTTTCCAGTAAGAAAGATTCTATAACACACTTTTCTTCTTCCACATGTTCAACAATTCATTATCTTCAGATCGCTTTCGTTTTTTTGTTTATTCAAGAAACCATCTGAGTTAAAACGATTAGATCCTTACTGGAATTGACACGCCGATATCTGCTCAAAAATCTCTACTGACAACTGTTTTAGTGCTTCACCCACCTTCACTGTTCCATCAAACTTATTTGCCATCTTTCTGTACGGATAATTCGCCGATAGCTACCTACGATGAAACCAGTAGCAAAACTTACTACGTGTTTTAAGCTGCTTGGCAGTGTAATCAAGACCACACGATGGACATGAATGCTTCGTGTAGGTAGACCATCCAGATAACATGTCGTATGCTGGAAAATCGTTGATTGTCTAAATAACACCCGCTCGTATTCTAAACTTCTCCTCCGCATATGCGTCATATGTCTCTACTCCAATTTCCCAAAGTTCTTTCAGCTCTTCAATTAAAGGTTCCAAATAGACGTCGATATTCTAGCCAGGGGAATATTTTTTAGAGATTAATAATGAAAGTATCATATACGGTTGCTTCATACACATCCAGGGAGACAGATTGTAAGGCATATACAAGACCGACCATGTAGACCAACTAGAGCTCCGTAAGGTATGAACCCGTCGGTTGCCAAATCTAGACGTACATTTTTCGGCTCATCTTCAAAATGATCAACGCTATCTAATCTCTTCCATACTTCTGCATCAGCAGGGTGCCTCAGCTTCCCGTCTTTGAACCGACGGAATACCATCCCATGCTCTTTGTCATGTCTTTTGAAATATATAAATTTTGCAATCTCTTAGCCATGGGAAAATAACGAAGCACTTTAACAGCGATTTTCTTGCTTTCTTTTCTGATGTCGAATGTTTCTGCAATTGAATTCCGCTTAACATTTTTCCACCTAAGTAAGTTACAGGTGGGACACTCATCGAGAGATGCATAATCCTTGGATATAGCACACAGTTGTTGGAACATGCATCGATCTTCTCATACGAGAAACCAAATGTCTTGACAATCATTTTTTCCTGATAATTTGTCACGACCCGAAAAGTACCGAGTGTGACTGGCACTTAAATTACGAAACGTCTCAAGGCGTACGTAATCTAAGTAAGCCAAAACCCAGAAATCAAAACCAAGTAAAGCAGTAGAGTAAAGGAAAAACCAATTTTAAAGCAAGAAGTTTAACAACATAAGCCGAAATATGCATTTTTAAAATGTCAAATCTTTTCTGAAAATTTCGGCAGAGTTTCCTTTGTAAATTCAGACCCCTAACGGGTACAAAAGCTGATAAAGCATGTATGATGAATAAAGGCATCCCCAAGAGGGAGCTATCTTTTCGCCAACCGGCGGACAAAACCACACAATGCAATATAATATACAACGCCGAAAGTCGAGGATCAAACTCAGGATAAAAATCCAATATCATCAAGAAAACCAGAGGAAAACCTTAATAATACAGCGCGCGACTCTAAGGTCGAAAGAATATACACTGGTCATATATCTCTATCAAATATACAAGTCTGGTTGATGGAGTTTTACTAGATACAACTGAAATAACAAATATACAATGGTGGTCATGATGCAAGTGAACCCACCTACCAAAGCAATCACCCGGAAAGAACAGTGTGCCAGCAAAGCCGCAATGAAACCTGTACGGTAAAACCTGCAAGGAACTGTGGCATAACGGGGGTGAGTTGCCAACTCGTGAGTAGAAAACATCACAGAGCAGAAATCGCATGTATGACGCATCCTTGGTCATATCAAGTAATATCCTCAAATAATATCCAGATCCGTCTATATATAAGTACAATACTACGTGCTTGTGTCAGTGCCTCAGATAGCAACATATCAGATATATGATATATGAATGCATTACGAATGGAAACAAAATACATCATGAGTGAGATAACTGTTTTCTTTATTTAATGAGATTCTTGTATGTATATAAATCGAATATCATCAATGAAATCAACAGAGAAATCGGTGTCAAGCATCGACACAAAACATGAATCTCAATATCTCAGGCTCCGGCTATCCGGACTGGCCTGTATCATCAAATCTCAATATCTCAGTGTCTCAAATCTCAATATCTCAAAAACCTCGGGCTCCGGCAATCCGGACTGGCCCATCTCAAGTATCAATATCTCAATATCTCATGACCACGGTCGGTATCCTCCGGATATCCGCCGTGCCAACAATCACCGGTAGGTAATCTTCCTCTGCCAGGCTCATCATCTACAACTCGAGCTTATTGCCTCGGGTACCTTACCGGGCCTACCATGTACCCGAGACGGTTCATCCTACTCCTCGAATCGGGTCTCGAAAACCATCTCAGAACCGAGAAAATATCATGGTGGACAATACTCATCATATCAAGAAAAACTGCATCTATCTCTTTAAAACAAATCATCAGTTTATAAAAATTTCACATGCGGTTTCCAAATCCAGAAATCTTAAGAAGGATCCGAAATCATCAAAATCATGATATCAATAAACAGTGAATACTGGCATAAATCTCCATAATACTCCATGACCAATGAATATATGAATGCATCTGATATCATGCAATAAATGCAATAGTTAAACTAGCATATGAAAGCACATATTGCAAATATCACTAGCAAACTATGTCAACGAATAGTATTCTCTAAAGTGTACGTGACATGGTAATTACCGATGATGATGTGTGTGTGCCGGCAAGCAAGTATACGTGGAACATACGTATCATCGGTAATGGTGCTGGTGTCCTGACAGCAGGGTTACATAATAATTATAGATAATATATGTACAAGCATGCAATGCGATGAAACATCATGAATATACAGAAAGTGATGTAGTAACGGCAACACTGAAAAGATATACCTACCCAATATACGAGTCATACAGTTTGGTATTTAAATTACTCACAATTCTCCACTTTTCAAAACTAGTATGACTCGAGCCCAGTCAAAAGGGTAAGGAAATCCACCTAAGTTTGAGTCAATCTATATATATACCTAGTAGTCGGTGATCCTACCCATCACGCGAGCGTGACGCCGAGAGCGTAACGGCCGGCGAGATTCTCGCGCCCGCCTGCCATTGGCTGCCGGGTATATAAACCCCTCTTTTAGGCGACTCAAGTAAGTCATTTTCGCCTCACTAGGTCGTTACTCTGCTCGAATACCAGGTCTAACTTGATCGTCGGAGGGTCCTCGGTGGTACAACCATCCTGAGACTTCCTTGCAGGTAGCTCAGCCTCAACCGCCTCAAACTCACTGAGATCCACACGCTTTAGGAGGCAATCCCCAGCTCAATCTCAGCCGTCCATCGTCGCTCGTAGCAGATCTACGAAAGGTAACATCTTGACGAGATCCGACATCCGTCAGTAAGGCAATATAATAAGAAATAACAAGAAAAGAAAAGACAAAGAGAGAACCAATAAAACGTGCAAATTCCTTCACTTGTTCTTTAATCCCGTACAATTGTGAAATCAAAATACCAAACTTTATGCTTGCAAGCTCACTAAAGAGGTTGCAAGATCAAAGTAAAGCAATGATTTCACAAGTTCCAAATATGTAAAAGGCAGGACATATGTGATGAAATGAGAATTTTTATTAAATTTTAAAAAAGATACAACTATTCGTGAAGTCAAGAACCTAAATCTTAAGCTTGCAAGTTCAATGGAGAAGTTGCAAGGTCAAGACAAAGGGGAAAGAGCTCAAGAGTTCAAAGAGAAAGCAAATTACAAATTACAAGAGTTCTAAAACAAAACTAAAGCCAAAAGTATCCCCTCCCCTTGCCCCTTGGTCTGGTATTTATAGGCACAAAATAAAATTAAACAAGTAATAAAAATAAGATGATGTGACTGCAAGGGAGGGACAGAAGAAATGTGGGGACCATTGGGGCTCAGGGACTGGTGAGCTCGGTCATAGTGCACATGTGGCCGGCCAAAATCCGAGCTCCTTGTCTCGTGTTGATGTAGTGGTCTTGAGTGCTCTCCAATACCACTCTGGTACTGCTTGATTTGTGTATATGAACCTGGGTTGTTGTAATATTTTGGAAAATTATAAATATTAATTTACAATTTGAAATATAAAAATAATGATTTTATAAAAGTGATATCACATGCAACTTTTGGTATCGGAATTATATCCGTAAAAATGCAGTTATTTCGGTAAATATGAATAAAAGTGTGTAATGTCATAAAAATGATATTTTAATTATTTTAACATGACACTGTATTTTTCATTAAGCTAATAACATTTAAGTGATAGATTTATCATTTCATATCTTTTATGTTACATGAATTTAAATTGTAAAATGGATTTAAAGTGTAACATTAAAAGTTATGATATTTGGATAATCCTTTTAATGAGTGCAATATTTTAACCTAGACTTCACCCTCACAACACCTCACCCTCACCTTTGTTCATAACCCTCCACATCCTCTTTCAAATTTTACACCTCCTTCTTCTTAACTTTACACCTCCTTCAAGTTTGATACCTCCTACTTCACCATGCCACCTTCACCTCACAACTCTCCACCTCATGCTCTCTCTACACCACACTACACCTAGGAAACTCATTAGTTTTCTCAACTGAACTAAATTAATTCTTCAAGCTCCAACACCCAATTCCTATGTGTTTCTAATATTAAAAGTGAAGCAATGATTTCTTTCATCAAGTTTATGCACTTCATCAAGCTCAATACACTACAAACCATAGATGCTTCACCATACAATTCTTGAGCAGCATTTTCTTGTACTACCACTCTATAGGTATATCTCTTTCCTTCTTTGTATATGCAATTCTGTTTAATAGCTGGTTTTAGTGTGCAGTATAGGAAAACAGTGTATTTTGTGATATTTAGTCCACTGAAATTGAATCTGGAACCATTGGGAATGACTACTAGAAAAACTAACAAGACCAAAACTATAATAAGACCACTAGAGAATTTTACTCAAAGCCCGAGACCCTATCTCCATGATTGATCCGGCGAGAAGCCATGAAAATCCGATGTCGCCGGACTTCTGGGGGAGTTGGATGTTGGTTTTTGTTGTGTAGGGTTATATTGGTATTTTATAAATTACTTTATTGTTTGATTTTTCCCAATAATTACATAACAAAATCTGGGAATGATTTAGTAAAGATTTTATCAAATTTCCGATATTTCCGATACAGGTTTTTCGTATTTCTGTACGGTACATGAACCGTTAACATTTATACGTTAACAATAGAAATATATTGTCGTTTTTGGGTTAAGTATACTGTAGGTTCTAATCTATGGGTGCCTATCTCGTTGTTTTGAGTTTTGATATAATATTTACGTCGATATGATATAACGACGATTATAGGTACGACTGCGAAGATTTCCAAGACGAAGTTGGCAGACATAGTAGCGTTGATTTCAGCAAGCTGATCATGTTGGTGAGTAGATTTACATTTACGGGGGAAGTCGGGTAGATGGCGTGTAGCATCCCCACAACCTTATAACTAGTAGTATGATATAAAGTAGTTTTAGTAATTATTCAAGATATGGATATTGGAGTTAAATTGCATCTAGCATGATACTCATTTGCATGTAGTCTACTTACAGTTTGGTAACTTGATACGAGGGATCATGCCTTACTAGAGATAATTTAGATCCAGTAATAATATGAGATATTATACAAGGAATTATACCGTATTGG
Organism: Agapanthus africanus; assembly: GCA_030015575.1. Taxonomy (NCBI): domain Eukaryota; kingdom Viridiplantae; phylum Streptophyta; class Magnoliopsida; order Asparagales; family Amaryllidaceae; genus Agapanthus; species Agapanthus africanus. The sequence goes on along the minus strand of JASDDO010000024.1, from coordinate 902,851,271 downwards.
TAGTAATGAGTTCGTATGCCGAATAACGGCCCAGTTTACTTTAGACTAGTAAGATAATGTTTATTTCGTTTTAGAACGTAATACTTGAGTGAGCTATACTCTTTTTTAAAAAAACTAACGATCTGTTTCTCTTTTTGATGATAAAAGATAGGATGTGATGCCAATTTCCTAAATAAATATCCATTTTCAATCCGAGGCAGTTTCCTAAATTTCAAAACCAACATTTCGTTCATTTTCAAAGATAATGGTATAGCTCATAGCAAATAGTTATATTATTAAATACGCTTAGATTTACGTTACCGATTCATGTTATAATTATTGATGTTATATGTTTCCGCAATACGAACACTCTGATAGAACACTGCACAACTACCAATGAGTACTATGCTGCACAAGCACGTACACATATGTTACACTACACCTCATTAGTACTGTCATGTCACTGTAGGACCGTTATGTTATATAATACGTATGTAGATGTCGATATGAGTAGGCTATTACACTTTTAGAACACTTGCACAAATACTAATGATTGCCATGCTGCATGAGCACAGACGCATATGTTACACTACACATCATTAGTAGTGCCATGACACAGTACAATTGATATTTTTGTGCATGTATGATTTATTTACGCAGTCTTACTTTATTACCTGTTGCACATTGCGAATACCATTACTATAGATGTTTATATTTGATTCTTATGAATTTTCTGGATGTATTACTCCTGATGATATATATCAGTGGTATAGGACGTTGTTATATATGTATATATATAATATATCATCAGAATGATCTATTCAAGTATTCTCATTCTTTACTTGATATTTCTGAATATTATGAGTTGAAGTCCACCATGAGCCTAATATTTTCTGATTATTTTATTCCGAACCGAGTGGGGGGATATATGGTTTCGGACTTGCTACTTATCCAGACTGAGTGGGGGGCTATACAGTCGGATACATGGTGGACCCGGTCGAGACCGAGGAGCAGGATAGCCGCATGTGAGGCGGGAAGCCTAGCGAGGATACTCGATACCGGAGATAGAGATTAGCACGGCAGATATCCAGGGGATACTGACCGGGGTTCGATTGGGCACGACGGATATCCGGGGATACCGACCGGGGCCAGGGATATCGGGTGGCGATCATCTGTTGAGATGGTGTCGACGGTATCTGCATTTACGTGTCGGTGATAGACACGAGAGATTTGAGGATTTGTATGTCGGTGGTGGACACGAGGGATTTATGATTTCGGGTGTCGATACTGAACATCCTATATATTGATATGTTACTATCATGAGGTACACAGTTAGATTTCAGTTATTGTAGCCGACCAGGACTGATCCGGGGGACAGTACCTGCAAATCATTTTACGAGCATTTGCATATAAAAAGGAAATTCAAAAACGAGCTATAATCTCCTTATTTTGATATGTCTGATATGACACTGAGATCTTTAAATTTATAAACCTCTAAACATTCTTTACTAAACAGCAAGACGTATATCTAAAATAATATACCTATTATATTTCATACTATCACGTTTGCTTTTATGCCGTGACATATTTATTCCGTGGCTATTTTAAAGAAGAGGTTTATATACATATTTTCGGCTACCTTTGGGCTTATACCTAGATACAGGTCATTTGCATTTGATATGTTCTATTTGGGATTGCATGATAGATAGTGTTACATTATGATACATATGCATATCATATATTATGTTAGTACAGATTATGATAGTACTATACTTATGATCTAGGTATCGTCGTGCATTTCGATTTCTATCTTGTAATGTACTTTTATTCACTGAATTGGCAACTCATCCCCGTTGTGCTACAGTTTCTTGCAGATTTTACCGCTTGGATTATCAGCGGCTTGGCACACATTCCTTTCGGTGATCACTTTGGTTAGGTGAGTTACTATTGTATCGTACTCGCACTTGGTTATTCATATATTCTTGTATCTAATAAAACTCCATCAACTTAGAAATGGTATATTGTGGACTTAGAAGCGAGACTTAGAAATTGTGTGTTGTGATGTCGCACTCATTTGAGCCGACTTTTTATATCAGTTGTTTGGTTATTCCGCCGTTTGGGTATGGAAGCTAGCTCCCGTTGAGATACTATTTTATTATTTTGTTGTATTGGGTTTTTATGCAAAATTTATAAAGGAGGTGTCGTCGAATTTCAAAATGTCATAGATACTCTTTAAACAAACTTAGTTAAAATCAAATGATTATTTAAAACGATTCCATCTGATGATTATTTAAAACTTCATCTCTAATGTTTTCAAAAAGAAAAGGGTTTAGATTCCGGGTTTTGGCTTACTTGGACCGCATCGACATCTTTAGATGTCACGTGATTTAAGTGCCGATCACGTGCCATATTTAGGTCGTGACAAAGTTGGTATCAGAGCGTTTGGTTTAACCTTTGTTCGAGTCTAGGTTTGACTATATGGGGTCTAGGCATGCACTTTTATTATCTAGACTTTACCTTATAGGACTTGGACTTGACTTTGGGAGTTTTATACCCGAACTTTCGTTATATAGGATAACCTTAGTTGATGGAGTAGGTACTAAGTAGAGTGATGTACCGTACATATGTTCCGCGGCATATTTACAATATGATACTCCGCCTAAATTACCTTAAAATTTATATCTTAAGATCTTCTTTCTATTCATTCCGTTGATCTATCCTCCTAAATGCATGTTGATTGTTTTGGTCGCCATGTTTATATGAGCCGAGGGGGCTGCGATTAGAGATACGATCAGAGCAGACTTGTCTGGGATAAGGACTGACCAGGGTGACATTTCGATAATATAAAGACATGTCGTTTATTTATATTCGATCGGGTTCTAATATTGAAGCGAGTTTCTTTAGGATCCGCACCAGATGGTCGAGTCATTGCTGGAGATCAGCCGGACTTATGGCGTGATGTTTTCCCCTCTCCGAAGATCATGGTGTTGCGTAATGTTCAGACAGCGGTACCAATCATTGCTGAGTTTATCGAGATGTTGCTCCCAGAGTTCATGTAGTTAAAAGTTGACGATATTTACAAGTGTAGATGGATCAGAAGGATTCGTAGCCGTTCAGATGTGGGATGGTTAGGACTTTTAATCCGTTGTGGCGCTTCGATACAAGATCGGTGAAATTGATTAGCTTCTTCCGATGGATCTTGCTCAGACCTGATGCAAGTCGCTCGAGAAAGAGATTGTGCAGTAAGTTTTCCTCCGACGAATTGGGACGAGTTTTCGAGGGTGAGCTTAGCCAAATTCTTTTACAAAGTATCAGAGATGTCGGATTCATGTTTCCAAGTTTTGTAAGACTCTGAGCTTGGCCATAACCAAGTATGACTAACAATTCACGTGGTTATCGCGATACGCTCCTTAATTGATTGATATTGGAGAGTAATGGGACAAGAGATTGGTGCGAAATTTCAGTGGACGGTTATTCTTCACCGTCGATATTGAAGATTTGATGCATATACTGAGACGCGTACGACTACACTTTCAGGAGGAAATCTTAAAGAAATGACAGTTGTTACTAAAGAGAAAGTGGATTCAGTAATAAGTGCTAGTTCCGGGCAGGTTGGATAGCTGAAATCAGTAGGAGACTTGAAGGGTTCTTTCCAGAAATTTATAATAAGTAAGATTTGACCCAGGATCAGTTGTTGGCACACAAGCAGAGGATAAAGATTTCCGTCATCAACATGTTGCATTACGAGAGACTGGATTACTGGTCAAGAAGATGTGGTGAGAGGTATCAGAAATAAGACGGATGGTGTCGTTGCTTCTCACCGGACGATTGCATAAAGAAGCCATAGTATTAGACATAGTCACATAATTCGCGAATTATTCGCCGAATTCGCAAATAATTCGCGAATTTTTTATCAAACGAATTATTCGCCGAATTATTCGCCATTGCCGAACTGGCCGAATAATTCGCGAATTATTCGCGAATAATTCGCGAATTATTCCCGAATTATGTGAAAAAACAGCGAATAATTCAAAAAACTGCAAATAATTCACAAAATCAAAACCTAGCGTCTCATATATTAATTTATTGCTCGAAATCCTTCCCGAACATTTCCCGAACACTTACCGAATCTTTCCCGAATACCTGCCGATTTTTTCCGAATAGTTCTCCGAATCCGAATTTTCGACCTCGCCGAATTATTCCCGAACGGCGAATTTGTGACTATGGTATTAGAGGTCCGCAAGAAGAATCAGAATTCAGAGATAGAGAACGTTAGATCGTGGTAGACGACAAGTAGTAATCCTTGCTATGCCAGTTCCGGGTTTATAAACACCTTTCGACATTGAAGAGGATATACTTCGATGTCATTTGAATTCGATTTGAATTTTTATGATCTAAATATTTCATTTTCAATATTGGAGGTTGGACAACTCAACGTCCGTTATTTTGATATATATATTTTGAGGATTTGAGGGTCACATAATGTTTTGTGCACACTAGGTGCACTTGATGAGATTTTTATGCACAATGATTTCACTTTGATTTAAGTTTTGTGCACGCCGGGTGCACTTACTTGAGATTTTCGTGCGTGGTGGCTGCACTCGATTGGAGTGTTGTGTACACCGAATGTACTACATCGATATTTTCCGTGCACATCAATTGCACATGATTAAGAGATTTTATATAAATAAATATACTCTATATATGCTCAGTATGATTTTGGTGCACACCAGTTGCACGTTTTGATATTTTGTGCACTCTGATGCACTTGGATTTGATTTTGTGCACCCCGATGCACTAGATACTATTTTGTACACTTTTGTTCCATGCACAGTTGATGCAGTGGATATCGTTTCGTGCACGCCTGTTGCACTTAGCGCTATTTTGTTTTCATGCAACGTGTAGTTTGAGATTTGCATGCAAACCCATTAGGGTTGATTTTGTTTTCATACTTTGCACTTGATAGGATATGTTATAGATTTGATTTATATATTTTTCGCTTGGTCATGTACACCGATATTGCACTACGATTATGGCATTGATTGTATACTTAGGATACACAGCGGTTTTCGTATTTGGCAATTTACATCATAACTGGAGTAATTCTCATAGCAACAGCTAGAGTTACAGTTATGTGAAACTATATCTTTTGAGTTTTCACGAACACTGTTGCGATATGATGCGTTTTAGCTCATGGGGAACGTTGGAGTTCCATTATGTTGAGCGGACTTTGTATTTTAAAACTTTGGACCCCGACAAATCATTTGAAAAGAGTTGGTTTATTAAGAAAAATGTTTTTATGATGGGGGTTAAATTTAATTCGGAAACCGAATTTCTTTAAAGGTGAGAGATTGTACCATTTTGGAAAATTATAAATATTAATTTATAATTTGAAATATAAAAATAATGAGTTTATAAAAGTGATATCACATGCAACTTTTGGTATCGGAATTATATCCGTAAAAATGTAGTTATTTCGGTAAATATGAATAAAAGTGTGTGATGTCATAAAAATGATATATTAATTATTTTAACATGACATTGTATTTTTCATTAAGCTAATGACATTTAAGTGATAGATTTATCATTTCATATCTTTTATATTGCATGGATTTAAATTGTAAAATGGATTTAAAGTGTAACATTAAAAGATATGATATTTGGATAATCCTTTTAATGAGTGTAATATTTTAACATAGGCTTCACCCTCACATCACCTCACCCTCACCTTTGTTCATAACCCTCCAACTCCTCCTTCAAATTTTACACCTCCTTCTTCTTAACTTTACACCTCCTTCTTCAAGTTTGACACCTCCTACTTCACCATGCCACCTTCACCTCACAACTCTTCACCTCATGCTCTCTCTACACCACACTACACCTAGGAAACTCCTTAGTTTTCTCAACTGAACTAAATTAATTCTTCAAGCTCCAACACCCAATTCCTATGTGTTCCTAGTATTAAAAGTGAAGCAATGATTTCTTTCATCAATTTTATGCACTTCATCAAGCTCAATACACTACAAACTATAGATACTTTACCATACAATTCTTGAGCAGCATTTCCTTGTACTACCACTCTATAGGTATATCTCCTTCCTTCTTTATATATGCAATTCTGTTTAATAGTTGATTTTAGTGTGCAGTATAGGAAAATGGTGTATTTTGTGATATTTAGCCCACTGAAATTGAATCTGGAACCATTAGGAATGACTACTAGAAAAACTAACAAGACCAAAAGTATAATAAGACCACTAGAGAACTTTACTCAAGCCCAAGACCCTATCTCCATGATTGATCCGGCGAGAAGCCATGAAAATCCGATGTCGCCGGACTTCTGAGGGAGTTGGATGTTGGTTTTTTTTCTGTAGGGTTATATTGGTATTTTATAAGTTACTGTATTGTTTGATTTTTCCCAATAATTACACAGTAAAATCTGGGAATGATTTGGTAAAGGTTTTATCAAATTTCTGATATTTCCGATACGGGTTTTTCGTATTTCTGTACTGTGCTTGAACCGTTAACATTTATACGTTAACAATAAAAATATATTATCGTTTTTGGGTTAAGTATACTGTAGGTTCTAACCTATGGGTGCCTATCTCTTTGTTTTGAGTTTTGATATGATATTTACGTCGATGTGATATAACGACGATTATAGGTACGATTGTGAAGATTTCCGAGACGGAGTTGGTGGACATAGCAGCGTGGATTTCAGCAAGCTCATCATGTTGGTGAGTAAATTTACATCTACGGGAGAAGTCGGATGGATGGTGTGTAGCACCCCCACAACCTTATAACTTGTAGTATGATATATAGTAGTTTTAGTAATTATTCAAGATATGAATATTGAAGTTAAATTGCATCTAGCATAATACTCATTTGCATGTAGTCTACTTACGGTTTGGTAACTTGATACGAAAAATCAAGCCTTACAAGAGATAATTTAGAACTAGTAATAATGTGAGATATTATACGAGGAATTATACTGTATTGGTGGTAATGAGTTCATATGCCGAATAACGCCGCAGTTTCCTTTAGACTAGTAAGATAATGTTTATTTCGTTTTAGAACGTAATACTTGAGTGAGTTATACTTTTTTTTAAAAAAAACTAACGATCTGTTTCTCTTTTTGATGATAAAAGATAGGATGCGATGCCAATTTCCTAAATAAATATCCATTTTCAATCCGAGGCAGCTTCCTAAATTTCAAAACCAATATTTCGTTCATTTTCAAAGATAATGGTATAACTCATAGCAAGTAGTTATATTATTAGATACGCTTAGATTTATGTTACCGATTCATGTTATAATTATTGATGTTATACGTTTCCGTAATACGAACACTCTGATGAACACTGCATAACTACCAATGAGTAATATGCTGCACAAGCACGTACACATATGTTACACTACACCTCATTGGTACTGCCATGTCACTGTATGACCGTTATGATATATAATGCGTATGTAGATGTCGATATGAGTAAGCTATTACAATTTTAGAACACTTGTACAAATACTAATGATTGTCACGATACACGAGCACAGACGCGTATGTTATAGCACACATCATTAGTAGTGCCATGACACAGTAGAATTGATATCTTTGTACCTGTATGATTTATTCACGCAGTCTTACTTTATTACCTGTTGCACATTGCGAATACCAGTACTATAGATGTTTATATTTGATTCTTATGGATTTTCTGGATGTATTACTCCTGATGATATATATCAGTGGTATGGGACGCTGTTATATATGTGTATATATAATATATCATCAGAATGATTTATGCAAGTATTCTCATTCTTTACTTGATATTTCTGGATATTATGAGTTGACGTCCACCATGAGCTTGATGTTTTCTGATTGTTTTATTCCGAACCGAGTGGGGGGATATACGGTTTCGGACTTGCTACTTATCCAGACTGAGTGGGGGGGCTATACAGTCGGATACATGGTGGACCCGGTCGAGACCGAGGAGCAGGATAGCCGCATGTGAGGCGGGAAGCCTAGCGAGGATACTCGATACCGGAGATAGAGATTAGCACGGCAGATATCCAGGGGATACTGACCGGGGTTCGATTGGGCACGACGGATATCCGGGGATACCGACCGGGGCCAGGGATATCGGGTGGCGATCATCTGTTGAGATGGTGTCGACGGTATCTGCATTTACGTGTCGGTGATAGACACGAGAGATTTGAGGATTTGTATGTCGGTGGTGGACACGAGGGATTTATGATTTCGGGTGTCGATACTGAACATCCTATATATTGATATGTTACTATCATGAGGTACACAGTTAGATTTCAGTTATTGTAGCCGACCAGGACTGATCCGGGGGACAGTACCTGCAAATCATTTTACGGGCATTTTCATATAAAAAGGAAATTCAAAAACGAGCTATAGTCTCCTTATTTTAACATGTCTGATATGATACTGAGATCTTTAAATTTATAAACCTCTAAACATTCTTTACTAAACAGCAGGACGTATATCTAAAATAAGATACATATTATATTTCATACTATCACGTCTGCTTTTATGCCGTGACATATTTATTTCGCGGCTATTTTAAGGAAGAGGTTTATATACATATTTTCGGCTACGTTTGGGCTTATACCTAGATACAGGTCATTTGCATTTGATATGTTCTACTTAGGATTGCATGATAGATAGTGTTGCATTATGATACATATGCATATCATATATTATGTTAGTACAGATTATGATATTACTACACTTATGACCTAGGTATCGTCGTGCATTTCGAATTCTACCTTGCAATGTACTTTTATTCACTGAGTTGGCAACTCATCCCCATTATACCACAGTTTCTTACAGGTTTCACCACTTGGATTATCAGCGACTTGGCACACATTCCTTTCGGTGATCACTTTGGGTAGGTGAGTTATTATTGTATCCTACTCGCACTTGGTTATTCATATATTCTTGTATCTAGTAAAACTCCATCAACTTAGAAATGATATATTGTGTACATAGAAGCGAGACTTAGAAATTGTGTGTTGTGATGTCGCACTCATTGGAGCCGACTTTTTATATCAGTTGTTTGGTTGCTCCGCCGTTTGGGCGTGGAAGCTAGCTCCCGTTGGAATGCTATTTTATTATTATGTTGTATTGGGTTTTTATGCAAAATTTACAAAGGATGTGCTGTCGAATTTCAAAATGTCATAGATGCTCTTTAAACATACTTAGTTAAAATCAAATGATTATTTTAAAACGATTCCATCTGATGATTATTTAAAACTTCACCTCCAATATTTTCAAAAAGAAAACGGTTTAGATTCCGGATTTCGGCTTACTTGGACCGCGTTGACATCTTTAAATATCACGTGATTTAAGTGTCAGTCACGTGCCTGTAACGTTTTAGAAATCGCTTTGCGAATTTTCCGTTTTTAGGGTAAATAGTCGGTGTTTTCCGTTTTAACCCAATTGTGATCAAAGTTCTGTATAGACTTGTCAGCATCTAGTTTAGCTAGAATGAAACTAGTGCGCGGACTTTGGGGGTCAATGGAAAGTTTTGGTTCATATAGAATTTTTCCCTAATTAAATGTTATTTTAATACTTTATTTGTGCACTTTATTAGTGGTACTTAATTTTTGGCTTGGGTTAATTACTACTAATGTGGTTTTATACTAATCTAATCACTAGATATTTTGTTAAACCATTCATTCTAATATCTAGATATTTGTGGAACAAAAAGGTTTTAATTTTAGAAAGAAAAGAAATAAATGAAATGGTGGCATTTGCATTTAATGATGCATTTAATAAATTTTGCTAGAACTTTCTTCACAAATTACACAAACACCCTCCCCCCCTTCACCTCATGGGCGAGCCCTCCCCTTGTTCTGCCCCTCACTTTTCTTTGCCTCTTTTTCTTTATTCCAAGCTCAATAAATCATCATTAATCCCTAAATAAATCTACAAAACTCCTAATCAAATTTTAACCCATCTTTCTTCTTCACAAATCTAGCTTGAATCTTCAAGAAAAACTTGATCTTTGGAGACAAAAGTTGATGTTTCTGGTTGCCTGATTTTGATCATTTATGAGGTATAAAAGCCTAACCCTAATCCTTAACTGTTATGTTTAAATCATAAGCTAGCTATTTAATTGTTTAATTATAGCTTTAATTTCATGTTTAATTCATTCATGTTAATGTTAATGAAATTCAAGTTAGGGTTTAAGCTTGTTGTAGTGTTGAATGTTAATTGAAGTTTAAGAAAACTTAACCTTGTAGAATATTATAATTATTGTTAATTACTACTTTGTCTAATTAAGAGTTTTAGCTTACTAAATTTTTACTAAAGCTTAATTAGGCAAGTTTAAAAATATGGAGATGGTTTCGATAACTTAGTTAAGCTATTTTAAGGTGTTTGTTATCGCTAGAATTGTATTAGCTTTAGACTTGTGCAAAATATTGCTTACTAGGTTTCGGTAAATTTTAGGCGTGGGTTTCTTTTGAGGTTGCGACGTTAATTATATTGATTCCACGCTATATCTTGTGTTATAAATGCGCGATCGGTACGATCAGGGTCTAGGCTTGATAGTTGTGTCGCTTTGCGTTCCTAGTTAGGATCGTGACGATATCGCTCGTGTCTTTGTGTAGCTTTTGCTCTTGAGTTGGTTTCGTAGTGTCGCTACGCGCGTAGCCACTTGACGAACACTTAATAGTATGTTTGGAGTTGGTGCGTCGGTCAAACGTAGTTGGTACGTGTTATTAGTCGATTGCTAATATATACTTGTTATATTGTTATTTGCTTTCAGGATCGCAGGAGGGGACCTCGAGCGCTGCGAACAAAGGAAAGCAAGTAGTTAGCTTTACTTAGCCAGGAACGTTGGTGAGTAAATTTAACATCTACAGGGGAATCGCCCGTATGGCGTTATGCGTCTGGGCTAGAGATGTTATGAATTGTCGCATATTCTATTTCATATATAGAGTTGCGCATACACCTTATTGCTTAGTTATTTGTTATGTTTGGACTTGTACCTTTAGGACACTGCACTATTATTGACGGCTCATGTTGCACGAGCACTGATTGTATTCCACACACACACCGTCAATAATTGTCATGACACGCACAACACACATACCTATATGATATTGTTTGGTTAGGAATATTGAGACATTGATTCATATTTTTTTATGCATATGACATATAGCATACCTGTATACCTACATGCTTACACATATGCCTTGAAATGCTTACCTGCTAGTTACCACTAGTGATAGGTATATTTCACACATAATGACACAGCTACATGTATACCTTGCATACATACTTTACTTATACCTGGAGGGTATATTACATCATTATTGATAGGTAGATACATATAGCTTGCTATACCTTTATATTTACACACATATCTGGTTATAGCTACATGTTTACCTTTATTTGATATTATATAGACTTGGAGAAATTAGGAACCGCATATATATATATATATATATATATATATATATATATATATATATATTAATTTGTTGCAGTTAAATAGCGGCTTTTTCTTTATATGCTCACATTACAGTTTTTGTTGCATATATTATATTCATGGATTTTCGCATTGAGATATGGATTTTTCAAGATGTTTTCTGGATTTGAGGACCATGGTAGTTTCATGAAATTATGCATTATTTAAAAAACCCGGTTTCTCTTGATATGATATTTCAGCATCCACCATGAGTTTTATTGGTTCTGATATATATACCCCATGCGAGGAGGAGTCGGGGCCGTATGAAGGTACATGGTGGAGCTCGGAGGTACCCCAGGGCAAGAAAGGGATTTTGATGTAACATGCCGATGAGGCCTGACAGGGGAACCATACCAACCGGTAACAGTACCTATGACTCGGCGGTTATCGTGGGGATACCGACGGGAGTCATGTACGTATGGATACGTCGAGAGGCGGGGTCAGAACTAGGCACTCGAGCTTTCGGTATAGCGTATGATACGTACCTATCAGGGTGCCCAGTCGTAGTGACAGCACCTGATAGATCAGCCTTTATGTGTCGATACTTAGCACAGGTTTTCATGATATTTTTACTCCTAAGTATATATAACAGTGGAATGGGACGCTGTTATACATACATACATACATATACATATATATATATATATATATATATATATATATATATATATTAGTGGAATGGGACGCTAATATATATGTATACATATAAATTCATATACTTTATCATAATTATTCATGCAAATATACTTAGGATATATGAGATTTACTTGATATTGGATTTGGGATATAGGAGATTCATTTGAGATTGGATACAGGATATATGAGATTTACTTGATATTGTACATTCAGGGTTTATAAGACTTACATGATCTGAGAGCCAATTTGGGGACTGATTTGAAGAATTTATGATTTGGATTGTCTTAATGGACTTTGGTCCTACCACGATATCAGGATTCCGTGGAAACGACATGTTTCATCTCATACTTCGCATTTATTATTTATGCACTGCTTCATATATTAGTAGTACCTGATAGAGTACCTTCCATGACTGTTGCATTTACATACTTTACTTTATATGCATTGCTTCATGTATTAGTTGTATCTGCTAAAGTACCTTTCATAACAGTTGCATATATACATTGTCATGTCATTGTTTCATGTATTAGTTGTACCTGATGGGGTACATTACATGACTGTTGCATACATATTGTCATATTACTGCTTCATGTATTAGTGATACCTGCTAGTGTACCTTTCATGACTATTACACACATATGACTTTTATTGCTATTAGTATGCATATGTTAGATTCGCGCTGTACGTGCATACTTACGATTACCTGCATATGTTATTTACTATTCACGAGTTGGAAACTCACCCCCGTTGTGCTACAGTGTTTTGCAGGTCGTTCCTCACAGTAGTCAGAGACAGGGCTATTATCATCTATCATATTATCTTTTACTGCGCATACCGCTTCGGCTCACAGTGTGCAGTTTTGCTTTAGATGGGATTTGTGGTTATCCATTCATGTTTATTGTATATTCGTTGAATCATGTACTCTCCATCTACCATTATCTTTTATGACTTAGAGACTTGATGTGAGGACGATATTGTATATTATTTTGTGACTTGGAGGTCTTTTATGCAGTTTTACTTTATCGTCTTTTATTTCTTCGCTACGGCGTCGTATATCTGTTTTGATGGTTGTTTTCCGCCATTGGGCGTGGATTTGCTCCCGTTGGGGATGCTTTACATATATTTATGTTGTACCCATTTTTGGGGTTAGTTTTTACAAAGGAGGTGCTGCTGAAATTTTTAAGAAAGTAAAGTTGGACTTTAAAGAATTTGGTTTGAGATTTCAAAAGTTTTGAAAATGCTATTATCACTTACTACTTTTGATGGTTTAGATTGCTGGGTTTTCGGCTTACTTAAATTGCATTACGTCTGGAGACGTTGCGTAGTTTAAGGGCCGTCACGTGCCAATTTCGGGTCGTGACAAAGTTTGTATCAAAGCGCTAAGTTTTACCTTTCGGAGTGTAGGATGACCTTGGTATGATGGAGTAGGTAGCTTAAAGCAGAGTAACGTAGTATGTGTATGTCCGCGGTATACTCACGACGCGGTATTCCGCCTAAAGTGACCTAAGTACAAATTGCTTGAAATTCTTTCCTTGATGATACATATACTTGTGATTCGATTTCCGTGTTCTTATCGAATCTTATTTCCATTTATAGCCTTTGCCGCTGATGACTATAGGGACTCAGAGTGATGCAGCGAGGGACGAGGTCAGAGTTGACTCTGGTGGGACGAGGACTGACCAGGATGGCACGCTCGTTGCACCGGAGCAGATAGATCCGCCTTCGACAGATAGTATCGCTAGGCTTGTAGTAGAGATGCAGGACTTGCGCCAGACGATGAGGTCTTTGGTTGAGGCCAGTAGAGCACAGCGACAGGAGGTTGCCACCTCAGTTACCCAGTTGTTCCTTGCGGTTAGTACACAGCATTCCGTCATCTACATAGTACCAGTGGATGCAGCCCCAGTTGACGAGGCACGTCTTCCAGAGACTTTGGGAGTTCCGGAACAGTGGAGAACTCGTACCGGTGTACCAGCCCAGAGATGGAGGCCTAGCCATCAAGACAGATTTCGTGCACGTCGCGGGAGTAGCGGAGGCTCGGGACGAGGACAGCCGTTCAGCTCTCATCCCCAGAAGGGTCAGCAGTCGCCGCGTGGATGTTTTTGGTGCGGGAGCCTTCATCACCTCATCAGGGATTATTCCTTAGCACCGCGTCAGACTCGTGTTCGGAGAGGTCGTGGTCGCGGAGGATTCGCTCAAAGGGGACAGGTTGGCAGAGGAGTGGTTCAGCCAGTTACGGGTAGGGGCATACACGAGAGTTTGCTTCTACTCATCGGGACGCACGGGCGTCCAATGCAGAGTTTTCAGGTATTCTAAATTTGTATGTTCTTTTGATGCACTTGTTTGTTTTACACACTTGTGCCGTAGTTGGACTGAGAGTCGTGTTAGCTAGATCAGCCGTTTATTGTGTTAATTTCTGTCAGCGATTCTTTGGTTGCGCGACACGTGTTTCGGTCGTGTGCCAATCGGATAGGAAATAGAGATTCGTCCGTCATTTTGATCCTTCTTGAGATGTTGGATTTGACGTTCTCCTGGGCACGGACTGGTTAGATACGTGCTAGGCGTCTGTGGACTGCTGCGAGAAAAACAATCAGGTTTTGTTTTCCCGGCAAGTCAGTTCTTGTTGTGTATGGGAAGACAGTGGTGCCGCCTCTCACAGCTTGAATTCAGCCTTTTTCGCTAGTCGGCTTTTAAGGAGAGGATGTCGAGAATTCTTGGCGTTCATTCATGATACCGGAACCATAGTGGGATTGTTAGACCGGGTTCCTATCGTGCGAGAGTTTTCCGACGTTGTTCCAGGTGAGCCGGCAAAGCGTAGGGAGCTTAAGGATCAGCTGCAATGTTGTTTGTTGGGGGGCTTGTTGTGTCAGAGTGTTTCGCTTTGGGGAGCTCCTATTTCTGTTCGTCAAGGAGAAAGACGGCAGTTTGAGATTGTATATTAATGGATCGTCAATTGAACCGGCTTACGGTGCGGATAGGTATCCTTACCTCGTATTGACGATTTCTTCGATCAGCTCCAGAGTGCGAGACTTTTTCTAAGTTTGTTTGGGATCAGGTCATCATTGTTGCGGGTTCGAAGTGATGACATTCCGAAGACTGCTTTTGTGCGTGCTACGGGCTTTATGTGTTTTGGTGGTGTCTTTGGACTCACCAATGCCCTAGCAGCATTCGTAGATATGATGAACCAGATTTCTTCAGGCCGTTTCTCGACCAGTTTATTGTTGTGTCATTGATGACATTCTGGTCTATTCCAAGAGTCGTGAGGAACAGGAGCAGCACTTAGGGATTTGCTTTGCAGACATTAGGAGATCCCCAGCGGTTTGCTAAATTCTCGGAGTGTTCCTTCAGACTGGATTGTGTTGACTCCTAGGTTTTGTAGTTACGGGAGAAGGTTTTCGTATGGTCCCGAGGAAGATCGAGACCGTACAGCTTTGGCCCAGACTTGTGTACGGACGGAGGTTCGCAGATTTTTGGGCTTAGCAGGTTTTTACCGCCGTTTCGTGCAGGATTGCTAGTGTATCACTGCACCGTTGACTGAACTGAGTGGAAAAGAGGTTCTTTTCTTTGGACTGAGGCATGTGTGCGAAGTTTTCAGCAGTTGGAGATTCGGTTGACAACTGCACCAGTTCTTTTCTTGCTTTCTGGTTCGGGCGACTTTGTTGTTTAACTATGATGTTTCGCGAGTGGGGGTCGATTTTGCACTGATGTGGCATTATAGAATTATCGCTTATACTTCCCGGCAGTTGGAGGAGGTACGAGCAGGATATCCCACTCATGATGTGGAGATGGCCGCGGTGGTCGTGCGTTGAAGATTTGAGGACACTACTTGTTCGGAGAGTCGTGTCAGATTTTCACGGACCACCAGAGCTTAATGTACATCTTCCTGCAGCGGGTTTTGATTGTTGAGACAGTCTTCTGCAGATTTACAGTTTTTTTGCGATCGTTGAGTACAGCTTTAGTTCGTCTCTACTGAGGGGACAGCTTGCTCATGTCCGCGCCCGACCACTTTTCTTTAATCGCTTTCGCAAGGCACAGCCCGCCAATGCTCGTTCGTCAGAGATTCTTGAGCATACTCGGCTGGGTAATGATTCGGAGTCCTTGATTTGTGACTAGGGTGTGCTACATTTAGGAACGCGTTTGTGTGTACCTGTTACTGATGGGTAGAGACGCGAAATCCTAGAGCAGGCACATCAGTCGGCTTTCTGTGTTCATTCAAGTCCACCAATATGCGACGTGACTTGTGAGATAGTTACGGGTAGGCAGGGATGAAGAGTGAAGTTTCGGATTTCATTTCAAGGTGTCTATCTTGTTGTGAGCTAAGGTTGAGCACTTGAGACCGGCTGGAGAGTTGCAACTTTTAACCGTTCTAGAGTGGGAATGAGAGCAGATCTCCATGAATGTCGTTGTGGTGTCTACCCAGGTTTAGTCAGGGTGTGACTCCATTTGGTGTTTGTTGTCCGGTTATACTCAGTTTGCTCAGTTGTTCTTTGTTAAGTTGTGCGTTGCACGGAGTTCCTTCTTATGTTGTATCCAATAGAGGCACCATGTTCGCTTGCCGTCTTGGGCAGAACCTTCAGGAAGCCTTGGGTACTGGTTGAGCTTTAGCTCCGCTTTTCCATCCGCAGGATGATGGTTTTGTGAGAGCGGGCTATACAAACTCTGGAGGATATGCTTGTGCGTGCGTACTAATTGTTGTTGGCAGTTGGGATCGTCACTTGCCATTGTTAGGGTTCTCCTTCGATAGTTGTTATCAGAAGAGATTCCAATTGGCAACCTTTAGATTTTGTTGTTAGGTGGTGTCGATCGCCAGTCTGTTTTTTTTTTCTAACTCTGCGTGAGTAGGATTTTGGACCCCAGCTAGTCTAGAGACTTCGAAGATGATCCAGTTGGTTCAGGTCAGGATGAGAGTAGCCCAGTGCAGACAGAAGTCTTATATCGACCGTGGTGGTCGCAGACTTGAGTTCGCGATGGGAGATCATGTATTCCTACGGATTTTTCCGATGAAATAGCATGTTGAGTTTTGGGAAGCTTAGTCCCAGATTGTTGGTCCTTTGAGATCCTCGAGCGAGTTAATTCTGTTGCCTATAATATAGCACTTCCGCCCAAATTATTGAGTATTCACTCCGTATTTCCTTGTGACGATACTTTGCAAATACCTTCATGACCTTTCTCATATGATTCAGCACCAGACCATTTAATTGGGACGCGATATTTTCGTTCACCGGCAGCCAAGTGTGTTAATGGCTCGGTAGATGGAGAAACTTCGGTCAAGGGTCTTGCCATCTGTGGAAGGTTTTCTTGGACGTAGCCGTATAGTGAGGTGATCACTTGGGAGGTTGCGAGCGAAATTTGGGAGTTTTGTACTCATCTCTTTGAAGGTACGCTTAGTGAGAATTTTAAATTCGGAGACCGAATTTCTTTAAGGGAGGAAGATTGTAACGTTTTAGAAATCGTTTTGCGAATTTTCCGTTTTTAGGGTAAATAGTCAGTGTTTTCCATTTTAACCCGATTGTGATCAAATTTCTGTATAGAGTTGTCGGCACCTAGTTTAGCTAGAATGAAGCTAGTGCGCGGACTTTGGGGGTCAATAGGAAATTTTGGTTCACATAAAAATTTTCCCTAATTAAATGTTATTTTAATGCTTTATTTGTACACTTTATTAGTGGTAATTACTTTTTGGCTTGGGTTAATTACTACTAATGTGGTTTTATGCTAATCTAATCACTAGATATTTTGTTAAACCATTCATTCTAATATTTAGATATTTATGGAACAAAAAGGTTTTAATTTTAAGAAGAAAAGAAATAAATGAAATGGTGGCATTTGCATTTAATGATGCATTTAATGAATTTTGCTAGAACTTTCTTCATAAATTACACAAACACCCCACCCCCCCTTCACCTCATGGCCGAGCCCTCCCCTTGTTCTGCCCCTCATTTTTCTTTTCCTCTTTTTCTTCATTCCAAGCTCAATAAATCATCATTAATCCCTAAATAAATCCACAAAACTCCTAATCAAATTTTAACCCATCTTTCTTCTTCACAAATCTAGCTTGAATCTTCAAGAAAAACTTGATCTTTGGAGGCAAAAGTTGATGTTTCTAGTTGCTTTATTTTGATCATTTGTGAGGTATAAAAGTCTAACCCTAATCCTTAATTGTTATGTTTAAATCATAAGCTAGCTATTTAATTGTTTAATTATAGCATTAATTTCATGTTTAATTCATTCATGTTGATGTTAATGAAATTCAAGTTAGGGTTTAAGCTTGTTGTAGTGTTGAATGTTAATTGAAGTTTAAGAAAACTTAACCTTGTAGAATATGATAATTATTGTAAATTACTATTTTGTCTAATTAAGAGTTTTAGCTTACTAGATTTTTACTAAACCTTAATTAGGCAAGTTTAAAAATATGGAGGTGGTTTCGATAACTTAGTTAAGCCATTTTAAGGTGTTTGTTTTTGCTATAATTGTATTAGCTTTAGACTTGTGCAAAATATTGCTTACAAGGTTTCGGTAAATTTTAGGCGTGGGTTTCTTTTGACGTTGCGACGTTAATTATATTGATTCCACGCTATATCTTGTGTTGTGAATGCGCGATCGGTACGATCAGGGTCTAGGCTTGATAGTTGTGTCGCTTTGCGTTCCTAGCTAGGGTCGTGCCGATGTCGCTCGTGTCTTTGTGTAGCTTTTGCTCTTGAGTTGGTTTCGTAGTGTCACTACGCGCGTTAACCACTTGATGAACACTTGAGAGTATATTTGGAGTTGATGCGTTGGTCAAACGTAGTTGGTACATGTTATTGTTCGATTGCTAATATACACTTGTTATATTGTTATTTGCTTTCAGGATCGCAGGCGGGGACTTCGGGTGCTGCGAACAAGGAAAATCGAGTAGTTGGATTTACTTAGCTAGGAACGTTGGTGAGTAGATTTAACATCTACAGGAAAATCGCCCGCATGGCATTATGCGTTTGGGCTAGAGATGTTATGAATTGTCGCATATTCTATTTCATATATAGAGTTCGCATACACCTTATTGCTTAGTTATTTGTTATGTTTGGACTTGTACGTTTAGGACACTGCACTATTATTGACGGCTCATGTTGCACGAGCACTGATTGTATGCCACACACCGTCAATAATTGCCATGACACGCACAACACACATACCTATATGATATTGTTTGGTTAGGGACATTGAGACATTGATTTATATTTCTTTATGCATATGACATATAGCATACCTGTATACCTACATGCTTACATATATGACTTGACATGCTTACATGCTAGTTACCATTAGTGATAGGTATATTTCACACATAATGACATAGCTACATGTATACCTTACATACATACTTTACTTATACCTGGAGGGTATATTACATCATTATTGATTAGGTAGATACATATACCTTGCTATACCTTCATGTTTACACACATATCTGGTTATACCTACATGTTTATTTTTATTTGATGTTATATAGACTTGGAGAAATTAGGAACCGCATATATATATATATATATATATATATATATATATATATATATTAACTTGTTGCAGTTAAATAGCGGCTTTTCCTTTATATGCTCACATTACAGTTTTTGTTGCATATATTATATTCATGGATTTTCGCATTGAGATATGGATTTTTCATGATATTTTCTGGATTTGAGGACCGTGGTAGTTTCATGAAATTATGCATTATTTGAAAAACCCGGTTTCTCTTGATATGATATTTCAGCATCCACCATGAGTTTTATCGATTCTGATATATATACCCCATGCGAGGAGGAGTCGGGGGCCGTATGAGAGTACATGGTGGGGCCCGGAGGTACCCCAAGGCAAGAAAGAGATTTTGATGTAACATGCCGATGAGGCCTGACAGGAGAACCATACCTACCGATGACAGTACCTATGACTCGGCGGTTATCGTGGGGATACCGACGGGAGTCATGTACGTATGGATACGTCGAGAGGCGAGGGTCAGAGCTAGGCACTCGAGCTTTCGGTATAGCGTATGATACGTACCTATCAGGGTGCCCAGTCGTAGTGACAACACCTGATAGATCAGCCTTTATGTGTCGATACTTGGCACAGGTTTTCATGATATTTTTACTCCTAAATATATATAACAGTGGAATGGGACGCTGTTATATATATTAGTGGAATGGGACGCTAATATATATGTATACATATAAATTCATATACTTCATCATAATTATTCATGCAAATATACTTAGGATATATGAGATTCACTTGATATTGGATTTGGGATATAGGAGATTCATTTGAGATTGGATACAGGATATATGAGATTTACTTGATATTGTATATTCAGGGTTTGTAAGACTTACATGATATGAGAGCCAATTTGGGGGCCGATTTGAGGAATTGGGATTTGGATTGTCTTGATGGACTTTGGTCCTACCACGATGTCAGGATTCTGTGGAAATGACATGTTTCATCTCATACTTCGCATTTATTGTTTATGCATTGCTTCATGTATTAATAGTACCTGATAGAGTACCTTCCATGACTGTTGCATTTACATACTTTATTTTATATGCATTGCTTCATGTATTAGTTGTACCTGATAGAGTACCTTTCATGACTGTTGCATATATACATTGTCATATCATTGTTTCATGTATTAGTTGTACCTGATGGGGTATATTACATGACTGTTGCATACATATTGTCATATTTCTTCTTCATATATTAGTGATACCTGCTAGTGTACCTTTCATGACTATTGCACACATAGGACTTTTATTGCTATTAGTTTGCATATGTTAGATTCGCGTTGTACGTGCATATTTACGATTACCTGCATATGTTATTTACTATTCACGAGTTGGCAATTCACCCCCGTTGTGCCACAGTATTTTACAGGTCGTTCCTCACAGTAGTCAGAGGCAGGGCTATTATCATCTATCATATTATCTTTTGCTGCGGATACTACTTCGGCTCACAGTGTGCAGTTTTGCTTTAGGTGGGTTTTGTGGTTATCCGTTCATATTTATTGTATATTAGTTGTATCATGTACTCTCCATCTACCATCATCTTGTATGACTTAGAGACTTGATGTGATGACGATATTTTATATTATTTTGTGACTTGGAGCTCTTTTATGTAGTTTTACTTCTATCGTCTTTTATTTCTTCGCTACGGCGTCATATATGTGTTGTGGTGGTTGTTTTCCGCCGTTGGGCGTGGATTTGCTCCTGTTGGGGATGTTTTACTTATATTTATGTTGTACCCATTTTTTGGGTTGGTTTTTACAAAAGAGGTGCTGCTGAAATTTTTAAGAAAATAAAGTTGGACTTTAAAGAATTTGGTTTGAGATTTCAAAAGTTTTGAAAATGCTATTATCACTTACTACTTTTGATGGTTTAGATTGCTGGGTTTTCGGCTTACTTAAATTGCGTTACGCCTGTAGACGTTGCGTAGTTTAAGGGCCGTCACGTGCCAATTTCGGGTCGTGACGGTGCCATATTTGGGTCGTGACAATTGTACTCAGAGATTTGGAGGGAAACCTTGATGCTTCAAATCACATCAACTATTTTAGCATTTAATTCACATGTTCCCTACTTGCACCATTTCATCATGTCATGTAGCCTAGGCAGCCCTACCATGGTCCATATGCACACTTGCATTGTGTTGGACTAAAATTGTGTGCACACATCTATTTGCAAAAAGAATTCTTTGGACAACGATCAGTTTTCTGTTCTGTTTGCAGTGTCGGCTTCCAAACGTTATATTCGTGATTTTGAGTGTGTTTCCAGTATTTTATCACGAACACCTGTAATTTGTATTACTGAGCAGACACTGGTTAATAGTACCGATATATAACAAAATAGATAATAAATGAGCGGTATTAAAATGCAATTTTTAGTGATAAACAGCCCATCTTGCCATTCTGCCAGCTAGGCTTACCTTGGTCATTAAGTGTTTAAGCGGGTTGACCTTGGAGATAAGCATAACCTGATGAGCGAGCAGATAGTGCCTTAGCTTCTTCACAGCGAATATCAGGGGCAGACATTGCTTTTCGATCGGGGAATAATTATGTTCCTCCCTGACTAATGTTCGACTGAGGTAGTACAGTGCAATTTCTTTTCCCTCCTCATTATTCTGGGAAAAGAGCGCGCTAAGTGATTCATCTAGCACGGCAGTGTAGAGAATCGACGATTTATTTGGAATGAGAGCAGCAAGCACTGGAGGGTGTAGCAGATACTGTTTGATACTTTCGAACGCTTTTTAACATTCGGCGTCCCAGATAAAGGGAGCTCTTTGTTTTATGAGCTTTGAGAAAGGCCAACATCTTCCTGATAGGTTTGAGATGAACCTTCGTATGTAAGCGGGCTTGCCTTGAAAGGATCTTAGCTACATCAGATTCTTTGGAGGGGTATCTCCATGATGGCCTTTATCTTTGATGGGTCAATTTAGATCCTTCAATGTCGAACTATGAAGCCCAAGAATTTTTCCGACGACACGCCAAAAGCGCACTTTAGAGAATTCATCTTCAGATCGTATTCCCTCAATCTGGTGAAAACGGTCACAAGATCTTAGATATGATCGGTCTTGGTTTTAGTCTTGACGACCAAATCATCAACATAACATTCGACGACTTTATGGATTAAGTCGTCAAAGATTTTGGTCATTATCCTTTGATATGTGGCACCTGCGTTCTTCAGTCCAAACGGCGTCACCTTGTAAAAGTATATGTCGATCGGGGTTCGAAATGATGTATACTTCTCATCCTCAGATGACATTTTTATCTGATTATACCCAGACAAACCATCCATGAAGGTGAACAGCTCATAATTTGAGGTATTGTCGACCATCACTTCCATGACTAGGAGCGGAAAATCGTCTTAGGGCATACTTTGTTAAGGTCTACGAAATCGACACAAACCTGAACTACCCATTCTTCTTTTTCACTAGGACGATGCACACGATCCAGTCCGCATATTTCTCTTCTCTGATGAGACCGGCATCGATGAGTTTCTAGGTTTTCTCGATGACCTTTTCTTCCAACCCCCTTCTCATTCTTTGAGGAGCTTGTTTGATTGGCTTGGCATCAAGAAAAATAGCCAGCTTATGCATGGCCACTTCAGGAGAGAGGCCAGGCATCTTTTTGTACGTCCACGCGAAGTAGTCGATGAACTCATGCAGTATGGTGATTATCTGTTCTTTTATTTCCTCTGACAAGAGTGAGCTGATGTAAGTCGGCCTTGGATTATTGGGCGTTCCCAAATCAATCTCAGTTAGCTCGTCGAAGGTCGCTTGTCCGCCATCTTCGAGCTCTCGAGGAGCTACTTTTGGCTCAACTACCTCGTTGTCATTATTTGACTTTTCGCAGGCTTCCCCAACATGGATCATGTAACACGCCTTGTCATTAGGTCGAATGAAACCTATACCCCGACTATCTGGGACCCGCTCATCGATGAGTGCTTAGACCTGAGGCGGATTCCATAGCCCCTCATAGAACTTCACTTTAGAGTCTGTTTGATATAACCGACATCCGCACTTTTTAAAATATTCCGCATCTCAGGCGCATAATATATGGGGTTTAGGAAGGCTCTTATACCTCTCTCATAGGGAAGTCACGTGACAACAGACAAGTCGTCCGGATGCACGACAGGATTTGGCCCATAAAACAGAATGCTCTTTTGTCCACTTTTTCTTCTAGGAACATAGAAAGTTTTCAACTGGTCCACGGTAGAGACTGACAACGCGTTGAGCTCTTTGCACATCTGCTCCGGCATCCTTGTGATGGTTAGGGACCCTTCTGTAATTTTGAAGGTTTCTCTTAACTTCGCTTTTTGCATGAGAGCCCAATCTGTACAGCTGTTGCAAGACGGGTCCTCTTCTTCTGATTCTTCAGTGTCTTTGCCTAAACAAGGACGAATTTTGTTTCCGGATGGATGTAACATTTTAGAAAATATAAAATATTATTTTTGGAATTTAATATTAAAATAATATATTTCGCGAAAACTACCCGATTTGGAATTTAATATTTCAATTGGAGTTTTCGTAAAAAGGTATAAATATATACCAATAATTATGAAATAATTGAAGATTAAAATGATTTATTCATTTAAAAATATATTTATCGGATTCGGCATTTTTAAAATTTATTATATGCAGTTTGGATAAAACTGATTAGTGCACTGCTAATCGCGATTAGGCCAAATCCGTGTTTATACAGTTTTTCATGATTAGTGCACTGTGTCATGTCGCATTTGATTTTATATTATTTCTTATGTTGTTTTGGGTATTATGTGTTTTGGTTTTAAAATAAAAAGAAAAGAAAGTGAGAAGGGTAAAAGAGAGAGGGGGTGAGAATAAAAGAGAGAGAGAGCGCTGCCATATATCCTCACCCCCCATTTGTTTCCTCTTTTTCTTCTCATCTCCTTCTTCCTCAAGTCTCCTTCCACCTTCACCCCATGAATTCACCTCAAAATCTTCATCCAAACGCTATACCCCCTTCACAAAAGATGATCCCCACTCCATGCTCTATACTTTGGACCAAGAAAAGTTGGATTTTGATGACTTAGAGAAACTAGGGTTTTTTCTTGGGTTGCCCAATTGAGGTAAAATTCCCTTCACTTAGTTTAGTTCATGTTTTCCTAGCATTCTAGTGTAGTTTAGAGGTTGATTTTGTGTGGAATTGTAATCTTAGAAATCCCAAGAGAAGGGTTTGGGAAATTGTGGGGAATTAATGTTGTGTAGTGGCTGTTAACAAGACTTGAGTGGCGTTTTGCTGACCTAGAACAGAAAATAGAACCCAAACACGAACTTAGAACTTTCCGACATTGGTAAATTTGACGGTTTGTGAGTGTATTTAGAGATCTGGGATGACCCGGGGCCTTTGTAAATAAAGTTCCCTTGACCATGAGACGTGCAGGCAACCATGAACCATCTCCTGAAACCTGAGCCCCTCCCCTCACTTTCTGGCCGCAAATTAATCCCCTGTGGCCGCAAATTGCGGCCACACCAGAGTGAAACATAGTGAATTTTGCTCTGTAGCTTCCTTATCAGATATCTAGGGCAACCCAATGTGCAAAATGTTCTAGTTTGGCCTAGGGTGAAATATGGGAGTGATTTTCCTAGGTTGCTGTTTTCGTGTTATGCGATTCTTAAACTTGGGTTTTAGTATTTGATATTGTTTTGGGTTGTTTGGCGTTTGGACGTTAACAACAAGGGTTGTTTGGTTGATTTTGTACGTGTAAGCTATAGGTTCTAATTTATAAGCAATGTGTGTGCCGTATTAGATTTCGAAACTCGATTTAATAGCATTTGTGATATGTGTTGATATTGTAGGAACCTTCGCATGGATTCTGAGACGATGGAACATGGCGTCATCGACTTCGGCGAGCAAGGATCAAGGTGAGTAGATCTATATTTATGGGGGAAGTCGGGTGGATGGCGTATAGCACCCCCGCAAATATTAAATGGAAACCGATCTATAGGATACAGTCGTAGAAACCTAGATTAGGAAACTAGGGATATAGTTAAAAGATAGGTAGTGATAATATTAGTAATTAAATATATATATATATATATATATATATTGAGATATAAAAAGTGAAAGCGAATTACGACTTATAGATAGGTAATTATACTAGAATGAACTTTGAGTTTAGCGTAACATGAAACTAGATTAATAAAGTAGAATGTATATATAAAATTTGACTTAAAGTGGTGAAAAGAAAATACGATGTGATATGATAACTTGATGATATGTTGGTATACGGATACGAGTCGATATGTGATAATTGATACATTTGTCGGTCCCATGATCTGAGATTGATACGGGTGGGACTTTATATATATATATATATATATATATATATATATATATATATATATATATATATATATATGGATAATGTTGTGAATCTTGAGGGTTATGCCGTACGAGACGTTAGGTCCGTACCCTCTTTATCTTATAGGTTATTGGGATCCCAAATTGTTTATTGACGCCGTACGATGAGTTATCATACGTGATGAGTTTATTGATGATTGATCCATACCCTTGACTAGAGGATGCTGATTGATAGATTCACCGACTCGGTCATGTTAGATACGTACCTTATTGCTTTTAGCTGATTATTTATCTTATGCTACGTTCATGTTATTCTCATTGCATTGCATATCTGTGCTAGTACACCTGCACCATTATCGATGATGCGTATGTCACACTTACACAGATTGCCGGCTCACACACTTTATCATCGATAATTGCCATGTCACTACACAATAGAATAGTTGCATCATGATATGACTCCTTGCATAATTTACTTGCTATAGTTATATATACACTTTTATACAATGTTGCATTTGATCTAGGAGGAATTGGGAACCGCAGGATATATTTTAAAACTGGATTCATTTTAAAAAGCGGTTTTCCCTTGATACGTGCATATTACTGTTCCATGTTGCATTATATACAGATATGCTTATATTTCTGTTATATGTCGCATACATCATGCTTTATGATTATACGCATTTGAGATATGCTGTTTTCATGAGAATTCTGGATTGAGAACCGTGGTTATTTCAAAAGAAAGTATGTATTGTTTTAAAACCCCGGTTTCTCTTGATATGATATTTGTATAGTCCACCATGAGTTTTCTCGGCTCTTGAGTGATATCATACACCCGATTCGAGGAGGAGGAGGAATCGTCTGCGGGTGCATGGTGGACCCTGTGAGGTATCCCGGGGCAAGATGGTCGCAGATGATGGCGTTAAGCCTGGCAGGAGAGCACTACTTACCGGTAATAGTATTTGAACTCGGCGGTTATCCGAAAGATACCGACCGGAGTCATGAGATGGTTACAGGCCAGTCCGGATAGCCGGAGCCTGAGATATGAGGATTTACGTGTCGATACTGGACATGGGTTTCATGATATTTTCGAGTGTCGATGCAGGACACTCAGGTTACATGTTTTGTTGTGTCATTGATGAACACACATTCTTGATATCCTCATACATTTACATGCATATGCTTTTACGATGTTTCGAGTGAACGAGATCCACATGCATACATACATTCATTATATTATTGGATGATATCCACTTGCATACTTGCATTTATTTATTATTGGCACATATTTACATACGGACACCCTAAATATCATAGTATTACCTTTATGATATAGTTGACCTAGGAAATCGTTATTTTATTCGATTTCTACCTGTTGATGTTTTCTACTCACGAGTTGGCAACTCACCCCTGTTGTGCCACAGTTATTGCAGATTGACCGCATGGATCAGTAGCGGTATCGTTGGCACACAGCTTGCATTTGGGTGATTTGCTTTGGTAGGTGGGACATTTGGATCGTGCCCACTATTATTTTATTATTTCTATTGTATCTAGTCAACTCCATCAATCAATACTAGTATTTGTATATATAGTAAGACTTAGTGAGACTTGTAGTGGCGAGACTTGAGCAATAGGTTATATGTTCGCTTATTAGGTTGTTGTCTTGCTTTATTCTTTATCTTTTGTGTTAATCTTCGCCGTTGGGCGTCGTATACTTGTTATATTACTTGCGTGGTTGTGATCCGCCGTTTGGCGAAGAGCTAGCTCCCGCTTGGGGATGCCCTTTTATATTATCTTGTATTTGTGGTTTTGGATCAAAATATATAAGGGAGGTGCTACCCAAATTTTTAAAAGACGAACATGTTTTACAACAAATAGGATAAACTTGCATTTTCATGTTCCCTCTTCTTTGCATTTTAAGAAAACACTTTCTTTCATTATACCTTATTTCAAAATTGCGCCTCTTTTATTTCTTTAAAGGTTTAGATTTCTGAGTTTCAGCTTTACTTGAATTACGTTACGCCTTTTAGACATTGCGTGATTTAAGTGTTGGTCGAGCTAATATTTCGGGTCGTGACAAAATTGGTATCAGAGCGCTAGGTTTAACCTTTGTTCGAGTTTAGGTTTGACTATGTGGAGTTTAGGGCGTTTATATATATTCGGAATTTGGGCTTGACCTTACGGACTTAGACTTAGACAGGGGGGTATTAGACCCGAACTTTCGTTACATAGGCTGACCCTGATTGATGGAGTAGGTAGCTTGAGTAGAGTAACGTACCGTACGTATGTTTCACGGCATATTTACGATACGATACTCCACTTAAGAAACCTTAGGATGTACATATATTGATATCCTTGATTATATTTATTTCCATGATCATACTCTTATTGATTCCATTCCTCCTTATGATCATGTATCCATTTTGGGATCTGTTGATTCCTTTCATTCCTTTGATATGGTTTCATTGATACATGCTTGAGGTTCCTGTCACCATGGTTTGAGCACAGATTGAGCCGCTGCTAGTATTGCGGTCAGGGCGAGCTCGTCATGGACGAGGACTGACCATCGTGTTTTCTGGTGACACGAGAACGTCTCGATTTTGTATTGGTGTTGTGACTTCTCGTTTGAGGCGAGTGTTCGATTTTGCACCGTATGATCGTGCAGTTGATAGAGGCTGCCAGTTGTGCGAGGACTGTTGATGTACAGCATACCTCAGAGATTTTGATATCGTCTACCGTGCAGACAGATGACCAGCTATTGCTAAGATTGATAGGAGGTCGCCTCCATACTTTACGAGCTGAGATCGCTGGAGCTTTCAGGCAGAGATACGACAGATGATAGCTAGTCTGTCTTGAGTTGAGAGACGAAAGGTATTCACATGTTGTTTAGGCAAAGTTAAAAGTTCGAACGAATGTCAGAACCCATTTTTCCAAGTTTAAAATATCCGGAGGAACATGCAAGTCATTTTGTAGACCCTCTAGAAGAATGAAACCCTAACTCGATATGATGACCATAGAACCGCTTTTGAACCTTAGGGTTTGCGGCAGTTTAGCGGTGCCATCAGTGAGACTTGGGTTTGCCCTTCTACGGTTGGTCCATAGGTACTGTGGTATGTACTAGATATTGTTAAACTGTGCTCAGGTGTTGAGCTTTCGGGGAATTATAGGATTTTGACTAATCGAGCGAAAATTTTAACGTCGTCCTGATATCATGTGATAGGAGACCAGTAAGCTGACCAGCTTCAGATAGAGGACCTCACCCAGATGTGTTATGAATTGATCGAGAACGGACGAGTATTGAGTATTCCTCCGATGGTATGGACGAGTTCCCGAGAACGTGTTCGGTTAGAGATCTTCTACAGAGTGATGAAGATACCGAGTTCGTGATTTCGAGTCTGTGTGAGTGACTCCGGATAATACTAGTGGGCTTTGGTTTAAGCCGGATCCTAGTATTAGATTATTGGATTATTTTCGTCTCTTAGTATTCATATATTTCGGAATACGGATACGGATATGTATATACGGTGAGGGGTATTCTTGTAATTATGCAAGGGTGCTTCTAGAAGAAGACAACTCATTTGTGGATTTAACCATTTTTGTTAAATGGTTAATGAGGTGGAAGTATGAGGTATTGATTATCATTAATAAAGTATGGCTACTTGGTGACTCATGGGATGACTCATACTTTGGTGACTATTAAAGCATGCTTAATTCATTGGATTGAATTATTGGTATACATCATTATTCACAAACACTTAACCATTCTCATCACAATGCTCACTTCAACACTCTCATCTCCTCAAGCTTTCTTCTTCCTCCTCAACCCTAAAAGTCTCATGTGTTGAGAAACGTAAGGTATTTTGAGACAAATCAATCCATCATCATTCTCTACATCATCTAGGCTGTCTAGGTACCCTAGTTACCTCGGTATTGAGGTTGGAGCCTGAACTATACACTTTCGGGTGGATCGTCTTTAACTTGAGGAGGCCGACGATCAAGCACGATCCGTACACTTCGAGAAGCTGAAGACGAGGAAGAGGAGAACAAGAAGACCTGAAGGACTTGATATTGGGAGGTATAACTTTCTTCCAAGTAGTTAAACCTCACAGTAGTTGTGTTAGTTAAGGTTCAAGTTAAGATCCCAGAGTTTAGTCGATGTTGTGAAGCTTGTAAAAATCGATTTTTGCATATTCCGCCTCCCTGCGAACCCGCGGGGTGCGCGACATCGACTTACAGTAGTATCGAAGCCTACTAAAGCTTAACTAACAGTTTAGACGATAGTTAGAATTACGAAACCGAAATAACTCCAAAACATCGAAACAAAGATCCAAGTTTCTGTCAAATTTTTCAGAGGCCCTAAAAAATTTTTAACTTGCAGAGTGCCCCTTTACTTGTAGATTGAACACCATAGAAAAACGATACGAAACAACTTAACTTTGGCCGGCCACATGCTCGAAAAAACCGGCCTGGCCGGTCCAAGTAATGATTTTTGTGTCGTGTTTTAAATGGTGTTCTAGAATCTTGGATTTAGGGTTTCAGGTGGTGTTTGTTTTTGCCAAGATTTCATATACTGTTATCTTTCTGTTGTGGCAATACGGAGTATTTCGAAATCGCAGATTTAACGTCGTTTACTTGTTTCAGTTGATATATGTGTTTTGAAACGTCCGCTAATTGCTATACGTCGATTAACGGGGGTTGCACATATCTGTGATGTTGTGATGGTTTGTAGATATAGAATATTGGATTGTCGTGGATGAATAGCCAGGGGATGTGAGGAGTGTTTTCTTTTTTTCATTCATGTAAATTTGTAATGTGATGTAATATTATTTTGCGGGACACATCCGAATTGAGGTTGTAGCCACCGCTGTATTATTTCATTTACTGTTTTTGCTGCTAGGATAGACCCAAGATAGGGTACACAAACTACTGGGTTCTTAAAGTATCGAGTGGCCAACTCATTTTACTGAGGGAGGTTGCTTCACTTCGGGAATTTGGCGGGTAGTTTGCCACACCCGTAGGGGTCTAGGGTAGGGTTTGGCTATTCATCACGACCGTGAAATCCGTATTTCGTTATAGGCTTAAACCAAACGCGGAATTCCTAGTATATACAATATTTCCATCTGTGATCTGGAATACCTATTATTGCGTGAGATGAATGGATATATATATATAGTAGACGTTGCTTATGTGATAGAATTTTACTGGTTAAGCTTATTCTAGGTGGAGAGATGCTTAATGTTATTAGTGCTACAGATAGATCTTGATGACGCTAGTAAGCGTCTATTCTGGAAGGATTGACGAGATGGTGCAAAGTATATCTAGTGGAGATAAGTTATTTATTGGTGGTGATCTCAATGGACATGTAGGTACTAGTCGTAGTGGGTTTGATACTATTCATGGAGGTTTTGGTTTTGGACAAAGGAATGAAATAGGTGGCTCGATTCTAAATTTTTCCTTATCTTATGATTTGAACTTAGCAAACACCTGGTTTGGGAAAAGAGAGTCCCACCTTATCACTTTTAGGAGCGAATCAAGTGCTAGTCAAATAGATTTTTTTCTGACGGGAAGAATAGATAGAGATTGTTGTATCGATTGTAAGGTAGTACCAGGTGAGAGTGTAACCACTCAACATAAACTTTTAGTTCTAGATTTTCGATTTAGAAGAGGACCTAGGAAGATTAGATGTAAGGTGGAGCCTAGAATTAAATGGCGGCGAATGAAAGAAAATAACCAAAAGACTTATATAGATCGTGTAGTCCAAGAAGCGGATTGGCAGTCGGAAGATAATTCAGACAGAACATGGAACAAAATGGATAGTTGTAACAAGAAGGTAGCTAAAGATCTACTTGGTGAGTCGAGAGGCAGTGCTCCACCATCTAAGAACACATTATGGTGAAATAAAGAAGTAAAAGCTGCTATTAAAATTAAAAAGGATTGTTATAAAGATTTGAAGAAAAGTAGAGATGTGGAAAGATTTGAGAAGTATAAAATGACTAAAAAGGAAGTTAAGAAAGCTGTTTGGGAAGCTAAATCTAAGGTCTGCAAGGAGGTGTACAAGAAATTAGACAATAAAGAGGCTGAAAATGATATATACCGAATTGCTCGAATGCGGGAAAAGAAGACCAGAGACTTATGTGCGGTAAAGTGTGTCAAAAATGAAAAGCAGAAGATTTTAGTTCGAGATGAGGATATCAAGGAAAGGTGGAGAGATTATTTTGACAAATTGTTCAATGAGAGCTTTACTAACAATTTGGATGGACTTGTCATTCAATCTCAAGATATAAACCGTGATTTCATGTGTAAAATAAGACTACCTGAGGTTAAAGAAGTTTTGAACAGAATAAGTTTAACGGTTGGTCCTGATGGGATTCCTATCGAGATTTGGAGATGCTTAGAAGAAATAGGCGTTAAATGGCTGACAGATCTGTTTAATAAGATTTGGCAGACAAAAAAGATGCAAAATGAATGGAGGAAAAGTATCCTTGTACCTATCTACAAGAACAAGAGTAACATTCAAAGTTGCTCAAACTACCGTGGAATAAAACTTATGTGTCATACCATGAAACTTTGAGAGAAAATGATTGAACACGGGCTAAGGAAGGATATTAAGATAACAGAGAACCAGTTTGGATTCATGCCTGGACGATCGATGACAGAGGCTATTCATTTGCTTCGTCAACTTGTCGAGCGTTTTCAAGAGAGGAGAAGAGATTTGCATATAATATTTATTGATTTAAAGAAAGCGTACGATAAGGTACCTAGAGAGGTATTATAGGGGACAATGATGAATAAGGGGGTCCCCGTCAAGTATATTGACATAATCAAGGATATGTATGATGGAGTAGTGGCAAATGTCAGAACTTGCGGCGGCCTAACGAGTGATTTTCCGATTACAATTGGTTTACATCAAGGATCTGCGTTAAGTCCATTCCTGTTTACCATCATGATGGATGAGCTTACTAGAACTATTCAAGATGAGATACCTTAGTGTATGCTATTCGCGAATGATATTGTTCTAATAAATGAGACGAAAGCAGGGGTTAATGCCAAATTAGAATTATGGAGGCAAACATTGGAATCTCGGGGATTCAGATTGAGCAGGTCCAAGACGGCATATATGCATTGCAAATTTAGTAAACAGAGAAGTCAAAATCATATTGGTATAACATTGGAAGGGGAAGAGATATCACCGAGCGATCAGTTTAGATATCTAGGTTCCATCATCCAAAAGGATGGGAAGATCGATAGTGATGTTAATCAAAAGATCCAAGCTGGTTGGTTGAAATGGAGGAATGCAACATGGATTTTGTGAGATCGTAACTTTACGTTAAAATTGAAAGGAAAGTTTTATCGGAGCGCTATTCGACCTGCCTTATTATATGGTACAGAATGCTGGGCTCCAAAGAAGCATCATACACAAAAGATGCACGTAGCGGAGATGCGTATGCTTCGTTAGATGTGCGGTAACACTAGAAAAGATAAGGTGCGAAATGAGGATATTCGTGCAAAATTTGGTGTAACACTTGTGGAGGAGAAGATGCGGGAAAACCGGCTAAGATGTTTTGGTCATGTGCGACGCAGACCTATAGAAGCACCGGTTCGACGAATAGATACTCTCGACATGGGCAATGGCAAAAGGGCAAAAGGGAAACCGAAGAAAACATGGATGGAGGTGATACGAAACGATATGGTTGCCAAAGGTCTCAATGAAAGTATATTGTTCGATAGGAGTAAGTAAAGGCGGAGGATTCATGTGCTAGACCCGGCTTGATTCTCATGTTGGTTCATGTAGCCTACCCCATATGCTTGGGATAAAAGGCTCAGTTGTTGTTGTTGCTGCTTATGTTTTGCACCCGCGCTAGTCCAGCCCCCACTCTGCCGTTAGTTAAGTAACCCAACGGTGCATGACAGGGCCCCGTGGCGAATGCGGATGGCATAAGCGTACGTTGTATTTTCATTTCTTTCTGCAATGATGGGATTAAATGATGGGACGGCATTAATTGATTAATGCAAGCAAAACAAACCAAAGCTGAATCATTGGAACAGTTTCAAAACCACTCGGTTTTCTTCAAAAAGCAACTTTTAAATGCGGAGCCTAAACCACTCCTTTAAAACCTATCATGGTTTCTTCGATTATATCAAGTTCATTACATTCACGGTTTTTCCAAAACCATTCGTAGCCCTCCGCCATTTCAGATGGGTATTCAATAGTATTCAAACTATGTATTTTGACCATCGTCAAGGCATAGTGATTGGTAGATGCTAGGTATTCATCTGTAGTATAGATAGATGCGTTGGTTTGGGACAGTCGTACTACTATTTTGGCATTCGCCAAGGGTATGTACGGGTGGGTTCAAATTAACCTGGACAATGACAGGTAGAACTTGACTTGCGACTTATGATATGTTGGCCTTCGTCAAGGTCATAAGAGCTTGGGGCAAAAATCCACATCGGGAGTTTCTAAGGAAATTGAAACTTGCTAGTGTTGTATACCATTTGGAGTGTGATGATTTTGGTAGGATTCCTTCAAGGTTATCACACAATGATATTTGGATCCCAATCCTATTGTGAGTATCCACTACTCCTCGGGAGATTTTTTCACTAAACAATCAATGCTATAAGCCAAGTAGGTGTCTAGAACGGTGTTTGCGCGGATACGCCTCCAGGGAAAAAAGGTTATGTAATTAAAGAACTTCGCGAAAGCGTTGGAAAACCTCTCTCGAAGTACGAACACTAGCCTGGCCGAAAGTTTAAGCAAGAATTGTAAGAGATATTAATCCTGACTAATTCTTCTTTTATGGTTTAAGGAAGGATTTGAGAAACAGTGGGAGTCATCCTGTTTAGATAAATTTAAAACTAATCTAAACTTGCAAGAACATCATGCTAAATGTTTCTTCTTCTCTCTCCTAATTGCAGCGACCAAGATGACCGGCCTTAAATTACTATTAGATAAAAATATATTGACGGAGGCAAACTATAAAGATTGGCTCAGGAATGTCCAGATGGCCATAACATATGACAACCTGGGTTATATCCTTATAACTAAAGCCCCCGCCGTCCCAGGTTCATACCAGAGGCGGCACGAGAAGATAGACCTTGCTTCCATCTTCCTCTATACCAAGGATTTATATGAAGAGCAATCTCGTATTGCAAGATACGAGAACTCGAAAAAATTATTTCAAGCGAGATTGGCTATCGGATCATCTGTAGGGGATCATGTTCTTAAGATGATCAGCTACATCGAGGAGCTCGCAGACCTGGGGACCACGTTGAAGAACGAATTGTATACAAACTTGATTCTACAATCCCTCCCTTTTACTTACGCCCAGTTTATCTTGAATTTCAACATTTAATAGAAGGAAGTTACACTTCCAGAACTCCTCAACATGTTGAGGAGCGCTGAGGGCACCCTGTAGAAATCCAGGGAGACACCCGCTCAGCTTGTTGAAGGAACTTCCTCTTCTAGATCCAAGGCGAAAGACAAGGGGAGGAAGAAGAAGAAGAAGGCCCCTACCAAACCGAAAGGCGGTGTCAGTAAAGGCACAAGCGAAGAGCAAGGCAAAAGTTGGGGGCTGACAGTAGGGAAAGAAGAATGCTTCTATTGTCACAAAAAGGACCATTGGAAGAAGTACTGCAGGGCCTGGAAAGCCCAGAACCAGGATTCGAAGCAAGTTGTAGCTTCGACTTCAGGTGTGTTTGTGATTGAAAACTGTCTGTCAAACAACTCTACTTCCTGGGTATTGGATACCGGATCAGGATCTCATATCTCTAATTCATTGCAGGAACTGAGAAGCCGTAAAGTTTTGAAGGCGGGTGATATGACCATCAGGGTTGCTAACAGAGCAAGTATGGATCTTGTGTCCGTAGGGGAATATCACTTAGGATTGATAAGTGGACATATTTTGGTTTAGCGCAACTGTTTTTTTGTACCCAGTTTGACTTGTAATATCATTTCTGTATCTTTGTTATCTAAAGAAAGTTATGATTTTACATTTGTAAGCGATGTCGTAAACATCCACCTTAATCATGGTTTGATTGGTTCGGGTACACTAAATAACGGTATATACGTATTAAATCAAGCTCGGGTTTTCAACGTCCAGAACACACTTAAAAGAAAGTCTCCAGAATTAAATCAGGTTTTCTTATGGTATTGTAGACTAGGTCACATCAATTAAACAAGGTTGACAAAATTACATAAAGAGGGATATTTGGATCCGTTCGAATATCACTCTTATGCAACTTGTCAATCATGTCTCAAAAGAAAGATGACAAAGACTCTATTCACTGAACACGGAGTAAGAGCGAGCGAGCTCTTAGGACTCATACACAGCGACGTGTGTGGTCAAATGTCTACACATGCAAGAAATGGTTATTCCTAATTCCTTACTTTTACGGATGATTTCTCAAGGTATGAACATGTATTCTTAATGAAACATAAATCCAAGGCCTTTGAGAAATTCCGGGAATATAAGAATGAAGTGGAAAAACAAACAGGCAAAAGTATCAAGACACTTAGATTTGATCGAGGTGGCGAATACTTAAGTGCCGAGTTCCTGGATTACTTAAAAGAGAATGGAATTCTCTCTCAGCTTACTCTTCCATACTCACCTCAACACAACGGTGTATTGGAAAGACGGAACCGAACCTTATTGGATATGGTACGTTCCATGATGAGTAATGCTGAGTTACCGCGATCCTTCTGGGGTTATGTACTAAAATCAGCTGCATATCTTTTGAACAAGGTTCCTATCAAGACAGTGCCTACCACACCATATTAGATGTGGAGTGGGAAGAAACCCTATTTTCAGTATCTGAAGATATGGAGATATCCAGCTTTTGTAAAAAAGCAACATGCGGACAAGTTCGAGGCACGCTCAGTACTGTGTAAGTTTGTAGGATACCCAAAGAACTCCAGGGGGTATCTTTTCTATTACACAGAGGAACAAAAAGTTTTTGTTTCTTGTCATGCCCGCTTTTAGAAACTCAATTTTTAGAAAAAGAGATAAGTGGGAGCGCAATAGAACTGGAAGAAATTCCAGAACTACTAGCTATTACTGAAAGTATGGTGGAACCAGAAGTTTCGAAAGATCCGGACATCCCCGCGCCACTCCACAGGACTAGTAGGCAGTCTCATCCACCCGAGAGATATTACGGTTTTCTCATAGACGAAGATGGAGAGTATTGCATCATCGACGATGATGAGCCAACTAGCTTCCAGCAAGCCATTCAAAGCAGAGACTCGGTAAAATGGCTAGATGCAATGCGGACCGAAATGGAGTCCATGTACACCAACAAAGTACGGACTTTGGACATTGCTCCAGAAGGGGTTAAACCCGTAGGCTGTAAATGGATCTTCAGAAAGAAGATTGGTGTAGATGAACAGGTTGAAAGCTATAAGGCTAGACTTGTTATAAAAGGTTTTCGTCAAAGACCTTGTTTGAACTATGATGAAACTTTTTCTCCAGTGGCTATACTCAAATCCATTCGGATCTTTCTTGCCATTGCTGCCTTTCACGATTATGAAATTTGGCAGATAGACATAAATACCGCTTTTCTGAATGAAAATTTGGAAGAGTGTGTCTATATGGATCAGCCAGAGGGTTTCATAGAGAGTGGGAGCAGCGAAAGAGTGTGCAAGTTGCTTAAATCCATTTATGGATTAAAACAGATATCGCGGAGTTGGAACATCTGTTTTGATGAGCTGGTCAAAGAATTCGACTTTATCAAAAATTCAGATGAACTATGCATTTATAATAAGATTGTAGCGGGAGTTGTGGTATTCCTCGTCTTGTACGTGAATGGCATTCTCCTGATAGAAAATGACATTCCTATACTACAATCAGTTACAGGATTCTTGTCACAAAGGTTCTCAATGAAAAACCTAGGTGATGCCTCCTACATTCTGGAGATTCAGATCTATCGTGATAGATCTAAAAGGATGATGAGAGTTTCACAGTTTAGGTATACCAACACCATACTGAAAAGATTTAGTATGGAAGATTCAAAGCACGGTAATCTACCGGTTTGTCACGGAATCATCCTCGCTAAAGAGATGTCTCCTAAGGCTGATTTAGAAAGGGATCGCATGTCTATTATACCCTTTGCTTCTGCGGTAGGCTCTATAGTGTATGCGATATTGTGTACCAGACCAGATCTAGCTTACGCTCTAAGCGTTGTAAGCAGGTATCAGTCAAACCTAGGGGAGAAGCACTGGATAGCATTAAAGTACATTCTCAAGTACCTGAGAAAGACTAAGGAGATGTTCTTGGTGTACGGTGAAAAAGACTTCCAGATCGAGGCCTTTGCTGACTCTAGCTTCCAAAATGATAAGGATGACTCCAAGTCCATGTCGGGTTATGTCTTTACCCTCAATAGAGGGACGGTCTATTGAAAGAGCTCCAAGCAGGACACCGTTGCTGACTCGACGATGGAAGCGAAGTATATCGCTGCATGTGACGCCGCAAAAGAAGCAGTCTGGATGAGGAAGTTCATAGCAGAACTTCAGGTGGTTCCGTCCATTATTGATCCAATACCGTTGTATTGTGACAACGGCACAATAGTTTTAGCGAAGGAACCCAGGTCTCATCAAAAGTCCAGACACATCTTGAGGCGGTACCACCTGATCAGGAAGATTATTGATCGCCGGGAGATCGAGGTGCGAAGAGTAGATACGGAGAACAACACTACAGATCTACTCACAGAGGCCATCCCTCAGACGCAGTTCGAGAGGCTATTCGAGATGATAGGTCTGCGATATGCCAATACATGTCCTTAGTGCAAGTGGGAGATTGTTAGTGATATATGCCCTAGATGCCATTATTGTATAATACTGGTTTGTATATTACATTTTGGAAGCTTGGGATATACACGGATATAATAACAGTCCTGCTCAATATGGTAGTATGCTACTTGGTTTGATTCTATCTTAATATGTGTATATATTTTTTTAACGTATCGCTAATATATATTGATAGAGCCCTTAGGATCTTTGCTTGACTACCAGCGTTGTGATGGCAGTCACACTAGTGGGGGCTGGGTAATCTATCAGCACATCCTTATAAAGGTCCCTAGTCATAGGATTATCGAGACGGGGCATCGATACTCCAGAATAGACTAGTGTATACGCTTCTCATCCCAGCATGGGAGATGGTTTGTCCCACAGCAATTAGTACATCGTACTGAAGATAGAATGCAAGTGCTCATTGGGTTATGAGTTACACTGGACGGACTCGTGAGGAACTGCTGGTTGGTACTATACCTATCGTCAGGTAGCAGTTCTTAGGTGACATGAGTACAGGTTAGTCCGTTGACTTGATATCGCTACTTCGCCTCGAGTGTGTTCCCGTTGTACTTAGATCACTACCCTACCACGGCTCAAATGAGTCATGCAAACAGGTCCCAAAGCACTGGGAGGCAGTAGCGGTTAGATAGGATTCGTCTCTCCTGGTATTAGGAGTTGATATCGCGATGTGTTCGGAAATCCATTACACAAAGTCCCTAGCCAGGGCAAACGAGATTTACTAGTAGGTATTCCAGTAGTTTCTCAGGGTATTTTGGGTCTACTCCGACACGACTTATTGCGCTATTAGGGATCTGACGGTTATCGCCCCCTAGGCCCGATATGCGATACTCTTAGACGAACAGACCGGACTGTACGGAGATTGTCACAGATAGGCTCAGTAGGAGTTCGGATGAGTTTGCTCGTCGACCTTCTTATCGGCGGATACCTAGGTAGCCGTTACGTGCAGCTAGTACCGCTGACGTGCTTGTGGTTAAACCCATTGTCAGCGTACTGTCGAGTCTTTAGAGTCCCACACAGAGGGTTTCACTATTTCGGGCGAAACGATGTAGAAGCCGTATGGTTTTATGGCAGGATTCGATCATATATGTGTACTTGTGCACGGATCATAATTCGGATGGATAATATTAGTGGGCTTTGGTTTAAGCCGGATCTTAGTATTAGATTATTGGATTATTTTCGTCTATTAGTATTTGTATTTTTCGGAATACGGATACGGGTATGTCTATACGGTAGGGGGTATTCTTGTAATTAAGCAAGGGTGCTTCTAGAAGAAGACACCTCATTTGTGGATTTAACCATTTTTGTTAAATGGTAAATGAGGTAAAGGTATGAGGTGTTGATTATCATTTAATGAAGCATGGCTACTTGGTGACTCATGGGGTGTGACTCATACTTTGGTGACTATTGAAACATGCTTGATTCATTGGTGTGAATTATTGGTATGCTTCATTATTCACAAACACTTAGCCATTCTCATCACAATGCTCACTTCAACACTCTCATCTCCTCAAGCTTTCTTCTTCTTTCTCAACCCTAAGAGTCTCATGTGTTAAGAAACCTAGAGTATTTTGAGACAAATCAATCCATCATCACTCTCTATATCCTCTAGACTATCTAGTTTAGAGAACTAGATACTCTGGTTATCTCGGTATTGAGGTTAGATCCCGAACTATAGACTCTCGGGTGGATCGTCTTTGACTTGAGGAGGCCGATGATCAAGCGTGATCCTGTTACACTTCGAGGAGCTTAAGACGAGGAGAGGAGGAGAACAAGAAGACCCGAAGGACTTGCTATTAGGAGGTATAACTTTCTTCCAAGTAGTTAAACCTCATAGTAGTTGTGTTAGTTAAAGTTCAAGTTAAGATCCTAGAGTTTAGTCGGTGTTGCGAACCTTGTAAAAATCGTTTTTTGCATATTCCGCCTCCCTGCGAACCCGCGGGATGCACGACATCGAATTACACATATCGCTACCGAAATGAGGGCGAGTTTTATGGAAGGACGGACTTTCAGCATCGGACTCATCAGTGTCACTGCCGAAACGCGGGCGCACATGAGGGTTTTTACTTTTGAAGCTGACAGTTGGCTCAGATTTGCTTTAGAGTTTCGAGGTTGTTTTTTCTTTGGTCAGTTGTGGCTCAACGCTTTAAAGGTTCACAAAGTACCGAGAATCTTCATATCGGACTTTATACTCACCAAACGGCTGGATACCTCCGTCAATGCATCTTTCTTCGCCATTTTTAGTATACTTCATGCACTGATGGAGTGTTGACGGAACGATACTGTAATCATAAAGCCAACGCCTTCCCAGGAGAATCTTATAGGACGTGTCGACGTCGATCACATATAGGACGTGTCGACGTCGATCACATATATCTTAGTTTCAGTTTGTAGATCTCCAAATTTGATTGGCAAAGTTATGGAACCAAGAACTTGCTGGCAGTTTTAATTGAAGCCTTGAATGACAATCATTTCTCTTGACACGTATCGGACGTCCATTGACAAACTCTTCAAAGTACGCAAGTTCATAATGTTCACTGAAGACCCCGGATCAATCAGTATGTGATTAATCTGGTCTCCGTCACTGTACCCTATCACGTAAAGCAGTCGGTTGTGCTCTATTGTTCCCAACAGTAGGTCATCATCATTAAATGTGATCGCGGTTGTATGCAGAGTGTACTGGGCCTTTTTCATATTAATTTTTGTAAAGTGAGCCTGGTATTGGTCGGGGTTTTGTAGAGCATAGGACATCTCTAAGCTCTTTGGACAGGACCAGCGCATCATAGATACTTAGGAGCGACGGAAGCTTCCGGAGGTGAGCCAAGACATTGTAATCTACCGGAAAAGAACTCGAGTCTTCATGAGCCGGTTCTCTGATGTCTTCTTCATTAGCGACTTATTTTTCTTTTTCTTTTGGGGCGTTGCCTTGTTTCAGTGGTAGAACATTACCGCTCTTAAGCTGGATTTGGTTGGCCTTTGTGGCGAGCTCCTTGTTCTTTTCAAGAAAACAGAGCTCTTACTCAGAGTCGCTACCAAGATGAACGACGTAGCAAGTCACAATAGTGACCTCATCATCGGAGTCTTCTTCTAGCTCCTCCGGAATCTTGGCTATTTTTACAAAGAAGAACTCCTTAAATTGAATTAGAGTTCTTTTTGTTCATAGTTTTCGAAAGAATTGATATATTTTTGAATGGTCGATTTCACCGCAGACTCTTTTTCGGTTTGAGCCGCACTTTTCTTCTTCTTAAACCTTTTGGATTTTAAGCCCGATCGAGCCAAATTGATAGCTAGAACGGCAGGCCCCTTCTACCCCTCCCATTCTGTCCTAGGTTCTTTCCGAAGTAGATTTAGAATCTTCTTCATCTTCTTAGATATGTGCATACTTCATGGAGGCTGCGGCGAGTCGGATTCATTTCTCGGGGCAGCGGATCCGGTTGTCTGCTCGTAGAAAACTTCAGCTTCTGTCTGTATAAAGTTGGTGATCGCAGCTTGATTGTTAATCAACACGCTTTTGAACAGTTCAATTTCTCCGGTCTTGTACTGCTTCTCGACCCAGTCTTTGAAAATGTCTTTGAAAATACAGCAATCCTCGATCGCATGACTCACTACTCGGTAGTACGGGCAATACAGAGGATTGTCGGTCATTTTTGCTTCGTGAGGACTCTTCGACTCCGGCAATTGCAGGTCGTTGTTCAGGGCATTTTTGAATATCTTATGAACTTTTTCCCTCCTAAAAGAGTAGACCTTGTTCTTTTTCTTCTCTAAGGAAGACCCTTCTCCTTCTAACACTGGCTTTCGAGCCCGGTCTATTTTTGATCCGCCTTTCTTTCGCTTGTCTTCGTTGTCAGACGTGTTGAAAGCGTTAATATTGTTAGAGCTCCCACTTTTACGATTGTCGTCCTTCTGCTCTTTAAGGCGTGTCAATCTGAGAGTCCGAGGTGGACTCTTGCTTCAAGCGTTCTAACATTTGAACTCTCTTGGTCAACTCCTGAAACGTTTTGAGGCCCGCTTTACATAAGAATGGGACCTTCCAATTGCTGAGATTCCTAATGAGAAGGCTGACGGATTTGGTTCTGCTCTAGCAGCGGTTCGCACTTGACAGTGAGATTACATCATCGGGCAATAAAGTCCATGTTGCTTTCGTTCTTCCCCGACTTGGTCCTCACAAGGTCAGCTATGGATATTTTGTCACCGACACTCATGAATCTTTGCCGAAACAGAGACTCCATCTGGACGAAAACAGTGACAAAACCGTCTAGCATGCTCACGTACCGGTCGAAAGCGACGCCGATTAGGCTGTTGACAAACTAATGGAGAAGAAGCGCATCATTGCCCCCTGTATTTCCGTACGACGCTTTAAAGTGAGCACCGTGTTGATTCACATTTCTTGCCCTGTCGAATCTTTCGAATTAAGAATGATGTAACCACTGGGGAACTCGATCAGATCGTACTGTGCAGGATATGCAGCTCACTACTGCCAACGCCATTCTGAGCCTCGTCTTCGGCCACTAATGTTTTCACTTTGCTGGTGACCAAATCCATTATCCGATCCTGTGTTGGCGAAATACTGCCATTCGGGGCCAAGGTGTCCTCAGAAGTGGAGTGTGGTCGGCTTTCATATAACTCGCCCATATTCGGACTTAAAGGGATAGGCATTGGCTGCTTCGGGTCGTGATCACCCGGCTCATGAATAGAAACTTACGCTTGATTGGAGGGTGCTCGAGTAACTTGAGTCGTGAGTTGCATCACGACATTCGTCAAGTCGTCAATTTTGAAGTAAAACTTGGCCATCTCTCTGTCTTTGCTTTGAAGCTGTTTTCGGAGCTCTTGAAGGAGCTCCTATTCTGCGGTTTGGGGATGGAAAGTAGGCTCTTATTCGATGTCCGAGCTTTATTCCACATGAACTGAGAGGTCCTTCTGCTTATCGGCCTCATCGAGAGGGTTCTCATCATCCTGCAGAGAAGGCTAATCTTGGGAAGGGGCAGCCACATTCAAGCCAGATTGGGCTTAGGATGTGGTGGCCGCATCTTTGCTTTTGCTGCGAAAGTTGTCGCTGGGACACGTGCCCGCTATGTAGACCGTGTGGATAACATATTTGGCCATCTTTTTATTACTGGCAGCTAATTTTGCGGACCGTTGTTGTGGCCTTCTGCTTCGGGAAAGAACAATCGACTGAAGATGGTTAGCCTGACCGGATTCTTGAGTGGCGCTGGCGCTTCTTTTCTGGTTTTGCCCTGCTGCTTTCACGCGACACGAAATACTTGGTAGACTTCTGAAGAGATGTTATCATGCCTTTTGTGCGGGGGCTTGGACACATCTCTTCGTAGTATAGTTTGAATTGCGGTCTTCTTGATCTTGGCAGACATCGTATTCGTCTGAACCCACTTCAAGGGTTTAAAAGAGTTGCGAGTTTTCACGGCTGACACGGTTGTGGTCGCGGGGCAGTCTGGACTTAGGAACTTCACAAAATTTAACTTGGCCGAAGCCCTGGATCTTTTGTTGGCTCTATATCTGAGCCGCTTCTGCCTTAGCTTTTCCGCTTTGAGCAACCGGTGGGCTTCTGCTCTTCGGGAAGCCGTCGTAGGCTAATTGATGTAGAGCTTTAAAAATACGTTGGATCGTGTACTCGTCGAAGGTATTGCCTGGGTTTGCCCACGACGTTTGATAATTTCCTTTGTTTCGGTGATCTTGCCCCTAACTGGAGCGCTAGAGAGTCGTTCGAACGCCGACTTACGTTTGGTTTGGGGTGCCTTAGCAATCACGACATTCAGCCTTCTATCCCTTAAGGTTGGTTTGGCCACATGGCCTACCGGGGTATCCGCCAGATGAGTGCTTTTGGCAGTATAGATGATGGCAGAACAAAATTGACGGGACGGTTCCTCCCATTGCCGACTGAGACTTGTAAGAAGAACCACGTGAGCATTAATCTTGACAACGTACGGGATCTGAGTTGCCTCAGGGATCGAACTGGTTCTTGGAGATATTCTCATTGAGTTTGAAGATTGCAATTGGAAAGTTGTTATCCTGCACAAAGAAGTATGATTTCAGTACATGCAATTGATACATATGTTGATTGAGTCCGCATGAATGTTTAACCCGAAATATGGGAGGAGAGAAAAGGTCCCACCGGGCATGCCAGAA
This sequence comes from Agapanthus africanus, assembly GCA_030015575.1. Taxonomy (NCBI): domain Eukaryota; kingdom Viridiplantae; phylum Streptophyta; class Magnoliopsida; order Asparagales; family Amaryllidaceae; genus Agapanthus; species Agapanthus africanus. The sequence continues at coordinate 902,806,390 of JASDDO010000024.1, read as the reverse complement.
TCTGTAGAGTGTTTTTCGTCACCCTATTACGATAGGAATATGCGTCGTTTCTTAAGCGTATACAAATTCCCCCTACCTGGGGCAAGCTGGGGTTTATTGATTGTAGGGATCGTAATCTCTGACAGTTACGGACTAAGCTGCCGTTAATTACCTCTCGCTCTTGGGAGCGAGGGAAACTCCGATTAACAGATCAAATGGATCATGTGAATTCAATGTGCAGTATGCGTGTGTGTAGGGATGTTGGGCACGCTCACAAGGGTCTACGAGGCATCTACCATGCCCGATTAAAATTTTAGCCGTGTCGAACAACCCAAAGCCGGATCTTTAAACTAGAGTTTATACGAAAACAAACATGTTAAACACTTTAACACTAAGTGAAAGGGATTACAACCTTTGTAGATCCGATCCTTCACTTCAATAGCTCCGTGTAGATGTCCCCTTCGCTGCGATCGTGAACTCCGGACTCTAGAGAAGCTCCACAAGAAGAACGAACGTGCTTGCTTCGATGACTTCGAGACCGAAAATGATCTACGTCGGGGAGACACTAACTCAAGCTATTCCTTCACTAGGTCATGCACTTTATGAAGAGAACACACTCTACTATATGGCAAGTGGTAGAGGATGAAGAAGTAGGAGGTGGGCTCACTTTAGAATTGATTTTCTCACATTTTTTCTCATAGCACCATTAGAGCTTGAAAGCTTTTTCAAGGAGCTTGATGAAGAAGAAGAAATAATCTCATCATATGAATTATGTCCACCTCAATAATGTAACCATGGATGAGTTAAGCTATCATGCTTAACTCATGTAGAGAATTAACCAAGGTATGAGGTTAAGGGTTGGATTAACTAATATCCTAAGGAATGACAAAAGAGTTGACTTTGTCAATATTTCTTCAAGCTTCATGAAGCTTGATAACTTTGACCAAAGTCTCATCTCTTTTGTTATTTGTTAGGAAATAAGTAAACCCTAATTTAACCTTGATTTGGTCTAAGTCTTATACACCCAACTTGTATGTATCATCAAGCATGATACAAACATGTACACTTGCATATATCACATATAAACAATGTGCACAATCTAGTGAGAAAATAAATCATAAGTGAGCTAATACTAGTTAATGTAATATAACATATCAAATATATAATTATACGTTAAATTATTAAATCAACTCTTGATTTAATAATCCGGCTATAACCGACTAATATTTTGTGTAACAACTTATCGAATCAACACTTGATTCGATAACCCGGTTATATCGCATACAACCGATCAATGTTACAAATCGTGAGAATAGAATACGGTATCTCATATCGTATCAATCTCGGTCCCGCACATATCACATATGTGCTCCTACTCCGTTTCGCTTGAGCCAGGAAACCCTGTGTAGGACTCTAAAGACTCGTCAATACGCCGGCAGTAGGTGATGATCATATCAAACACCCACAAGCCGCAAGCGGTCTGCTAAACGTAACGGCCACCCGGGTATTGAGCGATCAGAAGATCAACAAGCAAGCCTGTACATTCTCCTGTGAATCCAATTAGTAACACTCCCGTACAGTTCGGTTTCGTCGTCTGATATGTTGCATATCTCGCCTAGGGGTGGTAAACGTCAGACCCCAGTAGCTCGATAAGTCGTGACGATATGAGGTCTATAACAGTTCGAGAAACTACTGATAACACTTACCAGTAAATCTCAGCAACCCTGGCCAGGGATTTCCGGTTATAGCCAATCGAACACAGCACAACATCAACTCCCTATACCGGGAGAGACGAATCCCCTCCTATCGCTTATTGCCTCCATATGATTCGGGACTGTACCCAAAAGCCACCTTTTTGCATGCCCTCTTGGACGTGGTATGATAGAAATCAAAGCACGGTGGGGATCACACAAGACTCTTTGACGATCTCGGGTCAACAGACTACTCTGTACCAGTGTCACCGGAGAACTGCAATCTGACGTGAGGTATATTACCATCTGGGAGTTCTCGGCGAGTCCGTCCAGTGTACCCAGTCTCCACTGAGCATCCGTACACCATCCTTGATGTCAAACACCGATGGATATGGGATCATCCATCTCCCATCATATGGGTCAAGATGCGTATACGCTAGTCTACTCTGGTGTATCGATGCCCTGTCTCGATACACCCTCGACTAGGAACAGTTATAGGATGTACTCGTCGACTACCGTGACCCCACTAGTATGATCTCATCATAGTCCCAGTAGTCGAGTACATATCCTAAGGGCTTTATCAACATGTAACATAGAGACAATCAGAGTACATGTTAAGATAAAGTACAACCAGATAGCATACTATCATGTCGAGCAAGAAAGTCCTCCCTATATATGTCCAAGCATCCATTACAATATACATCATATGTACAGTAATGGCCTCTAGGGCATACATATAACTAACAGTGTGTGTGTGTGTCTTGAGGAAGTTTTGGGTATATCAGGGGCTTCGCAGAGTTTACGGGAGTCCTACTACCCGGACAGCGGGCTGGCAATCAAGGTAGCTAGCAGCCCCCTTATGAGGTGTGGGACAGCGCCCCATTAAAAAAAATTCTAAGGGGAGAAAGTTTTTGAGTGTGAGGACATGTCTATTTTATTAATTTTTTTATTTGGTAAAATGTTTACAAGAAAGACAGAAATGAAGGATGCGTGTGTGCCATATGCGCACTTAGCAAAGTGAACACGTGACAAGGTGCGCACCTGGCAGGGTGCGCACCTTGAAAGGTGCGACCCTGACGAGGTGTGCACCTGGCAAGGAGCGCATTTTGCCTGGTGAACACTTGGCGAGGTGTGAGAGAGGTAGGGGCCAAAAAGCCTCGAATATGCCAAAAGGTCCGATGAGGTACGCACTTAGGGAGGTGCAAATCAATCGAGATGCGGGAGTTAGGGACCAAAGGGTCCCAAATTGGCCAAAAGGTCCAGTAAGGTGCACATTTAGGGAGTGTGCATGTATCGAGATGCAAGAGTTAGGGGTCAAAAGGTCCCAAATGGACCAAAAGGTCTAGTAAGATGCACACTTAGGGAGGTGAGCACATAGCCAAATGCGCACCTGGGTCGGTGTGCACCTAGCACGATGTGCGCCCGATGAGGTGCGCATCTAGCCAAATAGGAACTTAGCGGGGTACGCACCTAGCACGGTGCAAGTAAGGGTCGAAACCCAATGGAGCTACAGCCCTAAACACAAAATTTTTGATATTTAGAAGATCAAAGGTTTTTTTTTTTCCTCTTCTATAAGACTTCAGGAAGTGCGCAGGTCGGTTTTCTCCTCTTCCTTCTCTTCTCTATTGGATCTTGAGGAGAGAGAGAAAAAAGATTGCTCCTTTAGTGATTTCAATAGGAGACATGTATTCCTCTCATTGGATTAATGGCAAAAATCGATTTTATTTTTGAAAATGGAGAGCATTTGTCTTGGATTTAATTTTAAAAAAAGGAGAAAGAAGAAGGAGACCTTTGGAGAGAGCGGTACAAAACCCTAAATCTATTGTTGGGGAATAATCAATAGTTGTTATTGAGTCACCATAAAGGACCTTTTATAAACCTACATCTTTACATATAAACCCATGGCTTTTACAAAATTGCTTTTTGCCTATTTCATTTAAAAAACAAAAATTACATTTAATATTTTCCTTTTCCCCTCGTCTCTTTTGGCCGGCCCCTTTTCGTGCTTGGGCTTGACTTAGGCTCGGGCCTACTTGGCTCGGGTTTGGGCTCGGGCTCACTTTGAATTTTTTACCTTAATTTTGATTTTGGTTTTGATTTTGAAGTTGAATTTGATTTTTGATTTTGGCAAAAAGGTGTAATTTGTGACCCCAACAACATACCCTCAATAACCTATAATTCTTCATAACCTAAATTCATTTAACATAATCCTACAATCCATCTTACCCTAAATTACTAAATTTTTATTCAAATTTTCATATATTTTCAATTCTAAAACCCATGTTACCCTAAATTACTAAATTACCAAATTTGTGATTCAAGTTTTCATTTATTTTTAATTTCTATTTCAATTCCTCAATTATATTTCAATGCTAAAACCCATTAAGCTCAAAATCACAAAAATTTCAATCCCTAATTTCATAATTCCATGATTTCATAATTCTAAACCCATCATCCTACAAATGATTCAACTTATTGAAATTACTAATCACCTAATTTCAAATTTTAATAATCTAATTAAAAAAATTAGGACTAGAAGGAGAAAACACTAATCTTGATCAGATTTGGAAAAAAAAACTATAGCAAGCTCCAACAACAACAAATCAAACTATAACACCTACAAGAAAAAAAATTACAATAAGTTCGATAATTTTTTTTAAAATATTGATAAAATTGGGTGTAGGAATTTACCTTCGCGGTTGATGGAAGAGAATAAGAAGAGGAAGAAGGCAGCTCAGGGGTATAATATGATTGAAGCATTAGCGACCGTTTTAAATAGTGGCTAATGTTTTAGGAACGGTTGCCAATGCATTGGCGACCGTTTATTAGGGATCGTATAAATAATAAGGTCGCTAAAACAACATTAGCGACTGTATAAATTATTACAGTCCCTAATAAACGGTCGCTCTACTAGTGAGGTTGACTCCCCATGCCAAGAAAATAAGAGCTTATAATAAATGTAATATTTAAATAAATGTGTAAAATGTAAAGAAATAGACAAAAAACTAATTTTGTAAAGCCCAAACGCTCAAGTGCAAATGTGTAAAGGTATTTAAATCTTACAAGATGATGAAATGCAAGTTTTTCTCTCTCCCCTAAAAAAACTAGGGTTTGTGCCTCTTTCTTCTCTCTCTCTCTCTTCAAGGTCCTTCTTCCTTTTCATTTTCAATTAGATCAAAAGCTTAGCTTTTTTCCAAAAATAAATAGAATTTAACCATAAATTCATTAAGAGAAGAGTGAATCCTTCTTCAAATCCTAGAAAGGAGTGATTTTTGCATCCTTTCTTTCTCCTTCTCAAGATCCAAAGAGAGAAGAGGAAGAAGAAGGAGACATGTCTTCAAAGACCTCATTTTGGCAATCTCCAAGACTTGAAAAAGGGAAAACGGACCCCCTTTCATCATCCAAGATTCAAAATCTGAAGATTTGACAATTCAAAAGAGCTCTTTGAACCAGAATAGGAGAAGGTTGGGAGTGACCCCATCAAGGGGACCCCTTTTGGGTTCTTCCCCTTGGGAAAACCCCCCTGGGCTTGAGCTCTGCGATCTTGACGCAAACGCTAAAACCTTGGAGCTTAAGCTCCGAAGCCGGAAGCATATGCAGCGCCACATTCCTGGAGTTTAAGTTCCATTGTCGGGAGCATATGCTCCACTGCGCCACATGCAGAACACGTGACGCATCGCCAAGCTCGGGAGCTCAAACTCCACGTGGCACGGCACCAAACCAGAGAGCTCAAGCTCCATAGTTGGAGTTCAAGGTCCATCGGCACCACGCGGCGCCAAGCTCCATTAGCACCACGTGCAAAGCACGTGGCTCAGCGCCAATCCCCGGAGCTCAAGCTCTATGGCACCACGTGTAAGGCACGTGGCGCGGCGTCTAGCCCCAGGGCGCTAGTTCCATAAAACACACACGTTCCATACTCAAAACACTTCCTCTTTAAGAAAAAAAATTTCTAATAGGACGTTGTCCCGTATCCTGCAAGGGGGCTGCTAACCTTTTTGACCCCCAACCCACTATTCAGATTGCGGGACCCCCGTAAACTCTGTGAGGCTTCCGATATGCCCACAACATCCTCAAATTGTTTTCAAAACACAATACATGCATACTGCCACATTAAGTTCACATGATCTGTTTGACCCATTAATCAAAGATTCTCTCGCTTCAAAAGCGAGAGGTAATTAACGGCAGTTTTGTCCGCGACTGCTGGAAACTTGGATCCCCACTATCAATAAACCCTTGCATATCCTAAACAGGGGAATCTGTACACGCCTGACAAGCGAGCGCATTCATATCTCAATAGAGTGACGAAAAACACTTTACTAAGAGTAAGGTTATATTCCATTGAAGAATGTATATATGTATATGTTATATCTTTGTATAAAAACTAATGTGACTAATGGTATAAATATTTAGATAATGTTTTTTATTTATTACATTTGTATTTCATTATATATTATGTGTCTAATGTTATTGATATATATTTTTGTATGAGAATGATGGAGGAAAAAGACCATAGGAGGGAATTTCTTTCTATGGCGTCGAAAAATTACATGCTCCCTTGTTTTTTCCGACGATCGGTACCCATCATCTTCATCGTTATCATCTAAGATGTGGGCACACCAAATTTCACGTGATTCTACAACTTTTTCATCATTAATTTAGCAAAACAAAAAGTTATGTTGTTGATAAACCGTTAATTTTGAACCCACTAATTCAACAGTGAAAAAATTATAGAATCACATGAAATTTGGTGTACCCACATCTTAGATGATAACGATGAAGATGATGGATGCCGATCATCGGACAAAACGTGAGAGGGTGTATTTTTTTGACGCCATAGGAGAAAATTCCCTTCTATGACATCTTTCCTCCATTATTCTCCTTTTGTATTTGGGTGTGTAATATATTATTGTGTAAAGGAGGGACAAAAAACAGTAGGCAGTATGTTTTATTATTATTTTTTTAAAGTTTGTATCTACGGGTTCCGCCATCGGGGATACGTTTGTACCTATGGGTTCCACCGTAGGAGCAAGTCATATCCGTAGTGGTAAGAAAGTCCACGTGTACGTATCAACAACCAAATTTATTAGCGATCGTTTGTTATACGATCACTAAAACAGTTATTAGCGACTAAAGTTTTGAGCGACCGTATAAAATTTAGACGGTCGCTAATACATTTTAGCAACCGTTCACAAAGTATTAGCGACCGTTTCGTACAGTCGCTAATATGTACAGTATCGAGTAGTGTCATGGGAGAAAAATAACCAAATCACTGATAAAGTTTCTGAAGTAGCAAATGAAAGGTTTGTTAACAACAAAGATATGCCTTCATGTGAGATGATATTCACCATGGAGAATCTATTTAATTTGTGGACATCTTCAACATCCAACAAAATTAATGGAGGATAACTTGAGAAAGGCACCTAGCTCTCTAATCTACCGAAACACTTTTTCCTTTAGAAAAGAGAAAAAAGTATTGTTCACAACTTCTTGGTTGAGTTACAACATTAGTTCATATGTTGATGATATTGTATGGTAATTGTATATTTTTTTCTTTGGGGAGGGGATCAAAATGAATAAATTTAAGTCTAAAAGCGATCCATGCGTGCATATAAATTAAACTAACAAGAAGTGATCCATGCGTGCATATATAAATGTCAGATATATATCAGTCTCCATGCAATGAATTCTCAAATAAATATATATATGAGAATAATGGAGGAAAGAGACCATAGGAGGGAATTTCTTCCTATGATGTCGAAAAAATACAATCTTCATCGTGTTTTCCGACGATAGGCACCCATCATCCTCATCGTTATCATCTAAGATGTGGACACGCCAAATTTCATGTGATTCTACAGCATTTTCACCGTTGACTTAGCAATGTAAAAAGTTGTATTGTCGGTAAACCGTTAATTTTGAACCCATTAATTCAACGGTGAAAATATTGTAGAATCATATGAAATTTGGTATACAGAGAGAGTGTGTGAGAGAGAATAATAGAGGAAAGAGGCCCTAGGAGGCTTTTTCGTCAGGAGGCGTCAAAAAACTTAACCCCCCACCGTTTTATTCGACGATCGACATCCATCGTCTTCATCTTTATCATCAAAGACGTGGATACACCGAATTTCATATAATGTTACCACCTTTCACCGTTGAATTAGTGGGTGCAAAATTAAAGATTTAACGACAATATAATTTTTTACGTTGAATTAACGATGAAAAAATGGTAAAATCATATGAAATTCGGTGTATCCACATCTTAGATGATAAAGTTGAAAATGATGGATGCCGATTGTCGAATAAAACGGTGGGGGGTTAAGTTACGAAAAGAGCCTCCTAAGGCCTCTTTCCTACATTATTCTCTCTAGAGAGTGAGTGAGTGTAAAACTTTGCATTGTGACATCGCCCACACATTGAGATAATGTAGCACATTTAAGACTATTGAGTAAGTTGTACAAGTATGAGAAAGATGGTCCCTAGCATACCATCCCCTTTAACTTGCAAATGATATGCCAAAACATGCAACCGTTGCATGTTGTTTTAACATTGATGCTACATCTTAGGTGGACCACTAAGCATGGTGCATATACATCTCATTTTAAATAATTACCAACAACATACATGCATAAATTTTATAAAGCACCATACAATTATCAAAGTTTATGATATAGCAACATTAAACTTTGAGAATGTCATTTACCTTGTCAGAATATTTTCATCAAAGTAACATATTCAATTCATTTTCGGATTGTTTGGTCCATGTACAAGGTCATTTTGAGTTATTCAGTCCACACATGCTTTAAATGAATAAATGAAACTAACATTTTCATACGACATTAACAATTTTCATACGACATTAACAATTTAAGATGACGGTGGTCTGAACCCGGACACCGGCAAAGACGGATCTAGTTTTCTGATCAGAAAGGAGCATGCCAAGGTGGTCTATACAGAAGGAATTAGTGTTTATGGGTTCTCAGTTACACTTGCCGGGCTTATAGATGCATGGACTGGACCACGGTTCACAATTGAGGTCCTAGGTGCATCTCGGATTTGGATGAACGGAGACTCTATTACAATTTTGCAATTTTAAAGTTCAATGGCATTAGGTCAAAAACCCTGAAAATTCAATATTGCTTTATTAAATTTGCATGACTCTCTGTCTATATATAATTAAAAGATTTTTAACTTCACAGATTTTTCAACTTCAAATGATAAAAGCAGGTTATTCAAGACTCATACAATGATTTGATATATGCAAGCAGAAGAATCGTGTGAAAGAGAAAATTTCAATTAGTGAGTTTTTGGTTTTCTGCGACCTCTCGCATGTTGGCAAGAAAATTGGTACCAACGGAACTATGTCCAGCCGATGAGTGTTACATGCATGAATTATATAAATTATTTTTACAATCAATATGCGCAACCAAAATTTGCATCTCATGCATCGTATTACAAGCATTTTTACATCCACCCTTAATGACTATAAGTAACATGAGAAAACATTAAACTATTAGGAAAGTTAAAAAGGCATATGCTTCAATTAATTCCCAAGCCAATAATAAAACCATATATGCCCAATTTCTCATTCTCTCATTTTGAGAGAGAGAGAGAAGAGAGAGAGGTCCCCATCTCACATGCATGCATGAAACAAGGAAACAGGAAGAGCATCAACACAACAGATGGAAAAGTTAAGAGTAATGTTTGTAGAGAGAAGACCCCAAAGCTTTTAATGCATTCACTGGTTGCTAGGGTTCTTTGATTTTAGTGCCTTTTTTTCATATTGATATTAATATTTCATTTTTTTAAGAAAATAATGGAGTATTGAGGTCATAGAAGGGGACTCCTGTGGCGTCGAAAAATACAACCTCCACCTTTTTTTCCAACGATCGGCATCCATCATCATCTTCGTTATCATCTACGATGTGCATATACTAAATTTCATGTGATTCCACCACTTTTCACCGTTGAATTAGCAATGTAAAAAGTCCTGTTGTCGGTAAACCGTTAATTTTGCACCAACTAAATCAACAGTGAAAAAATGATATAATCACATGAAATTTCGTGTATCCACATCTTAGATGATAAAAAAGGAAGTGATGTATGCCGATCGTCGAAAAATGATGCATTTTTCCGACGCCATAAAAAGAAAATTCCCTTCTATAGCACATTTCCTCCGTTAACCTCTTTCCTCATGGATCTTGTTCAAACAAAGGAGGTCATTTAGGGTTCCTTCAATATCCAACAGTCAAAGTAGCCTTTACCTAGAATTGGATAAAATAGTTCCACCTCCAAAACCTACTATATGTCCAATCCATAAGTCTAGGTTTTTTAAATATACTTTTCTGCAAACTTGGGAAAATGTATACTAAAATATTTTACGCTTTCATGTAACTCTTGACATAACATATTTCTATAGGTGAGTGTTCCATTGTAAATCGGTCTGCGTTTTTTAATAACGGAAACTCCTGATCTACGACATATTTTAACGATCCAATCCGTTCAAGTTGACCACCCTACCATCAAATATATGTGTATGAAAAATTAAAGGATTTAAAGACCTCTAGCCGATCGGATGACGTTTATGTTGCATTATTGAAAAACGTTCATTTGAACCCATCGATGCAAAGGCTAGCTAGAGGTCTTTAAATCACTTGATTTTTCATACACATATATTTGAGGATAGGATGATCAACTTGAACGGATCGGATCGTTAAAATATGTCGTAGATCGAGGGTTCCCGTTTTTAAGAAACACGGACCGGTTTACAATGGATCACTCCCCTATTTTTATTTATGACAAATCTGAGCATCCATTGCTACCATAATAAGTTTTTTCCATTGATGGGTTCCCGATTTTAAGAAATGCGGACCGGTTTACAATGAATCACTCCCCTATTTTTATTTATGACAAAACCGAGCATACATTGCTACCATAATAAGTTTTTTCCATTGATGGGTCTAAAATTGTATTAGTCTTCAAGTTTTATTTTCCGACAATCGACACCACACCAGTATGTTAACTTTGCAATGTATATTCTGTTTTCTCATATATAAAAATATTTTAGTATAAAGTCAGAAGATACATGGAAGTATAAAATATTTTAGTATACATTGTCCCAAACTAATTTTCATTATTTATAAAAAGAATACTATTTCATCTCAAGCTAATTTTGATATTTAGTTCACATCTCCTTCTTAGAATTAACTCAATGTGACTTGCATCTAGTAGTACTCTTTTACCCCCTTTTTCTTAATTTTTTTTTTGTGAAGTTGATACATTTAGTCTTACTTATCCATGAACTATCTCAAAATTTTATATTTCGATCGGCCTCTAATTAAGCAAAAATGATGAATTTAGTCAAATCAACGAAGAATGCAGAGAATTATCAGAAACTATAGAAACATTGTGAGATATTGATATATAATAATAATAATAATAATAATAATAATAATAATGACCCAAAAAATAACATATCTTAGGGTTCATCTCCACTTCTATATTGAATCCTCAAATACACAATAACAACATTGTGAGAAGTTGACATATAATGATAATATTAATGACCCAAAAAATAACATGTCTTAGGGGTCATCTCCACTTTTATATTGAATCCTCAAATACACAATGTTATCATAGCAAATTATTAACCATCATATATACTGAACAAAAATTAATCATTTTTTAAAAATAATTTTAAGAGATCATAAAGCTGTGCGAATATGAATAATAGATTTAATATGAAAGAATTCATTTTTTTTTGGGGGGGGGGGGTGTGGAGGGGGGCGGAAATAAAAACCTTATAATGTGATATTTACTATAAAAGTCCTTTTCCTTATCTTATTCTAAGCATTGAAGGCAAACAAAACAAAACAAAACAAAACAAAACCCACCCCAAACCCTAGCTAGATTCCATTTGATGATACCCATATAATTAGCATGGGGATGAGAGGAGATATATATAGGAGTCTAAAAGATAATATTCTTCTTAGTAATTCTCCCACAAGATTAGTGACAATCCACCATTGGAAAGCTTGCACTTGTATGTATTTATGTTTGTGCTATTGGTGAATTAATTACAAAGTGATGATGGCTCTATAATAAGGAAACCAATTTAATGTCAACTCTCCACTGGGAGTTGAGTAATGTACTACTTTGAATTTAAAGATTGTAAGAGATGCAATGTGATTGAAGTGGTTCCAAAGAAGAGAGGTTTGTTCAAAGAATTCCATTCCCATTATAATGAGCTATGTTTCCCTAGATTGTCAGGAATCTTATGCCTAATTCTTGGGTAATTCAAATCAAGCCGTACATGTGATTCTCTGAAATATTAGGGGATGTGATCAATGGTATATGATGAGAGTTAGTATTAAAAAGAAAGAATTAATCTATCATCGTATTGAGATCACAAGCGTCCTTTTCTTTTACTCTAGCTATTGAAAACATTCTTATCAGGAATACCGGATTTTCTCGGTGAAAACTATTGTTTAGTCCTGGCTCGACGGAGAAGGAAACTAGAAAAGGAAAAGAAAATAAATGACCAATTTTTACATTCAAACTATTCATAATTTCTCTAAATGTTTCCTCAATTAGCAAATGCTAGTGTCTTTTTGAGTCACCTTTTGAGGATGGACCTCTTTTTTTTCCAGCAGTGATTAGGACAGACAAATTAATTGAGGCTGCTAGGTGTTGAACTTAGATAATTCTCCTCCACTAGCTCAATAGTTCCTTCGCTTATTAGTATAGTTTCGATGAAGATGCCATGACCCAAAATGGAAGAGATCCATTAGTTAATTAATGAAAATATTCTAGATTTTCCCAAAGACAAAGGTGCGAGTAATCAAAAACCTAGAGAACATTGGGCTCTGTGTTATCTTAAACGAGTCATTTATATGATTTTGTAATGGACATGCACGAATGATATTAGCTGAATTAGATGTAAATAACTTGAAATACTATCCACGAAAACCTATCTATTCATGTATAACTTTAATGTGATTTTTTTGTGTGGCTATTTCAGACCAAAGCTAATAAATAGCGAGCATACATTTGACAAAAAGAATGATGTAATTACACTATATTCCAAATGAATTAAACGGGGACGTGGTCGACTGCAACCCCATGGTTATGTGAAGAAAGTTGAAATATATTTTTATCTTCTACTAATAAACCAACATTCAATTATTTAAATATTAAATGCAACACTAGCACTAAAAGAGTCATTAACACAAAAGAATGTGGTGGAAGCCTCCTTAATTTACCTAATAGAGAGCAAAAGGTCAAAGGACCAATTAATTCTCCTTTATTGCAAGGAGACGTGACAGGCTTATCTCTGACCAAAATTCTACAAATTAATCTAGAAAAAGTGATGCAAATAAATAAAGATGATGAAAGGATATCAAAACCTTTTCATAAGAACCCTAAGGTTGGGAATAAAATGTCTCAATCAGGACTAGAATTAGTTTCCTAATGAGTATTGACTTAATTTAAAGTTAAACTTTATGATGTGTTTGTAAGAATCCTAAGTTCCTTTGCTATAAAAAGAAAAAATGCGTTTAAACCAAATCTTTACTACTAATAGTAGTACAACTCCTTTAAGTTCAGTGCTCTGGTCCAAAATTATGAAAGAATGGGAGGATTGTGATGTATATATAATAATGATGAAGATTACGAATAACTATTCACAATAAAATGATATTATCTCAATATGCTATAAATGAATGCAATGAGCTGAAGAACAGAATAACTAAAAAATAAAAGGCGTAGAAGCAGACTGACCTCTGTGACAGCGGTTTCTTTCGCATAAACGAATTAATTAGTGTCCGCAATAATATACAAATTGAATTAATCGCCGACATCCTCGGCCTTTTGCCCAATAGAATAAAAATAAACCACCTGCTGCCGATAGCACCCTGAAAGAATCAGGTCATGCTCGTTCCTCAATTTGAGGAGTGCACAAAGAATAAATTATGTGAGAATCATCAGTTCAATTTGACTCGGTCGATCGCCTCTTCTCATGATTGTTTTTGCTACTTGTTGTTAGAGATCATTTTAATAAATTTAGTTAGAACCACTGAGTCGAATCATGTTACTTTGGTACTAACTCCAAAGATGATGGTTCTCTCGCATCCGGTGTTAAATTAACGGGTAGATTATCCTTTGTGAATGGTTCTCGTGACCTTGCTTTATTGGCGTTTCCTTCCTTTGAAATCTTTGGGTTCTGTGATGTTGCCTAATTTTCAAGGATATCGGAGCGATTGGTCCTTTCTATCAGGATTGTGCTTCTTCAATCTTTTCAACACCTGCATATAATAATTTCTTCAGTCAAGTAGAACTGCAAAATACATTCAGCAGAATAGGAAATATTTTTATAACTTGTGGACTTCTCAATTTTTTGTTCAGAAAACGCATTAGAACTCTGAAGAGAACTTTTCTAACAATCATAAACTCAATATTAAGATGAAAACATGTGTCCAATTATTAACTGAATCTTCATCACAATTTTAACTTAAAGCAACCAACAAAGACAGCCAAACAATACACACAATATGTTTATATACCTTAACAAGGAAATTAATCATCAATGACAGGTTTTTCTACCTAAAACATAAATCCGAGATTCAGGAAGCAACAACATAAATTTCTAATTCAAACGCTAACGAGTAGATATATAGATAGATCATAATAGGATGAACAATTACAAGCACAACCAGAGGTGACGTTATTTCAAAATACACATCGATTTCTATGGGTGATGTTCTACATCCTGCAAGCCATGTATAGCCATTAAATTTATTATCAGATTTCGACAAAATACACCACTACAAATATTAAATTGATTGCTACAGTGAGGATAAGCTATGTCCTAAACTATAAATGAAAACAGATGCCTCAGAAGCAGACCATAAAGTTTAATTGGAAATAAAAGGAGAGTAGTTGATTCCTGATTGCAGATAAGTAGATGAAGTATCAAGACATACATATTTAGTTAGGACACGAGGTGATGCTGATGCTTTTGGGTTTATGGTGTGCAGCTAAATATGTAATGGTGATTAAAAAAAAAACTATGCAGGGTAAAATCAGTATAATCTTAATTTAAGTGTTGCCACAGTAGGCATTCTATTTTACTACTTCGAACGTTCCTTATATATTGGTCAAAAAAGAAATTTGAATCATAAAAACATGCAAAATGTTGTCAACTCAAAAAATGAGGCTACATGTATCTTCAATATGCATCACAATTAACAGAAGCAGAACAAAACAGAATACAGATTGAGATGTAAGATTTAATAAATGGGTTAATGAAAATCTCAAAGAAGAACAAACGAGATGCTAGGATTTATTATTAACAGATGATATATAGACTTTCTTTCAAAAAATAGGAAAATGATGGGTGCAAGTTGGGACTTTAAACCAACCCACCCACCCACCCCAAAAAAAACCCAATAAAAAAAATAATGAGGAGACTAAGAAAACACCATAAGCAAGAAACAAAACCAACAAGAAAAATATGAAAAAGAATAGAAAATACTGCTAAGCCGTCTAACAACCAAACTAAAGCTCGAGTTCCCTATTTGCAGGATTGTAGAAAATATAAATGTTACCAAAGTAATTACTTATCTACTAACAACGTAAAGTTTTCATGTACACAACCTTGAGAGTAATATTTCAAGCATCTCTTTTGGCAACGGGGTTAAGGTTTCCAAACCCACCAAAATAGACTTTCCCAACCACATTTTCAAAAAGTTTCAAGGGCTCAAAACCCCCTTTTTTAGACTCCAAAAAGACTGGAGTTTCACAAAGTTTCAAGCCAATCGGTTTCTAAAACACTATTTTTCTAAATGAGACTAAACTTTGCAAAATGAGACCATGGTTTCCAGACTATGTTGCCAAATGAAACTAAATTTTGCAAACCCCCATTTTCACGAAACCATGGTTTGCATACATGCAAATTGCAGTTTCATTTACCTTATACGAAACCGGGGTTTCGGAAACCTTGTTGCCAAACTCAGCCTAAAAGTTACATCCACTCAGCTCAACCCCGATTAGTTCACCTAAAATTAAATGCTCATGCAAGTCATCTTAAGCATTATGGCTCAGTTTAACTCACATTTATGGAGGAGGAGAGGGAGCTCTGATGGCCCCTAACAATTAATGTACACAAGAAAGTTCATGCAAAATCCATTTTGTGCAAGCTTGTAATTCAATGTACGCTTACCGGCCAAATATTATTGATTGTAACTAATAATTATGAAGAAGAATTTAGACAACCTGCATTTAATCCCCATTTATATTTAATTACAAAATGATATGATATTGCATTAGCTATTAGTTGCTAGTCATGCTGATATATAATTTTATATCAAATACTTTGCTTATGTTCAATATGGCATATTTATTTTGATCAAACATTTATTTGGATATTCAGTTATAAATTGGGATATTTCAGATCGTTTCACACTGCATGCTGTAAATAGGATGGATATCATATATTCAAACATTGTATTACCTGTATCCATTTACATCCATGAACATGATCCATTCGCTTATATTATGGGCGTGTTTAACTTTGGAAAGGACTAGTATTTTTGCACAAATGATGCACGTGTGTACATTAAATGAGGTTATGTGAATTTGGAAAGAGGTTACTGGGCCTGGGGAACTCCCCGAACCCAGTGCCTGCGAATGCAGGCACAAACCAGCGCGGCGTCCGCTTGCTCTTGTGTTCCGGGCATTGGGCCTAGGGTGCTTCCCAGTCCCATTTTGGTCATTTGGAAAATACACATAAGTTTTGAACACGAAGTATATATTTTTTGGAATATACATAAATACAAACATACATGAAAGAATTTAGAAGAAATCTAAACCAATTCGGAAAAAAAATAATTAATGAACAATTTTGTAGTAAGTTATTTAAGTTGAACAATTCTAATACATATACATGAACAATGCTTGAAATTTCCCACCTTTTAAAGGGTTATCTAAACTTAATTCCGAATTCCGAATTATGGCCCTTTTGGCTTTGGTTTTTTATTTAAGATAATCTTGACCTAAAAGTTAAGATAGCGAGAGTTATCTAAAACTCCAATCCAATCTCTTTTTCCTTAACTCCAAAGATGAGAAGAAAACACCCTTTTCAAAGTTGGCACAACTCCATGATCAAACACACCAAAGTTAAATTTTAAGTGGAGGTAGGTAATTATAACCCTGGTCATCTAGATTCCAAACTTCAATGCCAAACAGGCCGTAACATGTTATATTCCTACGTCTCATTTGTAACCTAATTCAGAACTTTGATCATGCCAAATGCAATTATCAAATGAGACAGACCCAAATTAAAGCAAATGTGGCATTAAAGAATGCATGTTTATGGCAATGCAGCCCTAGAAGAGGTTGGATTTTATCTCGGACATCTACCATTCCTAAAGGACGCTAAGACACGCTGAACTATAACATGACTTTATATTGTCAGCGACATGCTTCTTTGATGCACCAGAATCGATTCCAGGGAACCATTACTTTTATTCCTTATCCTACTCTTTCGAAACTTTTGCAGCTCATTAGTAACATATGCAATGTGATTTAATGAGAAAATTTTGGCATCCATATTTAATAATTACATGTGGCCGAGCCTCAAAGTTTAGATTAGGGGCTTCTTTCCATTGCTTTAATATTCAATAAACCGATATTGGATACCGCGTGTATTAATATCATTATTACACGTTTCTTAAATGCTAATAAACAACTCCAACCCTCTTCCCCTAGATAGGGAAGCAAACTAACCTTCTATTGCATCAAACATGTGTACTTCTCTTGTGTCATTAGCAGACAACATTGCCAACTGCCAAGGAACTTGGAGTATAGGCAGCCACAATTGCTTGTGATGAGATAGAGTATAAGGTTCAGGACAGATTCTTCAAATGTTTAAAGGAATGTATCCCGTAATTGTGAGAAAGGGAAGTTATAAACCTTTTTCGGTAAAAAATGTGTAGATAGTCAATTTAATTTCTTATACAGTTGCACAAGAAAAATCTTCGGGAATTTGGTTTTACTAGGGCGTGGCTAACATCCTGCATCAGAGATGACAAATATAGCAATTTTTTTAATCACATCTGGCACACACTAAAGTACCTCTTCCCTAGACTTTTTCTACTAAGTTTTATTGCTCTCTTTTCTGAATGGTTTCTTCCAACATTGAATTTGGCGCCAGAAAAAAATTTAAGGGATTGACATGATAGATTATGACAATGTCAACAGCAAATCTTATAAAGGTAGTTTCTAAGAAAACATAAGTGAACTCAATTGGGTTTGGGTTTTACACCATGAGTAACCAAGAGTGGAAACGAAGGACGGAATTGAATACTTTAAAAACAAGGATAGTAGTAAATGTGGTATCAGCACCAATTAACACACTGAGTACAGACATATTTCCTGATGACCAAAGCAGTAGAGATTTCTAAAATTCTACACCGATAAACCGGTCAATCATGTGATCGACATAAGGTTCTGATTTTTCCAAAGGTCATAGAGCATTCTATTTAGGGAATATAGTATTATAGTACTGAGCGGCCTAGAAAATGCCTTGATGACAGTCTTAACTCTCAACACTTATGGGAGATCTTTTACATGATAAAAAGCTTGCATGATAAAAAGCTTGCATGACACAAAGCTTGCATGACATTTACAGATTAGGGCTGAGTTTATCAGTCAATGAACATGTGAAGGCAAATGACAAAAAAGAATGTTTCTTTCAAATGAGAAAAACTCCTACTCAAAATATAGTGTCAATAGATTTATTTAGCAATAGATGCAATGGAGCTTTTCTGACTGTACCCTATGAAATGGATTAAGCAACAACCAAAAAAAAAAGGGGTTGAACATAGCTTTAAGTTTTTCTTTGGGGCAAATAAGCCTTAAAAAACCATGGAATTATTTTGAGTGTATAGAAATTAAATAATTGGAAGAGTTGTAACAAATGCCCTGAACCATGCTTTATATTTTATAGATAGATATCATAGTGAGACAAGCTTCTGAAAATTGATACCATTCGCCCTAAACCTTGCACTCGTTGTAAATATGTACGGCGCTTCTCCCTTGTAAGGATAGCGATGTCCAGTGTTATAAAATGCATTCTATAAGACCGCATATGCATATGCGGCAACTTGGTGCATGGAAATGGGCGAGTTTTTTTAATATGCAGTAAATAAGTATGCTTTTGCGGATACAAATTATTATGCGGACGGATATGCGGTCGCATAAAATGTATATCGGCTTAAGCGTACGGTTATGAAGCGGGTTTGGGATTTTTATTATACCCGTATCTCAACCCAATAACTTAAGGCAACCATAAAACCTTAAGAGGTGTCATACTGAAGTTGAAGAAGATGATGAGGAGATGGACTCATAGAACGAATACGAAGAACTTCCTACTTTGACAACACCACCGAGTGATTGCTTAAGGCAACTATAAAACCTTAAGAGATATCATACTGAAGTTGAAGAAGCGATGGAGGATCAAGGTGATGAGGAGGTGGACTCAGAGATCGAATACAAAGAACTTCTTTCTAAACATTTGACGATACCAATGAGTAATTGTTTGAATTGTTGGACGATATTGATTCTAAGTAAATTCTATTTTGCTAGTTTGTAAAGATAATTAATAATTTAATTGCCTCTTTTGAACTTATTTAGTAATTATGATGATTGATGCACTTATGGTCTTGAAATTATTTGCATTCCGATTTTTCAATCTTATGAATCAATTTAGCATTTTGCTATGAATATAAAATAGCATGGATTTACGCATAATTGAGATGTGTTCTTCTTTTAGCATTGCATTACTATTATTATCTTGCATATTTGAAATAAGTTGATGACTTATAGCTCATCAATATTCATGATATTGAAATTATGGATACTAAATATTTTGCATACATGTTAGGTATTTTTTTTTGTATTTATCATTTTTTCAGCATTTATATTTATTTGGTTTTATTAATTTAAATAATGCAAACGCATATATGCAACGCATAATTCGCTTATGCGCTATGCGGTACTCAAGCGCATAAATTCGCATATCACATTCCATAACATTGGCGGTGTCCAACAGAAGGACACAGTTAATCTATGTCAATCACTTTTTTAATGCTTAAAATGTCCTACCAGCCAAGGTTTTTAGGAGAATTTATTATATTTTCATATGCTTACTCCTTATTAACCTTACAATATGGATAAAAACAACTATCATTCCCTTTTAACATATAATTTTGACCACTATTCGAATGATTTGAGTATAATACAAATTCAATATCAGATGCAAATATTTTACATGTAATAGCAAAGACATGCATATCTAGTCCTGTCATCATGCATATGAAGTGGTAATGAACAGGGAATAGAAAAAAATGGTGGTAACTTCAATATGTATTGATAGACTACACAATTGTCTTGCTGGAAACATCATTTATAAAAATAAAAAAAAACGTTTTGTCAATGAAGCAAAATTCATTCCTTGTCGAAACCAATGCTCATAGACTCTACGAAAAGAATAATCTTTATTTTCAAAAGCTATAGAAGGAATGAAATATTGGAAAATGGAGCACGGTCACAGTCTCGATGCTTCTATAACCAAGCATTACAAACAGGAACAAGCACAATTACAAATAACTAAGACAGATATCTGCAAATGAATTAAATTTCTAAAATATGCCACAAGTAACTCTTGCTTTTCCAAACCTTTAACACCACTGATACAAAGAGATCAATTCCCATCTGAACCCTAAACTCCTGTCACCCACCAAAAAAAAACCAAACCCAAATACTACAACAAGCACACAAACACACTTTGTATGCAAAATGTTGTTGAGATTTAGAGATCACAGTCAAATCTAATGACAACACCATGGAAATCAGCACATGCTAAGGACTCATAAAAAGGATAAAACATTACTGATATAGTTTACTAAAAAAAGGTTTTACATTACATATAATGCAAGTCAAAGCAACATAGTCAAAATCCTATTGGGCTTAACACATTTTCTAGCTGGAAGTTCTCTCATTCTTTTGGTTTCCTGTACCTTATTCCCCCTTAATCGTCGATGCTGGATATTGTCCTTTTGGTACAATGCAATTTTCCCCCATATCAAAAAGAAAAATGATGCATCAGCTGTGGCCAACTAGGCCATACAATTAGGTAATATAAAGCTTAATACTATAGAAAGAGATAGCTTTACACTCGTCATAACATACAATGCAGAAACCAGTAACTGCACTATATGTATAACTAGAAAAATTAAATCAAGGCAGAAACAGGGCATAGGTTTCAAATAATATAGGAAACAAGATCAATGCATATTTTAAGCTGGAATAAGCAAAGAACCCAATCAATGATTTAGATGTACCTGTTGTGAAGGAAATTCCAAGGTCATTGTGTCCCTCTCTGTTCTTTTCTCTACACATACAGGTGATCTGCGCTTGACCCTGAATATTTCAGGGTCAGAATCATCTTTCTCTAGTGAAACTGGAATGTCATAAGAAGCACCAGAGACGTCAGCTCTACCCAATCGATTTAAATCTATAGAGGGGCAAGCGAGAAGTGATAGACTTTGAGAGCATGTTGCTTGCATGGATTTTGCCTCATTAGAGTTTACACAACCCTGTATGGTACATCCAAATTCATATATCATGACATTTTGAATTAAAGTAATCTCTCTTCGTATAAAAACAATAACAAATGCAGCCATACTAAAAACCTTACATTTTGCAAAAACCTTTCATCTGTTCCTGGAGAAGACAAGGTAGATCCTTCAGAAGACATAGACCCCAATACAGCAGATCTGGGACGCTCTCTTTGAGAAATGCAATTCAAGTCTTGTGACGTCCCCTTGACTTCATCCCAAATCGCAGTACCTGCTTCAAATTCTATTTTGCAAAATGGTTTGTATCCATCATCTTCATCGCATGCAAACACAGTTGACTCTAGAGAGTAATCTACTCGCAGTAATTGTGTAACCTCCTTTACTATTCCATCTTCCTGTTCAAACTTCTGTGCTGCAGCCTCCAATTCTGAAAGATCATTTCTTAAAAAGATTACACGTTTACAACCACAAGGGCAACTTCTTATCTCTTTCCCTGCAACACAAATCACAAATAGTTAGCTTGTGAATTGAAGAAGGAAAAATATACAACTATGATAAATTGTATACCATGTCGGAAACACATAGGATCCACTGCGCAGTTACACTTAATGTAAGCTACATAGCAATCACGTTGGCAGATGATGCAAGGTACTGGCACAGGCATATCAGAATAGCAAGCTCGTGCTCTCGATTTCTTCAACCACCAACAAACGCGGTGCACAAGCCGCATTAAGTGGACGAAAGAAACCTTGATACAATGCTGTGAGGGTAAGTCCTCAGTTGATGAAAAACCTTTAGGACCAGGATTTAATAATTTATTATAAAGAAGCATTGCCTCCTTACAGAGAAGTTCCTCAAGAGGTAGTAAAGGCATCCTGTTAAGGAGTGCATAGCGCCGGCTTGCAGCAGCCCCAAGCAGAAACCAATCTCCAAGAGCAAAATTTACAGCTTCACCACAATTAAAACCTATATTGGATTGCAAGGGAGCGTCAGAAAAGAATTTCCAACAGGTATAATATGCTTAATAAAAAGAAAAAAGAGTTGAATAAACATCGCATAAACATCCCACCATGACTAAAGCCTGCATGATAAGCTCGAGGAAAGGTGATTATATACTCTCCAGGCTTTTGTACAGCTTTATAAACAGGTACATTATGTTTTAACAAAATGTTTGGAGGGAACATGGTTGTTTTCCCCAAAAGTATACTGAATGCTGCATCGACTCCCTCAGACGACAAAATTTCATGATTATAAACATGCTCCCAAACAACTTTTTCAAAATCAGGAGCTGCATGGCCTGGAATTCCATACCATGTTTTAAATGCTCCACAATGATGATAATTGATGCTGCAGTGATACAATCAAAATGATATTTAAAATTTCTTCATAATCACAATAATAGCAACGTATAAAAAATGATCTAGCTCCAGAAACATTGTATTCAAACCTGTACAGATAGTGATCTTCGACATGCCAAGCAAACATACTAAACAGCATCCCAATGTAAAGCATGGGATCTGTTACACCCTGCAATTAAACAAAACGAACTGTTAGGATGCTCAAGTATCTGCAACAGTACAGTCAAATTTAGAAGGCATACTTATAATGTGCTTACTGGAATTGCACTCCTGAGGAGTCGAAGTACAGATTTTGGCAACTGTGAAAGCCCCTGTGCGGTAAAATAAACGGTTAAGCATCAATCTCTTGGACAGATAAAAGGTTCATCAGAGGTAAAAATATGATACAACAAACAAAAGTTTAAGGATAACATTAACAATGTTTACAATGAATATTTAACAATAATTTGAGAACGGTGAGAAGAGTGGAACTTAGAGAATTTGGTTGTGGTGAAAAATATTCGGGGGAACCCCAGGCAATAAAATAAGCTTACTATAAAAATCTTCTACCCAATCAGATGCATATGCCATAAATTGGACATAAATCAACAAAGTTTAAACAGCACAGTATAGTAAAGGATCAGATACATTTGTGATAGCTACGAAGAACAAATATCCAAGTGTATATGAGGGGAACAATTGGTTGGTCGTACGCCAAAAATTACTTTTATATGGTTAAGGCATTTTTCATAGAACATTTCGCAAGTATTTTGGAGGTTAGATAAATCACCACCTTCAGGTTCCATTTACTTCTTCCAAGTTGATCACTAGGAGATGTTGAAAAAGCACTACCATCAACATCACATGCATACTCTACAAATTCTGTCTTTCCAAAAGCAAGTTCATGCCAAAACTGCTCTTCTACATACTTCGCTGGGAGACATCCGGTACTAGAATATCTTCTTGAAAATACCCGGTTCGCCATCTTCTCGAAATCACGAAATGTATACTTTCTGAGAAGCAATGCCAACACAGTCAAGGAAAGAAATCATAATCAAGAACAGAACTCTAAAAGTGAAACCTCACCTTCCACTCATGAAAAAAGTGACCTTATCATCTACAGCCCACTCAGCTAAGCGGAGAGGTTGAACTCTAGTAGTAAACTTAAAACTCAGTTTCTCCTTCATCAATACTACACCAGCAGGCACAGAAGCACTCACAGGAGAAGCTATCTTGCATATGCCTGAAGCAAGAGAAATTAAATTATGTTTTAAGTTTCCAGATGCTCCAAAAAAAATAAAAACAAATGAATTATCACATTTTTCACAGAAAAAGGTTCACCCAAAAAAACACTACAAGAATAAATGAAAGAGATCCCATTATACTCTCTGAAGTAGATTTTTCATAAATACTTAAATGTAACTAGAAACAGTTTAAGAAAAAGAAAAGAGCCTAACAACTTTGGACAGATATTTCAATAGGACAGCACTATGCATTAGTGTACATATTGTGTAGCAAAGTACAAAATTACAAATTGAAGAAAGATCAAAGACCATAGAAGAATTTTACATGTACCATAACAGGACATTCTTGAGAAGATAAGGCACACAGGCTGACTGAAGGAATTTTTTTTAATCAAACAAGAAAAGGAGCAAGCATAGATGTTTTTTTGAACTGGCCTGTAATCCCGCAAGCATGTTGGTATGCTTCAGAGTTGGTAGTTAATACATCCTTCTAAAGTACATTCAGTTTTTCAAACCAAACACGACTACATATTAAGTCACCAATGTCACATTTCTTTTTATTTTACAGGAATATCATTTCACAGTTGTGCAAAAACAGAAAATGGGAACATCCCTGAAGGCGTGGTATCACATTCGATTTATTGAGGTGATTGTACTGGTCCAGTGCAGTTTCCATTTTGAATTTTTCCTTCCAAAACCACAGGAACCCCATAATAAGTGACATATGCCGATACTGTTATGTAAAAAAAAGATACGATTTAACTTAGTAATCACTCAAATTTATGAGGAAATGAGCTGGATTGAAAAGCAGAAAGGCCTGTACTGCTTCTAGTTATCGTACGAAGGAAATCCAAATATCCTTCTTTTGGAGCATGCAACGGATGAAAATATATGAAGAGTTTAAAGGGTATTAAGCAGTCTCCCTCTGTGTCAAACCTATAGGTAATAACATATACATGTCGCTAGAAGTCACAAGAAAACAAATGAGGTATAATAATACTCCTTCCGTATCATTTTACTGGTCCTTTTTTCTTCTTTAAACACTTGTTAATAAGAGAATAATCACTCTAAAATATAAAATATCATAAGTGACAAGTTCCTAATTTAACCATACGATAGTCTTCATTTATTCACCAATTAGAGTTAAATTTAAAACCTCATAAGTTCATACATAAAGTGCATTCGTTTTAGAGGCATGGAGTAAAACATGCTTCTTGATATTCAAAGGGACGAGTAAATTGAAACAGAGGGAGTAATAAATATATACATACCATATTTTGAAGCTACAGGAGCAATCTTTTGAAGATATATTAGAGGATCTTCAAACTCCTCCATTGTGGGGGAGAATACAGGGCACTCTGGAATCTTATCAATCCACTCTAAGTTAGACATGTCAAATTTTTCCACTTTATGCTTCGAATATGCACCTTTCCCAGAACCACCAACATGAGAAACTGTATCTAAATCATTTGTCCCACATGAGGAACTTTTTAAAGCATCTCCTCCGCTTCTACTCATCGTATAGCATTTGTGCCCTCAGCAGCAGCTGCAACTACCGATTTCATTCGCTTCAGCCTTTTTCGCTTCAAAATTTTCAAACCTTTTGTGCTCCAAAATTTCTATCCCACTTTTAACCTCTCTAGACATACAAGCCTTTCCTACCACCTACCGGAGAAGAGAGACAAGATAAGAGAGTGGACTAGAATAAATTCTAACCAACGAATACTGCAAATCATGAAATACAATGGTCTCACATAACAAGGATCCATTAAAGAGGATAAGCTCCAAACTCTGAGGAGGATAAAGTCCACCAAAACTGCGAGCATATTATTTTTTTCCTTCGTTAACCAGTAATTGCATAGAAATTCTACCATCATTCAACATATCAAGAAAGACATTTATCGTGAATTAGAAAAACCCTCTACCCAACACCCTATGAAACCAACTACATTGCGCAATGCACCACTTATTTACCCATTCAATGTTTTAATAATCTAATAGGTTAAGGACGGGCTTTAATAAAGCCTACAAACTGATTGCATGCAACAATGAAACTACATGAAAATTAAAATTAATCAAAAATGACAGATGTTGCAGAGCTTTGTCTATAAGTCTGACAAAATCATGGGATACAAACCAAAGCATATATTTCTTCATGACTTGCTACGAATTCGTTTTCTTTTGAGATAGGATATAAAATTTCTATACTGAAAATGACCGGCAAACTATGTAAGGATATCACACTCAAAAACCTCATTCATTTTACATTTACAAGTTTCAACAAGCAATAAAATGTTCTCAAAATATAAAGAAATTGAGTACAGCAGACATGCAATATGGAATAAGTTTTTAGGGAGAAATTTTTTTCTCAAAAATAATTTTTGGTAAATGGGAGTAAAATTATCTAAGCCTGCCGCATCACAAAAGTCACATAACAAAGATTAAAAAGGAAACATTTTCAAACATGGCACAAAATTTTACTGAAAAAATAAAAATTGCAATTTCTATTTCTGGAATCTGCTCTTAAATACCTACAAAAGATCAAATAGTAGCATCTTATGAACAGTAAAATCTGCAAATTTTAACAGGTTAGTAATCGCGAAAAGTCAAACATTGCTGATTTTCATAAAACAAAAGAAACGAATATCTCTGTACGATCATAAATAAACGTCAAAAAAACGCCTCATAATCATAAACAGTATAATTAGAAGATTCGCCTAAATTAAGAGCCTGATAGGCTCCAAAAATATAAAAATTACCAATAAATTCGCCTTACAAACTCAATTATCGTCATCAGTAATCAAATTAACCTCAAAATTAAAGAAATCCAGAATCTCATCCACGTACCATTTCCCACCAAGCTCGGATCCAAAGCAAAATATCCAAATTCCTCCAAAAAACGATCAGCAGACCTCCGATTTCCCTACGAACTAACTCACATTATTGTTTCCTTTCCAAATTCGAGGCAAAGATCCAAACTTTACGCCCAATGCAAGAAAAAAAACCTCGGTATATTCCAAATTCCGAAGCGCGAACGGCGGCGAAAGCGGCAGAGGAGGTTTCCAGCGAGAGATGCGATTCCCCGGCGAGCGAAAGATAGAAAGGATCGAAGAGAAAGGAAATCGTTGAAAAATTCGCCCAAATGGGAATAGAGCGCCTTTAAATAAAATTCGGCGAATAATTAAATTAAAAAGAGAGAGAGAAAGCGAAGCAGTTTTTGGTAATTCGACCAAACGCCTCGGTAACGGAACCGCTTTTATCGCCCACATTTCTCGTAGCGTCCGCGTGGTTTACTATTGTGCCCTCACGGAACTGACCGAACTCCTTCGGATTTAAGGTCATCTTCGTAATTTCGTTGATGGACGGAGGGCCATCGACGGAACGGTGACGGAATCTTTGTGCAGACGTTTCGTTGCACTCAAGTCAGAGCTCAAAATCGCGCGATAAATTGAGAATATCGTATCGAGGCAGTTACATCGAGAGGACCGAAGGGAGAAACCGCGATAGAGATTGCCACGTGGCAAAGTGTGATGGCTTCGAGGAGAGATCAGGCGCTGGGCAATCGACACGTGTCTGTTAGCCAGAACGGAATGAGCTGGCTGGTTAAGGCCCAATGGTCACGGGTTCGGTCTTTTCTTCGACCGGTTCGGTTTTTTCCCCCACGGAGTTAGGATTTGGTTCTAAGGTCGGGTCTTGATTTTGCCCCTTTCCAAGTCGGAAGGTGTAAAATAAAATTTTTGTTCTTTTTTCTCTTACCTTTAATATATGAAAAATTATCATCGAGTAAATTTTAACACAAAAAACACAATCCAATTGGTATAGCAATGCGGAGTAATGTTAAATCAAACATGATCTGAACGTATTTGAAATTTAAACTCATGCTAAAACTTATTTTTTAGGGCATGCAGCGATGGTCTAGGTTTCAACTTAAAAGGCGGATGAATGTACTCAGAAAATGTATATGGCTAAACTGATGGTAATTGATATATCAAAAGCATCACATGACGTATATTATCTATTCTGAAATCATCATGTAATATTTTAAGTAGTGGTATGATTTTTGTACCTTTTATTGCTAAAGAAAACTCTGCATTTTAGATAACTAAATATATTCCTTATGTGTTCACTCTTGTGAATCCTAAGTTTATTATATTCATGAATACTATGTTTCTACAAAATATCAACTTGGTATGCTCGAGGAACAAATATTAATAAAGTATAAGGAATGGTTTCAGACAGCATACGCAACATAAACATTATCTTTGGCAGTGCCCAGTGAACAAAGGCAGAGCTAGGGTGGGTCTAGGTTAGACACTCGACTCACCTGGATCGATGGAGGCGGCTTTATGTATGTGCCTCTGTTTTGATTAAGTATAAAACATAACACTCGTAGTCTAACCTAATCAGGTGTTTCAGCGGTTGGTCATGTGATCATATGTTTAAAGCTGCAGGTTTAAATCCTTACCTTAGGAAAAAATATACAATTTTTTTCTCAATATCCTTTGCAGCGCACACACGTTCACTTCTATTGATCTATTTCAGAAACCACCTTTAAATCCCTACCCTTATATTTAAGCTATACCTTTCTTACACATTTCATAAAATATACCCTTTCATGAATTATTGTTTATTGATTTGAACTCCAAAAAGACTTGTAAATCAATTACCAAAAATATGTTATTTAAATTGAGTCCTGATGGAGGTACTTTTCGGGTCTCCCTTAGATGTTGTCTTCCGTCGATCTCCCGGTGGATTTGGAAGGTGATCTCCTGTTGCGTGCGGGTCCCAATGGGTTTTGAGTAGATTGGTGATTTGAGGAGTTTAACGCCGAGTACCTGCAAAAAAGTCCCGGGGTGGTTTGGTACCACCGAGGACCCTCCGACGATCAAGTTAGTACCAGATCCGAGCAGAATAACGGCTACGTGGAATAAAAAATGGCTTACTTGACCCCTCTGTGATGGGGATTTATATAGTGGTGGCGGCACGCAGCAGCAGGCGCGAGAATCTCGCCGGCAGTTACGCTCCCGACGTCACGCCCGCGTAAAGAGCGGATCGCCCATTAATGGGGATCGTGATGGCGTGGAACGTGGGATGTTGCTGACGGAGAATCTGCGCGTGGCGAGATTTGCGGAGCGGCGGTTACGCCTACGAGTGGTGGAGTTGATCAGTCGGAGGAACCGAGAAAGATGGCCTTGGCAAAGGAGCTCGTGAACGAGCGCGAGGGCCGAGGAGTTTTCGGTCTTGTGGCAGCTCGGGGCGAGCTGAGAGGCCGAGGAGGCCAAATTTCAGGGGGCTCTGAGGTGTGCCAGCTTGTGCTTGCAGGTCGGGTACAGGGGTGGCCTGGTCGGCCCCTGTGGCCCTTTCTTCTGAGTTCTGGGACATGTCATCTGCCACGTGTCCTGATCTTGGAGACCGCCAATATTGAGCATCATCATTAGCTCCCTACTCTTGTCCCGACCAGCTAGCGGGTCGGGTCAGAAGTGGACTGCCAGGCCGCCTGGGGTGAGCTCCCTCCTAAGGTTTCGTCGGGACGAGTCCCCGGGCTGTCGGCTGTCTTTTTTGCCAACGAATCAGGGCGAGATCTCTGCATTTAAAGAAGGTGCGTCGGTTCGCGCATCCTGTCAGTGAAGCGACAGTCCATGTGTCAAGCATCGGTTGGCCGACGCGACGTGTGCAGACCTGCGACGCCTGATGGGGGTGCGGTCCAGTGTGGGAACGATAAGTGGAGCGATCGGAGCCATTGGATGCGAAGAAGCGTTTTTGGCGGGAGATGAAGGGCGTCGTTGGATGAGGTCGTTCGCGGAGATAAGTAGAGGCGGGGCCCGCTCCAGTGCCCCTACTCTTTCATATTTCCTTTCTTCTAAGTTTTGGCAGCTCGGCGCTCTTCTTCTTTTGGATACATGGTTCGTTCCCACCCTTTGGGTTTCTCGTTCCAGAGGGAGGCCAGCGGCGCGGCCGTGCCCCTGGCTGGCTCATGCCCTGCGCCGAATGTTCCGCCGGCGATAGGGTCGTCCGCTTCTTGACGGATCCCGGTGATTGTTCCGGTGGCGGCCAGAGACGTCCACGGCCATCCGAGCCCCAGACTAGAGACAGAGGGGAGGGCGAAGACGGGAAGAGGAAAAGGACAATCTCTCGTGCGCCGCAATCGATGGTTCCTGAGGGGATTCCCGTGCAAGGGGGTGATGCCATCTTCATGGCTCCATCGGGGCTTTTCGTCGCTGCCGGCCTGTTCGCCGGGATGGAAGAGTCGGCCGGGGGAAGGCTTCCGCACGGCACCCTGAGGGTCCAAATGGAGACCATAACCCAAGGGGCGGTCCAGATATGAACTTCTCTACGCGTTGTTTTTGACCTTCCTTTTTTTGGCTCGAGCGCCCCCGAGTTTCTCATCCACTTCCCATCAGGTCCTTCAACACCGTGCCTTCGCTATCCGTATGGAGGCTGAGGGGGCGTTCCATGCACCAAGGCCAGCAGAAGCGTTTCCATCGGAATTTGAGGCCCTGCGGCGTGACCTGTCTCTGGAGAGGGCGAGGGCCGATGTCCTAGCAGCCCTTGCAGAGGCTGCGGAGCTCGCCAATTCAACGAATCGGGGCGCCTACCGTCGCCTGAGTGCATCCCGCCGAGTTGCCGAGAGGAAGCTGGCGGATCTGGCCGATCGTCTCGCGGTCATGGAGAAGGAGAGAGACGCTAGCAGGGGGATGCCGAGGCGGCGCTTTTGGTGGCCGAGATTGCCAAGGCTCGGGCTAGGAAAGCTGTGGCCAATTATAAGATGTCTGAGCAGTTTTACGTCGAGCTTGGCCAGTATTCCGCCGTCGCATGGAATAAGGTTCCGGATACCATGAAAGAGAAGCTTCCCGAGTTCGCCGATGGCGAGCTCTGTGCTCGGGTCCCACTCCCGGCGGCAAGGCCTCCGACTGACAGCGATGAGGGAGGCGAGGCGCACCCATGGTGGCAAAACCTCCGGTGGTGAAGCCTCCGGCAGGCCGCGATGAGCGAGGCGCAAAGGGGGGTTTGCGACTTAGGCCCTTTTTTGTAAGCCTCCGGGCAGTTTGTAAGGCTAGGGAGCTCAAAGTACCCATTGTAAAGTCTTTGCCTTTGGTAATAAAACTTTTTTTTCCTTTGGTTTTATCGGTTTGCACTTTATCTTCTGTTTATGAAGAATGCTCGTAAAATACCTCTGCTTGCACGGTTGGGCTTCCATGTCAGGTCGGCTATCTGTCCAGCGATCGTTCATCGAGTTGATTTCAGTCACTTGCCAAGCGTGCCAAGCGCTGCTGAGAAGGAGGTGTCTCCATGGCCCCGAAGTCGAGGGAGGATCGCTCGAGACTTGGATAGACCTGACGCCCCTTGTTGGTGCCTCGGATCCTCTGCATGTGATGGGCAGAGGGCTGTCCCCCATATTTGTGCCAAGGATGGATGGGAAGCTGCTCGGTTGCCCCTTAGCGAGGGCTTTTGATTTCTGGCGCTGCGAGCAACGACCACTAGCTGGGGACGGTCGAGCGAAGGCCGGGCTCGACTGCCTCTGGGAGGACTTTAGGTCCTTAGCGTTGGAGGGGCTGCAGGAAACCCACTAAGGATGACCGGGCAATGAAGCTGCGCGTATCACGTCCCGCTTCCCGGTGTACGGCGAAGTGGGCGCGACGAGGCCCGCTACGTATATACTCAGAAGTACATACGCTAAGCGAATCTAAGCAATATAAAATAAACACAAGAGACAAGAAATGAAAAGAACAGCAACTTTTTATTTATTAACATTCTTTGTACAATACATGAAAGGAAATACAACTGAAATAAAACGATGCCTAAACAGTGGCATAACAGGAAATGAAAAGTACCGAAAAGAAAAGTGTACAATGAAACTACAGTGCAGGGTCCTCAGTAAACTGCTCCAAGTCTTCTTGCAATGGCTCAACCTCTGCCAATGCCGTCAGCGAACAGGTCGCTCGGTAAGTCCCAAAGGTAAGAGGGAGGTAGAATAAGACAGAATAAGAAGATACATTCTAAAGTGTAAACTATTGTTGTAATGTTATGTTAACGCTGTTGTTTGTAACTTGGTACAGAAGAATGCCAGTGTATACGAGGGGAGTCTCTATATGCCAGAAATTAAGGGCACGTATAGTACAAGGTACCGTTTATGCCACGGTACAACAGCAATTGGATTGAGGTTAGGTGTGTTAAATCTGACCACCTCGTGCCACCTCTAACACCTTCCGTACCAATCCACCCCTTAAACCCCGCGATATCTTGTTTGCATTGTTATCTTGTAAATTGTGTTGTTTGTATGATTGATTGACTGACTGACCGAAACCATGCTATCAGGAAACGGTTATAAACGTAGAGTCATGGAATACTGGGAATCATGTAAAAGGAATATCCATGGTTCGGTTCAGCCAGATTGTATAAACTGGTAATTGTATTCATGGATTCATGTGTTCATATTGAATTGGAAACTTGTAGATTATGGATTGACTTGAATCATATTCAAGTCAGATTAATTAGACTCAAATCCGAGTCAGACAATCAGAAATGTGAAACGAAGTCATATAACTGTTAGGGTCCTTAGAGTAATTTATAAACTTGAGGGGTTTTTATGTAAAAATACTTTTATATACTTTTCAAAATATACCTCAGGTATTTATTTCTCGTCTTTAGAGTTGTGGATTTTATGTTGTGATATTTCTAGTGAAAATATCCTAGTTTTATAAATAAGGGTATTTATCTGTAATATTGATTTAATTGAAGTTCATGGTAATTTAGTGTAAAATTTACTATTGTGATTTTTAGAAAAAAGTGGAAAATTTATATTATAATAAAATAAATATTTAAATGATAAATATATATATGTTTATACAAAATATAATTTTAATAAATATTTTATATTCCAGAAATCTCATTTTCTTAAGATGTCGTATTTTAAACCTTTCGAGACCGAATGCCCCTTGCGGAGGTCTGAATCTCGCACTACTAGCCCGAGAGTGCGCGATAAACCGCACGATCCCGAACGGGTTCCCCAAAGATGGGTTGTAGCGGTGCTTTGCAAAGATTGTAAAACACTAATCTTTTAGAAAACGGTTTTATAAAATAAAAGGTATTTATTTGCAAAGTGTAGTTTTCCGTATTTTAGATTCTAGGGTTTCCTAAGCCGACTAGCCTATTTCTAAAAGGTCTAAACGACAAGTCGTTAGAAGTCTCAAATCGCCTCTTCACCGCCAATTGTGGCCAGGTAAGTACAAGTGAGGAGGGAGGGATCTGCTCACGAATCGTGAGGCGGGCCTTTTAAAGTTACCTAAGATCACTCGTCTAGCCTAGACACCACAAAGTCAGTTTAGATAAACGATCGATATCCACAACTTATCGTATTTTCCTAGTAAGAAATATTTATGTAAAAACAAACCTAAACCTTTAAGAATGGTTCTATGAAGATTATGGTATTTTAATAAAAATTTCGTTTTATCGTATTCTAAATTTTTATGAAATCATTTTAGGGTTTGTATTTACGTGTGTGTGGAGGTAGGTCGTTATCTTGTGCTCTACTTTAATTGTATAGTAAGGTTAAGGGGTTAAATGTGAAATTGAAATTTCATGGTATTAAAGTGAAAATACGGTAAATTGAAAAGGTTATCATTTCATGTGTGAAAACTTATTCAAATTGATTTTTACAAGTTTAGTGGTCAAGATGAAGGTGTTTAGGAATGATTGAATTGATTAGAAGAAGAAAAATAAACATTATGGTATTAATGTGAAAAAGAATACGATATTGCAAAAGTTATCATTTCATGTGCGAAACTTTGTCCAAATTAGTTGTTATGTGATTAATAGTCAACATGGATAAGTTTAGGTATTATGCAATTAGTGACAAGTGAGATTTTATAGAAAAACCGAATCGGAAATCGGTTTGTTCCGATTTCCGTCGGATTTCGAAATTCCGTATTTTAAGAAGTAGAAAGAAGAAAAGAATGGGACTTACGGGTTTCGATCTATACTAAAGAGTATAGGGGAACTAGGGGAGTGGCCGAGGTGTTGTTTCGTCGCCGGTTGTTTCAAAGAACGTCGCCGGAATTCCGTCAGCGCTTCGCCGTGAACTCGGTTTCAAAGCACACCCTTCTTGTGAAAATTTCAAGATAGTAAACCTAGTGTTTTGGGATGATAGGGTAAGGGGGTAGGGGTCTATTTATAGGATAGGCTAGGGTAGGGTAGGTGAAAGGTTTTTATTTTTAAAAAAATGTAAAAATTAAAGAAAAATCATTAAAATTTGTATTAAATTGGGTGTAATTAACATTTGAGAACCGATCCATTAAAATGAAGTAAACAGGGGAGTTTAGAAGACGAAAATGCGACTTTTTCGTTTTGGGGGCTCGGCCATCCGGCCGAGTCCGGCGATCGTCGGGTGCAGGGTCCTCTGATGTAGCTCATGGTATACTCACTTTTTAGGGTTCAGTTCATCTTTTGGGAGTTCCCGTGGACTGTTGGGCTTCCAAGAATTTTAAAAGAAAAATAATCTAAAAATAATTTGGGGCATGGGATTCGAACTCTGGTGGCTTGGTTCAGCAGTGCAAGGTATTACCAATGAGCTACAAGCTCCTTCTTGTAATTATTGTGGGAAAATAGATACTTAAAGTGATAACAGTAACATTAAATACTCCAAGTATACTTTAAATTTAAATCAAATTTATGTATATAAAAATTGGAGTTGTTACAATCTACCCTCCTTACAAAAATTTCGTCCTCCAAAATTTACAACTTTTATTTGAGGACTAGTTTACAAAAAGGTGAGGATATCTTGCACGCATTTCATCTTCTCTTTCCCACGTGGATTCTCCTGGAGCGTCTTTTCTCCACATTACCCGGACCAAGTTAACTTCCTTGTTCCGAAGTGTCTTCACTTTCCTGTCCAGGATTTCCACAGGTTGTTGCTCACAAGACAAGTCGGGCTGTATAGTGAGCTCGGAATGATCAAGTACATGACTGGGGTCACTCACATACCTTCTGAGTTAGGATATGTGGAACACGTTATGCACTCCTTCCAATGAGGGTGGAAGCGCTAATCGGTATGCCACTTCACCGACTCGTTCGAGTATGTCGAACGATCCAATGTATCTCGGACTCAATTTACCCCGTCTTCCAAATCGGATCACTCCGCGGTTCGGAGATATCTTCAAGAATACATGGTCTCCTGGCTGAAACTCCAAGTGTCGTCTCTTTGCATCAGCCCAGTGTTTCTGTCGATCTTGGGCTATGCACATTCTTTCCCTGATAGTACGAACCACATCAACGGTCGCTACTATCATCTCTGGTCCAAGAAGTTCCCTATCTCCGATGTCGTCCCAACTTAATGGTGATCGACACTTCCTCCGATATAATGCTGCAAAAGGTGCCATTCCTATGCTTGCTTGGTAGCTGTTATTGTACGCGAACTCCACAAGATGTAGGTGATCTTCCCACGATCCTTTGAAGTCTAGCATACACGCTCTGAGCATATCCTCCAAGATCTGAATAGTTCGTTCCGACTGACCATTTGTTTGTGGATGATAAGCCGTGCTGAAGTTCAGACTTGTTCCCAAGCTAGCTTGCAGACTCTGCCAAAATTGCGATTGGAATCTGGTGTCGCGATCAGAGACAATGCAGACCGGTACTCCATGAAGTCTCACAATTTCCTGTATGAGTTCATGGGTATCAGAGATAGTACATTATGAAGAGTTTAAATCATAATTAGATTATTACCTCCATATACTTCTTTGCTAGTGTCTCAGTTGATTGGCCAACTCGAAATAGGATGAAGTGAGCCGACTTTGTGAGTCGATCCACAATGACCCATATAGCATCGTTACCCTTTGTGCTGCGAGGAAGAGCAGTCACAAAGTCCATCGTGATGTGCTGCCACTTCCATTCTGGGATTGGTAACGGTTGAAGTAGTCCAGCTGTCCTGTGATGTTCAGCCTTTACTTGCTGACACACCAAGCATTTTGCAACGCTTCTGGCTACTTCACGCTTCATTCCATGCCACCAATAATTCTGACGTAGATCTTTGTACATTTTGGTACCTCCAGGATGTACTGAGTAGGGAGAGCTGTGAGCTTCTTTCATTAACTCTTCCCGAACAGGACCCTTTGGTACACACAATCTGCTGCCGTATCTCAAAGATCCGTCTTCATGGATGATGAAATCTGTTCTGAGTCCATTCTCCACTTGTTCTCTGATCCTTTGCAACTTAGCATCACTTGCTTGAGCTGCTTTGATCTGATTGACAATGGTTGATTGAACTTGTAGATTCATCAAACTTGAAGTATCACCTGGCATGACTACTTCAATCTCCATCTGATGCAAGTCTTGCTGAAGCTTCCACTGAGCGGTGAGATTCATCGATAATGGTTGGCGACTAAGAGCATCAGGTACTACGTTCACCTTCCCTGGATGATATTGCAAGTTGATATCAAAGTCCGCCATGAGTTCTAACCATCTTCTCTGCCGCATATTCAACTCCTTCTGAGTAAACACATACTTCAGACTTTTATGATCTGTGTAGATGTTCACTCGTTCACCAAGTAAGTAGTGGCGCCAAATCTTGAGAGCAAAAATGACGGCTGCCAACTCCAGATCATGCGTCGGATAATTGCGCTCATGAGTCTTCAGTTGTCTTGAAGTATAAACCACAACCTTACCGTGCTGATGTAGAACACATCCTAATCCCTTACCGGATGCATCACAATGTACTTCGAATCCTCCAGATTGATCCGGTATTACAAGAATAGGTGCAGATGTCAATCTCGACTTGAGTTCTACGAAAGCTTGTTCGCATGCTTCTGACCACACAAATTCTTCATTTTTTCGTGTGAGCTTGGTCAGGGGTGTTGCTATCTTTGAGAATCCTTCAATGAACCTTCTGTAATATCCAGCTAAACCCAAGAAACTCCGAATGTCCTTCACTGACTTTGGTGTAGGCCATTCGCTCACTGCTGAAACTTTGGCTGGATCCACCGAAATTCCTTCTCCTAATACGATATGTCCAAGAAAACCAACTTGATTTAGCCAAAACTCGCACTTGCTGTACTTGGTATAAAGCTTATGTTGTCGAAGAGTTTCCAGGACAATTCGTAGGTGCTTTGCATGCTCTTTCCGATTCTTAGAATATACCAGGATGTCGTCGATGAAGATGACAACAAACCTGTCTAAATACTCCCGGAAAACTTGATTCATTAGGTTCATGAATATTGCTGGTGCATTGGTCACTCCAAATGGCATCACTAGAAATTCGTAATGTCCATAGCGAGTTCTGAAAGTTGTTTTGTGAATATCAGCTTCCTTGACCTTCACTTGATGATAACCTGAACGAAGATCCAATTTAGAGAAAACACAAGACCCACTTAGCTGATCGAATAAATCATCGATGCGCGGGAGTGGATACTTGTTCTTTATAGTGACTTCGTTCAAGGCCCTATAATCGATGCACACTCTGTATGAACCTTCCTTCTTCTTCACCAGTAGTACAGGTGCTCCCCAACTTAAAATGCTGGGACGAATCCATCCTTTCGCCAATAATTCGTCCAACTGTGTTCGAACTTCCTTCAAACCTTCCGGACTTAGTCTATACGGTGCTTTGATCACCGGTTGTGCTCCTGGTACTAAATCAATACTGAATTCAAGAGCTCGATCGGGAGGCAAACCTGATATATCGTCAGGAAATACATCGTCGAACTCTCGAACTACCTCCGGTCTTAATTCTTCTTCCGCTTGGGTTGCCGCAACTATTGATTCCCTTGGCTTCGCTTTGTAGGTGCCTGGCTCCAGGGTACGATCTCCGCTCTTGAAATAGAAAATCGGATGGTCTGGAATCTCGAATACTACCCTCCTTTGACGACAGTCGATGGTAGCATAAAAGATTCCAAGCCAATCCATTCCTAGAACCACATCGAAGTTCGGTATGTCCAGTACTTTGAAGTCAGCATAAAACTCTCGACTGCAGACGACGACTGGACACAGGCTATATCCCATAGTTGCCTTTAGAACGCCATTTCCGGAACTGACATTCCAGCTAGATACAAGCGGTGAGACTGGAATCGCATGGGTTCGGACAAACCGTTGCGACATAAAGCAGTGGGATGCTCCAGTATCAAACAGTGCAAGTGCAGGTAGTGAAGCTACTAGGATTGTACCTAAGGTATATGGGATATGTTTTAGGTATAGGGAAAGTGTGTAGGTAAACAAGGCTAAAAGATAAGTTTGAGAAGGAAGTTTACCGGTAATAACTTGGCCAGTGGCCTCAGCTTCTTCCACAAACATCATGAAAGCCTGGCGCTTTGGCACATTCCTCCTGGTCTGAGGAGCATTCCTCAGAACGTTCCTTTGAGCTTGATGGAACTGTCGAGGAGGTGGTGCAGCTTGCGGTCCTCTGGGTGGTGCAGGCAGTGCAAGTCTTAGAGCAGGGGCTTGGATGGCTGGACGCTGTGGATAATTGTTTGCTGGCCTGGGTGCAGCAACTGAGTTTTGTTTATGAGGACAAGCCCCAATACCATGAGCAGATGAGCCGCAGACCAAGCAAAGGTTGTTCGCACGTCGGCAATCTCTAGCCAGATGCCCATTTCTCTTGCAGTAATTACAAAAGGTTGGGCCGGGTCTGCTGATTGGTGCTCCAGGACGTCGTGGCACAAAAGGTGGTCTGGACGAGGCTCCACCTGCCATCTGGTTGGCAGGACGCTTGATTCTTGCAGACTGAGGTCTGCCCCTTGCTTTTATCACTGCCTCATAACTGCGGGCAGCTTCTAGAGCATCCTCATGAGTCAAAAATTTTCCTGTGGCTAAAGCAGCCTGAATCTCCGTGTCCAGTCCTTGTTGGAAATGACGGGCTCTGATATCGTCCGTCGGTATTAAATGTGCCGCGAATCTGTTCAAGGATAATGTTAGCTGTGTGGTATGTGATATTTATAATTGAACTATTGCGACATATCTTACCGGCTCAACATGGTGAATTCAGCGTCGTATTCATCTACCGATTTGTCCCACATTGATCCTTGCTGTAGATGAATGAACTGCTGCTCCATGGCAAACCTGGCAGTCACAGGAAAGTATTTCGCGTCGAACTTCTCGCGAAACGTTTTCCATTCAATAGGCTGCGCAAGACGGCTTTCTTCCGCCTTCCACCAGTTGTGAGCGTTGTCCGTGAGTTGTAGTTTCGCTACACGGACCCAAGCGACGTCTGGCACTTGTGCTGCGGCCAGATCATCCTCGATACTTTGAGCCCATTCCTCAGCTTCCAGAGGGCTCCCCTTTCCTGAGAACTGCTTCGGATGTAAAGCCCTGAATTGCTTTACCCCCGGAGCGTCAGTCTCGGGACGGTTCAAGAGTTGTTGCTGTCCCTCGAGAAGGCTGCGGATTGCATCAAGTAGCACTGTTTGCTCAGTAGGTGGCGCAGGAACAGCTGGTGTGAGAGGTAGTGCTGGATGTGTTGTGTTGACGTTGGTGCTGGTGTTGTTCGGGGAATCCATAACCTTGAAGAAAAATTTGGGTTAGGACAGATTCAAGTACATGAAATGATAAGATTCAAGGAATAGAAATTTGTA
Organism: Agapanthus africanus; assembly: GCA_030015575.1. Classification (NCBI taxonomy): domain Eukaryota; kingdom Viridiplantae; phylum Streptophyta; class Magnoliopsida; order Asparagales; family Amaryllidaceae; genus Agapanthus; species Agapanthus africanus. The sequence continues at coordinate 902,766,954 of JASDDO010000024.1, read as the reverse complement.
AGATTCAAGAAACATGAATTGTAAAGAATGTTTTAGTTGCTGGTTCTTGTGTTATATTGCTTAGGTTGTTCACGCAGACCAGAACTGCATGATAGGGATTCATACAGCTCAGACCTGCATGGGCCACCAACAAAACCTGTCACGCCCCGCTTCCCGGTGTACGGCGAAGTGGGCGCGACGAGGTCCGCTAGGTATATACTCAGAAGTACATACGCTAAGCGTATCTAAGCAATATAAAATAAACACAAGAGACAAGAAATGAAAAGAACAGCAACTTTTTATTTATTAACATTCTTTGTACAATACATGAAAGGAAATACAATTGAAATAAAACGATACCTAAACAGTGGCATAACAGGAAATGAAAAGTACTGAAAAGAAAAGTGTACAATGAAACTACAGTGCAGGGTCCTCAGTAAACTGCTCCAAGCCTTCTTGCGATGGCTCAACCTCTGCCGGGTCTAAATCATCTGACGACATTCAAAGAAGAGAGAAACAGAATGTCGTCAGCGAACAGGTCGCTCGGTAAATCCCAAAGTTAAGAGGGAGGTAGAATAAGACAGAATAAGAAGATACATTCTAAAGTGTAAACTATTGTTGTAATGTTATGTCAACGCTGTTGTTTGTAGCTTGGTACAGAAGGATGCCAGTGTATACGAGGTGAGTCTCTATATGCCAGAGACTAAGGGCACGTACAGTACAAGGTACCGTTTATGCCACGGTACAACAGCAATTGGATTCAGGTTGGGTGTGTTAAATCTGACCACCTCGTGCCACCTCTAACACCTTCCGTACCAATCTACCCCTTAAACCCCGCGATGTCTTGTTTGCATTGTTATCTTGTAAATTGTGTTGTTTGTGTGATTGATTGACTGACTGACCGAAACCATGATATCGGGAAACGGTTATAAACGTAGAGTCATGGAATACTGGGAATCATGTAAAAGGAATATCCATGGTTCGGTTCATCCAGATTGTATAAACTGGTAATTGTATTCATGGATTCATGTGTTCATATTGAATTGGAAACTTGTAGATTATGGATTGACTTGAATCATATTCAAGTCAGATTAATTAGACTCAAATCCAAGTCAGACAATCAGAAATGTGAAACGAAGTCTTATAACTGCTAGGGTCCTTAGAGTAATTTATAAACTTGAGGGGTTTTTATGTAAAAATACTTTTATATACTTTTCAAAATACACCTCAGGTATTTATTTCTCGTCTTTAGAGTTGTGGATTTTATGTTATGATATTTCAAGTGAAAATATCCTAGTTTTATAAATAAGGGTATTTATCTGTAATATTGATTTAATTGAAGTTCATGGTAATTTAGTGTAAAATTTACTATTGTGATTTTTAGAAAAAGGTGGAAAATTTATATTATAATAAAATAAATATTTAAATGATAAATATATATATGTTTATACAAAATATAATTTTAATAAATATTTTATATTCCAGAAATCTCATTTTCTTAAGATGTCGTATTTTAAACCTTTCGAGACCGAATGCCCCTTGCGGAGGTCTGAATCTCGCACTACTAGCCCGAGGGTGCGCGATAAACCGCACGATCCCGAACGGGTTCCCCAAAGATGGGTTGTAGCGGCGCTTTGCAAACATTGTAAAACACTAATCTTTTAGAAAACGGTTTTATAAAATAAAAGGTATTTATTTGCAAAGTGTAGTTTTCCGTATTTTAGATTCTAGGGTTTCCTAAACCGACTAGCCTATTTCTAAAAGGTCTAAACGACAAGTCGTTAGAAGCCTCAAATCGCCTCTTCACCGCCAATTGTGGCCAGGTAAGTACAAGTGAGGAGGGAGAGATCCGCTCACGAATCGTGAGGCGGGCCTTTTAAAGTTACCCAAGCTCACTTGCCTAGCCTAGACACCACAAAGTCAGTTTACATAAACGATCGATGTCCACAACTTATCGTATTTTTCTAGTAAGAAATATTTATGTAAAAATGTAACAAATCTAAACCTTTAAAAATGGTTTTATGAAGATTATGGTATTTTAATGAAAATTTCGTTTTATCGTATTCTAAATTTTTATGAAATCATTTTAGGGTTTGTATTTACGTGTGTGTAGCGGTAGGTCGTTATCTTGTGCTCTACTTTAATTGTATAGTAAGGTTAAGAGGTTAAATGTGAAATTGAAACTTCATGGTATTAAAGTGAAAATACGGTAAATTGAAAAGGTTATCATTTCATGTGTGAAAACTTATTCAAATTGATTTTTACAAGTTTAGTGGTCAAGATGAAGGTGTTTAGGAATGATTGAATTGATTAGAAGAAGAAAAATAAACATTATGGTATTAATGTGAAAAAGAATACGATATTGCAAAAGTTATCATTTCATGTGCGAAACTTTGTCCAAATTCGTTGTTATATGATTAATAGTCAACATGGATAAGTTTAGGTATTATGCAATTAGTGACAAGTGAGATTTTATAGAAAAACCGAATCGGAAATCGGTTTGTTCCGATTTCCGTCGGGATTCGAAATTCCGTATTTTAAGAAGTAGAAAGAAGGAAAGAATGGGACTTACAGGTTTCGATCTATACTAAAGAGTATAGGGGAACTAGGGGAGTGGCCGAGGTGTTGTTTCGTCGCCGGTTGTTCCAAAGAACGTCGCCGGAATTCCGTCAGCGCTTCGCCGTGAACTCGGTTTCAAAGCACACCCTTCTTATGAAAATTTTAAGAAAGTAAATCTAGTGTTTTGGGATGATAGAGTAAGGGGGTAGGGGTCTATTTATAGGGTAGGTTAGGATAGGGTAGGTGAAAGGTTTTTATTTTTAAAAAAATTGTAAAAATTAAAGAAAAATCATTAAAATTTGTATTAAATTGGGTGTAATTAACATTTGAGAACCGATCCATTAAAATGAAGTAAACAGGGGAGTTTAGAAGATGAAAAGGCGACTTTTTCGTTTTGGGGGCTCGGACGTCCGGCCGAGTTCGGCGATCGTCGGGTGCGGGGTCCTCTGATGTAGCTCATGGTATACTCACTTTTTAGGGTTCAGTTCATCTTTTGGGAGTTATGGCCTGTGGACTGTTGGGCTTCCAAGAATTTTAAAAGAAAAATAATCTAAAAATAATGTGGGGCATGGGATTCGAACTCTGGTGGCTTGGTTCAGCAGTGCAAGGTATTACCAATGAGCTACAAGCTCCTTCTTTTAATTATTGTGGGAAAATAGATACTTAAAGTGATAACAGTAACATTAAATACTCCAAGTATACTTCAAATTTAAATCAAATTTATGTATACAAAAATTGGAGTTGTTACAGCGCGGTTGCCTCTTGGCGAGGGCTTTTGATCTCTGGCATCGTGGGTAGGCAACGACCAGCCTGGGACGACCGAGCAGCCGCGGATGCCTCTTGCGAGGGCTTCGATCCCTGGTGTCATAGGTAGGGAGCTACCAGCCGGAGTTGACCGAGCAGGGCAGCCGCTCGGTTGCCTCTTGCGAGGGCTTTGATCCTTTAGGACGGGGACCGAGCAGGGTTACTGCCCAGTGCCTCTGGGCGAGGACTTTGATCCCTATCGGTTGTGGTAGGAAGCTACCAGCCGGGGATAGTCGAGCAAGGACTCGACTGCCTCTGGGAGGACTTTGGTCCTTAGCGCGGGAGGGACTGTAAGAAGCCTACTGTAGGGTGTTTTTCGTCACCCCGTTGAGATGGGAATACGCGCGCGCTTGTCAGGCGTATTACAGATTCCCCCTGCCTAGAGTAGGCCGGGGTTTAATGATTGTGGGGATCCGAATCTCCGGCAGCCACGGACTAAGCTGCCGTTAATTACCCTTTGCATTTGGAGCGAGAGAACCTCCGATTGACGGGTTAAACTGGTCATGCGAACTCAATGTGCAGTGTTGTGTTTTGAAGAGGTTTTGAATATATCGGGGGCCTCGCAGAGTTTTTACGGGGGTCCCGCTACCCGGATAGCGGGCTGGGGGTCAAGGGGGCTAGCAGCCCCCTTGCGGGGTGCGGAGCAGCGCCCCGTTAGAAATTTTTTCTAACAAGGACAGTGTCGTGGAGTATGTGTGTGTGTACATATGTATACATATGAATATATATAAAAAGGGGGGAAAGGCATCCAGGATGCGTGGGGCCAGCGCCAGCGCTTTAAGCGCAAGAGCGCTCGCGCGCCACGTGTCAGCACGTGGGCGCTCGGGCGCTAGCGCTCTGAACGCAAGAGCGCTAGCGCGCCACGTGTCAGCACGTGGACGCTCGGGCGTTAGCGCACTGAGCGCTAGCGCGCCATGTGTCAGCACGTGGGCGCTCGGACGCTAGCGCTTTGGGTGCTAGTGCTCTGAGCGTAAGAGCGCTAGCGCTTTGGTCGCTAGCGCTTTGAGCGCAAGCGCGCTGGCGCTTTGAGCGTAAGCGCGCTAGCGCAAGCGCGCCACGTGTCAGCACATGGACACTCGGGCGCTAGCGCTCTGGGCGCAAGAGCACTAGCGCTTTGAGCGCTAGCGCTCCACGTGTCAGCACGTGGGCGCTCGAGCAGCAAAAGGGACTTGGTCCCTGCAATGGGAGTTGTACTCCCAGAAAGGAGCACTTATTATTCTGTGTGTGTGTGTGTGTGTATGAGGAGTTAAACTGTCATGCCCCGCTTCCCAAAATACGTAATACGAGGGGTTGATAAGGCTAGTCATGCTCCTACGGTCGAGGTAATATCTCTCCGTAGTCACACTTCAGATTCTAGCTTTACGTGGTAATCAGTAAACAATGCACAGGTAATGAGAAATGCTGTAACTGAAACAACACAAATACAAAGAACTAACCTGATGGAGATCAAAAGAGTATAGCTCTGGATAGCTGATCAAGATGTCCGCGATGTACGTCTGGTCCTGGTCATAGCTAGACCCACTTCTCACTCTGAGCATGCATACTCAGGTCGTCAGAGCGACGCGATAGCAATATATATATAGATGCAAGTGGTAACTTGTACAGTAATAATGAATAAATAACAGTAAATCAAGATGGCAAGATATGAACACGAAGTAGCCAATGCGGGTGTCTAATAGAGCAGGTGAACTGTAAAGCAGTAAAATAGTATGTCAGGTGTGTCGATTCAATAAGAAATGCATGTCAATATCACTATCCCTATCAGTCTCTAAGTCTCACTGTACAGGTCAATAAGCCTATCGTCGGTCCAAGTGTGAGAGTCAACCACTCGTGAGTATCCCCCACCCAAGGGTAGGACCCAAGGACAAGGGAACACGGGCCCAAGTCGCTCGCTAATAATCAGTGATAACCCTGTATATCTCCATATATCTCCATATGTGCCGGCATGGGACTCCCGAGAATCTGTTGAACTCACACTCAAACTACCCCGCACCCCGTGGTCTACATCAAACACCAACCATAAACTCAAATACCAGCCGGTCCATGACGAGTCTACGCGAGAACTGAAGACAGGGTCTCCATCAAGCATATCTCGACTGATACCTAAGCTAAATGGACAGTGTTTGGTGCCTTATCTGTGACACCCATACAAATGCTTCCATAATTGTCCCATACCAATTATAGTCATACTTATACACGTCCCACAGACGTCGACAATGCAATAAATCAATAGGGTCCACTGATTGTGTACAAATACGTGTCACTTCCACTTATCCATTCATGCTTAAACACTAACGTACTTGCCACAATCAAACACTAAAATCTAACACTGGGTAATGCACATGATCACTAGGTTACCAATGCAATAACATATATGTAATGTGATGAGAAATACGGTAGTTCAGGCACGGTTAAGATGTCATAAGTCGGTATCCTACCACTTGCATAATTTATCATAAATCATACTTTTGAAATTTAGCGAAACAATGAAAAGCTAGTAAACAGTATGTATAATTATCTATCCATCAAAATTGGTTTCACGTCAATCGGGTTTCAGGATCACTAGATATGACCAATTCATTTTAAGCGTTCCCTGCTGGAAATCCGGTTTCAGAATCGGAAGTCCGTTTCGTAACGCATTTTAATCCCAGTTGGGATCAGAATTTAGCGACGCTATAGTTGAATGAAAATTAGGGTTTTCAATAAAGTTTCCAACGCATCATACGTATTCTCAATCGCGTCTCTACGTCAGAAGTTATTCACTATTCAACACTAGTATATCAATTCTGTTTCTGTTGGGACTGCTATGCGTACCGATCTTTTAAATTGCAGTTTAAATAGTAAACGACAATGAAAAGGGGTGAAATCACTTGAGTTATGTAGCTAACAGATTCATCCTCAATAAAATGTAGGGTTCCGCAACATACAGATTCAGGCAACAAGGTAGTAAACATTACGAGACAGAAAACAACAACCAGAGCTGCTCTGGACTGCAGTCCAGAGCTGCTCTGGACTGCAGTCCAGAGCCGCTCTCCGAACTAATTATCGTCATAATTTAAGTACATAACCAATTTAGAACTTGTACAGGGTTACAGTTCGTGGAGTCGTCTTCGATTTGAGCCCTCTAACGCATCATTTCAATATGTATACAATTAATTGTGATTTAAACAAGTTTCAGGTGCGGGAAATTCCCAGTTTTTATGAGTGTAATTGGGGGTGTTCGTTTAAGCCATTAAAAAATGTATTTTTCAGTGAAATTTCTACACAGTGCTCATTGCCACACGGGCCAGAATATGAAATTGAGTTCCGCCAAATTAAACGAAGTTTTTCATTTGGATCTTGCATCAAACACTTATGTCGTTTAAGTTTTTGTGAATCGCAAATATGGAATTAATACGGTTTTGGTTTATAACGGAAATAGTCTAGCATGTAGCAAGTAGGGTACTTGCCTGGAGGCGTTTTGGCGATGCACGGCAGCGGCAACGGCACGAACGCGCGACGAATCGGCACGGTTTGGATTCGCGGCCTCGGCTCGCGTTTCGGTTTCGTCGTTGGAGTTGCCCGGAGATGGCTCGTGTTCGCTGGAAGCAGAGGGGTTGCTCTGTGGATCTTCTGGGACATACTGGGGTCGGCGATGGTCGGCGGCGTAGCTCCGGCGATGTGCACAGTAAGGTTCGAGGTTGCAGCGAGGGTTTGAAGTGGGTTTTGGAGAGAAAGATGGTGGGGCTCGGGTTAGGAGTGATAGTGATGATGCTGAGGATGTAGGGGTGTCGACGATATGGTTCAGGTCAGTTGGGGGGGCTCACCGGTGTCGAGTGCAAGGAAGCGGCCGAGATGGGTGCAGGGGCTCGAGCTCGGTTGAGGGGTGCTCGGTCGAGGGGTTGAGTCAGGGGGATCTGTTGATGGAGAGGAGAAAGTGAGGGAGGAAGGACGGGGAGAGTCGTCGGTGTCGGCGTCGTCGGGGGTGAGGGATGATGGCTGTGGTTTTCTGTGGAGAGAGAGAGAAGAGGAGGAGTTGAGATTGGGAGTGTGAGGGAGCGAGGAGTTTAGGAACGAGGGTGAGTTTGAGAAGGGTGCGCGGTCGTGGGAACGCGACGACGAAGGTGAGGCGTCGGCGATGTGGGTTCGAGCGCGGGGAACGTGGGTTCGCGCAACATGGGTACGCGCTGAAAAGAGCGGGAAGATTTTGGACGTGGGGAAGAAGGATTAAAAGCGGGCCGGGTCGGGTAGTGCGGGGAGCTGGGCTTTGGGAAATTAGGGATTTTTTTTATTATATGTTTTAAGTTTGGTTTTCTTGGGCCAGGGAGTGAGGTTAATATATATAGTTTTAAAATTCTCAGTTGGGCTGGGGATTTCATTATTTGGAAGTTTTGTTTTAATTTGCAGAGAAGGGGAGTGTGCCGGGGGAACAGAGCTCGGGCCGAGGAAAAATTAGGGATAATTATCTATAGGTTTAAAGTTTGGGCCGGCTGGGATTTTGGAATGGAAAAATATCAAAGAAATAGATGATAGGGTTTTGGGTTAGTTTAGGGAAGAATAAAAAGGTTTAAGTATTAAAATTAGTTTTAGGAAAAAATGGATTTAAGATGGGAAAGTAGAATAAGAGAATTAGGATAAAATAATTATAAATACAATTAGGTAAATTTGTAAGTGACCCCTATAAAAATATGGCTATTGGCCTATAAAAGAACCGGGTATTAAATCATACCACCCTTACAAAAATTTCGTCCTCGAAATTTAAAATAAACGGTAAGCTACAAAATAATAAGCGAAAGGCTACTACATCGAACACTAACACATAATGATTTACTTAAGACAGGTGGATTAAAAAAACTTTGAAGGTCTATATATGTAAGAATAACACACTAAAAGGATAGGTCTAAATAAATATAAGGCAGAAACAACTATAAAGGCAACCTATATGTACAAAAGAATAAAATAGCAATAACGAGTAATAACATTCAAGACGTGCTAGATAAAATCGAAATCCTAAATATATGCACACATACGTATATCAAAAGTAGCGCAGCTAAAATAATAAGTGTAAGGCATAACCATAATGAAATAGTGAAGGATTTGTCGGTAGGTTAAAACATTTTAGAATAACGTGTCAATCAAACAAGTTTAACATAATTTAGAAAACCACATGGTGAAAATAAGAAATATAGCACAAAATAATATGTGCAATATATGGTTGCGCTACCGAAAAATGGGAAGAATAGTAGTACTTAAAATGCACAAAACGGGAGTAGTTAATAACACGCACTTTTCGATAAACACAGAACACTGAAAACTAAATTTTCGAATAACGATGTCCCTAAATATAGTTAGAGTAATAGGAAATAGCACAAAAATGTATAGGGCTAGTTAGGGTAGGGATTACAATGGATTATGGCTCACTCAAAAGGTCGGAGTGTGACGGCTTTAGACTGAAGGTCGAAGAGATTGGGGTCGGGTTAGCACAGGAAGTAAGGGTGAGCAGCAAAGGACCACAGGGGGAAAAAAGGGATGTATGGGAAGGAAAATGGTCGATACATCATGTGAATCAAAAATCCGAAGGGTTAGCTAACTCGGAAATTTCACTATCAATTTCCCTTCCAGAAGGATCTCAAACGAGGCACATACGAAGGATGAAGGGTGGCCCATTCAAAAGATCGGGGTGCGGTACTTTTTAATCTAAGCGAGGGTCAAAACAGCACAAGGTGCAGGGGTGAACAGTCAGGGATCTCAAGAGGAAAATAAATGTATAGGGGAACCAGTCAAGCATCATGTGAACCAAAAAAAAATCAAAAGATCAGCGAACTCAGCAATTTATTTCATTTCAGAAAAGTCCGAACAAGGCATCCACGACGAATAAAAGGTAGCCCTAAACTATACATAGGTTTTATTTGGCCAGAGGAGACGAAAGCTAAATCACGTCAGTCTCGATTGTGGACGTTCAACATGTTACGGTAGGCTCGCGCGCTCAGATAGGGGTGTCCATTCCCATATCGCCTCGCAGGGATCGCCACTGGAAGTTCTTCTGCCATGGGGTCTTCTTCTTCTGGCCCTTCTTCCTCGGCTGGAGCTTCTTCATCGAGGTCTGATTCTACGTGATCTTCTTCTGCTGGATCCTCTTCCATAGGATTTTCTTCCATTGGATTCTCCCCAAGGTTTTCCTCTCCAGAATTTTCTTCAATCGGGTTCTCCTCGGAATCTTCCCCCATTGGGTCTTCTTCGAGGTCCTCTTCTTCGTTGTCAGAGTCGCTGACTATGTCGACTTCTGGGGCTGCGAATCTCTCACCCTCAGAATCGCTGTTTCCGAAAATAACCTGTGGGCCGTTAATCTCGTCATCTGATCTTACCAGTAAGTAGTCCAATAAAACGCACGACCGTGTGTCCTCATCTAGAGGCGGCGCTTCTCCAAAGTGGGCCATGACCTGAAAAGGGAGAGTCATGACTAAGCAGTGGGACACATTAAGAAGATATCCAAGGATACGGTGGCTAAGGGAGGATATGCTGGAGGCAAGGACGGAAAAATTAAAATGTAAAAAAATGCTGATGCAATGAATAGTATAAATAAAGTGAGAAGCATGAGGACGATCCATACATCACAACTCAGAGTTTTATTACATTCAGCAAAAAGTTCGACGATACAAGATTTCAAACGAAAAAAATATTTACAAAAGAGTAACAACATCTTTATTGAAAGTAGTAAACGTGATAATTCTTCTTTGATTTCTGGACTGCTGCATTCCTGTCTCGTGAGTTGAATCCTGCGCGGGGTCCGCACTATCCTCGAAGCTCGTACTACGAAATAACCATCACTTAGCCGAAGTGGAGAGCGTGGACGAACCGCCTCTATGTAGCTCCTTCTTATTAGGGCAACTATTGATAAAGTGTTCGCTGGATCCGCAAATCAGGCATTTCCCTTTGGCGCGGCGACAATCCCTCTGAAGGTGTCCTGGCTTCTTGCAGTACCTACAACATTTGGTCTTCTGCTGCTTCTGTCGCGGGGGAACAAGTGGGCGTTTCATCTTCACCTCTTTTCCTCGTCTAACAGGGGCCCCTTTACGATTGGAGACTTCCGCTGGTGCCTGAGTCATCTGCCTTCTTAGTCCTTCAGCTAACAGGTCGTTTGTTCACTCCTGGGCTTCCTTCAGACTTTGCAGTGCATTCAGAATCTCTACGGTCTGATTCTGGGGAGTGGAGATAGAGGAAGGGTCGTTGGAAGACATGGTCCTGAAACAACCATTTTAGGACGGCATAAGATACAGGGAAAAATCAGAACAAGATATAAAATTGACAATGAAACAAAAATATCGGGTGAGGTGAAACTCATTCAAACGGAAAAACAAATGTAGAACTCCAAGTTACCCAATAGAGTACAGTATTGTAGCTATGCTGCAGTTCATAATTACAACCACGTAACTCTACTAAGTCACCCAAAACTCTAACGGATGGAGTCAAAATATGGCATGACGAATAATAAAGATTCAAGTCAAAGATAACAGTTCACAATCTGGACCGAAAGAGCGACTTAAATTGTCAAGCTCTACTCGGAAACTGCAATTCCAATCATAGCAAAACTTGGCTCTGATACCAACAAAACCGTGTCACACCCCGCTTTCCAAAATACGGAATACGAGGGGTTGACAAGGCCAGCCATGCTCCTACGGTCGAGGTAATATCTCTCCGTAGTCACACTTCGGCTTCTAGCTTTACGTGGTAATCAGTAAACAATGCACAGGTAATGAGAAATGCAGTAACTGAAACAACACAAATACAAAGAACTAACCTGATGGAGATCAAAAGAGTATAGCTCTGGATAGCTGATCAAGATGTCCGCGATGTACGTCTGGTCCTGGCCCAAGCTAGACCCACTTCTCACTCTGAGCATGCATACTCAGGTCGTCAGAGCGACGCGATAGCAATATATATATAGATGCAAGTGGTAACTTGTACAGTAATAATGAATATATAACAGTAAATCAAGATGGTAAGATATGAACACGAAGTAGCCAATGCGGGTGTCTAATAGAGCAGGTGAACAGTAAAGCAGTAAAATAGTATGTCAGGTGTGTCGATTCAATAAGCAATGCATGTCAATATCACTATCCCTATCAGTCTCTAAGTCTCACTGTACAGGTCAATAAGCCTATCGTCGGTCCAAGTGTGAGAGTCAACCACTCGTGAGTATCCCCCACCCAAGGGTAGGACCCAAGGACAAGGGAACACGGGCCCAAGTCGCTCGCTAATAATCAGTGATAACCCTGTATATCTCCATATATCTCCATATGTGCCGGCATGGGACTCCCGAGAATCTGTTGAACTCACACTCAAACTACCCCGCACCCCGTGGTCTACATCAAACACCAACCATAAACTCAAATACCAGCCGGTCCATGACGAGTCTACGCGAGAACTGAAGACAGGGTCTCCATCAAGCATATCTCGACTGATACCTAAGCTAAATGGACAGTGTTTGGTGCCTTATCTGTGACACCCATACAAATGCTTCCATAATTGTCCCATACCAATTATAGTCATACTTATACACGTCCCACAGACGTCGACAATGCAATAAATCAATAGGGTCCACTGATTGTATACAAATACGTGTCACTTCCACTTATCCATTCATGCTTAAACACTAACGTACTTGCCACAATCAAACACTAAAATCTAACACTGGGTAATGCACATGATCACTAGGTTACCAATGCAATAACATATATGTAATATGATGAGAAATACGGTAGTTCAGGCACGGTTAAGATGTCATAAGTCGGTATCCTACCACTTGCATAATTTATCATAAATCATACTTTTGAAATTTAGCGAAACAATGAAAAGAGAGTAAACAGTATGTATAATTATCTATCCATCAAAATTAGTTTCACGTCAATCGGGTTTCAGGATCACTAGATATGACCAATTCATTTTAAGCGTTCCCTGCTGGAAATCCGGTTTCAGAATCGGAAGTCCGTTTCGTAACGCATTTTAATCCTAGTTGGGATCAGAATTTAGCGACGCTACAGTTGAATGAAAATTAGGGTTTTCAATAAAGTTTCCAACGCATCATACGGATTCTCAATCGCATCTCTACGTCAGAAGTTATTCACTATTCAACACTAGTATATCAATTCTGTTTCTGTTGGGACTGCTATGCGTACCGATCTTTTAAATTGCAGTTTAAATAGTAAACGACGATGAAAAGGGGTGAAATCACTTGAGTTATGTATCTAACAGATTCATCCTCAATAAAATGTAGGGTTCCACAACATACAGATTCAGGCAACAAGGTAGTAAACATTACGAGACAGAAAACAACAACCAGAGCTGCTCTGGACTGCAGTCCAGAGCCGCTCTCCGAACTAATTATCGTCATAATTTAAGTACAGAACCAATTTAGAACTTGTACAGGGTTACAGGTCGTGGAGTCGTTTTCGATTTGAGCTCTCTAACGCATCATTTCAATATGTATACAATTAATTGTGATTTAAACAAGTTTCAGGTGCGGGAAATTCCCAGTTTTTATGAGTGTAATTGGGGGTGTTCGTTTAAGCCATTAACAAATGTATTTTTCAGTGAAATTTCTACACAGTGCTCATTGCCACACGGGCCAGAATATGCAATTGAGTTTCGCCAAATTAAACGAAGTTTTTCATTTGGATCTTGCATCAAACGCTTATGTCGTTTAAGTTTTTGTGAATCGCAAATATGGAATTAATATGGTTTTGGTTTATAACGGAAATAGTCTAGCATGTAGCAAGTAGGGTACTTGCCTGGAGGCATTTTGGCGATACACGGCAGCGGCAGCGGCACGAACGCGCGACGAATCGGCACGGTTTGGATTCGCGGCCTCGGCTCGCGTTTCGGTTTCGTCGTTGGAGTTGCCCGGAGATGGCTCGTGTTCGCTGGAAGCGGAGGGGTTGCTCTGTGGATCTTCTGGGACATACTGGGGTCGGAGATGGTCGGCGGCGTAGCTCCGGCGATGTGCACAGTAAGGTTCGAGGTTGCAGCGAGGGTTTGAAGTGGGTTTTGGAGAGAAATATGGTGGGGCTCGGGTTAGGAGTGATAGTGATGATGCTGAGGATGTAGGGGTGTCGACGATATGGTTCAGGTCAGTTGGGGGGGCTCACCGGCGTCGAGTGCAAGGAAGCGGCCGAGATGGGTGCAGGGGCTCGAGCTCGGTTGTGGGGTGCTCGGTCGAGGGGTTGAGTCAGGGGGCTCTGTTGATGGAGAGGAGAAAGTGAGGGAGGAAGGACGGGGAGAGTCGTCGGCGTCGGCGTCGTCGGGGGTGAGGGATGATGGCTGTGGTTTTCTGTGGAGAGAGAGAAGAGGAGGAGTTGCGATCGGGAGTGTGAGGGAGCGAGGAGTTTGAGGAACGAGGGTGAGTTTGAGAAGGGTGCGCGGTCGTGGGAACGCGGCGACGAAGGTGAGGCGTCGGCGACGTGGGTTCGAGCGCGGGGAACGTGGGTTCGCGCAACGTGGGTACGCGCTGAAAAGAGCGGGAAGATTTTGGACGTGGGGAAGAAGGATTAAAAGCGGGCCGGGTCGGGTAGTGCGGGGAGCTGGGCTTTGGGAAATTAGGGATTTTTTTTATTATATGTTTTAAGTTTGGTTTTCTTGGGCCAGGGAGAATATATATAGTTTTAAAATTCTCAGTTGGGCTGGGGATTTCATTATTTGGAAGTTTTGTTTTAATTTGCAGAGAAGGAGAGTGGGCCGGGGGAACAGAGCTCGGGCCGAGGAAAAATTGGGGATAATTATCTATAGGTTTAAAGTTTAGGCCGGCTGGGATTTTGGAATGGAAAAATATCAAAGAAATAGATGATAGGGTTTTGGGTTAGTTTAGGAAAGAATAAAAAGGTTTAAATATTAGAATTAGTTTTAGGAAAAAATGAATTTAAGATGGGAAAGTAGAATAAGAGAATTAGGATAAAATAATTATAAATACAATTAGGTAAATTTGTAAGTGACCCCTATAAAAATACAGCTATTGGCCTATAAAAGAACCGGGTGTTACATAAACTCCTAAGATGTTTTGAAGCTGATGAAGGGCTTCTCCCCTTGAGCCCTAGTTCTTCCCCAAAGTGGGGTTTCTGGAGATGGGTCTCCTTCTTCTTCCTTTGTTGGCCGGATCTTGAAAATCAAGAGACGTGAGATCTAAAAATCTCTCCTTTTTGAGATCTGATGGTAGATCTGAGTTTCTCTTTGTGGGTTTTGTGGTAAAAAACTATTTTGTTTTGAAAAAGGAAGAGTAAAACTCTTGATTTAATTCAAAAGAAGTGAGAAGGTTTAGAACCTTGGAGAAAGTGCAGGAGGCACAAAGAACCCTAGTTTTTGGGGGAATGAAAAATTGTATTAGATATTTTCATCATGTTGCCTTTTATAGGCTTACATATTTGCATATAGCCCCTTGGGCATTACAAAATGGCATTTTGCCCATCCCATGGCTCATGTGCCATTTCTTTTTGCACATAAGCCATGAGCTTACAAAAATTTGTCTTTATGCCTATAAAAAAATACATCAAAATTATTTTTTACATGATTTGCATGGGGAGGCCGGCCGCTTCATGTTCCGGCTCGACTCGGGCATGGGCCCACTTGATCTGGGCTTGGGCCCACCTGGCTTGGGGTTGACCTTGACTTTGACTTGGTTAACCGGGGTGCAATTTTCGACCCCAACAAAGTGCTCCCCATCAATAAATGTACACCACATATGTGGGTCGTGTGCATGAAATTGATGGATCTTCTTTCACGTGGAGGCGACTTGCTTTGGTTCCCACTTTTTGGGATGCTCTACCCTTTTAACGGCATGGACGGTCGATGCTTGACGCATTTTCGAGACGGAGTGTCCGTGGTAGACGTTTCCCTGGCCCGGAGTGATCTGGTTCCTGCTTTGTAGGAAGCCTGCACTGCCCTTTTTGCAACATGGACGGTCGGCGGTCTGATCCGGAGCGATTTGGTTCCCGATTTGTTGGAAGCCTGCACTTCCCGTTTTGCGACATGGACGGTCGACGCTTTCACCCGGAGCGATTTTTTTCCCGATTTGTGGGAAGCCTGCACTGCCCGTTTTGCGACATGGACGGTCGACGCTTTGACCCGGAGCGATTTGGTTCTCGATTTGTGGGAAGCCTGCACTGCTCGTTTTGCGACATGGACGGTCGACGCTCTGACCCGGAGCGATTTGGTTCTCGATTTGTGGGAAGCCTGCACTGCTCGTTTTGCGACATGGACGGTCGACACTCTGATCAGGAGCAATTTGGTTCCCGATTTGTGGGAAGCCTGCACTGCCCGTTTTACGACATGGACGGTCGACGCTCTGATCAGGAGCAATTTGGTTCCCGATTTGTGGGAAGCCTGCACTGCCCGTTTTGCGACATGGACGGTCGACGCTCTGATCCGGAGCTATTTGGTTCCCGATTTGTGGGAAGCCTGCACTGCCCGTTTTGCGACATGGACGGTCGACGCTCTGATCCGGAGCGATTTGGTTCCCGATTTGTAGGAAGCCTGCACTGTCCGTTTTGCGACATGGACGGTCGAGCTCTGATCCGGAGCGATTTGGTTCCCGATTTGTGGGAAGCCTGCACTGCCTGTTTTGCGACATGGACGGTCGACGCTCTGATCCGGAGCGATTTGGTTCCCGATTTGTGGTAAGCCTGCACTGCCCGTTTTGCGACATGGACGGTCGACGCTCTGATCCGGAGCGATTTGGTTCCAGATTTGTGGGAAGCCTGCATTGCCCGTTTTGCGACATGGACGGTCGACGCTTGACGCGTCTCTGAGACAAAGTGTCCATGGTAGACTTTTCCCTGGCCCGGAGTGATCTGGTTCCTGCTTTGTAGGAAGCCTGCACTGCCCTTTTTGCGACATGGACGGTCGACGCTCTGATCCGGAGCGATTTGGTTCCCGATTTGTGGGAAGCTTGCACTGCCCGTTTTGCGACATGGACGGTCGACGCTCTATTTGACTTGCTCTGCTTCCTGCAGTGTCAGGGGTGAACTTGACTTGCTCTGCTTCTTGCGGTGTCGAGATTGGATTCTGAGTTGCTCCGCTTTCTGCGGTGTCGGAGTTGAAGTTGACTTGTTGATTGTGATTTGGATTGACATCCGCATCGCTATACTGGAATATGGTACCAGGAGCGAATCATCATCTGTCTTTGAGGGGATTTGGGGATTTTGATTTTTGTTTGGCATCTGCATTGCTGCACTGGAATAATGCCAGGAGCAACTCATCATTTGCCCCGAGAGGATTTGGGAATTTGGTGGCTTAGGAGACAGGTTTAGATCCCTATCACCTAAGGCTTTTCAATTTTATAGGCCGTAAGGGTCCCATAAAAGCGTTTTCTCCCTACGAGTCGAAAGGATCTCGTAGGTGTATTTTCTCCTTAGGAGTCGTGGGGACTCCTAAGTGTGTTGCTCCTTTGTGAGTCGTAAGGATCTCATGCGGGAATTTTCTCTTCACAAAGTCGAGAGGACTTTGCGAGTGCATTTCATCTCTTTTTTACGAGTTTGCGCCCTTTCGGGTTTTCACAAACTCGCCGGCAGTCCTGCTGTTTTTACTCACGGAGCCCTTTCGGGTTTTCATCCGTGCCCATTTTGCTTGCGGACATACCTTTTTTTATTTTATTTTATTTTATTTTATTTTTATTTTTGGTGGGACTTTGAATGTGGTCTCACCGGTAGGACTTGGGAGAGATTGGGATTGTTTTACGCCCGTGGATTGTATACGGTTTTGCTGGATGTATGATCCAGACCGTAGGGCCGGAAAAAATTCGAGATTTTGTTGGCGTCTGCATCGCTGCACTGGAATATGGCACCAGGAGCGACTCATCATTCGCCATTGGGGTATGGGAGTTGGAATTTGGTTGGCGTCTGCATCGCTGCACTGGAATATGGTACCAGGAGCGACTCATCATTCGCCGCTTGGGGATTTGCGTTTTGAATTTGGTTGGCGTCTGCATCGCTACACTGGAATATGGTACCAGGAGCGACTCATCATTCGCCATTTGAGAGTTTGGGTTTGGTTGGCGTCTGCATCGCTGCACTGGAATATGGTACCAGGAGCGACTCATCATTCGCCGTTGGGAATTTGAGTTTGGAATTTGGTTGGCGTCTGCATCGCTACACTGGAATATGGTACCAGGAGCGACTCATCATTATCCACTTGAGGGTTTGGGTTTGGCTGGCGTCTGCATCGCTGTACTGGAATATGGTACCAGAAGCGACTCATCATTCGCCGTTGCCTATTGGGAAGCGATGGCTTAGGAGACAGGTTTAGATCCCTATTACCTAAGGCTTTTCAATTTTTTAGGCCGTGAGGGTCCCATAAAAACATTTTCTCCCTGCGAGTCGTAAGGATCCCGCTGGTGTATTTTCTCCTTAGGAGTCGTGGGGACTCCCAAGTGTGTTTTTCCTTCGTGAGTCATAAGGATCCCACGAAGGTTTGTTCTCCTCATGTATCGTGAGGACACATGAGTGGGTCTTTCCAATGAAGCATAATTCCAAGGGCGGAGACCAGCCGCGTAACTGGTGATTACGGTGGGGCATGTGTATGATGAGAATTATTTGAGCCCGTGGATTGTATACGGTAGTCAACTTGGGGACCAACCGTAGGGCCATAAAAATTTTGGGACTTTGTTGGCGTCTGCATCGCTGCACTGGAATATGGTACCAGGAGCGACTCATCATTCGCCACTTGGGGATTTGGATTTGGAATTTGACTGGCGTCTGCATCACTGTACTGGAATATGGTACCAGGAGCGACTCATCATTCGCCATTGGGGTATGGGATTTGGAATTTGGTTGGCGTCTGCATCGCTACACTAGAATATGGTACCAGGAGCGACTCATCATTCGCCACTTGGGGGTTGGAGAGCGATGGCTTAGGAGACAGGTTTAGATCCCTACCACCTAAGACTTCTCAATTTTATGGGCCGTGAGGGTCCCATAAAGGTATTTTCTCCCTGCGAGTCGTAAGGATCCCGCAGGTGTATTTTCTCCTTAGGAGTCGTGGGGACTCCCAAGTGTGTTTTTCCTTCGTGAGTCATAAGGATCCCACGAAGATTTGTTCTCCTCATGTATCGTGAGGACACATGAGTGGGTCTTTCCAATGGAGCATAATTCCAAAGGCGGTGACCAGCCGCGTAACTGGTGATTGCGGTGGGGCATGGGTATGATGAAAATTATTTGAGTCCGTGGATTGTATACGGTAGTCGATCTGGGGACTAACCGTAGGGCCGGGAGAATTTTGGGAAACTGGATTTTGGTTGGCGTCTGCATCGCTGCACTGGAATATGGTACCAGGAGCGACTCATCACTCTCCGTTGTTTGTTTTGTTTTGTTTTTGTTTTTGTTGTTTTTTTACCGCGATTGCTCTATCATTTCAGCTTTTCTTATCGCGAAGATCGCGATTGCCCTATCATTTCGGCTTTTATTCGCGGTTGGCCCATCATTTCGGCTTTATTTTCATCTTTATTTTTACTCGCTGATTTTTATTGCGAGTTGCCCTATCATTTCGGCTTTTTATTATTTTTGTTTTATTTACACATTTTTTGTTTATTTACATATATATATATATTTTTTACATTCCCAGTTTAACGACTTAGAGGTCGATTGTTCCCAGTTTAACGACGTGGTGGTCCTTTTTGCTTATCCCAGCTCCTTGAACTTTGATCTTGGCGGAGCTGTGTTGATGACCTAGCTCTTGTGGCTTGCCGATACATTCGAGGATTGTGAGGTTTTTCCAAGCTTATATTGGTCCTCTGCCCAATCTTTGAAAACACAGCAGTCTTCAATGGTATGACTCAGCACTCTATGGTATGGGCAGTATATGGGATTGCCAGTCATATTCATTTCATATAGCCTCTTCGGAATAGGCAGTTGCAGACCGTTGTTCAAGGCTTCCTCGAATATATTGCGGACCTCATCCCTCCTGAAGGAGTACACCTTCTTTTTTCTCTCCATTAGAGTAGGTGCCCGCACTGGTGCTGGTCCTTGAGGCCGATCAGTCCTTGGTTCGTTCTTTTCAGATAATGGCACATATCTGGGAGGGTTGGGTTCCTGAAAGGCTTCCGTCTCCATTTGTGTGAAATCGGCGGTCGTAGCTTGACCTTCTGCTTGCACGCCTTTAGACAGTTCTATCTCTCCTGCCTTGTATTGCCTTTCGACCCAATTTTTGAAGACGAAGCAGTCCTCAATGGCATGACCTATCACCCTGTGATAGGGGCAATATTTTGGGTCGTCGGTCAAATTCGCTTCTTGCGGTCTCTTTGATTCTGGCAGTTGTAGACCGTTTCTTAGGGCGTCCCTGAATATCTTGTGGACTTTGTCCCTTTTGAAGGAATAGACTTTTTCCAGCTTCTCTTTCAGAGGAGATTCCCCTTCGGTGTACGCATCGGAGGGACTGGTGGCTGATCGCGGCCGTTTTTCATGAAGGCGCTCTGCTCTTAGGTTGAAGGGGGTGTCAGTTGGCTGCCTCCAGGTATCAATCCCTGACTCATGAACCAAAACATGATTCTGCTGTAATTGCAATCGGGCGACTTGGGTCGCGAGATCCGCCGCGACGTTTTCCAATTCGTCGACCTTGGACTGTACCCTGGCTGACTTCTCATCCCTGTCCTGAAGCTGCTTCTGAAGCCATCGGAATAATGCTTGTTCTGTAGTTCCGGTTATGACAACCGGGTCATCTTTATTGCCTGAGCACAATTCCGCAAGAACCACGGGCTCTTCTGGCTTATCGGCCTGAGCAGGCTCTTCATCATTTAGATCGAGCCGATGCTGGGTAGCTTCAACCATATCATCACCATGGCTGTGAAGAAGAGGAGGGTTCGTTTCTTCATGTCCGGCCATGTAGACAGTGTGGATAACACATTCATCCATTCTTTCATCACTGGCAGCTGGTTTCGCGGAGCGGTCCGGGCTTTGGAAATTTATAAA
This sequence comes from Agapanthus africanus, assembly GCA_030015575.1. Classification (NCBI taxonomy): domain Eukaryota; kingdom Viridiplantae; phylum Streptophyta; class Magnoliopsida; order Asparagales; family Amaryllidaceae; genus Agapanthus; species Agapanthus africanus. The sequence goes on along the minus strand of JASDDO010000024.1, from coordinate 902,746,687 downwards.
TTTTAACATGGCCAGAGCCCTAGCCCTTTTGTTGGCTTTATATCTGAGCCGCTTCTGCTTCAGCTTCTCTGCCTTAAGCGCTTGGCAGGGTTCTGCTCTTCGGGAAGCCGCCATAGGCCGAGTGATGGGGATGCTTAAGAAGACATCTGCCCGCGTGTCCGTCGAAGGTATCGTCTGGGCTTGCCCACGACGTCTGGCAACTTCTTTTGTTCTGATGGCTTTGCCCCCAGTTGGGGCCATGGAAAGAAGTCCAGACACCGATTTACATTTGGGTTGGGACGCCTTCGAGACCACCACATTTGGCCTCTTGCCTTTCGAGGCCGGTTTGTCGGTTACCGGAGCTTGAGGAGCTGGGATGGCGTTAGCTGACACGAATAGGATGGAGCCGAATGGTAGCGGCGGCTCCTCCCATTGTCGCCCGAGACTGGCCGGGAGGACCGTCCTGGCATCCATCTTCATCGTGTAGAAGATGGGAGCTGAGTTCATCTTTGGAGACATTGTTGAAAGGTGATTGCTCGAAAACCCTGCATGGAAGGGCATTATTTTAGTATAAATATAGATATGTATATTGATTGAGTTTGCATGAACGTTTAACCCGAAATATGGGAGGAGAGATAGGTCCCACCGGGCGTGCCAGAATCTGTAGGGTGTTTTTTGTCACCCCATTGAGATGGGAATACGCGCGCGCTTGTCAGGCACATTACAGATTCCCCCTGCCTAGGGTAGGCCGGGGTTTAATGATTGTAGGGATCCGAATCTCCGGCAGCCGCGGACTAAGCTGCCGTTAATTACCCCTCGCATTTGGAGCGAGGGAACCTCCGATTGACGGGTTAAACTGGTCATGCGAACTCAATGTGCAGTGTTGTGTTTTGAAGGGGTTTTGGATATATCGGGGGCCCCGCAGAGTTTTTACGGGGGTCCCGCTATCCGGATAGCGGGCTGGGGGTCAAGAGGGCTAGCAGCCCCCTTGCGGGGTACGGAGCAGTGCCCCGTTAGAAATTTTTTCTAACAGGGACAGTGTCGTGGAGTATGTGTGTGTGTACATATGTATACATATGTATATATATATATGTATATATATAAAAAGGGGGGGAAAAGGCATCCAAAGGATGCCTGGGACCAACGCCAGCGCTTTGAGCGCAAAAGTGCTAGCGCACCACGTGTCGGCACGTGGGCGTGTCAGCACGTGCGCTGGCGCGCCATGTGTCAGCACGTGCGCGCTCGGACACTAGCGCACTGAGCGCTAGCGCACCACATGTCAGCACGTGGGCGCTCGGGCGCTAGCGCTCTGAGCGCAAGAGCGCTACCGCGCCACATGTTAGCACGTGGGCGCTCGGGCGCTAGCGCTTTGGGCGCTAGCGCTCTGAGCGCAAGCGCGCCACGTGTCAGCACGTGGGCGCTCGGGCGCTAGCGCTCTGGGCTCAAGAGCACTAGCGTTTTGAGCGCTAGCGCACCATGTGTCAGCACGTGGGCGCTCGAGCAGCAAAAGGGACTTGGTCCCTGCAATGGGAGTTGTACTCCCAGAAAGGAGCACTTATTATTCTGTGTGTGTGTGTGTGTATATATATATATATATATATATATAAGGAGTTAAACTCCTAAGATGTTTTGAAGCTGATGAAGGGCTTCTCCCCTTGAGCCTCAGTTCTTCCCCAAAGTGGGGTTTCTGGAGATGGGTCTCCTTCTTCTTCCTTTGTTGGCCGGATCTTGAAGATCAAGAGATGTGAGATCTAAAAATCTCTTCTTTCTGAGATCTGATGGTAGATCTGAGTTCCTCTTTGTGGGTTTTGTGGTAAAAACCTATTTTGTTTTGAAAAAGGAAGAGTAAAACTCTTGATTTAATTCAAAAGAAGTGAGAAAGTTTAGAACCTTGGAGAAAGTGCAGGAGGCACAAAGAACCCTAGTTTTTAGGGGAATGAAAAATTGTATTAGATATTTTCATCATGTTGCCTTTTATAGGCTTACATATTTGCATATAGCCCCTTGGGCATTACAAAATGGCATTTTGCCCATCCCATGGCTCATGTGCCATTTCTTTTTGCACATAAGCCATGGGCTTACAAAAATTTGGTTTTATGCTCATAAAAAAATACATCAAAATTATTTTTTACATGATTTGCATGGGGAGGCCGGCCGCTTCATGTTCCGGCTCGACTCGGGCATGCGCCCACTTGATCTGGGCTTGGGCCCACCTGGCTTGGGATTGACCTTGACTTTGACTTGGTCAAGCGGGGTGTAATTTTCGACCCCAACACCTACCAAGGACCCTTGGCCGGGCGGGGTTACCGCCCGGTGCTTCTTGGCGAGGGCTTTTGTCCTGAAGGATAGCCGAGCAAGAGACCCTCGGGCTTGACTGCCTCTCGGAGGGCTTTTGATCCTTGTCGGTCGTGGTAGGAAGCTACCAGTCGGGGATAGCCGAGTGTTCATATCATAATTTTGCATTATTATATTCCCCATTCTTATTCAGTTTACAAATAAACAGGTGCTTTTGACCCATGTCTGCTACATAATTGCAGCTTACAGGTTCTCGGAACAAAAACAGTGAAATTGATGAAAAGACGATGCAAAAGTGAGACTACGACCGATAAATGGTGGAATCTTGATCGTGCCTACATTTTGAGGGATAATGAAGATCATTGAACAAGTTCACAAAGCACAAAGGCAGCGCAAGGTTCAAGACTTCGACACGAAGCAAGCGGTAAAAGTCCACGACTTTATTCACTGTGGAAATCTAGAAGAAAACTAGAAGATAATCTGAGAAACTAAGTGAAGAAACAAGTACCCAAATGCAACCAGAAGAAGCCTAAGAAAACTCAGCCAATGATCCCTTTACATAGCCGCGGAACCGCGGCCAAACAGGGCATTTGGCCGCGGTTCCGCGGCCATTACAAGCACGTGTTAGTGGAAATTTTCATGGTACGGTGCGCGTTGACTAGTCTTCTTAGGGGTATACTTGTAATTGGAGATATGACGCGATTGTAACCCTAGGATTTCTATGATCTATAAATAGAAACCCTAAACCTCTTTTTGAGGTATGCCTCTTCTTGTGCCTCATTGTAAATCTCAAAATTCAGATCTGTAAATTTCTGTAAAGAAGGAAGAGAGCATCAAATAAAATTAGGAGTAAGTTTTCTTTTCATTGCCCTAGTTAAATTCTATTTCTATGCCCTAGGTAATTTCTTATCCGCCCTAGTTAAATTTCATTCTCTGCCCTAGTTAGATAATTTAGAAAATGTCTTTTAATTCCCTAATGAGTGAGTAGTCTCCTCGCTTGTTAGGGTTAGATTTGGGGAAGGCTTAAGAGATGAAGATCTCTCACCCCTTTCTTGTCCATCACACGTTTTTATAGGACTCCATGCATACATGCACACACCGCTCCCTACGGCACCCTATCCCACGAAGTAGCGGTGATACCGTAGTATAAAGGCCCGGTTGATCGTGTTTTCCATGGAGGTTAGGGAAAGGATTAAGAAAGGAAGGACAAGAACCTAGAGGAAGAAACACCGTTTCTTCCCGATGGTACTAATCCCCTTTATTAATAATTACCATAACTCCTAAAGAGATCTTAATTTGGGTATAGAAAGCGGTGAGGAAACCTTCAATTTCCAAACTTAACCTAAACCTAACCCTAGCAAGATTTAGATCTAGATAAACTTAGTTTTTAGATTTAATCAATCCGACAACAATCGGAATTAACTCGTAAGAACAATTAGAGAATACACAAAATCTCTTTGGACCGACCCGTACTCACCAGCTAGCTACCAAGCGACGCCGTTCTTGATTGCGGTTATAAAATATTTTTGATTCATCTTTTGAAAGCGCAAGCACGTTAAATCAATTCAAATCACCGAGCAGGGTAGCTGCTGAGCTGCCTCTAAGGAGGGCTGGGACCCTTAGCGTTGGAGGGGCCGTAGGAGGCCTGCTAAGGATATCAGGGCAGTGAAGCTGCGCGGCTGCCTCTTGGCGAGGGCTACGATCCCTGGCGTTGCGAGTAGGGAAGCTACCGGCCAGGGATAGTCGAGCAAGGTAGCCGCTCGGCTGGCTCTACGGAGGACTTTGATCCTTAGCGTTGGAGGGGCTGTAGGAAGCACACTAAGTGTAAATTCCTGGTTCCCTCAATAAAAATTTTCTATATTTTCCAAGTCCCCCGAATGTTTTCCTATTTTTCCTCGTATTTTTTTTGTATGTAATTGGTTGCTTAGGTTTTTAATATTTGATTTTTCCTAAACAAATAAAGCCCAAGACAAAATTTTAATTAAACCAATTCACTTACCCAGCCCACTCCCATATTCATTTACAAAACTAAATAAATAAATAAACCTCTATTTTTCCCCAAGCCCAGCCCATGTCCTCTCCCGGCCCACGCCCATGCCCGCGCCCAAACCCGACCCGACCGTTAACCCTTCTTCCCCACTCAACTTCTTTTCCCGCTCCTTTCTTTTTTTTACCTCATTCCCACGTTGCCTCGTTCGCCCACGTCGCCTCGTTCGCCCCATGTCCCCGCTCGTCGACCATGACCTCACGCGCGCTCGCCTCCTCGTCTCCCTTCATACGAAGCCAGCCCTCACCCTCGCTGCTTTTTTTTCTCACTACACCCTACTTCACCCCCGTACACCCCGCTGAGCCCCCCACGACAACGACAACGACCACCACCTCAGTCACCTCCTTCCACTAAACCCTCGCTCCTCTCTCCAAAATGCCCGAGCCAACCTCTCTCCTCACCATTGTTTCGACCCACTGCCGAGCATCCCTCCATGGCCGCCTGCCAAGCTCCGACCACCGTGCGACCTCACCCAACGCACCTACCTCGTCGACCCCTCTGCATCATCATCATCATCACCACCTACTACCCCAAGCCCTTCCACTACCTCACTCCATCGTTGCAACCCCAACTCCGAGCTTATAGTGATAGTGCATGTTATTGTTCAGTGTACAATGCATTGTCATGCGTGAATGGTATTGGTTTAGGAGTGTCAAGTACGCCAATGAAAAAATGAATGATTCGTGACAGTGAACAATACAGTGAACAGTGATAAAAACCGTGTTATTGGTGCATACTCGTACACGACCAGACCATACTCATAAATAGTGTAAATCTGGGGAAAAAAGGGAAATCAAAGTGGAAAGAGCATTGTATTTAGCGAGGACAGTGATGTAGAGGATGATCATTCGAACAGCGACTCTTATATATATTAGGTTGGGCCTAGCGGTCCGGCTGACAGGGTTATGTCCCGGGCGATAGCGGGCCGTAGTCTCGGGTATGTACGAGACCCTCGTTAAACATGATTCTCCTTTTAAAGATGACTTAGAGACTGATAGGGACACAGATCATACTTTGCATCAGTTAGTGACATATTGATTACCTGCATTTTACTTCCACTGTTATTACCTTCTTTGCTTGTTTCTTGTTACTGTTATAATATTGCTATTACGTCGCTCTGACAACCTGAGTATGCATGCTCAGACATCGAGGAAGAACCAGTACAGGAGTCAGACTTGCCCTTCGAGCTTGCGGAGATTTAGTCGGGAGTACCTCCTTCACTTTTACTGCTTTCCCTAAAAAAACCTTGTATTCGCACTTGGTTAGTAGTCCTTTTCCTTGTTTTATTGTAAATTGTGAACAATGAAAGTTGATGTAATAATTTAGTGATGTATTTTCTTTACTTCTGTGCTTTGTTTACTGATTACCATGTAATGCTAGAAGCCGAAGTGTGACTACGGCGGGATTATTCCTTGACCGTAGGAGCATGGCTGGCCTAGTCATCCCTCGTTTTCCGTGTTATGGGAAGCAGGGCGTGACATGGTTTTGCTGGTATCAGAGCCGCGTTTAGTAGTAAGGGATAACATTAACTACACTTAATTACATTATTTTCGCTTCACTGTCCCTGACTTCCATCTTTGTATCTAATCATATCCTTTTAAATATCTTCCAGCGATATGACGTTCCCGAACGACCACTCCTCGGACTCAAGTTCTCAGGATCGCACGGAGAGGATCTTGAGTGCACTGACGACTCTCGCAGAAGCTCAGGAGAGAAAGACGGACCTACTCACCGAGGGACTCAGGGCTATTACCACAGTAGGGGGACCCTCCGCCCTCATTACCGCCCCCGAGGGCACTGCTCCACCAGCTTTTTCTGCCAGGGCTGGCACCGTGTCAGATTTTTGGAGGTTACATCCAGCTGCATTTACGGGACTAGCCGAACCACTCGAGGCCGAGCAATGGCTGTTCAATATGAAGAACCTACCGACGGCCGCAAGAGTACCCGATGAGGAGAAAGTGAATGTGATAAAGATCCAGTTGGAAGATGAAGCACGTACTTGGTGGTCAGTTGAAGAAAGCAAACTAGAAGGGCCAATCGAATGAAGCAAATTCAAGAAGTGCTTCTTGGACCACTATTTCCCTTCCACCGTCTAGGCAGAGATGGAAGAAAGATTCATCCTACGGAAGCAGAATGGTCGTCCCATGGACGTATACGAGGCAGAATTCAACCGTCTGAGCCGATTGGCTCCATATATGGTCGCTTCAGAGGCCACCAGGGCCAGGCGCTTCTTACAGGGACTTAATTTCGAGCTATAGCAGTTGATCGCGTCACGCGAGTTGCAGACTTTTGCATAGGTACTCAACGCGGCACGAATTCAGGAGAAGCTGATCAATAAATTTAGGAAGCCCCCGGTTGTTCCAGTGCATACTCGCACACCGTCTCGAGGAGTCATACCAGTTTACAGGCCAGGAACGACATAGATGAAACGTCCATTCGTGCCCCAGCATCGCCCCCAGAGTAAGAACTTAGTTTGCGGCTACTGCAACAGGGATGGGCACACCCAGAAGGACTGTCGCGGCGCCAACGGACAGTGTTTGATTTGCGGATCCAGCCAGCACAGAGTTAGTGGTTGTCCCGAGCGAACAGAGTTACAGGGAGGGTCTAGACCGCAGTAGAAGAGATCATAGGAGCAGAGGCAACCCTACACAGGCCGCGGTCAGGGACGGGCTTTCACTTTGACCGGATTTTGGAGTATCGCACTGTTTCATATCTGCACATTTCATTGATACACACTCCATACCATATGAACCATTAACCAAGGGCTGGGAAATACATACGGGTAATGGTATGATAGTATTTAGTCGAGAATGTAGATCCTGTCCAGTTGTAGTGTGTGGCAGGGAATTCTATGTGAATTTCCTTTTGATCGGAACAGGCAGCTATGACGCAATTCTCGGGATGGATTGGATGAGTATCTTCCATGCAGTTATTGATTGGGATTTCCTGGACGTGTTTCCTGAAGATTTACCAGGTCTACCACCTCCACGCATCTTGGAATTCTCGATTGATTTGACTCCAGGTACAACACCAGTTTCCAAGGCCCCGTACAGAATGGCACCGGTTGAGTTGGCAGAATTGAAGAAGCAAATTGAAGAACTCCTGGAGAAGGGATTTATTCGGCCAAGCGCTTCACCGTTGGATGCCCCAGTCCTGTTGGTGAAGAAAAAGGATGGATCGCTGCGGATGTGTATAGACTATCGGGAGCTGAACAAAGTCATGATAAAGAACAAGTACCCAATTCCGCGCATCGACGACTTATTCGATCAGTTAAGTAGGGCCAAGGTATTTTCGAAGTTGGATCTCCGTTCTGGCTATCATCAAATCAGAGTAGCGGCCGAGGATATATGCAAAACGACTTTCAGGACCCGATACGGGCATTATGAGTTCCTTGTGATGCCGTTCCGTGTTACCAATGCTCCAGCGATATTTATGGATTTGACGAACAGGGTGTTTGCGAAGTACTTGGACACGTTTGGCATTGTATTTATCGATGATATACTAGTCTACTCGAAGACCTGGGAGGAGCACGTCGAGCATTTGCGCACGGTTCTACAAATTCTTCGGGAAGAGAAGCTGTACGTGAAATTGAGCAAGTGTGGGTTCTGGCTCGATAAGGTTCAGTTCTTGGGACACATTGTTTCTGGCGAAGGCATCTCAGTGGACCCGGCAAAGATAGAATCTGTCAAAGATTGGCCAACACAGAAGTCAGTGGCTGAGATCAGAAGCTTTCTGGGACTGGCAGGATATTATCGGCGGTTCATCCAAGACTTTTCAAGAATCGCTGAACCTTTGACGAGGCTGACACGGAAGGAGGTACCATTTGTGTGGACAGAGGAGTGTACTCAGGCATTCGAGACACTGAAGCAGAAGTTAACCACGGCGCCCATTCTTACAGCGCCAGATGATTCCGGTGGTTTGGTGATACATAGTGATGCCTCAGGGAAAGGCTTACGCTGTGTTTCGATGCAGCACGGCCGGGTGGTTGCTTACGCCTCACGACAGCTGAGAAATCACGAGAAGGACTACCCTACGCATGACTTGGAGTTAGCCGCAGTGGTTTTTGCGTTGAAGATCTGGAGGCATAATGTGGTACTCTGTTCATTTAGCATGCTTGTTTGTGCTTACTGTAAAATTTTACCCGGCAAGGTCATTTTTGCATATAACAAATTTTGGTATCTAAAATAAAATTAAAAATATCCATCTTGGCCTACTCGACACCCCTAGCCTTGTGGTAGCGTCCGTGCATTGTGTTCTCGTCTCGTTCAGTGAAACAGGCGAGTTTGGACGGCTACGCGCGCGTACATGTGTCCGTTTTGGGGTATGCTTTTTAATCATAAAACACTTAATTTTAAAATTTGGAACCCGCTTAAAATCCTATTATTTCAATTTCAAATTTTTGGACCCGACCCGGACGCTATTTGGAAATGTTTTATTTTGCGCCAAAATCCCAAATTTCCAATATTTTATAAACCAACGTATATTTTGTTTAACCTTATAAATCCTACTGTTACTTAAAATCTTCTGATCTTTAAATAAAAAAAATTAAAAAAATTTCCTAACGTCTCAATCTTTCTTCATCAGCCAATCAGACCTTATATTTTTCAGTGGGCCTCTCTCTCTCCTCTCTCTCTCTCTATCCCCCGTATCCCTCTCTCTCTATATTTAAAATCTTTCCCTCTCCTTTCTTTAAAAACACAGAACGCACCCATCGCTGTGCCTAGCTACCACCGCCTCCCTCCTCGCCACCGCAGCCCCGACGCCGACGCCTCTACCACCAACCTCCTCGCCTCCTCAACCTCATCGCACCCACGTCCTCCTTCATCGACCACAGCGGCCCTGCACCCTCACCGCAACCACCGGTACACCCCCCGCACGCGTTCGACTGCCAGATCTGTCGCCACCGACGGTCTCGCCTCCGTGCCCGGCCCTCGTACAACCCTGTAAGCTTACCTATCCGTCTCCTTCCTATTTCCTTTCCTCTCTTTCCATTTTTCTGTAAAATTCTTGAACTGCAGCTGCCGTCGCGGTTACTGTTGGCTGGCCGCCGGAGCTCCGTCGACGAGGTCGACCGTCACCACCCGTCCCACGGATCATCGTGAGCACCCTTTCTCGGTTCCTACCTCCTTTTTATCTGTTTTCTCTTTATCTTCTTGTTGCATTGTATTGATCGTGCACTGTTCACTATTTGGCCGGAATCCGACGATGCCGACGACGTGATCCGACGTTCCAGCGAGGTGCCCCGACCCGTGTGGTTCCTTTGTCCGTTGTTTGGGTTCAATCCGTGAACCGAGCGGCCGTCGCGAGTTTCCCCGCCGACGTTACGTTCCGTTTTTTCCCGGTTCGCGACCCGTCGAGGCAAGTACCCCTTGCTACATGCTATACAGTATATTTATGTATTGACACCCTAAACCTGTAAAATTAGCTTGGTACAATCGTTTTCCCATTTCGGTTACAATATTGCATTATATCATTTTACTATTAAAAACGGAATTTACAGTTTACCAATTTGAACCCAATAATCAAATTTACCTGTTTAATCACATTTTACTGTTAAATAGATGGTGGCAATTATCCATGTAGTTCTGTTACATTCGGACACTCGTATGCATTTAACCTGATATAACTATATTGAACCGTCGCATAAATCATTGCACCGCTAAGGGTGCTTAAACCTGTTAACATGACTAAACGGCTACATTGTATTACTGCACTCTTGTGATTGAATGAAACTGCTTGTTATTTAATTCATTGCTTATTTCATGTTGTTAATACCCACGTGTGATTATATATCTGATTGGGAGCACACTCACGATATTGCGTACATCTTGACCTGACATTGCTACACATGTATATATTGATACACCTGACATGGTACCGTATACTGTTGACTTGACCTGATGGACCATGACCCGACCTGTTACCTGATCTCGTGCCTAATGCCAACAAACCTGACATGTAGTCCTCATGGACCGTTCCTGTTGTCTATCCAGACAAACCTGCTTTTACCTGATCCTGTGTTGGCATTAGTTCTTGATTACCGAATACCTGACTCGACACATATAACTTGGGGGTATGGGGAAATCAAAGGTGAAATCTGACTTGTAACTCGACAGTTCACTACCTGTATTGAGTGTACACATTCCTGTTTTGTGCCTAGCGGCATGTCTCGGTTTCAGCCGAGAATATTGTGGCCGTGGTCCCGGGTATGTACGGGATACTATCGAGTGTACACATTCCTGTTTTGTGCCTAGCGGCATGTCTCGGCTGCAGCCGAGAATACTGTGGCCGTGGTCCCGGGTATGTACGGGATACTATTGAGTTACATCGACGATTCATCAATTGATTTCAAAGACTTTAGAATAGAAAACCTGATAGAACAGTTTAGTTACCCACTACACACTACCCTGCACTGCTTGTTTCACATTATTTCTTTATTCATGTCTATTTTGCATTGCCTGTTACATTGTTCATATTATATTACTTGTTGACATAACGCGCTGACGTCTGGGTTTTGCATGGCCCAGATTCTGTACCGCTGTCGCAGTCCGAGCAGGAGTACTTCAGCCAGCAGGCTGAGCTGTGAGTTCAGTAGTAGTTAGTTTTATTTCCTGCATTCATTTCCTGATGTGAGCCCGCATTATGAGACATACCTTTCAGTTATTTGTATAGGATCATTTGCTTCTGCATTTATTTATTATCGACTCCTGTTATTCTGGATTATGGACATGTTTTTAGATAGTTTTATCTTGTTCTTGATATCTCTACAGCCGTAATGTGACTGTGGATGGATACTTCCTACCCACAGGTAGCATGGTTGGCTATGTCACGTGCCCAATCCAGCGTACTCTGGGAAGCGGGGCATGACAGTTTGTGTGGACAGAGGAGTGTACTTGGGAATTCGAGACACTGAAGCAGAAGTTAACCACGGCGCCCATTGTTACAGCGCCAGATGATTCCGGTGGTTTGGTGATACATAGTGATGCCTCAGGGAAAGGCTTACGCTGTGTTTCGATGCAGCATGGTCGGGTGGTTGCTTACGCCTCACGACAGCTGAGAAATCACGAGAAGGACTACCCTACGCATGACTTGGAGTTAGCCGCAGTGGTTTTTGCGTTGAAGATCTGGAGGCACTACCTGTTGGGCGAGAGGGTGGAGGTGTACACGGATCACAAAAGTCTGAAGTACGTCTTCACTCAGAAAGAACTAAATATGAGGCAGCGCCGATGGCTAGAACAGATGGCGGACTACGACTTGGACCTTCAGTATCACTCAGGAAAAGTAAATATTGTACCTGATGCTCTCAGTCGCAAGCCAGCGGTCATGATGTTGACCAGTCAGAGGAGCATCATTGAGGATTTTCAGAGACTCGAGCTTGAGGTCGTTACACCGAGCGCAATCAGGCAATTTTGGCAACTACAGGTGCAGTCTTCTCTTGTGGATCGCATCAAGGCTGCGCAAGCAGATGATCCTCGATTGCAATAGTTCAGAGCGCAAGTAGAAGCCGGGCTGAGAACGGACTTACTCATACATGAAGACGGTTCTCTGAGATTCGGTAGCAGACTCTGCGTACCTGTTCATATCATAATATTGCATTATTATATTCCCCATTCTTATTCTTTTTATAAATAAACAGGTGCTTTTGACGCATGTCTGCTACATATTACAGGTTACAGGTTCTTGGAGCGAAAACAGTGAAAATGATGAAAAGACGATGCAAAAGTGGACTTTGACCAACAAACAGAAGACTCTTGATTAAGCCGACATCAAAGATAAAATTCACAAAGTACAAGGCAATGCAAGGTCCAAAATTACAAAGCGAACGGTTAAAAGTGCACCGCAATTATTCACTGAAGATCTGGAAGAAACATAGAAGCTATTTTAATAAAGAACCAAATAATAAGGAAGCCCAAAGATCCAAGGCCCATTACTTTCTTTAAAGAGACAGAGACATAAAATTTTACCAAAGCTTGAAGTCTATTTTGACTAGGTCTTCCTAAGGATATTTTGGTAAATGTTGACATACAAATCAATTGTAACCTAGGGTTTCCTATTCTCTATAAATAGGAACTCTACTCATTGTAATTTCTTATGCCTCCTTTTAATAATAAAAATTCAGAAATTCTTTTGGAGAGCATCGGTGTTTCTTCTCCATTCAGAAATTCAGATCTAACAACCCTGCATGGATGATTGGAGGGATGCATCTGTAAGTAAATTTATTTTCTCGCCCTAGTGTAGATTTCAATTCCTTGCCTTAGGTAGATTTAATTTCATGCCCTAGAAACTTGTTTAGGGTTTAGCTTTGGGGAAGGATTTTGAGAGATGAGATCTCTCATCCCTTTCTTACCCACCAAATATTTACAATAGGACTCCATGCATACGCGCGCGCACCGCGCCCTACGGCATCCTACCCCTCGAGGTAACGATGACACCGTAGTGTAAAAGCCCGGTTGCGCGCGTTTTCCATGGAGGTTAGGGTAAGGATCTCTAAAGGAAGGACAAGGATCTAGAGGAAGAACAATCTTCCCAATCATCCTAATCCCTTTTATTAATATTTACCATAACACCTAATTAGATCTTCATATGGGTATAGAAAGCGGTGAGATTTATAGACTTTCCAAACTTAACCTAGACCTAACCCTAGCAAGACTTAGATATAGATTAATTAGGTTTTTAGATTTAATAATCAATCTGAACACCCTTCGGAATTAACTCGTTAGCGCGATTAGGAGATTCACAATATCCCTGTGGACCGACCCGTACTCACCGGCTAGCTTCATGCGACGCCGTTCTTGATTGCGGTTATAGATAGTTTTTGACATACAATCAAATGGCGTCGTTGCCGGGGATGGCGTGTTATTTCCTTTTTGCAATTTCGGATTAATCTTAATAAAAAAAAATCATAAAAATCTGAAAAATCCAAAAAATATAAAAATATATCATCTGTTATTTTTGGAAAGGGTACTTTGTTGTTTGAATTTTGCAGGATCTACAATCAAGTTCGGATCTGGAAATTTCCAGAGATCAAAACAGCAAATAGACGATCCTATCAACAGAAGATTGCAACAACAGAGAAACAGAAAAAATTTGGAGGACCGAGTCAACAAGAAGAACCGCAGCGATCTGGTGAGTGCAAAAAAAAAAAAACCCGCCGAAGGCACCAACCAGCGGCGGATCCGCGTCGGAGGCGGCACTTCGCGGCGGTTCCGCGGTGGCGGCGACAGATCGGTTGCCAGAAAAAAAGGCAGAAGCGCGGTATTAAAAAAAAACAGTTCTGCCACTGCAAATTTCTGTGAGTTTTCTCTCTCCTCCTCTGCAAATCTTGATATATCTTCTGTAAATTTGCCTGCAGAATTTCTTTACGCTCAAAAAAAATTTCCCTTCCAAATAACGATCTTGTGCAGGATTTTTGTGCCTTGCTTGAAATGAAATTAGATTGCAAGTAATATTTTGCTGTTACATATCTTTTCTATAAAATATTTTGCTGTTGCATATCTTTTCTCTAAAATCTTTTTGCAACAAAATTTTTCCAAATAAAGAGAAAAAGAATGAAAATAAAAAGGACAAATATTTTATAGAAACTTGCAAAATTTTTAGCCGCAAATAAATCCTTGCACACAATAAACTTTCCTTCTTTCCCCTTTTCTTACAACATGGGTACCCCACATAATAAATCATTAGCCGAACTTTGGTATCCCGAACCTAATTTTGCGTCATATGTCAATTTGTTCGGTCAATTTAAAAACGATCCCTCCATGCCTAAAAAATCTTTGAAAGATCACATAGAGGCGTCTAGGAGAAACAGTTTGACTTTTCAACCCACTTTGTGTCAACCAAGTCAACCTTCACCACCTTCGTATGTTGACACCACTTTTTCAAGTTCAGCTGTAACTCCTAAGCCGATGTCCATTGCTGAGCATATTGCTCAATCTCGCAGTCGATCTTTCACCCCTCTCCACTCATCTAGTTCTAGGGATCCGCACGACTATTCACTTTTTTATCCACATGTTGACCCTACCCCTGTCCAATCACCCACTTCCTACCAGTCCTACCCGACTTTCCCACCTTCACTAGACACTGTTTCTACACAGTCATTAGGGAGTTTCACATATCCACACCATTTTGAATCCTTTACCGAAACCCCCTCACCACCTAAGTCTAGTTTGGAAGAGTCGTTGGAGGCTTATATTGCTGCAACAAATAAAATGACTAGGAATGTGGAAGCGTCCGTGGCCGCCCTTATGCAACCTAGTGAACCGGTAGCTAGTTTCCCGCTAGCTCAAAATTTTTCAATGTATAAGGAGGCGGTTGGACAGAGTGAGAATGAGAGAGGATTTCCAAATCAAAGCTACCCATACCCAATTGAATCCAACAACTCCAATTTTCAAACATGTGTCCAAAATGATGAGTTGAGCGAATTTGTAGTGTTTGATTTGCCAGATTATGAGGAACCCCTTTCGAGTGAAACCGCACCTAATCCGTTTGACCTTTACACCTTCACTCTAGAACCTAAATTGATAAACATCCATGCTTTTGAGGAGGTGTCTAAAGAAATTGATTTTCACTTAATTGAGGATATAGACGCCGGGAATATTTCGGATGATGAACCTATCGATTTAATTGAAATGTTATGTTCAAATCATCATCCTGAATTATTAAATGTTTCTCCCGAATCTCACATGCGTCTTGATTTTGATGATAATGGCATGGATGAGTTAAATATTGAGGATAGTATTGAGGAGAGTCTTGAGGATAATATTGAGGTTGAATCATTTTTGTTTGATGTGTCTGATTTTCTAATTCATCCTCCTGAACCTTTGACTGTTATATCACCCTCCCTCCTTCCCATCGTTCCGACCCCGCTTGAAGACTGTGAGCTTGAAACCTTTTCCTTTGAATATGACACAATTCTCACAGACGATAACACCTACGAGTGTTTCACTTTTTCGGACGATGTTGATGACTCACCGCCCGAGTTTGAGTCCTTTACATTTTCAGATGAACCATCAGACTCGGTTGATTATAGTAGTTTCGAACCATTAATGGAATCTTTCAAGTTCGAAACAGTTTATTACGGTGAGAATGAGACTATCCCTAATTTACTCCCTTTCGTCTTTCCCATTGTTCCGACCGAACAAGAGACCGTTACGCTTTCATCTCCTATACCAAGTTCCGCGTACCCATGTTTTGTTGCGAATCTTGAGGGATTTGACCCCATTTCACGACGGGTTGATAGGTTAGCGCAATCGCTTTTAACACATCGGTCATCACAAATTGTGCTAATTTATTCACTCGATTTACACTCTCAAGATCGCGCGACTCTCCTTTCTCCTTTCCGCCCTTCTTCTCCCCCACCGAGACCATATTCTGCCATTCTTCTTTCCACACGGTCTCGTGTGTTTCTCATTTCTTTCATCCACACCCCATTCTTGCACCAACTATACCACTACCACGATAAGATCTTTGAATGGTTGGTGCTTACCTTTGGCTTGTGTAAGGCCAAGCTTAAGTTTGGGGGGAACCTTTGTATATATGTATATATATTTTTTGTTTTCTTTTTCTATAAAAAAATAACAAATTTTTTTTTCAAAATAATAAAATAAAAAAAAATTGTAAATAAATAAACAGGGGAGTATCGGTATTTTGACCCTCTTGATTTAGCATGACAGTGAGGACACTGTCAAGTTCAAGTTTGGGGGTATACTCGGTACGTCTTTTTCCTTCGCATTCATTTGTACATATTTTTGCATTTGCATATTTATTTGAAAACCCATAAAAATTGAAAATTTTCAAAAATTATAAAAATCAATGTATTCAATTTTGGCTAATTGACTTGAGTTTGACAAATAGGTTAACTGGCTAGGAACAACTAGATCTTAGACTTAGTAAATTAAAAACCCTAAAAATAACATTCCTTAAAGTTTAACGGTAGAAAGTATATGCCTTTATAGTTTATTTAGAAATAGGCAAATTTTGGGTTCACTTCTTAGGCTAAGTCGAAATAAGGGAAGAGTATTGATGTTCTTATTAGAGTATAAGTTTGAAAAATAGTTCCTAGCTTAAATCTAGATTCTGAAAACGTATACCCTACAAAATGCACAATCACGCACCTTGAAACTTGGAATAGTAGAAGAAACCTTGAAATGCTCTTGTCTAAAGTCCTTAGTACGAAGAAAATAAAAGAAAATAAAAAAAGAGTGAATAAAGAAAAGAAAAAAATAAACACTGGTTTTTGTGATTACTTAAGGCTGTAAAAATAGAAAAATATTTAGCGAGGGTGCTTCATCACCTAGTGCCTTAGACCAACTGGTTTGGGAGTCACTGCTAAAAGCCTTGGGTGTTGCAAGACTAGGAATTACGCTTTAAAGTGCAAACATATCTTGTAATCGGTTGTTGGTACCTCAAGAAGTATTAACGGTCGCATGAAGGATGTGTAAGCAAAATTCAATTAAAAATTCACCATTTAAGAAGTGCTTTGGACAACGGACAAGGGTATGATTGCTTGATTTGAATTTCCAAGTGTAGGGGTGATATTTACACACACGTGGGGATATGTGATTAGAGTTTAGATGAGAGAAAGGAATGAAGAATAAAACTTGTATCTTTAGTAGGGTTGATAGAAATTCCTAAGTGGAGATGGGACCCTAGAAGGAAAACTTAGGAAATGCCGAAAGCTAAGTAGATCTGCAAGATATATATAATATTAAGTTAAATGATGAGGAAGTGTGAAGAATATGGGTGGATAATTTACAAGTAAAAGATAATAGAATTCTTAGTTAGAAAACCTAATTGGAGAATAAAAGTCGAAAAAGCCAAGTTGATAGGATTTTGTGGGTAGTATCCGCTGAAAACCCTCAGGAGACAACACTCCTCCTACTAGGGACACCTAGAGGTTTAACGGCTTGTTGCACGTGCTCAGTGCAATCGCGTTTCCCTGCGAAAGTGCGGCTAGGTTAGGATTTTAGTGAATAAAAATAAGTTTGCTCGAGGACGAGCAAAAGATAAGTTTGGGGGTATGTGTTCATATCATAATATTGCATTATTATATTCCCCATTCTTATTCTTTTTATAAATAAACAGGTACTTTTGACGCATGTCTGCTACATATTACAGGTTACAGGTTCTTGGAGCGAAAACAGTGAAAACGATGAAAAGACGATGCAAAAGTGGACTTTGACCAACAAACAGAAGACTCTTGATTAAGCCGACATCAAAGATAAAATTCACAAAGTACAAGGCAATGCAAGATCCAAAATTACAAAGCGAACGGTTAAAAGTCCACCGCAATTATTCACTGGAGATCTGGAAGAAACATAGAAGCTATTTTAATAAAGAACCAAATAATAAGGAAGCCCAAAGATCCAAGGCCCATTACTTTCTTTAAAGAGACAGAGACATAAAATTTTACCAAAGCTTGAAGTCTACTTTGACTAGGTCTTCCTAAGGATATTTTGGTAAATGTAGACATGCAAATCAATTGTAACCTAGGGTTTCCTATTCTCTATAAATAGGAACTCTACTCATTGTAATTTCTTATGCCTCCTTTTAATAATAAAAATTCAGAAATTCTTTTGGAGAGCATCGGTGTTTCTTCTCCATTCAGAAATTCAGATCTGACAACCCTGCATGGATGATTGGAGGGATGCATCTGTAAGTAAATTTATTTTCTCGCCCTAGTGTAGATTTCAATTTCTTGCCCTAGGTAGATTTAATTTCATGCCCTAGAAACTTGTTTAGGGTTTAGCTTTGGGGAAGGATTTTGAGAGATGAGATCTCTCATCCCTTTCTTACCCACCAAATATTTACAATAGGACTCCATGCATACGCGCACACACCGCGCCCTACGGCATCCTACCCCTCGAGGTAACAATGACACCGTAGTGTAAAAGCCCGGTTGCGCGCGTTTTCCATGGAGGTTAGGGTAAGGATCTCTAAAGGAAGGACAAGAACCTAGAGGAAGGAACACCTTCCCGAACGGATCTAATCCCCTTTATTGATAATTACCATAACTCCTCACAGATCTTCATACGGGTATAGAAAGCGGTGAGATTTAATTACATTCCCAAACCATCCCTAAACCTAGCCCTAGCAAGAGTAGATCTAGATAATCGTAGATAGAATAATTTAGATTTTTAGATTTAATAATCAATCCGAACACCCTTCGGAATTAACTCGTAAGAACGAATCGGAGATTCACAACATCCCTGTGGACCGACCCGTACTTACCGGCTAGCTTCATGCAACGCCGTTCTTGATTGCGGTTATAGATAGTTTTTGAGACAAATCAAATGAAGATCTATGAGGAGTTATGATAATTATCAATAAAGTGGATTAGATCCGTTCGGGAAGGTGTTCCTTCCTCTAGGTTCTTGTCCTTCCTTTAGAGATCCTTACCCTAACCTCTATGGAAAACATCACACCCGGGCCTTTATACTACGGTATCACCGCTACCTCGAGGGATAGAGTGCCGTAGGGAGCGGTATGTGCATGTATGCATGGAGTTCTATTGTAAATATTTGGTGGGTAAGAAAGGGATGAGAGATCTCATCTCTCAAAATCCTTCCTCAAAACTAAACCCTAAACAAGTTCCCAGGGCATGAAATTAAATCTACCTAGGGCAAGGAATTGAAATCTACACTAAGGCAAGAAATTAAATTACTTACAGATGGCTCTCTCCAAACATCAAAACAGGGTTGTCAGATCTAAATTTCTGAATTAAAGAGAGGCACCGATGCTCTCCAAAAGGATTTCTGAATTTTTATTAAAAGGAGGCATAGGGAGGCATAGGCTTTACAATGATTTAGAGTTCCTATTTATAGAGGATAGGAAACCCTAGGTTACAATTGATTCGCACGTCTACATTTACCATAATATCCCTAGGAAGACCTAGTAAGAGTAGACTCCAAGCTTTGGTAAAAAATTATTCAGATATGGGCTCTATCTCTTTAAAAGGAAGTATTGGGCCTTGAAATTTCCTTTGTTGGCTCTTCTGTTTTTGGGCTTCCTTATTCTTTGGTTCTTGTATTAAAATAGCTTCTATGTTTCTTCCAGATCTCCAGTGAATAATTGCGGTGGACTTTTAACCGTTCGCTTTGTAATCTTGGACCTTGCATTGCCTTGTACTTTGTGAATTTTATCTTTGATGTAGGCTTGATCAAGAGTCTTCTGTTTGTTGGTCAAAGTCCACTTTTGCATCGTCTTTTCATCGTTTTCACTGTTTTCTGTCCAAGAACCTGTAACCTGTAATATGTAGCAGACATGCGTCAAAAGCACCTGTTTATTTATAAAACGAATAAGGATGGGGAATATAATAATGCAATATTATGGTGTGAACAAATACCCCCAAACTTATCTTTTGCTCGTCCTCGAGCAAACTTATTTTTTTTATTCTCGAAAAAAAAAACCTAATCGCACTTTCGCAGGGAAACGCGATTGCACTGAGCTCGTGCAACAAGCCGTTAAACCTCTAGGTGTCCCTAGTAGGAGGAGTGTTGTCTCCTGAGGGTTTTCAGCGGATACTACCCACAAAATCCTATCAATTTGGCCTTTCGACTTTTGTTCTCCAAAAGAGTTTTCCAACAAGGAATTCTATTATCGTCGACTCGTAAATCATCCACCCTGTTCCCCTCTGAATGGCGGCCTAGACTTGGCGTCCATGCCTGATGTTCGGGGCAGATACTATTTGGTTTTATCCGTTTATCTCTCCGAAGATGCCAAGTTGATTTATGGCACCGTGTATCGGAGGTTTGGACGGATGCGGCCGATGTAGCGGACTTCGTCAGATTCCCCCTCAAGATGAGGGGTTTTTGATTATGGGGACGCTCTTCCCTGCAGGCGCAAGCCCCTGCAGTTAATTACGCTACCGCATCGCGGTAACAACTTTCTCCTTCTCCAGGATTTCACTTCGTGTCGTGTGTGTTCATTTTGTTTGTGGTTGCCCGTGGATTGTATACGGAGACTGAGTAATGCCGTCGCCCGTAGGACGTGGATTAGTCCAAATCCGTATTTACTTAGATTTGGGTTTGGTGTTTTCAGTTTAAGGATGCATTAGTCGCGTTGCGGCTGAGATCAACTTAAACGTTCGTCAAGGATACGTTAGTCCGGTTTTAGACTAAGATCAACTCAACGTAGTGATTAATTTAATGTATGGCCATCGGGACTCGTCACCTCTCTGACGTCGTTGAAGGATTACAACGACATGTATCAAAGGAGCTCGGAGATGTACCCTCGAACCAGAGTTGATTGGGAGTTTTATAATCCATTTGAATATTTAAGGATACGTTAGCCGTGTTTGGGGCTAAGATCAACTTAAACGTTTGTTAAGGATACGTTAGTCCAGTTTGAGACTAAGATCAACTTAACGGGACCGTTTAGATCCGACGAGAGAGCATTTGGGCTCTATTGTGCCAGTTTAGGGACGTGGTGGTCCGATATTAGTTTAGGGACGTTTCGGTCCGATATCAGTTTAAGGACGTTTCGGTCCGATGTTAGTTTAGGGACGTTTCGGTCCGGTATTAGTTTATGGACGTTTCGGTCCATTATTAGTTTAGGGACGTTTCGGTCCATTGTTAGTTTAGGGACGTTTCGGTCCGATATTAGGTGTGTGGCCGTTGGGACCCGTCACCTCTTTGACATCGTTGAGGAATTACAACGATGGATGTCAAAGGAGTTCGGAGATGTACCCTCGAACCGGATGTAGATTGATTTAGGAGAGCCATTTTGCTCAGCCAATTTAATTTAAGGACTTATGGCCACGATTGGGCTAAGTCCAGTAAAAAAAATGTCCAACATTGCTTTTGCATTTCCTTTTATTTTTATTTGGGCTTTGCCCAGAAAAGATGCAGGGCATCAATTTGTTTTGGGCTCTGTTCTTTATGAATGATGCAGAGCATCAATTTTATTTGGGCTCAGCCCTTTTATTGCTTTGCAATTTATTTTGGCCTGCTAGGTCTTTTGATTTGGGCCTGGCCCTTCAAATAGTGCAAAGCACCAAGAATCTTTTAGATTCAAGGAAAGGAGTGTAGAGCACTTTTTAATTTCTTAATCTAACTTTAGATCAAAGAGAAGAAGAAAAATCTTTTCTTTCTTTCTATCTCAGAGAACCAGAGGTTCTCTAGCAAGTGCAAGGCACTATTTTTATTATTATTTTTATTTATTTATTTATTTATTGAAGATCACTGATTTTGTGTTTTAGATCAATGATCTATTCCTAAGAGAATTTTCTCTTATTTCAAAGGTTTTTACCTTCTTCTTTTTGTTCTCAAGAAGTTCTCTTCTTCTTCTTTTTTTTTTTATCTCAATTGTCTATCTCTTTGAAATGGGGTCTGGGGTCCTTTTTATAGTGCTCAAAAATCAGTTAAATTTGTTAAAAAGATCTTTTCTGAGTGATTTGGGGAATTTTCCCCATCGTCGGATCTTTGATCCAAAGGCCCCTGTTTTACAGAAGAAATCTTCTTGTTTAAACAAGAACAGAAAAATATCCTTAAATCTTCACTCTGTTGTTGCGCAACTCACCAGCGTGTGACACGTGTCGCGCAGTGAGGCACTTGCGCAACAGCGCTTGCGCAACTGCAGTGAGGCACTTGCGCAACAGCGCTTGCGCAACTGCGCAGACACGTGTCGCGCAGCGGTGCGCTTGCGCAACTGCGCAGACACGTGTCGCGCAGCGGTGCGCTTGCGCAGTTGTGCTTGCGCAACTGCGCAGACACGTGTCACGCAGCCGTGCGCTTGCGCAGTTGAACGTTGCTTATGTTTTTTAAAGAGCCTTGCTCTGATTGGACGTACTGTCTTGGGCGTTGTGCTGCCGTGTCAACTTCTGACACGTGGCGCGTTGCGCGCAGCGCACGGGAACTGAAGCGTTGCTTCAAAATTTGAATTTTCAAAATTTAAGCAGAGCCTTGCTCTGATTGGGGGAACAAATGCCCCCCCACCGTTGCGCTCACGTGGCGCGCACGTGAGTGCAGCGGTGGCAAGATCCTGACTGTTGGATCATGGGGGTCAGTTGAAAAGACGCAGGCGCCTATAAATAGGACCCTTGGTCCTTGGTAATTCTTTACCAATTTCGAGAATTTGAATTTCAGAGCCTTGCTCTTGCTTAAGAACTTCCATAGCCTTGCTCTTGTGAGAACTTCAAAGTTCTAGTTTTAGAATCACTCTAGGTAAAATTAATTAAATTAGATTAATTTAAATTAAATTTAATTAACAGAGCCTTACTCTTATAGATCTTTGATCTAAAGGAAAACCCCTTTGGGGTTTCTTCAACAGAGCCTTGCTCTCAAAAAAATTTACAGATTTACAGAGATCTGATCCATGGGTTCTAACCCATGAACAGAGCATTGCTCCCCTTTTTTTTTTAGGTTTTTAAGAAGAACTTCAGGTAAAATCGATTCTTAGATCAATCTTAAATAGCAGAGCTCTCGTCTAGTGGGTTTTATCTTTGAACATAGTTTTGCTCTCTAGGAATTTAATCATCCATGTATATTATTGCTTTTCTATTGTTGATCTTCCTGTAATATTTTCTCCAGGCATAATGGCGGCGGTGCATTTATACAGTCTGCACGAGTTCATTACCTACGATGATATCCGCGCTCAGGGTCGTCAACAAAACCAGGAGTTTACAGACGCCGAATGTGCAGAAGTTATGGGTCGTCTGAACGCAAGCGGTGGTTGGCTGTTGCCTCGGCGTTCGGCTCTTTTGAAAGTCGTGCTGGGAGCAATATGGAGGGCACTTCCGGGTCTTCACGAGGCCCTTCCACTCAATGCGCTGGATGATGCCGAGGACAAGGTGCATTCAGTGCACCTGACAGGGCTGATCTCAAAGAAGCGACGGAACGACCTCGTTGACATCCTGCATCAAGTGTTTCAGCAGACGACGATCGTTGCTGCTTATCAAAGGCCGGAAGGGCTTGCCGATGATATCGACACCGAGGAGCACGAAAGACTGCGCATAAGAATAATTAGAAAGGCCAGAAGAACTCTGGATGGCCTTACTTTTGATTTCCTCAATCCGTGCCCCGGATCCGAGGTTATACTGTTGTAATATTTTGAACAATGTTTCTTATGCATTATTCTTATGCTTGTAAAAACTTTTGGCGGTATGAATGAAAACCCTCCCCTTTTCTATTTCAGCTTGTCTTATTCCTCGTCCTGAGTCTTCTGTCCATGCATAAATGAATGCGTCACGCATGCCAGATCAAATGTAGAACGGATATTCTTTATGTCATCTCCTTTCTTTTAATGTCAGTAGGCTGTCTTAATAATCATGGTTGATGGATGTCTAAAATGAGTATTCCGACTTCCTCAGGAAATAGCGATGGCTTAGGCCGCAGGTTCAGGTTTACCGCCTAAGACTTTTCAATTCTATGAGCCGTGAGGGTCTCATAGAGACTTTTCTCCCTACGGATCGAGAGGATCTCGTAGGCGGGTTTTTCTCCTTAGGAATCGTGAGGATTCCTAAGTGTGGTTTTCTCTTGTAAGTCGTAAGGATCCTACAAGAGAATTTTTTCCCTCTTACGAGTCGAGAGAACTTGTAAGCGGTTGCTTCCCTCCTTGTCGAAGTTCGACGTTGGAGAGTGAGACCCGTGGATGGTATGCAAGAGACCGTTTTGGGCCAACTCGTAGGGTCCCAATGCTTAGGAAACATGCTTCTTTTATGCCCACTGCCTAAGGCTTTATCTCACGAGTCGAGCCGCCTCGAAAATTTTTCACAAGTCGAGACGAATCGAACGTTTCTCGCAAGAACATCTTAACGTCGCATTTAACCTCTGCTCTTTACGACAGAAGCCCGTTAAGGTTGGTGGTACTTAGGGTTTTGGCCATCGTACCGTCGCATAAGCTGATATAGTCCTCGATAGGCAATCGTGCTGTTCGAGTAGCCCTGCGACTGCCGTGTCTCTGATCCCTTCGGGGGCTGGACAAGACGTCTTCAAGCAATCCTCCTTGGCAGTTTGACCGTGGAAGAGCAAGCGCTAGGAATTTGCCATGCCGCTTTTTATTTGAGGTTAGGCTCATTTTGGAGAGCCCCGATGAGTCATAACCACTCCGCGCTGGTGTGGGGATGATCTCCGATAGTCTTTCGGGCTTTATATGAGTTACCGTCAAGACCCTGAAGCTAGGAATTTGGCCTTTGCTTCGTTTGCTGGCATTGCGTCTGCTGTATCGAGACGAATGTTGCGGTGGGAACTAGGGATTTTACCGTGGCTCCGTTTGTTTGATGACGTTGCGTCTGCTGTGTCGAGACGAACGTTGGGGTGACATCTCGTCTGCTGTATCGAGACGAACGTCAAGGTGGTGACCACTTTGTGCTGATGCAAGATGATCTCCGATTGTCTTTCCGATTTTATGTGAGTTACCGTAAAGACGTTGAAGCTAGGAATGTGGCCTTCGCTTCATTTGCTTTGTCATGTCTGAATCCCTGCTGGAGGAAGAACGCTGAGGTTGACATTTCGTCTACTGTATCGAGACGAACGTCATGGAGGTGACCACTTCATGTGAGATGGTCTCCGATTGTCTTTCCGGTTTTATGTGAGTTACCGTCAAGACGTCGAAGTTAGGAATGTGGCCTTCGCTTCGTTTGTTTTGGTGTGTCCAAATCCTGTTGGAGGAAGAACGCTGGGGTTGACATTTTGTCTGCTGTATCGAGACGAACGTCAAGGTGGTGACCACTCTGTGCTGATGCGAGATGATCTCCAATTGTCTTTCCGGTTTTATGTGAGTTACCGTAAAGACGTTGAAGCTAGGAATGTGGCCTTCGCTTCATTTGCTTTGTCATGTCTGAATCCCTGCTGGAGGAAGAGCGCTGAGGTTGACATTTCGTCTACTGTATCGGGACGAACGTCATGGAGGTGACCACTTCATGTGAGATGGTCTCCGATTGTCTTTCCGGTTTTATGTGAGTTACCGTCAAGACGTCGAAGTTAGGAATGTGGCCTTCGCTTCGTTTGCTTTGGTGTGTCCAAATCCTGTTGGAGGAAGAACGCTGGGGTTGATATTTTGTCTGCTGTATCGAGACGAACGTCAAGGTGGTGACCACTCTGTGCTGATGCGAGATGATCTCCAATTGTCTTTCCGGTTTTATGTGAGTTACCGTAAAGACGTTGAAGCTAGGAATTTGGCCTTCGCTTCATTTGCTCACACTGCGTCTGGTGTATTGAAGCGCATGCTGAGGTGGAGCTGGGATTTTGCCGTCACTCCGCTTGGTTTCGACCATGGGGTCTTTTGTTAACTTTGCATGTACACCCTGCTGGACTGCGAAGGAACGCCGTTGTTGACATTGCGTCTGCTGTAACGAGACGAATGCTAAGGTGGAGTTGGGATTTTGCAGTTACTCCGCTTTGTTTCGACCGTGAGGTCTTTTGTTGACGTTGCATCTGCCTCCAGCTAGACTGTGGAGGAACGCTGTTGTTGACATTGCGTCTACTGTATCGAGACGAATGCTGAGGTGAAGCTGGGATTTTGCCATCGCTCCGCTTGATGGTGTAATATCTGTGTCCTGCTAGAATGAGGAGGCACACCGTTGTTGGTCTCCAGGCTGCAGATGTGGCCATTGAGATTTGGAACTAGAGACTTTGCCATGGTTCCGTTTCGTTGCGATTCTGAGGTCGGTTGTTGACGTCATGTCTACATCTAGTTGGAGTGAGGAGAAACGCCGTTGGTGATTTCTAAGTTGTCGATGTTGACGTTGAGACCCTGAAGCTCGGGATCTTCGTTTGCTTCATTTGTTGACATCGTGTCTGTAATATTGCGACAAATGTCGAGATTGTCTCTAGGTTGTCTATGAACCGTCGAGATTTGGCTTCGCTTTTTTATGGAGCCTGTTGGGAAGGTATGGTTCCCTCTTTATCTGTGCCCCTGGATTGTATACAGGGATCGGTGTGATTTCACCTGTAGGGCAAAAAGTTTCATTCTTTCATTTTTTATTTTTTATTTTTTATTCTTTCCGCGATGCTCTATCATTTCAGCTTTTATATCGCGAAGGTCGCGATTGCCCAATCATTTCGGCTATTTTTCGCGGTGCCCAATCATTTCGGCTATTTATTTTATTTTTACTCGCTTCTTTTTATTACGAGTTGCCCAATCATTTCGGCTATTTTGCATGCATACATTTTTACTTGCTGCTTTTTATTGCAAGTTGCCCTATCGTTTCGGCTATTTCATCTGCATTTTTGGCTCGCTGATTTTTTTTTATCGCGAGTGTGGGTTTTGGGATCTGATACCAATCTTAGCATCAGTATCGCTGCGACCGGAATATTGCCAGGAGCGAATCATCATTTGCCATGAAAGGACTTGGAATTTGATACCGATTTAGGCATCAGCATCGCTACAACTGGGATATTGCCAGGAGCGAATCATCATCTGCCATGAAAGAACTTGGAATTTGATACCGATTTAGGCATCAGCATCGCTACAACTGGAATATTGCCAAGAGCGAATCATCATCTGCCATGAAAGAACTTGGAATTTGATACCGATTTAGGCATCAGCATCGCTACAACTGGAATATTGCCAGGAGCGAATCATCATCTGCCTCTGTCGCTGTCGAACAAAGGTGGCTTAGCGACCAGAGTTAGGGTCCTGTCGACTAAGGCTTTGACTTCATGAGCCGTAAGGGTCTCATAAAGGTATTTCTCTCTACAAGTCGTGAGGATCTCGTAGGTGTATTTTCTTCTTAGGAATCGTGAGGGTTCCTAAGTGTTTTGTTCCTCTGTAAGTCACAAGGATCCTACAGGAGGGTTTTCTCCTTGTAAGTCGAGAGGATTTACAAGGATTGTTTACCATGCAAACATATCCCTAGTTTCAGATGGGACTTAGTTAGGGAAATGTTTATTCGCGCCCGTGGATTGTATACAAGGGTCAATGCTGAGCCACTTGTAGGGCATTATCGAAAGTTGTGGGGGCTGCTTAAGCACAGGTTTAGATCTTTGTAGCTTAAGACTTTCAAATCTTATGAGCCGTGAGGGTCTCATAAGAGCGTTCTCCTTACGAGCCGTGAGGATCTCGCAAGTGTATTTTCTCCTTAGGAACCGTGGGGATCCCTAAGTGTGTTGCTCCCTTGTGAGTCGTAAGGATTTCACGCTGGTGGTTTCTCCTTACAAGGTCGAGAGGATCTTGTAAGTGTTCTTTAATGAGGTTGCGCCCTTTCAGGTTTTCACAAACACTCGCCGGTAGTCCTGCTGTTTTTTACTCACGGAGCCCTTTCGGGTTTTCATCCGTGCCCATTTTGCTTATGGACATACCATTTTTTTTTTATTCTTTTTATTTCCTTTTTCTCTTTCTTTTTTTACGAGGTCGCGCCCTTTCGGGTTTTCATGAACACTCGCCGGTAGCCCTGCTGTTTTTACTCACGAAGCCCTTTCGGGTTTTCATCCGTGCCCCTTTTTGCTTATGGACATACCGTTTTTATTTTATTTTATTTTTATATATTTTTTTTATATCTCGTCAGCCTAAGGATGCTGCGGTAGTAGTTTAAAGACATTTCGGTCTGCTATTAGTTTAAGGACATTTCGGTCCGCTGTTAGTTTAAGGACATTTCGGTCCGCCGTTAGTTTAGGGACATTTCGGTCCGCTATTGAGAAGCTGGCTACTGCTTATACAGTTTGAGCTTAGGAAGATAGCGAGCGGACATAGTCGTCGTCGTCTATCGTTGACCTAGGCTGTGGCTCATTAAGCGTAGTATTTCTTTAGGAAGCGACCGTTTATTGGTCTGAAAGGCCTTTCACCGTGCATGTCCATGAGTAGATAGGCCCCACCCTGGTAAACTTTATCTATGATGTACGGGCCTTCATAGTTCGGCTCGAATTTTTCCCGCTTGGCGCGATTGGGGATCATAGGCCTTTTGACCACTAGCACGAGTTCGCCTTGGTGGAATGTCCTCGGTCGGGTCAATCTTTCGTATGAGCGCATCATCTTTGCTTTATAGGCCTCCAGATTTTGTTGCGCTATGAGCCGTGTTTCTTCAAGGGCGTCAAGCTCCTCAAGCCGAAGATGAGCATTTTCTTCGTTCGTCAGCTCGTAATGGACTGCCACTCGTAGAGAGGGTAACTCTACCTCGAGAGGGAGTACTGCTTCCATACCGAACACCAACGCGTATGGCGTTGTGTTTGTAGCTGTCTTGAACGTGGTTCGATACGCCCAAAGAGCTTCTTGCAGTCTCTCATGCCAGTCTTTCTTATTTCGGGACACTGTTTTCTTTATAATTTTCGTCAAGGTCTTGTTGAAGGCCTCGGCGAGACCGTTAGCTCGTGGATTATAGACTGAGGAATACCTCCAGTCTATGTTATGCTGCTGTGCGAAGCGGCTGATTTTATGACTTCGGTAAGCTGGCCCGTTATCGGAGATGATCCTCCTCGGAGTTCCAAACTGATATATGACGTGCGTTTTGAAGAAATGGAGGATATTCTCCGTCTTCACTTCTCTCAATGGTACTGCTTCTGCCCACTTAGAGAAGTAGTCAGTCGTCGCTAGGATGAAACGATGTCCTTTAGACGATGCTGGCTCGATGGGGCCGACTATATCAGTCCCCCACATTTCGAATGGCCAGCTAGCTACCGTTGGGTGCAGCGGATTTGGGTGCTGGTGGATGAAGTCCCCATGAATCTGGCATGAGTGACATTGCTTCGCATATTCGATGCAGTCTTGAATCATCGTGGGCCAGTAATAGCCCATCCGTTTGATCTTCAACTTCATCTTTGGACCTGCTTGGTGAGAACCGCAGATTCCGTCATGAATTTCCTGAACGACTCTTTCCGATTCGTCCGGTCCTAAGCATCTCAGCCACAGAGAATCGAATGACCTCTTGTAGAGAGTATCATTGACGAAGGCGAAGGACAGAGCTCGTTTTATGAGTTGATGTCTTGCGGATGCATCTTCGGGCATTTGGTGGGACTTGAAGTAGTCTATAAAGACTTCCCTCCAATCCTCAACCTTCTCATGTTCTTTTATTTGCAAGGTCGCTTGTCTAGTCACTCCCTTCTCTTCGGGTGATTCCGAAGGTATTTCTGCGGGGGCGAGCACCTGACGACTTTGTACCATGATTCTAACGTCATCGAGGTTCTCGTCAGCCATTTCTTTAGCGAGTTTGGCCAACACGTCCGCTTTGCTGTTATCCGCGCGTGGTATGCTCTCCAAAGTATAGGAGGGAATTTGGGTTAGCAGTTGTTGCACCTTTTCACCGTATTTTACTAACTCCGGTTTGCATGTTTGGTAATCGCCGTTTACTTGACTAACGACCAGTTGCGAATCTCCGTATATGAGGAGATTTTCAATTCCCATGTCAATGGCGATCTCGAGGCCTGCTATCAGAGCTTCGTATTCGGCTTCGTTGTTTGTCCTCGGTTCCGTCAGGGAGAACGCGTAGCGCATTATCCCTCCTTGTGGAGTTATAAAGATGAGTCCTACCCCCGATTTGATTATAGGGGTACTTTGTTTGCGCTTCTTCACGGAAGATGCTCCGTCAAAATAAAGCTCCCATCGAGTATTATCACCATCGATCGCATCAGACGCATGTTCGTCTGGAAGATCGCAGTTTAAAGGAGAGTCGGCTGGTATCGGGTGCTCAGCAAGGAAGTCGGCGATGGCCTGGCCTTTTACTGCTTTGAGTGGTCGATATGCTATCGAGAACTCCATTAAGAGTAGGGCTCATTTAGCGAGTCGTCCTGTCAATATGGCCTTTGACATTAGATATTTGAGAGGGTCCACCTTCGAAATGAGATAGACTTCATGCGCTAATGCGTAATGTCTAAGCTTTGTTATTGCGAAGATCAACGCCGGGCAGTGTTTTTCAATGGGGGAATAATTGCTTTCTGCCCCCAGCAGCACTCGACTTAAATAGTAAAGTGCTCTTTCTTTCCCTTGGTCATTCTCTTATGCCCATAATGCGCCCAAAGAACCTTCAAGGGCGGCCGTGTAAAGAATGAGAGGCTTTCCCTTCACTGGAGCAGCCAACACTGGAGGGTTTTGCAGTTACTGTTTGATCTCGTCTAGTGCGCTTTGGCACTTTTGATCCCAGACGAACGGGGTTCCCTTCTTCATCAGGTGGCTGTAAGGGCGGCACTTTCCTAAGAGGTTGGCTATAAATCGTCGTATGTACGCGAGCTTTCCTTGGAGAGACCGCAGCTGTTTGAGAGTTCTCGGCGGAGGCATTCCTATGATTGCCTTGATCTTGGACGGATCTATCTCGATACCTCGGTGTCGAACGACGAATCCCAGGAATTTGCCCGAGGAAACCCCGAATGCACACTTCAGAGGGTTCATCTTCAAGTTGTATTGTCGAAGACGTTGAAATACGGTCTTCAGATGCTCGAGATGTTCCTCATATGACTTGCTTTTAACAACGAGGTCGTCGATATAGCATTCAACAATTTCGTGTATAAGGTTATCGAAAATCTTCGTCATGGCCCTTTGGTAGGTTGCACCGGCGTTCTTTAAACCGAAGGGCATCACCTTGTAACAGAATATTCCCAAAGGAGTCCGGAAAGCCGTATGTTTTTGGTCTTCAGGGTGCATTTTTATTTGATTGTATCCTGATGAGCCGTCCATGAATGAGAAAATCTCATGCGTGGACGTATTGTCTATCATTAGTTCGGTGACTGGTACTGGGAAGTCATCCTTCGGACAGGCTTTGTTGAGATCCCGAAAGTCCACGCATATGCGCACCGTACCATTTTTCTTCATCACTGGGACGATGTTAGCAATCCATTCAGGGTATTGAACCTCTTGGATAAAGCCGGAGTCTATCAGCTTTTTGACTTCCGCGTTGATGCTCATTTCGAGCTCAAGCCGCATTCTTCTCGGCGCTTGTTTGACTGGCTTGACACTCGGGGATATTGCCAGTCTATGTACAGCAACTTCTGGATCAAGTCCCGGCATCTCGGAATAGTTCCATGCGAAGCAATCTTTATGCTGTACAAGGACGTCCTTTAACGCAGCCACCTTTTCCTCGGACAGCAGTTCGCTGACGAATGTCGGTCGCGGATCGTTTATCGTCCCCAACTCAATTTTCTTGAGGTTATCCGCAGTGGTATGTATGCCGTCCTCCAGTTCTTTCGGAGCTGGGGGAAATTCTGAGATCACCTCATCATTGCTGTTTTCGAAGCACCAGGGAAGGCTGTCCACATTCTCAGACTCTTCTTTTAATATCGTTATCATACGACAGGTGCGAATTTTCTGCCAATCCCAATGTGGAACTGGTTCTTCTTTCGTGGCCTTAGGCTCGTGCTTTTGTGGTGGTGCTACCCTCCAGTTGTTGGACAGAGCGAATTTACCAAGCTGATATTGATCTTCGACCCAATTCTTGAAGGTGAAGCAATCTTCAAGAGGATGACCTACTACTCGATGGTAAAAGCAATAATTTGGGTTGAATACCTCGCCCGCGTGCTCGGGGTGCTTGGACTCTAGCAGCGTAAGCATTTGATGTTTTAGAGCAAGATCAAATATCTTCCTTGTTTTGTTCCGAGGAAATGAGTATGCTCGACCCATTTTCTTCATGAGGGCTAAATCAGTAACGCTCGACTCCCGGATACGTGGTTTCTTAGCTCTGCCTTGTAGTTGTTGAGCATCTTTTCTGCCCTCTGACTTGTTTTTGCTTTCGCGTCGAACCCTTTTTGTAGCAGGTTGACAAGGAGCGGCCTTTTCATCCTTCACGGCCTGTCGGAGAAGGCGTTGCGTCTTGGCTTTCTCATAGATGGCCGTCTCGCGATTGTGGTCATCTCGGACTTTTTGACCAGCTTCCCTTATAAGCCTGTCCATTTGTTCTTCAAATGATGGACCGGGCACTTTTTCATCAGGAACTTTTACTGGCTTAGGATTAGCGTCCTCCCATTGAGCGTCCGCATCTTCATCGAAGTCATACATGACATAACAGCTATTTACTAGCTCTCGTTTCTTTAGCCGGATGTATCCAAGCCCTTTTGTTTCCATTCTCCCGTTAGGCAGTTTGCGTTGGGTCCCGGGAACATTCCAGACCTTGTCATAGAATTTGGCCTCTCTAACGGTCTGTCTGAAGGATATCCCCTGGCGTTTCAGCAGTTTCTTCAAACCTTCGGTATAATATCTGGGAAGACGGATAGGCTGAAGCCAGTCGAGCGTGGGATCCACGCCATGCCAAACTTCTTTTTCCACCTTGTTTTCTTCAGAACGGTAGAATAGAATTGCCTTCTCGTTTTCTCGCCTCGGAGGGATATAGAATGTCCGCAGCTCTTCTACAATGTAGATATTAAGTACGTTCAGTTCTTTATGATGTTTAGGCGGCACCATGGCGACTTGCAGACTTTGCTCTTCGTCAGCGGAAGCTTGTATTGAAGGTCGGGCAGAGAATACGACATGGACCTCATCCTCCGAGTCACTACCAAAGACCAATGTAGGAGTGGACGGTCCTGGCTTGTTATGTTGGGGCGGACCCGAATAAGCGATCTCCTCTTCTTCCTCGGTATCACTGCCGAAGACAGGGATGGTGGCGTTAGTTTTATTTTCCGGCTTATGACACTTCTCTGTGTCTTCGAAATCCGGCAAGAAGTATTTGGCATCTTCGTATTTGCGGACCTCGTTCACAGAGAACGGGTTCAGTTCTCCCGTCACGGTATACTCGAAACCATCCTTAAAATACTTCATTCACTGATATTGTGTAGAAGGGATGATGTTGTACTCGTGTAACCATGGTCGGCCGAGCAAAGCGTTGTAGCATGTCTTGGCATCTATGACGTGGAATTTAATGTCTGTGACGAGTAATCCGAAGCGTAGCGTCAGTATCACAGATCCAAGAGTCTTTGACGATTGGGAGTCGAACCCGGATATGGTGATCTTGTCCCGAGCAAGGTGCTGGACGCTCATGCAGATTTCCTTCAATACCCGCACGTTGAGTAGGTTAACAGACGACCCGTTATTGATCAGAATCTTGCCTATCTTTATATCATGGCAGTATCCCGAAACATAGAGAGGGCGATTGTGTTCGCAAGTCCCAAGTAGAAGGTCCTCATCACCAAAAGTAACATCAGCCGTGTGTACTTCCTCCAACTCATCCTTCATCTTTTCCTCGGTCAGGCATGCTTGGAATTGTTCCGGCTCTTGTAAGGCTTTAATCAAAGAATCCCTCGCCTCTTTTGATAACAAAAGGGCGTCGAGAATGCTGAGCTGCGAGGGCAGTTTCCTCAGATGTGCTAAAACGTTGTAATCCACTTTATTCCTCTTTGGCGGGTTCTTGGCGGTTAACTCTTCCGCAACTCGATCATCCAAGGCGATGTCTTCAGAGGCCTTCTCTTTCCCTTTGTCTTTCTTGTTTAAGGGTCCAAGATTCTTTTCAGGTAACGTCCGGTTGCGTAGCTGTATATTCTCGCAAGCCTTTGGTCCTTCTTCTTTTCCCGAAGTGGATTCTTTAAAGAGGGGGCCAAGCTCTAGCTCCTCATCAGAATCACTCCCAAATACAGGTACTTGTGACTCCCCGGCGTCAATCATGCAACAACTACCGCTAGTTTTATCAAGCACTTCGTTTATTCCGTTCTGCTCTCGGCGGGCTTTGCGCTTTTCCCGCTTAAACTGTTGCCGGTGAGTAACATATCCTTGCCACCACTTACCGAAAGCTTTGCACTCTTTGGTGGGATGCGACACCTTCCGATGGTACAAGCAATAGGAGGGGTGGTTTTCCATTTCACCCGTAATGTTTTTCTCGGAGGGTGATAGCTTCATACCTATCGACACAGCCTTAGCGAATCTCTTCTTTATCTTGAACTTGATTTTATCTGTGGTGGGTGTATTTTGTTCTAGCGGGAGTACCGCAATTCTTTCGCCAAGGCGCTGGCGTTTGGCCTTTTCGAATATAACCGCTTCGTTATCCCGATCAGCTTTGCCTTTTAACAACGCCTGATTTAGGAATGCATCAATCGCTTCATCCGACGGCTCCAGGATTTTTAGTGCAGGCTCTGCCCCCAGCTTTTCAGCGTGAGGAGTCTCCTCATCGCTTGTGGACAAATGGGAAATCACATGGCAACTTGCTACATGTTCTTCAGATTCATTTGACGAACTACCTCCCTCATCTTCTGCTTGGAAGACGTGGTTGAGGAACTCTTGCAATGTGACGGGAGTCCGCGCCTTCTGGTTGTACTCTTCCAGCGCGTCAATTTGCTTTTGCAAGTCCGTGCGCCTATCGCTAGGCTTCACCGGTTTCTTGGCCTTCTTCTTTTTCTTCGAAGACTTTGACGACTGGCTACTAGTGCTTGAACCCCCATCATTGGTCTTTGGAGTTGGACGTGGCTTTAACATCCCCTCAACGACCTGCGGTTTCAATGGGCTCTTCCACTTGATCGCCGGACATGTCCGAAGATCATTTAGCATTCTCTTCGTTTTTGAAGATAATACAACCTCCCACGGAGTTTCTTCAATGACAGAGCATGTTGCCCCCGGCGTATTCGTCCCTTTAGAGGTGTGGGGCTGCGGGGGATTCACCTTCCATTTGTCAGATAACGCAAATTTTCCCTGTCTATACTGGTTTTCAAGCCAATTTTTGAAAACGTAGCAGTCCTCAATCTGATGGCCTAGCACTCGATGATAAGGGCAGTAATTAGGTTCGTTGACATCACTTGGTTGCAACGGACGTTTTGGATCTGGCAGATTTATGAGTCTGTTGCGTAATGCCAGCTCGAATAACCTCTTCGTTTTATCGTGGGGAAAGGAATAAGGACGTCCCATCCTATCCTCCAGGGGTACGTAAGGGCGCGTATTGTTTGGACGAGCAACCGGTTTCAAGTCGTTCGGTTGTTGTTGAGCATTAGCGACAATGATCGCTTTTCCCTTTCCTTTGTCATTTCGGGAATCTGGCTTTGGGAGAGGGGGTTTATGACCCATCTGATCCATTTGCGCTAGTTTGTCAATCAAAGCCTGGAAGGAAGTCGGCTTGAAAAACATCATAAACTGTGAGATGGTTGCCTGCGGATCAAGGGTTCCAACAAACATTCCCACCGCAGGGGCTTCTTCTATAGCTGCTCACACTTTGACCATAGATTACGCCACCGTATAGCGTACTGAACCCATGTCTCGCCGGGTTTTACCCTAGCGTTAATCAGTGCCGTCATCGGGGTATGTTCACTGGCACTTGCAAAGCGTTGGGTAAACAGCAGCTCCATCTCCGCGAAGGTTTTAATAGAATCATTAGGGAGTTCAGAGTACCACTCGAACGCCGTATCTGATAGACTTCCGACAAACTGGCGGAGCAAAAGCTTGTCATCACCGCCGGTGTTACCGCAAAGCGCCCTGAACTGGGCGACATGCTGATGGGAATTGCCAGTCCCTTTGTAGACATGAAACTTGGGAATTGTGTAACCCGGCGGGTACTTGATTTGGTCATACCAGCCTGGATATGGCCGCCCCGTTTTTACGACGTAGCCGGCTGCTTCGGCCGCATGATGAACCTTTATTTGCTGGGCTATGTATTCGTCCAGATCAGTCTTAGAGATTGTATCCTCTTTAGCTGTTAATAGAGCGGGCTGCGGATTTAATGTATCTCCCTTATCATCTCCAAGGACGGTCAGGGGTTCTTCAGCGGGAGGATCTTGTTGTATCATCATCCCTATCATGTCCTGGAAGAGGAGGCCCATCCGCTGTATGTTGGCCGCTTGTTCAGCAGCCTCTTTGTCCCTCTTTTCCAGTACTCGGCTAAGGAACTCGGCGTCGGTCTCTTCCTCCTGGCGCTCATCTAAGGACGCCTCAGGGTTCTCCTTTGGCCCAGTGAGTGCAGCCATTGTGGTCATCATCTCCTGGAGCTTTTGTTGTTGCTCCTGAGCCTTGGTCACTGATCGGGTAAGCGGTCGGTGACCCGTAGAAGTGCGGCTTTCTTCCTTTCCAGAAGCCATATAAACCGTATGAACTGTTATGCCCCCTGACTTTGGAGGTTTAGGTTCACCGCCTTTAAACTTTGCCGCGGACGCGGGAGCTTTCTCTGGCCTCCTTCTTTTGTGGGCCATCGAGGTTGAAGGAGCCGTTAAAATGGGCCTGCTAGCAATTGTTGCCCCCTGCTGTTTAACGGGGCGGGTTTTGTCCTTTTCCACCTTTGCCTTTTTCTGGCGATGAAAGTGATCTGGGTCAATCACAGAGTCTTGAACCCTCCGCCAAACCTTATATATCTTTGACGATAGCCGTTAAGGGGGCTGTTCTTGTTTTGTTTTTGGAACTCTCTCCGCAGGTGGAGGAGATCTTTTCAAGGTGGCGGTTGGAGAGTTCTTACGCACTCTCCTCAGTAGTTCAAAGCTGTTCCCAGTTGGAACAGCAGCGTTGACTTCCACCATTGGAGCGGGTGGAGTTATCCCTGAGGGGGAGTTGCCCCCTGCTTTCCTCACTCGTCGCCAATGACGACGTCGCGCACGACGAGCCGTTGGGACTGGCTCGGAAATCGAGATGGTTTCTTGTTGCCCCCTGTTTGAGTGTGGGGTAACTGCCGATGTCAGCCTATCGAAGACTGATGCCTTTTGACCAGCTGGGGGAGGAGTGGGAACCGTCAATCTTATGAAGACCGACTCTCTGATGGGAGAAGCCGCTTTAACGACTTCCGAAGCAGCGGCCGTTGCCCTCTTTGGGACGGCCGCTTTATAGTTCTGACCTAGCCTGGTGAAAACGGAGGCTGTCGGTTTAGTAGCGGGCGACCCGTTGACAGGGGCCGTCGGAACAGTGAGCCGGTTGAAGACCGACTTTTTACCCACTTCCGGTGCAGGTATTGGTGCAGAAAAGCTTGCAGGTGGGATCATAGTCCCGAAGAACAAGCCGGTGGTGGCTTGGGTCACCTGGTCTACCGGCAGAGTAAGGAAGGAAGCCGCTTGGGGCCCATATGCTACACCTCCTGGTGAGGTGGAGCGTCCTTTGCAGCGGCATTTCGAGCAGTTGGTACAGCTAGAGGCCATTGAATCTTGAATTCTGCGCCAGGTAAAAGACCAAATCTTAGTAACTTGAAATCCGAAGGCAACCATTTAACGAACCGCGATTGGTTCGCGAAGACGACACACGAAGTGTGGAGTGGAAAGAGGAAGAGGTCCCACCGGGCGTGCCAGAATCTGTTCCCCTCCGAATGGCGGCCTAGACTTGGCGTCCATGCCTGATGTTCGGGGCAGATGCTATTTGGTTTTATCCGTTTATCTCTCCGAAGATGCCAAGTTGATTTATGGCACCGTGTATCGGAGGTTTAGACGGATGCGGCCGATGTAGCGGACTTCGTCAGATTCCCCTCAGGATGAGGGGTTTTTGATTATGGGGACGCTCTTCCCTGCAGGCGCAAGCCCCTGCAGTTAATTACGCTACCGCATCGCGGTAACAACTTTCTCCTTCTCCAGGATTTCACTTCGTGTCGTGTGTGTTCATTTTGTTTGTGGTTGCCCGTGGATTGTATACGGAGACTGAGTAATGCCGTCGCCCGTAGGACGTGGATTAGTCCAAATCCGTATTTACTTAGATTTGGGTTTGGTGTTTTCAGTTTAAGGATGCATTAGTCGCGTTGCGGCTGAGATCAACTTAAACGTTCGTCAAGGATACGTTAGTCCGGTTTTAGACTAAGATCAACTCAACGTAGTGATTAATTTAATGTATGGCCATCGGGACTCGTCACCTCTCTGACGTCGTTGAAGGATTACAACGACATGTATCAAAGGAGCTCGGAGATGTACCCTCGAACCAGAGTTGATTGGGAGTTTTATAATCCATTTGAATATTTAAGGATACGTTAGCCGTGTTTGGGGCTAAGATCAACTTAAACGTTTGTTAAGGATACGTTAGTCCAGTTTGAGACTAAGATCAACTTAACGGGACCGTTTAGATCCGACGAGAGAGCATTTGGGCTCTATTGTGCCAGTTTAGGGATGTGGTGGTCCGATATTAGTTTAGGGACGTTTCGGTCCGATGTTAGTTTAGGGACGTTTCGGTCCGGTATTAGTTTATGGACGTTTCGGTCCATTATTAGTTTAGGGACGTTTCGGTCCATTGTTAGTTTAGGGACGTTTCGGTCCTATATTAGGTGTGTGGCCATTGGGACCCGTCACCTCTTTGACATCGTTGAGGAATTACAACGATGGATGTCAAAGGAGTTCGGAGATGTACCCTCGAACCGGATGTAGATTGATTTAGGAGAGCCATTTTGCTCAGCCAATTTAATTTAAGGACTTATGGCCATGATTGGGCTAAGTCCAGTAAAAAAAATGTCCAACATTGCTTTTGCATTTCCTTTTATTTTTATTTGGGCTTTGCCCAGAAAAGATGCAGGGCATCAATTTGTTTTGGGCTCTGTTCTTTATGAATGATGCAGAGCATCAATTTTATTTGGGCTCAGCCCTTTTATTGCTTTGCAATTTATTTTGGCCTGCTAGGTCTTTTGATTTGGGCCTGGCCCTTCAAATAATGGAAAGCACCAAGAATCTTTTAGATTCAAGGAAAGGAGT
This sequence comes from Agapanthus africanus, assembly GCA_030015575.1. Classification (NCBI taxonomy): domain Eukaryota; kingdom Viridiplantae; phylum Streptophyta; class Magnoliopsida; order Asparagales; family Amaryllidaceae; genus Agapanthus; species Agapanthus africanus. The sequence continues at coordinate 902,707,966 of JASDDO010000024.1, read as the reverse complement.
GCAGAGCACTTTTTAATTTCTTAATCTAACTTTAGATCAAAGAGAAGAAGAAAAATCTTTTCTTTCTTTCTATCTCAGAGAACCAGAGGTTCTCTAGCAAGTGCAAGGCACTATTTTTTTATTATTTTTATTTATTTATTTATTTATTGAAGATCACTGATTTTGTGTTTTAGATCAATGATCTATTCCTAAGAGAATTTTCTCTTATTTCAAAGGTTTTTACCTTCTTCTTTTTGTTCTCAAGAAGTTCTCTTCTTCTTCTTTTTTTTTTTATCTCAATTGTCTATCTCTTTGAAATGGGGTCTGGGGTCCTTTTTATAGTGCTCAAAAATCAGTTAAATTTGTTAAAAAGATCTTTTCTGAGTGATTTGGGGAATTTTACCCATCGTCGGATCTTTGATCCAAAGGCCCCTGTTTTACAGAAGAAATCTTCTTGTTTAAACAAGAACAGAAAAATATCCTTAAATCTTTACTCTGTTGTTGCGCAACTCACCAGCGTGTGACACGTGTCGCGCAGTGAGGCACTTGCGCAACAGCGCTTGCGCAACTGCGCAGACACGTGTCGCGCAGCGGTGCGCTTGCGCAACTGCGCAGACACGTGTCGCGCAGCGGTGCGCTTGCGCAGTTGTGCTTGCGCAACTGCGCAAACACGTGTCGCGCAACCGTGCGCTTGACACGTGTCACGCAGCCGTGCGCTTGCGCAGTTGAACGTTGCTTATGTTTTTTAAAGAGCCTTGTTCTGATTGGACGTACTGTCTTGGGCGTTGTGCTGCCGTGTCAACTTCTGACACGTGGCGCGTTGCGCGCAGCGCACGGGAACTGAAGCGTTGCTTCAAAATTTGAATTTTCAAAATTTAAGCAGAGCCTTGCTCTGATTGGGGGAACACACCCGTATTCTTCACACCTCCTCATCATTTAACTTAAGATTATATATGTTCTATAGACTTACTTAGCTTTCGGCATTTCTTAAGTTTTCCTTCTAGGGTTCCATCTCCACTTAGGAATTTTTATCAACTCTACTAAAGATACAAGTTCTATTCTTCATTCCTCTCTCTTATCTAAATCCCAATCACATACCCCTACGTGTGTGTATAAATCACCCCTATACTTGGAAATTCAAATCAAGCAATCATACTCTTGGCCGTTGTCCAAAGCACTTATTAATTGGTGAATTTTTAATTGAATTTTGCTTACACATCCTTCATGCGACCGTTAATACTTCTTGAGGTACCAACGACCGATTACAAAATGCGTTTGCATTTTACAGTGTAATTCCTAGTCTTGCAACACCCAAGGCTTTAGTAGTGACTCCCAAACCAGTTAGTCTAAGGCACTAGGTGATGAGGCACCCTCGCTAAATATTTTTCTATTTTTGCAGCCTTAAATAATCACAAAAACCAGTGTTCATTTTTTTTTATCTCATTATTCACTTTTTTCTTTTATTTTCTTTGCACTAAGGACTTTAGACAAGAGCATTTCAAAGTCTCTTCTACTATTCCAAGTTTCAAGATGCGTGATTGTACCAATTGTAGGGTATACATTTTCAGAATCTAGACTTAAGCTAGAAACTATTTTTCAAACTTATACTCTAATAAAAATATCAATACTTTTCCCTTGTTTTGACTTATCCCAAGAAGTGGACTTAAAATTTGCCTATTTCTAAATAAACTACAAAGACATATACTTTCTACCGTTAAACTTTAAGAAAGGTTATTTTTAGGGTTTTTAATTTACTAAGTCTAAGATCTAGTTGTTCCTAGCTAGTTAACCTATCTGTCAAACTTAAGTCAAATAAGGCCAAAATTGAATACATTAATTTTTATAATTTTTCAAAATTTTTCAATTTTTTTGGGTTTTCAAATAAATATGCAAATGCAAAAAATGTACAAATGAATGCTGTAACACCCAGCCCTATTTATACTAATATTTGTACTTCTCGTTAATATATATAAGATCTTACTTTATTTATAATTATTAGTTTATTTATTTTAAAATTCCTTTAGAAACCCAAACCCTATTATAACCTGTATTTTTCTTATCCTCAGTTTTTCCCCTTCTCCGTAAAATCTGCACTCTAGAAAGCCGACCCCAAGCCCCCGGCCCACTCTCTTAACTTCCCTATTTTTCCCTCATAATAAATTCCAACCTGGCCCGTTCCCAATTCCCTTTAATTCATTTATTTTCTTCAGCCCAGCTGGCCTTTAGAATTTCCCTCTTGTACATTGATTTTCCCGAGCCCAGCAAATTCCCTCAGCCACTTAATTATTTTCCCATAAACTAAATCCATTCTTTTTAAAACCCCAAACCCAAACTAAAATTTTTCCAGCCCAGCAGCTAAATTCCTCAGCCCATTCAATTTTTTTTCCATGAATTTAACCCTATTTTTATTCCCAGCCCAACTCACCCAGCGGCCCGTTTCTCTTTTTTTTCCCTTTTAATTTATTTTCTCTTGTTGCAGGCCCGGCCCACTCTTTCCCCCAGCAGCCCGCTCCCACGCTCCCCTACCCGACCCGTCAACTACTGTACATCTCCCCAACGGCTCTTTCCTTCATTCGCGCGCGTTTCCTTCGCGACCGCGTCGCCCGCGCTTCTCGCCTCCGCCTCCGCCGACGTTCGCACGCACGTTACACCCCACGACGTGCGCCCTCCACCTCTCTCCTCTACCCACTACTCCCCTCCCTCGCTCGCTCTCACTCCCTCCTCAAACTCCCTGCAACCATTTTTCCCACCGTCGACGACGACGACGAGAACGACACCGTAACTACCTCGTCGACTCCCTCACTCTCTTCTCCCCATCAACGGAGCCCTCTCCCCAACTTCTCCAGCCACGCAACACCCAAACCCACGAGCTCCCTCTTCTTTCTCCTTCACTGCACCCAAGCTCGAGCCCGAGCCCCTGCACCAATCTCGGCCAACCCCTTTGCACTCGACACCACCACCATTACCTCGTCGGCAACCAAGCCCCATCGACCGCCAGCACCACCCTCTCTCCCTCCTCTGTTCTCGACCCCTCTCATCACTCTCTCAAAATTCTCTCTCTGCTCTTTCTCTCTCCCCTGTTTCTCTCTCTGCTCTCACCCTCCCTCTATCTCTCTCTGATCTTCTCTATCTCACTGTCTCTCTTCTCTCTAAACTCCCTCTCCCTCTGTCCCTCTCTCTCTCGAATTCTCTAACTCTCTCTCTCACTGACTCTCTCTCTCTCTCTCTCGTTTCTCTCTCTCTCTCTGTAACTCTTTCTCACTTCCCTCTTCTCTCACTGTCTCTCTCTCTCTCTCTTTCCCTCACTGCTTCTCCCTCTCTCTTTCACTTCCCTCACTATCTCTCTCTCCCTGCATCTCTCTCTCTCAAATCTCTTTAATTCCTTTCTCTCTCTCTCTAACACTCTCTCTCTCTCAATAACTCTCTCCCTCTTCAAATCCCTCGCCATCGGCCTCGCAGCACCATCACCTCCCCAGTCTCGCGAGCCGTAGCTGTTACCGAGGCAAAACCCCATAGCTGAGCACGAGCACGAGCCGAGGCCGTGAACCCTACACGCGCCATTCATCGCGCGTTCGTACCGTTATCATTGCCGAGCATCACCAAGACATCTCCAGGCAAGTTCTTTACTTGCTTACATGCTATTTTACCTAAGTTAAAATCTTAGATTACTTAGATTATCATGTTATAGTGTTAAATCAATTAGACGTTATAACTGTTCGGTGTGTGTTCCCAATGAAATTTCTTATCAAATTTGGCGGAACTGGATATATTGCATTGGCCCTTGTAGGGATGGATAACGTGTGCAAATTTCATTAGAAAATACAACTGTTAAAGATTAAAACGACTACCCTCAAGTTTAACCGTAAAACTGGAATTCTACTGTACCTGAAAACCGTTAAATCCACCATAAATCATATACATATTAGAATGGTGTGTTCGAGGGCTCAAATCGAAGACGACTCGACGAACTTTAACCCTATACCAGTTTCCAGACATTCCTGTACTTAAATTGTAATGATATTCGGATCGGAGTGCGACTCTGGACTGCAGTCCAGAGCGACTCCAATTGTTGGTTACTGTACCGTAATGGTTACCACAGGTTTTCCTTAACTCGTAGGTTGCGGAACTCCACTGTTTATTATAGATGAAACTGTTAGCTAGACAACACAATTGATTTTATTATGTTTCGTTAACATTTGTTATGTATTCTGTAATTTAAAAGATCGGGACGCATAACAGTCCCAGCAGAATCAGAACTGACATATTAGTGTTAAACATTGTATAACTCCTGACATGCAGATGCGATTGAAGATCCGTCTGTTGCGTTGAAAACCTTACTGAAAACCCTAGAATTCATCCAACTGTAGCGTCGCTAAAATCTGATCCCAACTGGGATTAACATGCGTTGCGAAATGGATTTCTGATTCTGAAACCGGATTTCCAGCCGCGAGCGCTTAAAATGAAATGGTTATAACTAATGATCCTGGAACCCGATTGGCTTGAAACAAAATTCTATGGATAGATAACTGAACATACTAATTACTGCCTGTTTATCGTTTCGCGAAATTATATACGTACGTTTCATGATAAATCGTGCAAGTGATAGACTATTGTTTTTTTATGACACCTTAATTGTGCTTCTTATACTGTTCATGCATCACATCATACCCATATTATTGTAGTGATAACCTAGTGATATTGTGTATTTACCCAATGTTAGATTCTAGCGATGATTGTGGCAAGTACGTTATCATTCGTGTATCCGTGATTAAGTGAAAGTGATACGTACTTGTACACAATCAGTGACCCTATTGTTCTATTGCATTGTCGACGTCTGTGGGGTGCGTGTACGTGTGACTATAAGTGGAATGGGACATTTATGGAAGCGTTGCACGGATGTCACAGATAAGACACCAAACACTGCCGTTTATCTTAGGTATTAGTCGGGACGTGCTTGATGGAGGTCCTGCCTCCAGTTCTCGCGCAGACTTGTCACGGATCGATTAGTATTTAGGTTGATGGTTAGCGTTTGATGTAGACCACGGGGTGTGGGGTAGTTTAAGTGTGAGTTCAACAGAATCTCGGGAGTCCCATGCCGGCTTATATATTTAGGGAGTTATATGGAGATTTACAGGGTATGTGATATATACACCGTGATATTCTCGTTACATGTTGGGCCCGTGGTCCCTTGCCCTTGGGTTCTACCCTTGGATGGAGGACACTCGCGAGTGGTTGACTCTCACACTTGGACTGACGATAGGCTTAGTGACCTGTACAGTGAGACTTAGAGACTGATAGAGATACTGGCATTTATATTCCTTATATACTGTGTTAGCATACGTGACATGTCGTTATACTGCTTTACTGTTCCGCTGCATTGATTATTGCACCTTCATATTCATGCTGTCGTTGATTTACTGTTATTCATATCCATTACCACTGTTAGAACTGTCACTTGATTTTATATATATTATATTGCTATTGTGTCGCTCTGACGACCTGAGTATGCATGCTCAGTGTGAGGAGAAGATTTAGCCTGGACCAGAACTAGACGTGCAACGCAGACTTCTTGACTTACCATTCCGAGTTACTTTCGTTTGTTCCACTTCAGGTCAGTATTTACATTGTTTCTTTCAGTTACTGCATTTCTCATTACCTGCGCATCATTTACTGTTTACCATGATAAACTAGAAGCCGAAGTGTGACTACGGCAGAACTTTTCCTTGACCGTAGGAGCATGGCTGGCCTTGTCTACCCCTCGTATTCCGTATTTTAGGAAGCGGGGCGTGACATGGTTTAGTTGGTATCAGAGCCAGGTTTTGCATCGATTGGGATTGCAGTTTTCCGTGTATAGTTTGGCAATCTAAGACATCCCTCGGACTAGATTGTGAACTTGTCATTCTGGATCCATATTCACATCGTGTGTTCAGCTATCCATTCGCTATGGTTTCGGGTGACTTGACAAGGATACGTGGTTGCAATTGCACTACCGTACTCTAATCAAGTGACTTAAAGTCATACAGTTGATTCCCCACTTATAATAAATTCAGCATCTCTGATATTTTTGAATCTTTGTCCTATCCATATTATATTTTGATTCGTATAACTTGTGACTTATATCATCTTCAAAATCATTGTTCAGGATCATGTCTTCCAACGACTCTTCATCTATCTTCACTCCCCAGAATCAGACTGTTGAGATCCTTAGTGTGCTGCAAGGTCTAAAAGAAGCCCAGGAGCTAACAAATGACTTGTTGGCTGAAGGACTGAGAAGACAGAATCAGGCACCGGCGGCTGTCTCAAATCACAAAGGGATCCCCGTTAGACGAGGAAAGGAGAAGAAGATGAAGCGTCAATTTGTTCCCCAGCGACAGAAGCAGCAGAAGACCACATGCTGTGGATACTGTAGGAGGCCAGGACATCTTCAGAAGGATTGTCGCCGTGCCCAAGGGAAATGTCTGATATGCGGTTCCAACACACATCTCATCAACGGCTGTCCAGAAAGGAAAGAACTAAAAGGAGGAGACTCATCCACACTCTCCACTGCTGCCAAGTGAGGATTATTGCGTAGTTCGCTCTTCGAGAATAAAGCAGACCCAACACAGGATTCAACTCGCGTAACGATGATGCAGCGGTCTAACAATCAAAGAAGAATTTTTATGTTTTCCCATTTCAGTATTATGTTGTCATCCTCTTACAAACATTTCTTTCCGTTTGAACCTTTATACCCGTCGAACTTTTGGTTGAATGAAATAAAATTTGAATCGAAATATATGCATCATTCCTTTGTCATTTCCCTTGTTCATATCATTCGTTAGCACAACATTTTAACCTTGTTACTTTTAAAATTCCTGCCACCGCATATCTTCCTATACTTCGTACACTTAACTATTCATCTTGATGTGTTCCGTTGTTTAATCAAGACACTTTTCTTTCAGACCATGGCCCACCCTGGAGCAGCGCCGCATCTGGACGAGGATACACAGTCTTGCGTTTTCTTAGACCGCATGCTGACGAGTTCTGATGATGAGGTCAACGGTCCCCAGGTCAACTTCGGAAACAACGATTCAGAGGACGAAGGAGTAGGCGCCCCAGAGTTTAACATGATAGCTGATTCCGACGAAGAAGAAGGAGATCCTGAAGAGAACCCTATAGAGGAAGATCCCGAAGAAGACCCGATAGAAGAAAATCCAGTGGAGGAAGACCCCGTGGAAGAAAGTCCAGACGAAGAGAATCACATGGAATCGGACCTCAATGAAGAAGCTCCATCCGAGGAAGAAGAACCAGAAGATCAAGACCCTGCCATGGAAGAACTCCCAATGGCAATGCCCGCGAGGCGATATGGAAATGGACGCCCCTACCTGAGAACGCGAGCCTACCGCAACCTACTGAATCTCCATAACCGCGACTGACGGAATTTCTTTTGATGTTGTCTTCTGGCCAAATAAAATGTGTATAGTTTAGGGCCACTTTTCGCCCTTAGGAATGCCTTGTTTCAAATTTTCTTAAATGAAATAAATCTTCTGAATTTGTAAACCTTTTGATTATTGGTCCGCTTGATACTTGTTATTGCCCATATTCATTTATTTTTCTGCTGAGTTCCCTGACTGTCCACCCCCACTCATTGTATAGTTTTCACCTTCGTTCCGATTGGAAAGTACCGCACCCCGATCTCTTAGAGGTCCACCCTTCATCATTCGTCTGTGCCCTTTGAGATCCTTCTGGGAGGAGAACATATTTTGTGAAATTTCGAGTTCACTAACCCTTCAAATCTTGATTCATAGGCTGTACCGACCGTTGTCCTCCCCATACCATCACCTTGAAATCCTTTGTTGCTCACCCCTACTTCCTTGGGCTGACCCGATCCCAAACTCCTTTATTTTCAGCCTAAAAGCCGCCACACCTCGACCTTTGATCCTTACCCTATCTAGTCTTATATATTTCTGTGTGTTCTCTTATTACCCTATGTACATTTAAAGACTTTGTTATTCGAAAATTTGGTTTTCATTATCTTGTATTTGTCAAAAAGTGCGTATTATTGACTACTTGGCTTTATGTATCTCAAAGCACCCTACTAATATCATTATTTTCAGTAGCGCAACCTTACACAGCGCATATTTTGTTCCATATTCCTTATTTTCACGATACGAGTTTTCTAAGTGATTTTAGAACTATCTGATCAATATTGTCCTAAAATGTTTTAACCTACCGACTAATTTTCAACACTTTATCCCCGTTATTTTATTTTCGGGTTTTGTGCCTATGTTTACCAGTATATATGGTTGTGCCTTATACCTACTATTTCTGATGAGCTACTTTTGATATACTTATATGTGCACATATTTGGGGTTCGAATTTACCTAGTACATCTTGAATATTATTGTTCGTTACTATTATTATTCCTATTCTCGTATAAATGTAGTTGATTTATTGGTTGTTCTTGCATTATATTTTCGACCTATCTTTGTGGTATGTTCGTATTATATATATATACCTTCAAAATTTATCCCCCCGTTTAAAGTAAACCACTAGTGTCCAATATAGTAATTTTTCGCTTATTTACTTATAGTTTGTCGTTCTTTGAAATTTCGAGGACGAAATTTTTATAAGGGTGGTATGATGTAACACCCAGCCCTATTTATACTAATATTTGTACTTCTCGTTAATATATATAAGATCTTACTTTATTTATAATTATTAGTTTATTTATTTTAAAATTCCTTTAGAAACCCAAACCCTATTATAACCTGTATTTTTCTTATCCTCAGTTTTTCCCCTTCTCCGTAAAATCTGCACTCTAGAAAGCCGACCCCAAGCCCCCGGCCCACCCTCTTAACTTCCCTATTTTTCCCTCATAATAAATTCCAACCTGGCCCTTTCCCAATTCCCTTTAATTCATTTATTTTCTTCAGCCCAGCTGGCCTTTAGAATTTCCCTCTTGTACATTGATTTTCCCGAGCCCAGCAAATTCCCTCAGCCACTCAATTATTTTCCCATAAACTAAATCCATTCTTTTTAAAACCCCAAACCCAAACTAAAATTTTTCCAGCCCAGCAGCTAAATTCCTCAGCCCATTCAATTTTTTTTCCATGAATTTAACCCTATTTTTATTCCCAGCCCAACTCACCCAGCGGCCCGTTTCTCTTTTTTTCCCTTTTAATTTATTTTCTCTTGTTGCAGGCCCAGCCCACTCTTTCCCCCAGCAGCCCGCTCCCACGCTCCCCTACCCGACCCGTCAACTACTGTACATCTCCCCAACGGCTCTTTCCTTCATTCGCGCGCGTTTCCTTCGCGACCGCGTCGCCCGCGCTTCTCGCCTCCGCCTCCGCCGACGTTCGCGCGCACGTTACACCCCACGACGTGCGCCCTCCACCTCTCTCCTCTACCCACTACTCCCCTCCCTTGCTCGCTCTCACTCCCTCCTCAAACTCCCTGCAACCATTTTTCCCACCGTCGACGACGACGACGAGAACGACACCGTAACTACCTCGTCGACTCCCTCACTCTCTTCTCCCCATCAACGGAGCCCTCTCCCCAACTTCTCCAGCCGCGCAACACCCAAACCCACGAGCTCCCTCTTCTTTCTCCTTCACTGCACCCAAGCTCGAGCCCGAGCCCCTGCACCAATCTCGGCCAACCCCCTTGCACTCGACACCACCACCATTACCTCGTCGACAACCAAGCCCCACCGACCGCCAGCACCACCCTCTCTCCCTCCTCTGTTCTCGACCCCTCTCATCACTCTCTCAAAACTCTCTGCTCTTTCTCTCTCCCCTGTTTCTCTCTCTGCTCTCACCCTCCCTCTATCTCTCTCTGATCTTCTCTATCTTACTGTCTCTCTTCTCTCTAAACTCCCTCTCCCTCTGTCCCTCTCTCTCTCGAATTCTCTAACTCTCTCTCTCTCTCTCGTTTCTCTCTCTCTCTCTGTAACTCTTTCTCACTTCCCTCTTCTCTCACTGTCTCTCTCTCTCTCTCTTTCCCTCACTGCTTCTCCCTCTCTCTTTCACTTCCCTCACTATCTCTCTCTCCCTGCATCTCTCTCTCTCAATTCTCTCTAACTCCTTTCTCTCTCTCTCTCTCTAACACACTCTCTCTCTCAATAACTCTCTCCCTCTTCAAATCCCTCGCCATCGGCCTCGCAGCACCATCACCTCCCCAGTCTCGCGAGCCGTAGCTGTTACCGAGGCAAAACCCCATAGCTGAGCACGAGCACGAGCCGAGGCCGTGAACCCTACACGCGCCATTCATCGCGCGTTCGTGCCGTTATCATTGCCGAGCATCACCAAGACATCTCCAGGCAAGTTCTTTACTTGCTTACATGCTATTTTACCTAAGTTAAAATCTTAGATTACTTAGATTATCATGTTATAGTGTTAAATTAATTAGACGTTATAACTGTTCGGTGTGTGTTCCCAATGAAATTTCTTATCAAATTTGGCGGAACTGGATATATTGCATTGGCCCTTGTAGGGATGGATAACGTGTGCAAATTTCATTAGAAAATACAACTGTTAAAGATTAAAACGACTACCCTCAAGTTTAACCGTAAAACTGGAATTCTACTGTACCTGAAAACCGTTAAATCCACCATAAATCATATACATATTAGAATGGTGTGTTCGAGGGCTCAAATCGAATCCGACTCGACGAACTTTAACCCTATACCAGTTTCCGGACATTCCTGTACTTAAATTGTAATGATATTCGGATCGGAGTGCGACTCTGGACTGCAGTCCAGAGCGACTCCAATTGTTGGTTACTGTACCGTAATGGTTACCACAGGTTTTCCTTAACTCGTAGGTTGCGGAACTCCGCTGTTTATTATAGATGAAACTGTTAGCTAGACAACACAATTGATTTTATTCTGTTTCGTTAACATTTGTTATGTTTTCTGTAATTTAAAAGATCGGGACGCATAACAGTCCCAGCAGAATCAGAACTGACATATTAGTGTTAAACATTGTATAACTCCTGACGTACAGATGCGATTGAAGATCCGTCTGTTGCGTTGAAAACCTTACTGAAAACCCTAGAATTCATCCAACTGTAGCATCGCTAAAATCTTATCCCAACTGGGATTAACATGCGTTGCGAAATGGATTTCTGATTCTGAAACCGGATTTCCAGCTGCGAGCGCTTAAAATGAAATGGTTATAACTAATGATCCTGAAACCCGATTGGCTTGAAACAAAATTCTATGGATAGATAACTGAACATACTAATTACTGCCTGTTTATCGTTTCACGAAATTATATACGTACGTTTCATGATAAATCGTGCAAGTGATAGACTATTATTTTTTTATGACACCTTAATTGTGCTTCTTATACTGTTCATGCATCACATCATAACCATATCATTGTAGTGATAACCTAGTGATATTGTGTATTTACCCAGTGTTAGATTCTAGCGATGATTGTGGCAAGTACGTTATCGTTCGTGTATCCGTGATTAAGTGAAAGTGATACGTACTTGTACACAATCAGTGACCCTATTGTTCTATTGCATTGTCGACGTCTGTGGGGTGCGTGTACGTGTGACTATAAGTAGAATGGGACATTTATTGAAGCGTTGCACGGATGTCACAGATAAGACACCAAACACTGCCGTTTATCTTAGGTATTAGTCGGGACGTGCTTGATGGAGGTCCTGCCTCCAGTTCTCGCGCAGACTTGTCACGGATCGATTAGTATTTAGGTTGATGGTTAGCGTTTGATGTAGACCACGGGGTGTGAGGTAGTTTAAGTGTGAGTTCAACAAAATCTCGGGAGTCCCATGCCGGCTTATATATTTAGGGAGTTATATGGAGATTTACAGGGTATGTGATATATACACCGTGATATTCTCGTTACATGTTGGGCCCGTGGTCCCTTGCCCTTGGGTTCTACCCTTGGGTGGAGGACACTCGCGAGTGGTTGACTCTCACACTTGGACTGACGATAGGCTTAGTGACCTGTACAGTGAGACTTAGAGACTGATAGAGATACTGGCATTTATATTCCTTATATACTGTGTTAGCATACGTGACATGTCGTTATACTGCTTTACTGTTCCGCTACATTGATTATTGCACATTCATATTCATGCTGTCGTTGATTTACTGTTATTCATATCCATTACCACTGTTAGAACTGTCACTTGATTTTATATATATTATATTGCTATTGTGTCGCTCTGACGACCTGAGTATGCATGCTCAGTGTGAGGAGAAGATTTAGCCTGGACCAGAACTAGACGTGCAACGCAGACTTCTTGACTTGCCATTCCGAGTTACTTTCGTTTGTTCCACTTCAGGTCAGTATTTACATTGTTTCTTTCAGTTACTGCATTTCTCATTACCTGCGCATCATTTACTGTTTACCATGATAAACTAGAAGCCGAAATGTGACTACGGCAGGACTTTTCCTTGACCGTAGGAGCATGGCTGGCCTTGTCTACCCCTCGTATTCCGTATTTTGGGAAGCGGGGCGTGACAAATGCGAAGGAAGAAAACGTACCGAGCATACCCCCAAACTTAAACTTGACAGTGTCCTCACTGTCATGCTACACCAAGAGGGTCAAAATGCCGGCACTCCCTTGTTTATTTATTTATACAATTTTTAATATTTTTTTAATGTTTTAAAAAAATTTTTATAGAAAAAGAAAACAAAAAATATATGTACATATATACAAGAAGGTTTCCCCCAAACTTAAGCTTGGCCTGACACAAGCCAAAGGTTAGCACCAACCATTCAAAAATCTTATCGTGGTAATGGTCGAGTTGGTGAAAGAATGGAGTGGAAAGAAAAGAGAAGAGAAGCATACGAGACCGTGTGGGAAGAAGAGTGGAATATGGTCTCGGTGGAGGAGAAGAATGGCGGAAAAGAGAAAGAAGGGTAGCACAATCTTGAGGGTGTAAATCGAGTGAATAAATTAGCGCAATTTGTGATAACCGATGTGTTAAAAACGATTGTGCTAATCTATCAACCCGTCGAGAAATGGGGTCAAATTCCTCAAGATTCGCAAGAAAACATGGGTACATCGAACTCGGTAGTGGAGATGAAGGCGTAACAGTCTCTTGCACAGTCGGAACGATAGGACAGACGAAAGGGAGTGAATTAGGGATAGGCTCATTCTCACCGTAGTAAACTGTCTCGAATTTGAAAGACTCCATCAATGGTTCGAAACGACTGTAAGCAACCGAGTCTGATGGTTCAACTAACTCATCTGAAAATTCAAAGGACTCAAACTCGGGCAGTGAGACCTCAACATCGTCCGAAAAAGTGAAACACCCGTAATTGTTATCGGCTGTGAGAACAGTGTCATATTCAAAAGGAAATTTTTCAAACTCACAATCTTCAAGCGTGAACTTGTGTGTGGTCGGAACGATGGAAAGGAAGGAGGGTGATATAACAGTTAAAGGTTCAAGAGGATGAATTGGAAAATCCGACATATCAAACAAAAATGGTTCAACCTCAATATTATCCTTAAGACTCTCCTCAATACTATCCTCATAAGTCTCCTCAATAGTTAACTCATCCATGCCATTATCATCAAAATCAAGACGCATATGAAGTTCGGGAGAAACATTTAATGACTCGGGATGATGAATTGGACATAAAATTTCAATCAAATCTACTGGTTCATCATCCAAAATATTCCCGGCGTCTATATCCTCAATCAAGTGAAAATCAATTTTTTCTGACACCTCCTCAAAATCATGGATATTTATCAATTCAGGTTCTAGATTGGAGGTGTAAAGATCGAAAGGATTAAGTATGGTTTCACTCGAAAGGGGTTCTTCATAATCTGGCAAATCAAGCACTACAAAATCGCACAACTCGTTTTTTTGGACACATGTTTGAAAATTGGAGTTGTTGGATTCAATTGGATATGGGTAGGTTTGATTTGGAAATCCTCTCACATTCTCACTCTGTCCAACCGCCTCCTTATACATTGAAAAATTTGGAGCTAGCGGGAAACTAGCTACCGGTTCACTAGGTTGCATAAGGGCGGCCACGGACGCATCCACATTCCTAACCATTTTGTTTGTTGCTGAAATATAAGCTTCCAACGACTGTTCCAAACTAGACATGGGTTGTGAGGGGGTTTCGGTAAAAGATTCGAAATTGTTTGGATACGTGAAACTCCCAAATGGCTGTGTAGAAACAGTATCTAGTGAAGGTGGGAAAGTCGGGTAGGACTGGTAGGAATTGAATGGTTGGACAGGAGTAGGGTCAACAGTTGGATAAAAAGGTGAATGGACTTGTTGACCCCTATAACTAGATGTGTGGAGAGGGGTGAAAGATCGGCTACGAGATTGAGCAATATGCTCAGCAATGGACATCGGTTTAGGAGTTATAGCAGGACTTGGAAAAGTGGTGTCAACGTACGAAGGTGGTAAAGGTGGACATGGTTGACACAAAGTGGGTTGCAACGTCGAACTGTTTCTCCTAGATACTTCTATTTGATCTTTCAAAGAAATTTTGGGCACGGAGGGATCTTCCTTAAATCGACCGAAACAATTGACGTACGAGGCAAAGTTAGGTTTGTGATACCAAAGTTCGGCAAGAGATTTATGATGTGGGGTACCCATGATAGAAGAAAGGGGAAAAGAAAGAAGGTTGGGTGGTGCAAGGATTTCTTAGCGGCAAATTTTGCAAATTGTTTTATAAAAAGATTTTTTCCTTTTTCCTTTTTCTCTATATTTGGAAATTTTGCAAAAAGATTTTCGAGAAAAGATATGCACAACAGAAAAGATTTCTTGCAATGAATTTTTATTTTATGCGCAGCGCAAGGAAGTTTGCACAAAATTGTTATTTGGAAAGAGAAAGATTTTTAAGGTGCAAATAATTCTACAGGCAGTTTCCAAAAGATATATATCGAGATTTGCAGAGAAGAGAAAAGGGAAGCTTACAGTGCAAATTCCAGAGTCTGATGTCACGAAGGCGCCGCCCTTCCGCGGCCGTAGGCAGGTTCCCACCGCGGTTCCGCGGCGGGGTAGTCGGCACGAGTCCCTAAAAAAATTTGTAGGTTCTGATTCTGCTAAAGAACCGCGTTTCCGCGGTCTGAGTAGGGGTGCGGCGGCGGAATCGCGGCGCGGTGGGGGTTTCAGGGTGCGGGAAAAATTCCACTGTTCTGTTTTGAAAATTCTTCTCTGTTCTGATCTTCTGATTTCTGTTTTGCTTTCTGGAAATTTCCAGATCCGAAGTTGTTTGTAGATCCAGCAAAATTCTCACAAAAATACCCTTTCCAAAAATAACAGATGATATATTTTTATATTTTTTTGTGATTTTTCAGATTTTTATGATTTTTTTAATTTTGATTAACCCGAAATTGCAAAAAGGAAATAACACGCCATCCCCGGCAACGGCGCCATTTGATTGATCCCCGGCAACGGCGCCATTTGATTGCGATGATTTAGCGTGCTTGCGCTTTCTAAAAGATAGATCAAAAATATTTATAACCGCAATCAAGAACGGCGTCGCATGAAGCTAGCCGGTGAGTACGGGTCGGTCCACAGGGATGTTGTGAATCTCCTAATCGCGCTAACGAGTTAATTCCGAAGGGTGTTCGGATTAATTATTAAATCTAAAAACCTAATTAACCTAGGGCAATTATCTAGATCTACTCTTGCTAGGGCTAGGTTTAGGGATGGTTTGGAAATGTAATTAAATCTCACCGCTTTCAATACCCGAATGAAGATCTATGAGGAGTTATGGTAATTATCAATAAAGTGGATTAGATCCGTTCGGGAAGGTGTTCCTTCCTCTAGGTTCTTGTCCTTCCTTTAGAGATCCTTACCCAAACCTCCATGGAAAACATCACACCCGGGCCTTTATACTACGGTATTACCGCTACCTCGAGGGATAGAGTGCCGTAGGGAGCGGTATGTGCATGTATGCATGGAGTCCTATTGTAAATATTTGGTGGGTAAGAAAGGGATGAGAGATCTCATCTCTCAAAATCCTTTCTCCAAGCTAAACCCTAAATAAGTTCCCAGGGCATGAAATTAAATCTACCTAGGGCAAGGAATTGAAATCTACACTAAGGCAAGAAATTAAATTACTTACAGGTGGCTCTCTCCAAACATCAAAACAGGGTTGTCAGATCTGAATTTCTGAATTAAAGAGAGACACCGATGCTCTCCAAAAGGATTTCTGAATTTTTATTAAAAGGAGGCATAGGGAGGCATAGGCTTTACAATGATTTAGAGTTCCTATTTATAGAGAATAGGAAACCCTAGGTTACAATTGATTCGCACGTCTACATTTACCAAAATATCCCTAGGAAGACCTAGTAAGAGTAGACTCCAAGCTTTGGTAAAAATTTATTCAGATATGGGCTCTATCTCTTTAAAAGGAAGTATTGAGCCTTGAAATTTCCTTTGTTGGCTCTTCTGTTTTTGGGCTTCCTTATTCTTTGGTTCTTGTATTAAAATAGCTTCAATGTTTCTTCCAGATCTCCAGTGAATAATTGCGGTGGACTTTTAACCGTTCGCTTTGTAATCTTGGACCTTGCATTGCCTTGTACTTTGTGAATTTTATCTTTGATGTAGACTTGATCAAGAGTCTTCTGTTTGTTGGTCAAAATCCACTTTTGCATCGTCTTTTCATCGTTTTCACTGTTTTCTATCTAAGAACCTGTAACCTGTAATATGTAGCAGACATGCGTCAAAAGCACCTGTTTATTTATAAAACGAATAAGGATGGGGAATATAATAATGCAATATTATGGTGTGAACAGTACCCAAAGGGGATGTTCGAGAAGAGGTACTGGATGAGGCCCATAGTTCAGCTTATTCTATGCACCCGGGAGGCACGAAGATGTATCGAGATCTAAAGCAGCACTTTTGGTGGAACGGGATGAAGCGAGAAATTGCGCAGTTCGTATCCAGGTGCTTGGTATGCCAGCAGGTGAAGGCGGAACATCAGAGGACAGCAGGACTGTTACAACCGCTTCCGATACCAGAATGGAAGTGGGAGCACATTACTATCGATTTCGTGACGGCCTTACCACGGAGCCCTAGGGGCAACAACGCCGTTTGGGTTATCGTCGACCGCCTCACCAAAGCTGCACACTTCTTACCATTCCGAGTGGGACAGTCGACCGAGTCACTTGCGGAGAGATACATGCAGGAGATAGTGCAACTTCACGGAGTTCCGGTCAGCATTGTGTCAAATCGAGACACCAGATTTGTTTCGCACTTTTAGAGGAGTTTACAGGACAGTTTGGGTACCCGCCTCAAGTTCAGCACAGCTTATCACCCACAGACGGACGGACAATCCGAGCGTACGATTCAGACACTCGAGGATATGTTGAGAGCTTGCATGCTGGACTTCCAGGGTTCCTAGGAAGATCATCTGCATCTAGTCGAGTTTTCTTATAACAACAGTTACCAGGCTAGCATCCAGATGGCTCCTTTCGAAGCACATTACGGGCGTAAGTGTCGATCCCCAGTTTGTTGGGATGATGTAGGAGAACGAAGATTACTGGGTCCCGAGCTCATTGTTCAGACAGTCGACAAGGTCCAAATGATCAGGCAGCTCATTAAGACGGCTCAGGATCGACAGAAGAGTTGGGCGGATACCAGCAGGAGAGCACTAGAATTTGAAGTCGGAGATCACGTATTCCTGAAGATTTTCCCTACCCACGGAGTTATCAGGTTTGGAGGTCGCGGGAAACTCAGTCCCCGTTTCATCAGATCTTTTGAGGTGCTAGAGCGAGTAGGAGAGGTGGCCTATCGACTTGCCTTGGCTCCATCGCTAGCTGGTGTGCACAATATCTTCCACGTATCTCAGTTGCGTCATTATGTTCGGGATGAGAGCCATGTTCTGGACTATTCGGAGTTAGCTTTGGGTACCGACCTATCTTACGAGGAGCAGCCCACCACTATCCTCGACCGCAGAGAGAAAGTGCTGAAGAATAAAGCCATCTCTCGTTTTCCGTATTTTGGGAAGCGGGGCGTGACATGATGTAAATTCCCGGTTCCTTCAATAAATTTTTTCTATATTTTCCAAGTCCCCCGAATGTTATCCTATTTTTCCTCGTATTTTTTTTGTATGAAATTGGTTGCTTAGGTTTTTAATATTTGATTTTTCCTAAACAAATAAAGCCCAAGATAAAATTTTAATTAAATAAATAAACCCAATTCACTTACCCAGCCCACTCCCATATTCCTTTACAAAACTAAATAAACAAATAAACCTATATTTTTCCCCAAGGCTAGCCCATGTCCTCTCCCGGCCCGTGCTCATGCCCGCGCCCAAACCCGACCCGACCCGACCGTTAACCCTTCTTCCCCACTCAACTTCTTTTCCCGCTTCTTTCTTTTTTACCTCATTCCCACGTCTCCTCGTTCGCCCACGTCGCCTCGTTCGCCCCATGTCCCCGCTCGTCGACCACGACCTCACGCGCGCTCGCCTCCTCGTTTCCCTTCATACGAAGCCAGCCCTCACCCTCGCCGCTTTTTTTTCTCACTACACCCTGCTTCACCCCCGTACACCCCGCTGAGCCCCCCACGACGACGACGACGACCACCTCAGCCACCTCCTTCCACTAAACCCTCGCTCCTCTCTCCCAAATGCCCGAGCTGACCTTTCTCCTCACCATTGTTTCGACCCACTGCCGAGCTTCCCTCCACGGACGCTTTCCAAGCTCCGACCACCGTGCGACCTCACCCGACGCACACAACTCTTCGACCCCTCTGCATCATCATCATCACCTCTTACTACCCCGAGCCCCTCCACTACCTCACTCCATCGCTGCAACCCCAACTCCGAGCTCCATCAACCCCGAACCCCCCGCTGCACCCTCACCGGCGACCACCACAGCCACTGCCGCTCACCTGAGCTTCGACGTTGCAGCCACTCGACGCCAACATAGCCATTCCCCGAGCAACTCCGACGACGAACCCAAACTCGAGCCGAGGCCGTGAACCGGAGCCGTGTCGTTCGTTGCGCATTCGTGCCGTTTCCGCTGCCGTGCGTCATCAATGCGTCATCAGGCAAGTACCCTGCTTGGTTCATGCTAAATTGATTTATTACAATTTGAAATACTATTGAACTCCGTGTATACAATTCGGGCAAATTATTATGATGCAAGTGTTTGATGCAAAACCCAAAAGAAAAACTCCGATTAAACTGATAGAAATTGATCACATAAGTTGGCCCGCATAGTAATGAATATCGTGTATTATTTTGGCTGAAAAATACAGTCTTTACTGACGTGAACGATCATCCCCATTTACACCCGTTAAAACTGAAAATTTTCCGTCTCTGAAACTTGTAAAAATCATAACTAATTGTTTATAAATTGGAATGATGCGTTCAAGGGCTCAAATCGAAGCCGACTCGACGAACTAGAACCCCATAAAAGTTTTAAATTGTTTCTATGCTGAAAAGATGACGGAAACTGGTTCGGAGAGCGGCTCTGGACTGCGGTCCAGAGCAGCTATGGCTGTTGATTTCCATCTTGTAATGCTTACCCTTTGCTGCTTGAACTTGTTATATTGCGGAACTCTATACCATAAAGAATATGAAACAGTTATCTAACTAATGAAAGTGATTTCACCCATTTTCACTATCATTTACTATTTAAACTGTAATTTAGATTAACAGGACATATAGCAGTCCCAAACAGAAACAGAACTGATACTCCATTGTTGTACAGTACATAACTTCTGACATAGAGGCGCAATTGAGAATCAGTTCTATTTCTGTTTGGGACATATAGAGGTGTGTTGGAAACTCTATTGATAAAAATAAATTTCGTTCAACTATAGCGTCGCCTAATTTTGATCCCAACAGGGTGAAAATTGTGTTGCGAAATGGACATTCAGTTCAGGAATTGAATTTCCAGCAGCGAACACTTAAAATGAAACGGCTGTAACTTGCAAACCCGAAATCCGATTGCACTGAAATAAATTTTGTTCAACTTCCGACTGAGTTTACTTGCTACCGCCTTTGTATCATTTTACTGAATTTTGAATGTATGATTTAATTCAACCATGAAGATTAATGAAGAAGAAGGATAGGTATTTTATCCAAGATTTTCCAAATAGCGATTGGATGCGTTGGAATGAATTATTTTTTTTATTTTCCTGTCCCTATGTATTCACATGAGCATGTGGTAATGATTTCATTTCTATGGACAAACCGGTCATCAGGTCAGTCCATAAACAAGTATTAATGAGGAAATGAAAACTATAACTAAAAAAAATAAAAATAGAATGTCTATACAAAAATGGAATGTGTTAGGGCTATACGGACTCGAACCGTAGACCTTCTTGGTAAAACAGATCAAACTTATTATTATCGAAATGATTCGAACTGTTTCAAAGACCCAACATGCATTTTGTTGCATTGGGCTCTTTCATCAATAATGCAATTTTTATAAGTTCATAAGGTGCATAATAGTTCGTATTACACATGACTTGCTAACTGCATAAATGCACATATTTTACCCGATTGCCATACTTATAGTGATAGTGCGCGTTATTGTTCAGTGTACAATGCATTGTCGTGCGTGAATGGTATTGGTTTAGGAGTGTCAAGTACGCCAATGAAAAAGTGAATGATTCGTGACAGTGAACAATACAGTGAACAGTGACAAAAACCGTGTTATTGGTGCATACTTGTACACGACCAGACCATACTCATAAATAGTGTAAACCTGGGGAAAAAGAGGAAATCGAAGTGGAAAGAGCATTGTATTTAGCGAGGACAGTGATTTAGAGGATGATCATTCGAACATCGACTCTTATATATATTAGGTTGAGCCTAGCGGTCCGGCTGACAGGGTTATGTCCCGGGCGATAGCGAGCCGTAGTCTCAGGTATGTACGAGATCCTCGTTAAACATGATCCTCCTTTCCACAACTCGATTTCAAAGATGACTTAGAGACTGATAGGAACACAGATCATACTTTGCATCAGTTAGTGACATATTGATTACCTGTATTTTACTTCCACTGTTATTACCTTCTTTGCTTGTTTCTTGTCACTGTTATAATATTGCTATTACGTCGCTCTGACGACCTAAGTATGCATGTTCAGACCTCGAGGAAGAACCAGTACAGGAGTCAGACTTGCTCTTCGAGCTTGCGGAGATTTAGTCGGGCGTACCTCATTCACTTTTACTGCTTTCCCTAAAGAAACCTTATATTCGCACTTGGTTAGTAGTTCTTTTCCTTGTTTTATTGTAAATTGTGAACAATGAAAGTTAATGTAATAATTTAGTGATGTATTTCCTTTACTTCTGTGCTTTGTTTACTGATTAGCATGTAATGCTAGAAGCCGAAGTGTGACTAAGGCGGGATTATTCCTTGACCGTAGGAGCATGGCTGGCCTAGTCATCCCTCGTTTTCCGTATTTTGGGATACAGGGCGTGACATGGTTTTGTTGGTATCAGAGCCAGATTTAGTAGTAAGGGATAACATTAACTACACTTTATTACATTATTTTCGCTTCACTATCCCTGACTTCCATCCTTGTATCTAATCATATCCTTTTAAATATCTTCCAGCGATATGACGTCCCCGAACGACCACTCCTCGGACTCAAGTTCTCAGGATCGCACGGAGAGGATCTTGAGTGCACTGACGACTCTCGCAGAAACTCAGGAGAGAAAAACGGACCACTCACCGAGGGACTCAGGGCTATTACCGCAGTAGGGGTACCCTCCGCTCTCATTACCGCCCCTGAGGGCACTGCTCCACCAGCTTTTTCTGCCAGGGCTGGCACCGTGTCAGATTTTTGGAGGTTACATCCGGCTGCATTTACGGGACTAGCCGAACCACTCGAGGCCGAGCAATGGATGGTCAATATGGAGAAGCTACTGACGGCCGCAAGAGTACCCGATGAGGAGAAAGTGAATGTGATAAAGATCCAGTTGGAAGACGAAGCATGTACTTGGTGGTCAGTTGAAGAAAGCAGACTAGAAGGGCCAATCGAATGGAGCAAATTCAAGGAGTGCTTCTTGGACCACTATTTCCCTTCCACCGCCAAGGCAGAGATGGAAGAAAGATTCATCCTACTGAAACAGAATGGCTATCCCGTGGACGTACACGCGGCAGAATTCAACCGTCTGAGCCGATTTGCTCCGTATATGGTCGCTTCAGAGGCTACCAGGGCCAGGCGCTTCTTACAGGGACTTGATTTCGAGCTACAGCAGTTGATCGCGTCACTCGAGTTGCAGACTTTTGCACAGGTACTCAACGCGGCACGAATTCAGGAGAAGCTGATCAATAAATTTAGGAAGACCCCGGTTGTTCCAGTGCGTACTCACACACCGTCTCGAGGAGTCATACCAGTTCACAGGTCAGGAACGACACAGATAAAGCGTCCATTCGTGCCCCAGCAACGCCCCCAGAGTAAGAACTTAGTTTGAAACTACTGCAACAAGGATGGGCACACCCAGAAGGACTGTCACCGCGCCAAGGGACAGTGTTTGATTTGCGGATCCAGCCAGCACAGAGTTAGCGGTTGCCCCCGAGCGAACAGAGTTACAGGGAGGGTTTGGACCGCAGCAGCGGAGATCACAGGAGCAGAGGCAACCCTACACAGGCCGCGGTCAGGGACGGGCTTTCACCTTGACCGCCGAGCAGGCAGAGGCTTCAGGCGAAGTTGTCACGGGTATTCTACTCGTACATTCCATGCCAGCTAGATTACTATTTGATTCTGGAGTATCGCACTGTTTCATATCTGCACATTTCGTTGATACACACTCCATACCACATGAACCATTAACCAAGGGTTGGAAAATACATACGGGTAATTGTGTGATAGTATTTAGTCGAGAATGTAGATCCTGTCCAGTTGTAGTGTGTGGCAGGGAATTCTATGCGAATTTCCTTTTGATCGGAACAGGCAGCTATGACGCAATTCTCGGGATGGATTGGATGAGTATCTTCTATGCAGTTATTGATTGCCGAGCAAGGAATGCGACTTTCCGCATTCCCAATCACCCAGAGTTTATTTTCGTAGGCGGGAGCGAATCTTTGGAGCCAGCCAAGTATAGAGCCAAGCCAAAAGAGTTGACAGCTATGGAGATTGATGAGAGCCCAACCCCAGAGATTGTTCGGGATTTCCTGGACGTGTTTCCTGAAGATTTACCAGGTCTACCACCTCCACGCGTCTTGAAATTCTCGATTGATTTGACTCCAGGTACAATACCAGTTTCCAAGGCCCCGTACAGAATGGCACTGATTGAGTTGGCAGAATTGAAGAAGCAAATTGAAGAACTCCTTGAGAAGGGATTTATCCGGCCAAGCGCTTCACCGTGGGGTGCACCAGTCCTGTTGGTGAAGAAAAATGATGGATCGCTGCGGATGTGTATAGACTATCGGGAGCTGAACAAAGTCACGATAAAAAACTGTTTCCCCCAATCAGAGCAAGGTTCTGTTTGAATTTCAAAAAAATTCAAATTTTGAAGCAACGCTTCAAATTCCGTGCGCTGCGCGCAACGCGCCACGTGTCAGAAGCTGATACGTCAGCGCAGCGCCCAAGGCAATGCGCCCAATCAAAGCAAGGCTCTATTAAAAAACAAAATTAAAGGAAGCAGAGCTTCAGTTGCGCAAGCGCTGCGCTGCGCGACACGTGTCAGCGCAGTTGTTTCTGTACAAGCGCTGCGCTGCGCGACACGTGTCAGCGCCGTTGCGCAAGCGCAGCTGCGCTGTGCGACACGTGTCAGCGCAGGTGCGCTAGCGCAGCTCAGGTGCGCTGTGCGCTGCGCGACACGTGTCAAGCGCTGGTGCATCTGCGCCAAACAGAATTAAAATTCAAATAAGATCTTTCTGTTTTTGTTAAAATAAGAAGATTGTCTTCTGTAAAACAGAAGCCCTTGGATCAAAGATCTAACGGTGGGGAAAATTCCCCAAATCACTCAGAGAAAGATCTCTTTAACAAATTTAACAAATTTATGGGCACTATATAAAGGCCCCTAGACCCTAATTCAAAACACATCGACATCAAGAACTTCAAAACAGAGAGAACTCTGAAGAATTTTGAAAAGAACTCAAGAAAAAGGTAAAAACCTTTATAAAAAGGAAGAAGAATTTCTTCTGAAATAGATCATTGATCTAAGAACAAGATCAATGATCTTCAATAAAAAATAAATAATAACAGTGCCTTGCACTTTTTTATGAACCATTGGTTTTGGAATCTTAAAGATTTTTTTCTTGAATCCAAAATTGGATTAAGTTATTGAAACAGTGCCTTGCACTTGCAAAAACTGCACTGTTGCGCTCCTGAATTGGCGCAAGCCACCAGAGAGCGCCACGTGTCAGCAGCGCAATAGCGCAGCGCACTGACGCAGCGCACTGCGCTGTTGCACTTGCGCTCACCAGAGTGTGACACGTGTCACCTCCACAAGCGCTTGCGCTCATTTATTGGCGCAAAGCGCCTGACAGGCCATATGGTCACTGTTAGATAATTGATGCACTGCATCATTAAAAAGAAGGGCTGAGCCCAATTAAAAAGGCCTAACAGGCCTAGTAAATGCTATGCATTATTTTCAAAAAGGGCAGAGCCCAAACAAAAACAGATGCAATGCATCATTCTTTTTTTTTAAAAAGGGGCAGAGCCCAAACAAGGGTCTGTCAGACCAGAACAGATGCTGTGCATCACTTAAAAGGGGTAGAGCCCAAATAAAGGTCCAACAGAGACCAAGATTAATGCTATGCATTATTAAACAAAGGGCAAAGCCCAAGCCAAGGCCTAACAGGCCAACCACAAATAAAAACGTTGAATTTTCTCAACTGGACTTAGCCCAATCATGGCCGTAAGTTCTCAAATTAAATTGATTGAGCACGGCTGCTCTCCTAAATCAATTTACATCCGGTTCGAGAGTACATCTCCGAACTCCTCTGACCCCTATCGTTGTAATCCTTCAACGACGTCAGAGAGGTGACGGGTCCCGACGACCACACATCGACACGAACTGTGGGGTCCTTAAGCCTATGGACTTATGCGTCCTTAAACTACCTATGGACCACCACGTCCCTAAACTGGAACACAAACCACCACGTCCCTAAACTGGAACATGGACCACCATGTCCCTAAACTGGAATATGGACCACCACGTCCCTAAATTGGAACATGGACCGCAACGTCCTTAAACTACCTATGGACCACTATGTCTATAAACTGGAATAATAGAGCCCTCAAATGCTCTTTTGCCGGATCTAAACGATCCCGTTTAAGTCGATCATAGCCTCAAACCTGGCTAACGTATCCTTAAACATTCAAATGGACTATAAAACTCCAAATCAAACTTTGGTTCAAGGGTACATCTCCGAACTCCTCTGATACCTGTCGTTGTAATCCTTCAACGTCGTCAGAGAGGTGACAGGTCCCGACGGCCATATACATTAAACGGACCACTACGTCCCTAAACTGGAACAATAGAGCCCCTAAATGCTCTTTCCGTTAAGTTGATCTTAGTCTCGAATCAGACTAACGTATCCTTAACGAACGTTTAAGTTGATCTTAGCCTTAATATGGCTAACGTATCCTTAAACTAAAAGACCAAACCCAAATCTAAGTAAATACGGATTTGGACTAACCCACGTCCTACGGGCGACGGCATAACTTAGTCTCCTTATACAATCCACGGGCAAGCACAAACAAAACAAACACACACACATGACACGAAGTGAAATTTCTGGAGAAGAAGGAAGTGAAATTTCTGGAGAAGAAGAAAGTGGTTACCGCAAAGCGGTAGCGTAATTAACTGCAGGGGCTTGCGCCTGCAGGGAAGAGCGTCCCCACAATCAAAAACCCTCAAGCGAGGGGGAATCTGACGAAGTCTGCTACATAGGCCGCATCCGTCTAAACCTCCGATACATGGTGCCATAAATCAACTTGGCATCTTCGGAGAGGTAGATGGATAAAACCAAAAAGCATCTGCCCCGAATCTCAGGCAAAACGTCCTCACGTCGTGGCCGTCTTTCGGAGGGAACAGATTCTGGCATGCCCGGTAGGACCTTTTCCTCTTTCCACTCCACACTTCGTGTGTCGTCTTCGCGAATGAATCGTGGTTTGTTAATGGTTGCCTTTGGATTTCAAGTTACTAAGATTTGGTATTTTGCCTGGCTCAGAAATCAAGCATCAATGGCCTCCAACTGTTCGAGCTGCTCGAAGTGCAAGTGCAATCAACGCTCCGCCTCACCTGAAGGCGTAGCCTATGGGCCTCAAGCGGCCTCCATCCTTGCCATGCCGGTAGAACAGGTGACCCAGGCCACCACCGGCCTGTTTTCGGGACCATGATCCCGCTTGCAAGCTTCACCATGCCAGTGCCCGCACCAGAAGCGAACTGGAAGTCGATTTTCCATCGGCTCACTGCTACAACGGCCCCTTTCAACGGGTCGTCCAATATCAAATCAACAGCCTCTGTCTTTGCCAGGCTGGATCAGAACTCTGATGGGCCCGCCAAGAAGCCTATGAACCCTAAAGTGGCTGTCCCAAGGGAGGCAACAACCGCTGCTTCAGAAGTCGTCAAGGCGTCTTCTCCTGTCAAAGAGTCAGTCTTTTCAAGGCTGTCTATTCTGGCTCCTGCCCCTGTTCGAGGATTTGTCTTTGACAGATTGAATATCGCCACTCAAAAGACAACATCAGTCTTTAAGAGGCTGGCACCGGCGACACCTCATTCAGACAGGGGGCAAAAAGAAGCTATCTCTATCGCCGAGCCAGTCCCAACGGCTCGTCATGCTCGATGTCGCCATTGGTGACGAGTAAGGAAGGCACGTGGCAACTCCCCCTCAGGGCTAATTCCACCTGCTCCAGTGGTGGAAGTTAATGCTGCTGTTCTAACTGGGAACAGGTTTGAACCGCTGAGGAGGGTACGTAAGAACTCTCCGACCGCCACACTGAAAAGATCTCCTCCACCTGCGGAGAGGGTTCCGGAAACGAAGCTGGAGCAGCCCCCTCAACGGCTGTCCTCCAAAATATACAAGGTCTGGCGGAGGGTTCAAGACTCCGTAATTGACCAAGGTCACTCTCGTCAGCAGAAAAGGGCGAAAGTATAGGAAGAAAAGGACCGTCCAATCAAACAGCAAAGGACGACAATCGCCAGGGTGCCCGCTGCAACGGCCCCCTCAACTTCAACGGCCCACAAGAGAGGAAGGCCAGAGAAAATCCCCGCGCCCGCGGCAAATGCCAAAGGCGGTGAGCCTAAACGCCCTAAGTCCGGGGGCATCGTGGTCCATACTGTATACATGGCGTCGGGAAAGGAGGACAGCCGTGCATTTACAGGTCATAGACCGCTTACACGGTCAGTGACCAAAGCTCAGGAGCAACAACAGAAGCTCCAAGAAATGATGAACGCGATGGCCGCACTCACTGGGCCAAAAGAAAGCCCTGAAACGTCCTCGGATGAACGTCAGGAACAAGAAACTGACGCTGAGTTCCTTCGCCGGATATTGGAGAAGAAGGATAAAGAGGCTGCGGATCAAGCAGCCAACATAAAGCAAATGGCCTTCCTGTTCCAGGACATGGTGGGCATGATGATCCAACAAGATCCTCCTACTGAAGATCCTCCGATCGTCCTTGAAGACGACAGGGGAGAAACGTCAAATCCTCCACCGGCTCTGTCAACAGCCAAGGAGGAGGCAATCTCCAAGGCTGACTTGTACGAATATATAGTTCAGCAGATCCGGGTTCATCAGGCGACTGAAGCAACCGGTCAGGTCGTAAAAACGGAGCGACCGTATCCGAGCTGGTACGATCAGATCAAGTACCCTCCAGGCTATACAATACCAAAATTCCATGTGTATAAGGGGACCGGCAATCCCCACCAGCATGTTGCCCAGTTCAGGACGCTTTGCGGCAACACTGGCGGTGATGATAAATTGTTGCTTCGCCAGTTCGTTGGTAACTTATCGGATACAGCATTCGAGTGGTATTCCGAGCTCCCGAACGACTCTATCAAGACCTTTGCAGAGATGGAGCTGCTGTTTACCCAGCGTTTTGCGAGTGCTAGCGAGCGTACCCCGATAACGGCATTGATTAATGCCAGGGTGAAGCTGGGTGAGACATGGGTCCAATATGCTATATGGTGGCGGAACTTATGGTCAAAATGCGAGCAACGCATTGAAGAAGCGCCAGCAGTGGGTATGTTTGTGGGAACCCTCGATCCGCAGGCGACCATATCCCAATTTATGATGTTCTTCAAGCCGACTACCTTCCAGGCACTAATTGACAAACTGGACCAAATAGACCAGATGGGTCATAAACCACCCCCTCCAAAGCCGGACTCTCGAAACGAGAAAGGGAAGGGAAAAGCGATCATTGTCGCTAATGCTCAACAACAGCCGAGCAACTTGAAACCGGCTGTCCGTCAAAATAATATGCGTCCGCGCACGCCCCTTGAGGAAAGGCTAGGACGTCTGTTACGCCCCGCTTCCCAGTGTACGGTGAAGGAGACGCGACGAGGTCCGCTACGTATATACTCAGAAGTACATACGCTAATCATATCTAAGCAATATAAATAAATACACAAGGGACAAGAAGTAAAAGAACAGCAACTTTTATTTATTAACATTCTTTGTACAATACATGAAAGGAAATACAACTGAAATAAAAAGATGCCTAAACAGTGGCATAACAGGAAATGAAAAGTAGAGAAAGGAAAAGTGTACAATGAAACTACAGTGCAGGGTCTTCAGTAAACTGCTCCAAGTCTTCTTACGATGGCTCAACCTCTGCCGGTTCCAAAATACCTGACGACATTCAAAGAAGAAAGAACAGAATGTCGTCAGCGAACATGTCGCTCGGTAAGTCCCAAAGGTAAGAGGGAAGTAGAAAAAAAACAGAATAAGAAGATACATTTTAAAGTGTAAACTATTGTTGTAATGTTATGCCAACGCTGTTGTTTGTAGCTTGGTATAGAAGGATGCCAGTGTATACGAGGGGAGTCTCTATATGCCAGAGACTAAGCGCACGTATAGTACAAGGTACCGTTTATGCCATGGTACAACAGCAACTAGATTCATGTTAGGTGTGTTAAGTCTGACCACCTCGTGCCACCTTTAACACCTTCCGTACCAATCTACCCCTTAAATCCCGCGATGTCTTGTTTGTATTGTTATCTTATAAATTGTGTTGGTTGTATGATTGATTGACTGACTAACCGAAACCATGATATCAGGAAACGGTTATAACCGTAGAGTCGTGTAAATGGAATAGAATCATGTAAAAGGAATATATATCCATGGTTCGGTTCAGTCAAGTTGTATAAATTAATAATTGTATTCATGGATTCATGTGTTCATATTGAATTGGAAACTTGTAGATTATGGATTGACTTGAATCATATTCAAGTCAGATTAATCAGACTCAACCCGAGTCAGACAATCAGAAATGTGAAACGAAGTCTTATAACTGCTAGGGTCCTTTGGGTAATTTATAAACTTGAGAGGGTTTTATGTAAAAATACTTTTATATAATTTTCAAAATACACCTCAAGTATTTATTTTTCGTCTTTAGAGTTGTGGATTTTATGTTGTGACATTTCAATAAAAATATCCTAGTTTCATAAATAATGGTATTTACCTGTAATATTGATTATTTGAAGTTCATTGTATTTTAGTGTAACCTTTATTCTTTTGTGATTTTTAGAAAAAGTGGAAAATTTATATTATAATAAAATAGGTATTTAAAAGATAAATATACATATGTTTATACAAAAAATAATTTTAATAAATATTTTATATTTCAAAAATCTCATTTTCTTAAGATGTCGTATTTTAAACCTTTCGAGACCAAATGCTCTTTGCGGAGGTCTGAATCTCGCACTACTAGCCCGAGGGTGCGCGATAAACCGCACGATCCCGAACGGGTTCCCCAAAGATGGGTTGTAGCGGCGCTTTGCAAAGATTGTAAAATACCAATCCTTTAGAAAACGGTTTTATAAAGTAAACGATATTTATTTGCAAAGTGTAGTTTTCCGTATTTTAGATTCTAGGGTTTCCTAAGCCAACTAGCCTATTTCTAAATGGTCTAAACGAGAAGTCGTTAGAAGTCTCAAATCGCCTCTTCACCGCCAATTGCGGCCAGGTAAGTGCTAGGTAAGTGGAAGGCTCTCCACTATAAGTAGTGGCCCTAATTAAGTAACCACTTGCCTTAGACACACTTGCCTAGACACCACAAAATCAGGTTTAGATAAACGATCGATGTCCACAACTTATCGTATTTTCCTAGTAAGAAATATTTACTTAAAAGTGTAACAAATCTAAAACCTTTAAGAATGGTTTTATGAAGATTATGGTATTTTAATGAAAATTTCGTTTTATCGTATTCTAAGTTTTGATGATATCATTTTAGGGTTGTATTTGCGTGTGTGTGGAGGTAGGTCGTTATCTCGTGCTCTACTTTAAATGTATAGCAATTTAAGGGTTAAATGTGAAATTGAAACATGATGGTATTAAAGTGTAAAAATACGGTAAATTGAAAAGATTATCATTTCATGTGTGAAAACTTAATCAAATTGAGTTTTGCAAGTTTAATGGTCAAGATAGAGATGTTTAGGAATGATTGAATTGATTAGAAGAAGAAAAATAAACATTATGGTATTAAAGTGAAAAAGAATACGATATTGTAAAAGCTATCATTTCATATGAGAAACTTTGTCCAAATTAGCTGTTATGTGATTAATAGTCAACATGATTAAGTTTAAGTATTATGGAATTGGTGACAAGTGAGATTTTATAGAAAACCGAATCGGAAATCGGTTTGTTCCGATTTCCGTTGGGTTTCGTAAATCATTAAAATTTGTAGTAAATAGGGTGTATTTAAAATTCGGGAACCGATCCATTAAATTGGAGTAAACAGGGGAGTTTAGAAGACGAAAAGCCAAAACTTTCGTTTTGGGGACTCGGCCGTCCGGCCTAGTCCGGCCGGCAGCACCGGCCCAAGTCGGCCGGTCCGCCGGCCGACTCGATCGATCCCGGCCGAGTCCGGTGGTCGTTGGGCGTGGGTTCTCCTGACGTAACTCCTGGTATATTCACTTTTTAGGGTTCAGTTCAACTTTTGGAAGTTATGGCCTGTGGACTGTTGGGCTTCCAAGAATTTTAAAAGAAAAATAATCTAAAAAAAATGTGGGGCATGGGATTTGAACTCTGGTGGCTTGGTTCAGCAGTGCAAGGTATTACCAATGAGCTACAAGCTCCTTCTTGTAATTATTGTGGGAAAATAAATACTTAAAGTGATAACAGCAACATTAAATACCCCAAGTATACCTCAAATTTAAATCAAATTTATATATACAAAAATTGGAGTTGTTACAATCTACCCTCCTTACAAAAATTTCGTCCTCGAAATTTACAACTTTTATTTGAGGACTAGTTTACAAAAAGGTGAGGATATCTTGCACGCAATTCATCTTCCCTTTCCCACGTGGATTCTCCTGGAGTGTCTTTCCTCCACATTACCCGGACCAAGTTAACTTCTTTGTTCCGAAGTGTCTTCACTTTCCTGTCCAGGATCTCCACAGGTTGTTGCTCACAAGATAAGTCGGGCTGTATAGTGAGCTCGGAATGATCAAGTACATGGCTAGGGTCACCCACATACTTTCTGAGTTGGGATATGTGGAACATGTTATGCACTCCTTCCAATGAGGGTGGAAGCGCTGAGCGGTATGCCACTTCACCGACTCGTTCGAGTATGTCGAACGGTCCAATATATCTTGGGCTCAATTTACCCCGTCTTCCAAATCGGATCACTCCGCGGTTCGGAGATATCTTCAAGAATACATGGTCTCCTGGATGGAACTCCAAGTGTCGTCTCTTTGCATCAGCCCAGTGTTTCTGTCGATCTTGGGCTATGCACATTCTTTCCCTGATAGTACGAACCACATCAACGGTCGCTACTATCATCTCTGGTCTAAGAAGTTCCCTATCTCCGATGTCATCCCAACTTAATGGTGATCGACACTTCCTTCCATATAATGCTGCAAAAGGTGCCATTCCTATGCTTGCTTGGTAGCTGTTATTGTACGCAAACTCCACAAGATGCAGGAGATCTTCCCACGATCCTTTGAAGTCTAGCATACACGCTCTGAGCATATCCTCCAAGATCTGAATAGTTCGTTCCGACTGACCATCTGTTTGTGGATGATAAGCCGTGCTGAAGTTCAGACTTGTTCCCAAGCTAGCTTGCAGACTCTGCCAAAATTGTGATCGGAACCTGGTGTCACGATCGGAGATAATGCAGACCGGTACTCCATGAAGTCTCACAATTTCCTGTATGAGTTCATGGGTATCAGAGATAGTACATTATGAAGTGTTTAAATCTTAATTAGATTGTTACCTCCATGTACTTCTTTGCTAGTGTCTCAGTTGATTGGCCAACCTGAAATGGGATGAAGTGAGCCGACTTTGTGAGTCGATCCACAATGACCCATATAACATCATTACCCTTTGTGCTGCGAGGAAGAGCAGTCACAAAGTCCATCGTGATGTGCTGCTACTTCCATTCTGGGATTGGTAACGGTTGAAGTAGTTCAGCTGTCCTGTGATGTTCAGCCTTTACTTGCTGACACACCAAGTATTTTGCGACGCTTCTGGCTACTTCACGCTTCATTCCATGCCACCAATAATTCTGACGTAGATCTTTGTACATTTTGGTACCTCCAGGATGTACTGAGTAGGGAGAGCTGTGAGCTTCTTTCATTAACTCTTCCCGAACAGGACCCTTTGGTACACACAGTCTGCTGCCGTATCTCAAAGATCCGTCTTCATGGATGATGAAGTCTGTTCTGAGTCCATTCTCCACTTGTTCTCTGATCCTTTGCAACTTAGCATCACTTGCTTGAGCTGCTTTGATCTGATTGACAATGGTTGATTGAACTTGTAGATTCATCAAACTTGAAGTATCACCTGGCATGACTACTTCAATCTCCATCTGATGCAAGTCTTGCTGAAGCTTCCACTGAGTGGTGAGATTCATCGATAATGGTTGGCGACTAAGAGCATCAGGTACTACGTTCACCTTCCCTGGATGATATTGCAAGTTGATATCAAAGTCCGCCATGAGTTCTAACCATCTTCTCTGCCGCATATTCAACTCCTTCTGAGTAAACACGTACTTCAGACTTTTATGATCTGTGTAGATGTTCACTCGTTCACCAAGTAAGTAGTGGCGCCAAATCTTGAGAGCAAAGATGACGGCTGCCAACTCCAGATCATGCGTCGGATAATTGCGCTCTTGAGTCTTCAGTTGTCTTGAAGCATAAGCCATAACCTTACCGTGCTGATATAGAACACATCCTAATCCCTTACCGGATGCATCACAATGCACTTTGAATCCTCCAGATTGATCCGGAATTACGAGAATAGGTGCAGATGCCAATCTTGACTTGAGTTCTACGAAAGCTTGTTCGCATGCTTCTGACCACACAAATTCATCTTTTCGTGTGAGCTTGGTTAGGGGTGTTGCTATCTTTGAGAATCCTTCAATGAACCTTCTGTAATATCCAGCTAAACCCAAGAAACTCCGAATGTCCTTCACTGACTTTGGTGTAGGC
Source organism: Agapanthus africanus (assembly GCA_030015575.1). NCBI lineage: Eukaryota > Viridiplantae > Streptophyta > Magnoliopsida > Asparagales > Amaryllidaceae > Agapanthus > Agapanthus africanus. The sequence goes on along the minus strand of JASDDO010000024.1, from coordinate 902,674,490 downwards.
CATTCGCTAACTGCTGAAACTTTGGCTGGATCCACAGAAATTCCTTCTCCTGATATGATATGTCCAAGAAAGCCAACTTGATTTAGCCAAAACTCGCACTTGCTGTACTTGGCATAAAGCTTATGTTGACGAAGAGTTTCCAGGACAATTCGTAGGTGCTCTGCATGATCTTTCCGATTCTTAGAATATGCCAGGATATCGTCGATGAAGATGACAACAAACCTGTCTAAGTACTCCCGGAAAACTTGATTCATTAGGTTCATGAATATTGCTGGTGCATTGGTCACTCCAAATGGCATCACTAGAAATTCGTAATGTCCATAGCGAGTTCTGAAAGCTGTTTTGTGAATATCAGCTTCCTTGACCTTCACCTGATGATAACCTGAACGAAGATCCAATTTAGAGAAAACACAAGATCCACTTAGCTGATTGAATAAATCATCGATGCGCGGAAGTGGGTACTTGTTCTTTATAGTGACTTCGTTCAAGGCCCTATAATCGATGCACATTCTGTATGAACCTTCCTTCTTCTTCACCAGTAGTACAGGTGCTCCCCAACTTGAAGTGCTGGGACGAATCCATCCTTTCGCCAATAATTCGTCCAACTGTGTTCGGACTTCCTTCAATCCTTCCGGACTTAGTCTATAAGGTGCTTTGATCACCGGTTGTGCTCCTGGTACTAAATCAATACTGAATTCAAGAGCTCGATCGGGAGGCAAACCTGATATATCGTCAGGAAATACATCGTCGAACTCTCGAACTACCTCCGGTCTTAATTCTTCTTCTGCTTGAGCTGCTGCAACTACTGCTTCCTTTGGCTTCACTTTGTAGGTACCTGGCTCCAGGGTACGATCTCCGCTCTTGAAATAGAAGATCGGATGGTCTGGAATCTCGAATACTACCCTCCTTTGATGACAGTCGATGGTAGCATAAAAGGTTCCAAGCCAATCCATTCCTAGAACCACATCGAAGTTCGGTATGTCCAGTACTTTGAAGTCGGCATAAAACTCTCGACTGCAGACGACGACTGGACACAAGCTGTATCCCATAGTTGCCTCTAGAACGCCATTTCCGGAACTGACATTCCAGCTAGATACAAGCGGTGAGACTGGAATCGCATGGGTTCGGACAAACCGTTGCGACATAAAACAGTGGGATGCTCCAGTATCAAACAGTGCAGGTGCAGGTAGTAAAGCTACTAGGATTGTACCTAAGCTATATGGGATATGTTTTAGGTATATGGAAAGTGTGTAGATAACCAAGACTAAAAGATAAGTTTGAGAAGGAGAACTTACCAGTGATAATTTGGCCAGTGGCCTCAGCTTCTTCTACAGACATCATGAAAGCCTGGCGCTTTGGCACATTCCTCCTGGCCTGAGGAGCATTCCTCGGAACGTTCTTTTGAGCTTGATGGAACTGTCGAGGAGATGGTGCAGCTTGTGGTCCTCTGGGTGGTGCAGGCAGTGCAAGTCTTGGAGCAGGGGCTAGGATGGATGGATGCTGTGGATAATTGTTTGCTGGCCTGGGTGCAGCAACTGGGTTTTGTTTATGAGGACAAGCCCCAATACCATGAGCAGCTGAGCCGCAGATCAAGCAAAGGTTGTTCACACGACGGCAATCTCTCGCCAGATGCCCATTTCTCTTGCAGTAGTTACAAAAGGCTGGGCTGGGCCTGCTGATTGATGCTCCAGGACGTCTTGGCATAAAAGGTGGTCTGGACGATGCTCCACCTGCCATCTGGTTGGCAGGGCGCTTTGCTCCTGCAGACTGAGGTCTGCCCCTTGCTTTTATCTCTGCCTCATAACTGCGGGCAGCTTCTAGAGCATCCTCATGAGTCAAAAATTTTCCTGTGGCTAGAGCAGCTTGAATCTCCGTGTCCAGTCCTTGTTGAAAGCGACGGGCTCTGATATCGTCCGTCGGTATCAAGTGTGCCGCGAATCTGTTTAAGGATAGTGTTAGCTGTATGGTATGTGATATTTAAAACTGAACCGTTGCGACATATCTTACCGGCTTAACATGGTGAATTCAGCGTCGTATTCATCTACCGATCTGTCCCACATTGATCCTTGCTGTAGATGAATGAACTGCTGCTCCATGGCAAACCTGGCAGTCGCAGGGAAGTATTTCGCGTCGAACTTCTCGCGAAAAGTTTTCCATTCAATAGGTTGTGCAAGACGGCTTTCTTCCGCCTTCCACCAGTTGCGAGCGTTGTCCGTGAGCTGTAGTCTCGCTACACGAACCCAAGCGATATCTAGCACTTGTGCTGCGGCCAGATCATCCTCGATACTTTGAGCCAATTCCTCAGCTTCCAGTGGGCTCCCCTTTCCTGAGAACTGCTTCGGATGTAAAGCCCTGAATTACTTTACTCCAGGAGCATCAGTCTCGGGACGGTTCAAGAGTTGTTGCTGTCCCTCGAGAAGGCTGCGGATTGCCTCAAGTAGCACTGTTTGCTCGGTAGGTGGCGCAGGAACAGCTGGTGTGAGAGGTAGTGCTGGAGGTGTATTGTTGACGTTGGTGCTGGTGTTGTTCGGAGAATCCATAACCCTGAAGAAAATTTGGGTTAGGACAGATTCAAGTACATGAAATGATAAGATTCAAGGAATATGAAATTGCAAGATTCAAGAAACATGAATTGTAAAGAATGTTTTAGTTGCTGGTTCTTGTGTTATATTGCTTAGGTTGTTCACGCAGACTAGAACTGCATGATAGAGATTCATACAGCTCTGACCTGCATGGGCCACCAACAAAACCTGTCACGCCCCGCTTCCCAGTGTACGGTGAAGGAGACACGACGAGGTCCGCTACGTATATACTCAGAAGTACATACGCTAAGCGTATCTAAGCAATATAAATAAATACACAAGAGATAAGAAGTAAAAGAACAGCAACTTTTATTTATTAACATTCTTTGTACAATACATGAAAGGAAATACAACTGAAATAAAAAGATGCCTAAACAGTGGCATAACAGGAAATGAAAAGTACAGAAAGGAAAAGTGTACAATGAAACTACAGTGCAGGGTCATCAGTGAACTGCTCCAAGTCTTCTTGCTATGGCTCAACCTCTGCCGGTTCCAAAACACCTGACGACATTCAAAGAAGAAAGAACAAAATGTTGTCAGCGAACAGGTCGCTCGGTAAGTCCCAAAGGTAAGAGAGAAGTAGAAAAAAGACAGAATAAGAAGATACATTTTAAAGTGTAAACTATTGTTGTAATGTTATGTCAACGCTGTTGTTTGTAGCTTGGTACAGAAGGATGCCAGTGTATACGAGGGGAGTCTCTATATGCCAGAGACTAAGGGCACGTATAGTACAAGGTACCGTTTATGCCACGGTACAACAACAACTAGATTCATGTTAGGTGTGTTAAGTGTAGGGTTCCTAGGCACACACTAGAGGTCTCACAAGGCATCAACCATGCCAATTTCAAAAATTTACGGTGCCGAGAAACCCTAATGCGATCGTTGACTAGAGTTTAGGCGATAACAAATGCGAGCAAACAACTTTACTCTAAAGTGAACGGAAATACAACCTTTGTAGATCCGGTCCTCCACCTCCATAGCTCCGTGATGAAGTCCCCTCACTGCGATCATCGGATCCCGGGCTCTAGCGTCGGCTTCATCGGAGAAATGGGCGGGCTAGGTCGTCGACTTCGATGCCGAAGATGATCTACGTCGAGGCAACACAAGATCAACCTCCAACTTCACCAAGCCATGAAACTTGTGAAGAAAATACCCTATACTATTTGGCAAGTGGTAGAGGATGAAGAAATAGGAAGTGGGTTCACTTTAGAATTGGATTTCTCACTCTTTTTCTCATTTTACCATTGAAGCTAGCAAGCTTTTTCTTCTTGAAGAAGAAGAGGAAGAAGAAAAAGAATATGATAAGAATTATATTGAAAATAGAAAATGAGTGATTCTTATCATATAGCCACCATGGTTAAGTATAGAGAATAAACTAGGGTTAGGTGAATGGTTAGGTTAGGCATGAAACAAAAATGGTAGACTTTTTCAAAGCTTCATGAAGCTTCAACAAAGAAACAAAATTAGCCACCATTTTTCCTTTTGCCAAAATGAATAAATAAATAAATAAATAAATAAGTAAATAAAATCAAAACCTTAACCATTACATAACCATGGTTTAATCTAAACATACACCCAAACATTCATGTATCATCAAACATGATACAATCAAGTGTACAAAAATATATCACATATACAATATGCACATCAAGTGAGAAAATCCATTTTAAGTGAACAAATACTAGTTAATATAAAGTAATATATCAAATATATAATTATACATTAAATCATTAAATCAACACTTGATTTAACGATCCGGTCATATTGCATGTGACCGACTAATATCCAATGTATCGGCTTATCGAATCAATCCTCGATTCGATAACTAGGTTATATCGCATACAACCAATCGATACATTCATCACGAGAATAGAATACGGTATCACATACACGCATTATTCTCGGTCCCGCACATATCTCATATGCGCTCCTATTTCGTTTCGCTTGAGCCAGGAAACCTCTGTGTAGGACTCTAAAGATTCGTCAATACGCCGGCAGTAGGTGATGATCATATCAAACACCCACAAGCCGCAAGCGGTCTGCTAAACGTAACAGCCACCCGGGTATTGAACGATCAGAAGATCGACGAGCAAGCCCGCTCATACTCCTGTGAATCCAACCAGTAACACTTACCGTACAGTCCGGTCTGTTCGTCTGATATGTCGCATATCTCGCCTAGGGGTGGTAAACGTCAGACCCCAATAGCTCGATAAGTCGTGTCGATATGAGGTCTATAACAGTTTGAGAAACTACAGGTAACACTTACCAGTAAATCTCAGCAACCCTGACCAGGGATTTCCGGTTATAGCCAATCGAACACAGCGCAACATCAACTCCCTATACCGGGAGAGACGAATCCCCTCCTATCGCTCATTTCCTCCATGTGATTCGGGACTGTACCCAAAAACCACCGTTTCGCACGCCCTCTTGGACGTGGTAAGGTGGAAATCAAAGCACAGTGGGAATCACACAAGACTCTATGACGATCTCGGGTCTACAGACTAACCTGTACCAGTGTCACCAGAGAACTGCCATCTGACGTAAGGTATAATACCATCTGGGAGTTCTCGGCGAGTCCGTCCAGTGTACCCAGTCTCCACTGAGCACCCGCATATCATCTCTGATGTCAAACACCAATGGATATGGGATCATCCATCGCCCATCTGTATGGGTCGAGAAGGTATACGCTAGTCTACACTGGTATATCGATGCCCGTCTCGATACACCCACGACTAGGGACCTTGAAGGATGTACTTATGGACTACCATGTCCCCACTAGTATGATCTGCATCATAGTCCAGGTAGTCAAGTACACATCCTAAGGGCTTTACCAACATGTAATCAGAGAGACAATCAGTATACACGTTAAGGTAAAGAGAAACCAGATAGCATACTATCATGTCGAGCAAGAAAGTCATCCCTATATATGTCCAAGCATCCACTACAATATACATCTTATGTATAGTAATGGCCTCTAGGGCATACATATAACTAACAATCTCCCACTTGCACTAGGGCCATCTGATAGCAGTGGTTGTAGTATCTCATACTCAACCATCCCATAAAAGTCTCTCTCTGGGAAAAGGCCTTCGTGAGTGGATCCGCCGTGTTGTCCTCTTAGTCTACTCTCCTAACCTCGATCCCCTGGAGATCAACCATCTCCATGATCAGTTGACACTTGCCTTAGAATATGTCTGGATCACTGATGGGACGGACGTTCCTTGGTATAAGCCACAACTCCATTGTCACACAATGGGAGGAACTAAGTTCATCTCATGAACAAATATACATCCAGATTGCCTCTTTGGTAGTATCTTAAGTAGCGATATATCCTGCCTTTATCGTCTAGTAAGCCACGGTATTTAGCTTGGAACTCTTCCAACACACCGTCCCTCAGCTGAGGGTAAAGACAATGCCTGTGACTGACATTCAGTCGTCCTTATCACTCTGGAACATTTCCAGTGATTCTCCCCAGGATCGATTAATACCATCTCACTACAACTAGTGAGTATCCTAACATCCAATTAGATCTATCTCATAGATCCAAAAACCAGGATTTAGGAGGTATCACTTTGATCCTATATGGAGAATCATTGTGATAAGCGGAGATTGACCGAGCGTAGCATAAAAAACTCCTTTCTTATCAAGAGTATGTCATCCACGTACTCTACGAGGATCACCACCATACTCCCTACTATCTTTTTGTTTATACAAGGTTCATCTACCATTTTGATGATGCCAAGCTCTTTGACTAATCCATCAAAACAGATGTTCCAACTCCGCGATGCCTGCTTTATCACATAAACCATCTTGCACACGTTTCCGCTGCTCCCACTGTCTACGAAGCCCTCTGACTGTGTACTTACAGACTCTCTTTTCTGAAACATCATTTAAGAAAAGCAGTCATGACACCCAACCGCCAGATATCGTAGTCATGGTATATAGCCGTGGCAAGTAGGATCTGGATGCACTTAAGCATAGCTCCTTAGAAAAGGTTTCATCATTATCCACGCCTGGTCGATGACGAAAACCTTTAACAAGTCTAGCTTTGAAAGTCTCAACTTTTCCATCTACACCAAGTAATCTTCTCAAGATATACTTGCTCCTGATGGGGATTTAACCCTTCAGATATAGCAACCAAAGTCCATACTTTGTTGGTGTATAAGGATTCCATCTCAGATCACTAAGCATCCAGCCATTCTTACAGAGTCTCAATCCTGATGGCCAGCTCGAAACTAGTTGGGTCATCATCTCATGATGCAATCCTCGCTCCCACTGTCATAGAGAAACTGAAGTATCTCTCAGGTTGGTGAGAAACCCTACTAGATCGGCGGAGAGGCTGAGGTTCGTTGGTATCTACTGAATCCTTTGGTTGTACAAAATCATCTGCTGTAGTTTGCATAGCTGGAACCTTTCCAGTTCTACATAACTAACCTTGCCTCGAGCTTGTCCGGATTTTGCTTTTAGACATAGGCCGGACAACTCCAAATCTTAACTAGCTTAAGACATGGGCTCTTCCCATACCATATCTCATATGGAGTGGTAGGCTGTGATCTGATTCAAACCCTATTCAATAGGTATGCAGCTTCTCAAGCGCATAACTCCCAAAAGGAAACAGGTAACTCAGTATTACTCATCATAGAGCGCACCATATCGAATGGGGTGCGATTTCTCCGCCCCGATACAACGTTGTGCTGTGGTGTATTCGGAGGAGTAATGCTGAGAGAGAATCTCATTCTCCTTTAGAATAGTTCAGGAATTCCATGCACAAGTATTCTCCTCCCTGATCGCATCAAAGGACATAATACTTATACCCTCATTTTGGTTCTCTACTTCTAACTTATATTCCGTGAATATCTCAAAAGGTTCGGACTTGTGTTTCAACAGGAACATATGTCTGAATCTTGAGAGATCATCAGAGAATGTAATGAAGTACAAAGAACCGGTCTTGGCATGTGTAGACTGGGGACCTTTATACATCAACATGTATCATCCCAAGAGTTCACTAACTCTTTCTCTGTTTCCAGTAAACGAAGCTATGGTCATCTTATCTTTGTGACATGACTGGCAAGTTTCACAAGATGTAAATTCAAACTGATTTGAATATGCATCTACATGTAACTTTAGCTAGTCGGGTCGCATTGATATGACCTAGTCTACAATGCCTCAAGAAGGATTCGTTCATTTCTGAACTCTTCCTCTTGTGTGTGTTCTATATACTAAAAACTGTACTTTGATTTAGAACATCAATGCTTTTAGATAACGTGCCTGAACCGATCAGCTTTTGATATAGGAAATGTTCAAAACATTATCCAACAATACAAAATTTTATCATTTCTTTACAAATAAAGAGAGTGATATGATTTTGTATATCAGGTTCGGTATCTAATAACATTCGTTCAGAATTAATGTATTGGTAATACAGGGTGACAGTGACCAACAGACTTGGCTGCAACACTTGCCCCGTTTTCTGCCTCATGAAACTTATCACCCGTTCTCAGTTCTCTATCTTTCTGTAGCCCTATGTAGCAGATTACATATCTGGTATCCTGATCCGGTATCAAATACCCAGGACGTAGAGGATACAGAGAAACAGTTCTTTGTAACGAACACACCCGAAGATGATGCATCAACATGCACTTTCTTCGTTTGGGCGGCACGGGAAATCTGGTATTCCCCAATTCCTGCTCTGTCTTATAACAATTATAAGTTGGAGCGGGACCAACGTTCCCCAGCTCAGTATAACAAGCGGGTTCAGTCAAATATCCGTATTATTATCTTGATTAAGGCATGATATGGTCGCTACCTGGAGAGAGAGAGAGAAGAAAACACTCAGCGTGCGCTCTTGCAAGAATAGATTGGTTATTATTTTATCTAATCAGGATGGCTCCCACTGTTTTTATCAAATTTTCCTTCAAACCCTAAAAGGAAAGACTAGCCGGGATTAATTACACACTACAAGTTCGCCAATCTTTCAGCCAGGCCAGTGTTGGTACTTTGAGGGAGGTTCCCCGTGCTTTCGCACGAACCTAATTAATGTAAACCTCGTTTTCCCAGAGGCGTAACCTCGTTAACACCTTTCTAGACACCTATTTGATCGGCTAATTGTAATGTGTAAAACTTTCCCAGGAGTAACAATTACTCGCAGTGGGTATCGGGATCCAACTATCTCATAGAAGGTATGCAATCTCATTGCAAATTTCAACACTCGAAATTCCCAATAATTTTGCCCCTAGCACCCTATGACCTTGACGGAGGTCAACAAACCATAGGCTACTAGTCAAGTTCAACCCGTCATTTCTTGATCGAATTAAACCCACCCGCACGACCCTTGACGGAGGTCAACAAGGCCGCACGACTACCCTAATCCAATCTGCATCATATGCATAAACAGATAAATACTAGTTAGCTACCGCACACTACGTCTTGACGGAGGTCAACAAACGTAGCACGAATACTAAATAGGACTTATCTGAAATGACGGAGGGCTATGACAGGTTTTTCTGAAAACCTATTGCGTAATGAACTTGATATCATTGTAGAATCAAATGATTTTAAAATGGAGTGCTTTTGAGACTTTTCTAGTTTTGCTAAAGGGGTCACTCCCGGTGAAGGGATCGTCGGCCCTTTCCTCGTCGAATGAGGTGCGGGATATATCATATATATCACCGTGCAAAGCAAAAACACTTAAAACAATCAAAAGACAAACCGAGTGTGTAGCATCTGCCAGTTATTGCTAAAGGTGTCACTCCCGGTGAAGGGATCGTCGGCCCTTTCCTCATCGAATAAGGTGCAGGATATATCATATATACCGCTGTGCAAAGCAAGAATTGTAGCTACCTGTTTTATTTTTGAAATTCGATTCTACAACATTTTTAGGTTTCTTTTACTTTCATTAATCACATTAATGAAGTCCCATCATTTAAGTACCTAAACATCACAGATAAATACGACGTACACTTATGCCATCCGCATTCGCCTCGATGTCCCCTCGTGCACCGCTAGGTTAGGTAACTAATGGCAGAGCGGGGCAGGGCTAGCGCGGGTGTAAAACATAAGTAACGTCTATATAATATATCATATATACTATATACAGTATCCATCACAGAACATATCAAATGATCACATCACAGATATCGCAGCAGAAGAATCATATGAAACATTGGATATACTAGGACGTCCGTGTTTTCAATACGAGCCAGTATAAAACACGGATTCCACGGTCGCGATGAATAGCCAAACCCACACCTCTAGACCCCTACGAGAGCGGCAAGCAACCCTACCAATTCTAGAGTTAGGAGACCCGGACTCGACTCCTCGAGTTGGTCTCCCACTGGACTCCAGAACCCGGTTACTTGTGCTCCCCTCCTCGGGTCTATCCTAGTGCGGAAAAGTAAATAATATACAAAAGGTGACATCTTCCGCAACCTGGAAGTGCCCCAATAAAAGAATATTACATACAAGTTTTTACATGAATGAAAATGAAAAACACTCATCTCACATAAAAAAACCCGGGCTATTCAAACACGACGATCCAATATAACATATCCAGCAACTCATAACATCACATGTCATCAACGTAAGTAAATATGCCCATCCCAATTGTCGTTGACATATAGCAACGAAACCGGCGATATCACATATTACACTTACGGTCACAGAAAAGAAAGTGTAAAACTACAACAGTTGGAATCCGCAACCTCTTTAGACATCGCATGCCTAAACAAATGAAATACTTAGACATCGCATGCCTAACAATTATAAACCCCGCATTTTAGTCTCATTATCGAAAACTCTTTTCAATATCAAGTCGGGCAATTCAACAAGATCCCCGACATCCTGATCGAATGCTCGTCACAAACTTCAGTAGGCGGCCGCACCCCCGACGCCGTCGACGAAGTGCACCAAGGCGGAACACCGCCACCGCGAGCACCCGAAAAGGATGCTTTCGGCGACGGGGTTCTCCTACAGTCACTTGGTCGTGGCTAAGGGATGTAGCAGTCTAATAAGTTTATCCGGCGAGTATCCGCGTACGCTACGTGATTGGGACGGACTTTTGATCACATCAAAATTCCGTGGCAACCGATCAAGTGGGACTAAACTGCTATGTTTATAACATTCATTCAGTTATCTCATAACAACTTGTGAATTCCAATTATTGTATCACATTCCGGATAAATAGAAAATGTTAAACTTTCCGATCGAACAATCAAACACCCAAGTTTTCCCGAAACAGATCAACACATGAAATAAGTTCAAAAACGTTCACTTCATGCCTCAGTACCAACGGTCCAGCCGTAGAAGGGTCAAGCCAACGCCTCACATGTGGCACGCCGTACTGCCCCAAACCCTAAGGTTCAAAGGGCAGTTCAAGACGGTCACATAATCGAGTTAAGGTTTGTTGTCTTCTAGAGGGACCATCGCGTTACTTGCACTACTTAGAACGTCGTTAAACTACGGAAAAATCCAACAATTGGAAATTTCCCGGCAAGGGAAAAATTGGGTATTTATATCCGGTCGAACTTTTTAACATATTCTAAAATTACCCGGAAAAACACATAGACAAAATTAGACAATCCGATCGAATGTACGAACTCCCAATACAACCCAAAATACTCAACTCTTGAGTAAACTTTAAAAATTCCCAGAAAACTCAGCAATGAATGAAAGAAGTTACTGTGCAAAAACGACTGGCTGAAGACACTAAGTGGCCGCGGAACCGCCGCATTAGCCATGCTAATGCCACGGTTCCGCCGCGCTTTGTTCGAATCTCTTGGTCAATTTTGCACCGTAATTCTTAGAATCTCCTGCTGAATTTTTTAAGAATTTTTAATATTGAAAAAATTCAGTTTTGTAAAAATGTACAGAGAGGGGTCATTTTTAGGGTTTCGGGGTTCGATCGGAATTCTAACATCGTCTACGCATCGCCTAAGGCTCTAGCTAGGCTCTGATACCACTGTAGGGTTCCTAGGCACACACTAGAGGTCTCACAAGGCATCAATCATGCCAATTTCAAAAATTTACGGTGCCGAGAAACCCTAATGCGATCGTTGACTAGAGTTTAGGCGATAACAAATGCGAGCAAACAACTTTACTCTAAAGTGAACGGAAATACAACCTTTGTAGATCCGGTCCTCCACCTCCATAGCTCCGTGATGAAGTCCCCTCGCTGCGATCATCAGATCCCGGGCTCCAGCGTCGGCTTCATCGGAGAAATGGGCGGGCTAGGTCGTCGACTTCGATGCCGAAGATGATCTACGTTAAGGCAACACAAGATCAAGCTCCAACTTCACCAAGCCATGAAACTTGTGAAGAAAACACCCTATACTACTTGGCAAGTGGTAGAGGATGAAGAAATAGGAAGTGGGTTCACTTTAGAATTGAATTTCTCACTCTTTTTCTCATTTTACCATTGAAGCTAGCAAGCTTTTTCTTCTTGAAAAAGAAGAGGAAGAAGAAAAAGAATATGATAAGAATTATATTGAAAATAGAAAATGAGTGATTCTTATCATATAGCAACCATGGTTAAGTGTAGAGAATAAACTAGGGTTAGGTGAATGGTTATGTTAGGCATGAAACAAAAATGGTAGACTTTTTCAAACCTTCATGAAGCTTCAACAAAGAAACAAAATTAGCCACCATTTTTCCTTTTGCCAAAATGAATAAATAAATAAATGAATGAATAAGTAAATAAAATCAAAACCCTAACCATTACATAACCATGGTTTAATCTAAACATACACCCAAACATTCATGTATCATCAAACATGATACAATCAAGTGTACAAAAATATATCACATATACAATGTGCACATCAAGTGAGAAAATCCATTTTAAGTGAACAAATACTAGTTAATGTAAAGTAATATATCAAATATATAATTATACATTAAATCATTAAATCAACACTTGATTTAACGATCCGGTCATATTGCATGTGACCGACTAATATCCAATGTATCGGCTTATCGAATCAATCCTCGATTCGATAACTAGGTTATATCGCATACAACCAATCGATACATTCATCGCGAGAATAGAATACGGTATCACATACACACATTATTCTCGGTCCCGCACATATCTCATATGCGCTCCTATTTCGTTTCGCTTGAGCCAGGAAACCTCTGTGTAGGACTCTAAAGACTCGTCAATACGCCGGCAGCAGGTGATGATCATATCAAACACCCACAAGCCGCAAGCAGTCTGCTAAATGTAACGGCCACCCGGGTATTGAGCGATCAGAAGATCGACGAGCAAGCCCGCTCATACTCCTGTGAATCTAACCAGTAACACTTATCGTACAGTCCGGTCTGTTCGTCTGATATGTCGCATATCTCGTCTAGGGGTGGTAAACGTCAGACCCCAATAGCTCGATAAGTCGTGTCGATATGAGGTCTATAACAGTTCGAAAAACTACAGGTAACACTTATCAGTAAATCTCAGCAACCCTGGCCAAGGATTTCCGGTTATAGCCAATCGAACACAGCGCAATATCAACTCCCTATACCGGGAGAGACGAATCTCCTCCTATCGCTCATTGCCTCCATGTGATTCGGGACTGTACCCAAAAACCACCGTTTTGCACGCCCTCTTGGACGTGATAAGGTAGAAATCAAAGCACAGTGGGAATCACACAAGACTCTATGACGATCTCGGGTCTACAGACTAACCTGTACCAGTGTCACCAGAGAACTGCCATCTGACGTAAGGTATAATACCATCTGGGAGTTCTCGGCGAGTCCGTCCAGTGTACCCAGTCTCCACTGAGCACCCGTATATCATCTCTGATGTCAAACACCAATGGATATGGGATCATCCATCGCCCATCTGTATGGGTCGAGAAGGTATACGCTAGTCTACACTGGTATATCGATGTCCGTTCTCGATACACCCACGACTAGGGACCTTGAAGGATGTACTTATGGACTACCATGTCCCCACTATTATGATCCGCATCATAGTCCAGGCAGTCAAGTACACATCCTAAGGGCTTTACCAACATGTAATCAGAGAGACAATCAGTATACATGTTAAGGTAAAGAGCAACCAGATAGCATACTATCATGTCGAGCAAGAAAGTCCTCCCTATATATGTCCAAGCATCCACTACAATATACATCCTATGTATAGTAATGGCCTCTAGGGCATACATATAACTAACATTAAGTCTGACCACCTCGTGCCACCTTTAACACCTTCCGTACCAATCTACCCCTTAAACCCCGCGATGTCTTGTTTGTATTGTTATCTTGTAAATTGTGTTGGTTGTATGATTGATTGACTGACTGACCGAAACCATGATATCAGGAAACGGTTATAACCGTAGAGTCGTGTAAATGGAATACTAAGAATCATGTAAAAGGAATATATATCCATGGTTCGGTTCAGTCAAGTTGTATAAATTGATAATTGTATTCATGGATTCATGTGTTCATATTGAATTGGAAACTTGTACATTATGGATTGACTTGAATCATATTCAAGTCAGATTAATCAGACTCAAGAGTCAGACAATCAGAAATGTGAAACGAAGTCTTATAACTGCTAGGGTCCTTAGGGTAATTTATAAACTTGAGGGGGTTTTATGTAAAAATACTTTTATATACTTTTTTAAAATACACCTCAAGTATTTATTTTTCGTCTTTAGAGTTGTGGATTTTATGTTGTGACATTTCAAATGAAAATAACCTAGTTTCATAAATAATAGTATTTATCTGTAATATTGATTATTTGAAGTTCATGGTATTTTAGTGTAACCTTTATTCTTTTGTGATTTTTAGAAAAAATGGAAAATTTATATTATAATAAAATAGGTATTTAAAAGATAAATATACATATGTTTATACAAAAAATAATTTTAATAAATATTTTATATTTCAAAAATCTCATTTTCTTAAGATGTCGTATTTTAAACCTTTCGAGACCGAATGCTTCTTGCGGAGGTCTGAATCTCGCACTACTAGCCTGAGGGTGCGCGATAAACCGCACGATCCCGAATGGGTTCCCCAAAGATGGGTTGTAGCGGTGCTTTGCAAAGATTGTAAAATATTAATCCTTTAGAAAACGGTTTTATAAAGTAAAAGGTATTTATTTGCAAAATGTAGTTTTCCGTATTTTAGATTCTAGGGTTTCCTAAGCCAACTAGCCTATTTCTAAATGGTCTAAACGAGAAGTCATTAGAAGCCTCAAATCGCCTCTTCACCGCCAATTGCGGCCAGGTAAGTGCCAGGTAAGTGGGAGGCTCTCCACTACAAGTAGTGGCCCTAATTAAGTAACCACTTGCCTTAGACACACTTGCCTAGACACCACAAAGTCAGGTTTAGATAAACGATCGATGTCCACAACTTATCGTATTTTCCTAGTAAGAAATATTTACTTAAAAGTGTAACAAATCTAAAACCTTTAAGAATGGTTTTATGAAGATTATTGTATTTTAATGAAAATTTCGTTTTATCGTATTCTAAGTTTTGATGATATCATTTTAGGGTTGTATTTGCATGTGTGTGGAGGTAGGTCGTTACCTCGTGCTCTACTTTAAATGTATAGCAATTTAAGGGTTAAATGTGAAATTGAAACATTATGGTATTAAAGTGTAAGAATACGGTAAATTGAAAAGGTTATCATTTCATGTGTGAAAACTTAATCAAATTGACTTTTACAAGTTTAATGGTCAAGATAGAGATGTTTAGGAATGATTGAATTGATTAGAAGAAGAAAAATAAACATTATGGTATTAAAGTGAAAAATAATACGATATTGCAAAAGCTATCATTTCATGTGAGAAATTTTATCCAAATTAGTTGTTATGTGATTAATAGTCAACATGATTAAATTTAAGTATTATGGAATTGGTGACAAGTGAGATTTTATAGCAAACCGAATCGGAAATCGGTTTGTTCCGATTTCCGTTGGGTTTCGTAATTTCGTATTTTTGAGAAGTAGAAAGAAGGAAAGAATGGGACTTACTGGTTTCGATCTATACTAAAGAGTATAGGGGAACTAGATGAGTGGCCGAGGCATTGTTTCGTCGCCGGTTGTTTCGGAAAACGTCGTCGGAATTCCGTCAGCGCTTCGCCGTGAACTTGATTTCAAAGTACACCCTTCTTGTAACAATTTTGAGATAGTAAACCTAGTGTTTTGGAATGAGAGAGTAGGGGGTAGGGGGTCTATTTATAGGGTAGGCTAGGGTAGGGTAGGTGAAAGGTTTTTATTTTAAAAAAAATTGTAAAAATTAAAGAAAAATCATTAAAATTTGTAGTAAATAGGGTGTATTTAAAATTCGGGAACCGATCCATTAAATTGGAGTAAACAGGGGAGTTTAGAAGACGAAAAGCCAAAACTTTCGTTTTGGGGACTCGGCCGTCCGGCCGAGTCCGGTGGTCGTTGGGCATGGGTTCTCTTGACGTAGCTCCTGGTATATTCACTTTTTAGGGTTCAGTTCAACTTTTGGAAGTTATGGCCTGTGGACTGTTGGGCTTCCAAGAATTTTAAAAGAAAAATAATCTTAAAAAAATGTGGGGCATTGGATTTGAACTCTGGTGGCTTGGTTCAGCAGTGCAAGGTGTTACCAATGAGCTACAAGCTCCTTCTTGTAATTATTGTGGGAAAATAAATACTTAAAGTGATAACAGCAACATTAAATACCCCAAGTATACCTCAAATTAAAATCAAATTTATGTATACAAAAATTGGAGTTGTTACAACGTCCTTACTCGTTTCCTCGAGATAAAACGAGGAGACTGTTTGACCTAGCATTGCGCAACCGACTCATAAGTCTGCCGGATCCAAGACGTCCGTCGCAGCCAAATGATGTCAACGATCCCAACTACTGTTCTTATCATCGAGTACTGGGTCATCCGATTGAGGATTGCTACGTCTTCAAAAATTAGATTGAAGACCAGTACCAACAGAGCAAGTTCGCATTGTCCGACAGATGGAAGGTGAATCCGCCGCAGCCCCACACCTCTAAGAGGATGAATACGCCGGGGGTAACATGCTCTCTCGTTGAAGAAGCTCCTTGAGAGGTTGTACTATCAGCCAAGACAAAGAGGATGCTAAACGATCTTCAAACATGCCCAGCGATTAGGTGGAAGAACCCGTTGGAACCTCAGATCATTGAAGGAATGTTGAAGCCGCGTCCAACTCAAATGATCGATGGTGGTGGCCCAAGCGCTCATAACCAGCCGTCAAAATCTTCAATGAAGAAGAAAAAGAAATCAAAGAAGCCCGTGAAGCCTGGCGACAAGCACACGGACTTATAAAAACAAATTGACGCGCTGGAGGAATACAACCAGAAAGCACGGACTCCCATTACACTCCAGGAGTTCCTCAACCACGTCTTCCAAGAGGAAGACGAGGGAGGCAGTTCGTCGGATTCATCCGAGGAATACGTGGCGAGCTGTCATATGATTTCCCATTCACTTACCGACGATGAGGAAACTCCGTGCACTGAAAAGCTGGGGGCAGATCCTGAACCAAAAATTCTGGGGCCATCGGATGAAGTAATTGACGCATTCCTCAATGAAGCTCTCTTAAAAAGTAAAGCTGATCGAGAACGCGAGGCGGTCATATTTGAAAGGGCCAAGCGTCAGCGCCTTGAAGAAAGAGCTGAGACACTCCCGCTGAAGCAAAATACACCCACTGCGGATAAAAGCAAATTCAAGACGAGGAAAAGGTTCCCTAAAGCCATATCAAAAGGTATGAAGTTACCATCCTCTGAAGGAAGCATTACTGGTGAAGCGGAAATGCACCCTTCCTACTGCTTGTATCATCGGAAGATTTCGCACCCCACTGAAGAGTGCAAAGCTTTCGATAAACGGTGGCGAGGATATATTGCTCACCGACAGCATTTTAAGCGGGAAAAGCGCAAAACTCGTCGGGAGCAGAAAGGTACGACCGAGGGGCTTAACAGAACCACCGGCGATTGTCGCATGGTTAACGCCGGGGGATCACAAGTGCTCACATTCGGGAGCGATTCTGACGAGAAGCTGGCTCTTAGCCCCCTCTTTAAAGAGTCCATCTCGGGAAAAGAAGAAGAGCAGAAGGTCTGTGAAAAAATCCGACTGCGTAATCGGACGCTACCCGAAAAGAATCTCGGACCCTCAAACAAGAAAAATAAAGGGAAAGAAAAGGTCTCTGAGGATATTACCCTAGATGACCAAGTCATGGAAGAGGTAGCCGCCAAGGACCCGCCAAAGAAAAATAAGGTGGATTACAACGTTTTAGCGCATCTGAGGAAGCTACCATCGCAGCTCAGCATTCTTGACGCCCTTTTACTATCAAAAGAGACGAGAGATTCGTTAATTAAGGCACTACAGGAGCCGGAGCAATTCCAAGCTTTCCTGGCTGAAGAAAAGATGAAAGATGAATTGGAGGAAGTGCACACGGCCGATGTCACTTTCGGCGATGAAGACCTTCTCCTTGGGACGTGCGAACACAATCGCCCCCTCTATGTCTCAGGATATTGCCATGATATAAAGATAGGCAAAATCCTGGTCGACAATGGGTCTTCCGTTAATCTACTTAACGTGCGGGTGTTAAAGGAAATCTGCATGAGCGTCCAACACCTTGCTCGGGACAAGATCACCATCTCCGGGTTCGACTCCCAATCATCGAGAACTCTTGGATCTGTGATACTGACGCTACGCTTTGGGCTGCTCGTCACGGACATTAAATTCCACGTCATAAATGCCAAGACATGCTACAATGCTCTGCTCGGCCGACCATGGTTACACGAGTACAACATCATCCCCTCTACACAGCATCAGTGTATGAAATATTTTAGGGATGGTCTCGAGTATACCGTGACGGGAGAACTGAATCCGTTTTTCGTGAACGAAGTCTGCAAATATGAAGATGCCAAATACTTCTTACCGGATTTCGAAGACACGGAGAGGTGTCGCAAGCCGGAGAACAAAGCTAACACCACCATCCCTGTCTTCGGCAGTGATACCGAGGAGGAAGAGGAGATAGTTTATTCGGGTCCACCCCAATACAACAAGCCGGGACCATCTGCTCCTACGTTGATCTTTGGTAGTGACTCGGAAGATGAGGTCCATGCTGTATTCTCTGCTCGGCCTTCAATACAAACGTCCACTGACGAAGAGCAAAGTCTGCAAGTCGCCATGGTGCCGCTTAAACATTATAAAGAACTGGATGCGCTCGATACCTACAGTGTAGAGGAGCTGCAGACGTTCTATGTCCCTCCCAGGCGAGAAGGCGAAAAAGCAATTCTATTTTACCGCTCTGAAAAAACCAAAGTGGAGAAAGAAATTTGGCACGGTGCGGATCCTACGCTGGACAGGCTTCAGCCCATCCGTCTACCCAGATATTATACAGAAGGCTTGAAGAGGCTGCTAAAGCGCCAAGGGATACCCTTCAAACAGACCGCTCGAAAAGCCAAATTCTATGACAGGGTCTGGAACGTCCCCGGAACTTAGCACAAGTTGCCTAGTGGGAGGATGGAAACAATCGGGCTCGGATACATTCGGTCTAAGAAACGAGAGCCACTCTATGATTGCAACGTTGTACATGACTTCGATGAAGAAGCGGATGCTCAATGGGAGGACGCTAATCCTGAACCAGTAAAAGTTCCCGATGCAAAGGTGCCCGATCCGTCGTTCGAAGAACAAATGGACAAGCTTATAAGGGAAGCTGGTCAAAAAGTCGGAGACGACCACAACCGCGAAATGGCAATCTACGAGAAAGCCAAAACACAACGCCTCCTTCAACAGGCTGTGAAAGATGAAAATACCGCTCCCTGTCAACCTGTTATAAAAAAGGCTCGACGCAGAGGCAGAAATAAGTCGAAAGGCGAAAAAGGTGCTCAACAGCAACAAAGCGGGATTAAGAAGCCACGCAAACGGGAATCGAGCGGTCCTGATCTATCCCTTGTGAAGAAAATGGGTCGAGCATACTCTTTCCCTCAAGATAAGACGAAGAGAATACTTGACCTCACTCTAAAACATCAGATGCTTACACTGCCGGAGTCTAAACACCCCGAACAAGCAAGCGAAGTCTCTCACCCAAACTATTGCTCTTATCACCGAGTAATAGGGCACCCTCTCGAAGATTGCTTTACCTTTAAGAATTGGGTCGAAGATCAGAATCAGCTCGGCAAGTTCGCTCTGTCTGACAACTGGTGGGTAACGTCGCCACAGAAGCACGAACCCAAAGCCACGAGAACAGAACTAACTCCACATTGGGCTTGGAAGCGAATTCGCACTTGTCATATGATAACAATATCAAAAGAAGAGCCCGAGAACATGGATAACCTTCCCTGGTGCTTCGAAAACAGCAACGATGAGGTGATCTCAGAATTTCCACCGGCACCGAAAGAGCTGGAAGATGGAATACACACTACTGCAGATAACCTTAAGAAAATTGAGTTGGGGACAGCGAGCGACCCGCGACCGACATTTGTCAGCGAGCTTCTATCTGAAAAAAGGGTGGCTGCGTTAAAAGACGTGCTTGTACAGTATAGAGATTGCTTCGCATGGAACTATTCCGAAATGCCGGGACTAGATCCAGAAATTGCTGTGCACAAATTGGCTATATCCCCAGATGTCAGGCCAGTCAAACAGGCGCCGAGGAGAATGCGGCTCGAGCTTGAGATGAGTATCAATACCGAGGTTAAGAAGATAATCGACTCTGGCTTTATCCAGGAGGTTTAATATCCTGAATGGATCGCCAACATCGTCCCGGTGATGAAGAAAAATGGGACAGCGTGCATATGCGTGGACTTCCGGGATCTTAATAAAGCCTTCCCGAAGGATGATTTCCCAGTGCCAGTCACCGAACTGATGATAGACAATACATCCACTCATGAGGTTTTCTCCTTCATGGACGGCTCATCAGGGTATAATCAGATAAAGATGCATCCCGAAGACCAGAAGCACACCGCTTTCCGGACTCCTTTGGGAATATTCTGTTACAGGGTGATGCCCTTTGGTCTAAAGAACGCCAGAGCCACCTATCAGAGGGCCATAACGAAGATCTTCGATGACCTTATACATGAAATCGTCGAATGTTATATCGATGACCTCGTGGTTAAAAGCAAATCGTACGAGGAACATCTCGAGCATCTGAAGGTCGTATTTCAATGCCTTCGACAATACAACTTGAAGATGAATCCTCTCAAGTGCGCATTCGGAGTTTCCTCGGGCAAATTCCTGGGATTCATCGTCCGACACCGAGGTATTGAGATAGATCCGTCAAAGATTAAGGCGATCATGGAAATGCCCCCGCCGAGAACTCTTAAGCAGTTGCAGTCTCTCCAAGGGAAGCTCGCGTACATACGGCGATTTATAGCCAATCTTTCAGACAAGTGTCGTCCTTATAGCCACTTGATGAAGAAGGGAACCCCTTTAGTTTGGGATCAGAAATGCCAGGGCGCACTGGATGAAATCAAGCAGTATCTGCAGAATCCGCCAGTACTGGCTACTCCAGTCAAGGGAAAACCCATCATTCTTTATACAACCGCCCTCGAAGGTTCCTTAGGCACTTTATGGGCGCAAGAGAACGATCAAGGGAAAGAAAGAGCACTCTACTATTTGAGTCGGGTTCTACTGGGGCAGAAAGCAACTATTCCCCCATTGAAAAACACTGCCTGGCGTTGATCTTTGCGATAACAAAGCTCAGGCACTATGCGTTGGCGCGTAAAGTCCGTCTCATCTCGAAGGTGGACCCTCTTAAATATTTAATGTCGAAGGCCATATTGACGGGTCGACTCACTAAATGGGCCCTACTCTTGATGGAGTTCTCGATAACTTATCGACCTCTCAAGGCAGTAAAAGGCCAGGCCATTGCCGACTTTCTCGCTGAGCATCCGGTACCTGCCGATTCTCCTCCGAATTGGGATCTGCCAGATGAACATGCATTTGACGCGATCGATGGTGGTGACGCCCGATGGGAGCTTTATTTCGATGGTGCATCCTCCATGAGAGGCGCAAGCAAAGCACCCCTATAATCAAATCAGGGGTAGGCCTTATCTTCGTGACTCCACAAGGAGGGATTATGCGCTTTGCCTTCTCCTTGACAGAGCCGAGGACGAATAATGAAGCCGAATACGAAGATTTGATAGCAGGCCTCGAGATCGCCATTGACATGGGAATTGAAAACCTCCTCATATATGGAGACTCCCAACTGATCATCAGTCAAGTAAATGGCGACTACCAAACGTGCAAACCAGAGTTGGTGAAGTACGGCGAAAAGGTGCAACAATTGTTGACCCAAATTCCTTCCTACACTTTGGAAAACATACCGCGCGCGGAAAACAGCAAACTGGACGCATTAGCCAAGCTCGCTAAAGAACTGGCTGACGAGAACCTCGATGACGTCAGAATCGTGGTACAAAGCCGTCGGGTACTTTCCCCAGCGGAAATATCTCCGGAATCATCCGAAGAAAAGGGAGCGACTGAACAAACGACCCTGCAAATAAAAGACCGGGAAAAGGCTGAGGATTGGAGAGAAGTCTTTATAGACTACTTCAAATACCGTCGAACGCCCGAAGATGCTTCCTCAAGACATCAGCTTATGAAACGAGCTCTGTCTTTCGCCTTCGTCAATAATACTCTGTACAAAAGGTCGTTTGATTCTCTATGGTTGAGATGCCTAGGAACTGACGAAGCGAAAAGAATCGTTCAGGAAGTTCATGACGGACTCTGTGGTTCTCACCAAGCAGGCCCAAAGATGAAGTTGAAGATTAAACGGATGGGTTACTACTGGCCCACGATGATTCAGGACTGCCTTGAATATGTGAAGCAATGCCACTCGTGCCAAATCCATGGGGACTTCATCCACCAGCAACCAAATCCACTACATCTAACGGTGGCTAGCTGGCCGTTCGAAATGTGGGGGACTGACATAGTCGGCCCCATCGAACCAGCATCGTCTAGAGTACATCGCTTCATCCCGGCGACGACTGATTACTTCTCCAAATGGGCAGAAGTAGTACCGCTGAGGGAAGTGAAGACGGAGAATATCCTCCATTTCTTCAAGACGCACGTCATATATCGGTTTGGAACTCCGATACGGATCATCTCCGATAACGGGCCAGCTTATAGAAGCCACAAGATCAGCCGCTTTGCACAACAGCATAACATAGACTGGAGATATTCCTCAGTTTATAATCCGCGAGCTAACGGTCTAGCTGAGGCCTTCAACAAGACCTTGACGAAGATCATGAAGAAGACGGTGTCCCGAAATAAGAAGGACTGGCACGAGAGACTGCAAGAGGCTCTTTGGGCGTATCGAACTATGTTCAAGACGGCCACGAACTTAACGCCATACGCGTTGGTATTTGGTACGGAAGCAGTACTCCCCCTCGAGATAGAGTTACCCTCTCTACGAGTGACAGTCCACTACGAGCTGACGAACGAAGAAAATGCTCACCTTCGGCTTGAGGAGCTTGATGCCCTTGATGAAATACGGCTCATAGCGCAACAAAATCTGGAAGCTTATAAAGCAAAGATGACGCGCTCATATGAAAGATTGACCCGACCGAGAACATTCCGCCAAGGCGAACTCGTGCTAGTCGTCAAAAGGCCTATGATCCCCAATCGCGTCAAGCGGGGAAAATTCGAACCGAACTATGAAGGCCTGTACATCATAGACAAGGTCTACCAGGGTGGAGCCTATCTACTCATGGATATGCACGGTGAAAGGCCTTTCAGGCCAATAAACGGTCGCTTCCTGAAGAAATACTATGCTTAATAAGCTATAGCCTAGGTCAATGATAGATGACGACGACTATGTCCGCTCGCTATCTTCCTAAGCTCAAGCTCTATAAGTAGTAGTCGGCCTTCTCCTCGACGGACCGAAATGTCCTTAAACTAACGACGGACCGAAACGTCCTTAAACTAAAGACGGACCGAAACGTCCTTAAACTACTACCGCAGCATCCTTAGGCTGACAAGATGAATAAAAAAAATATAATAAAAAAATAAATAAATAAAAAACGGTATGTCCATGAGCAAAATGGGCACAGATGAAAACCCGAAAGGGCTCCGTGAGTAAAAACAGCAGGGCTACCGGCGAGTGTTTGTGAAAACCCGAAAGGGCGCAAGCTCGTTAAAAAAAGACACTTGCAGGGTCCTCTCGACCTTATAAGGAGAAACCACCCGCGTGAGATCCTTACGACTTACAAGGGAACAACACACTTAGGGATCCTCACGATTCCTAAGGAGAAAATACACTTGCGATGTCCTCACGACTCGTAAGGAGAACTCTCTTATGGGACCCTCACGGTTCATAAGATTTGAAAGTCTTAAGTTACAGAGACCTAAACCTGTGCTTAAGCGACCCCCATAACCTTCAATATTGCACTACAAGTGGCTCAGCACTGACCCTTGTATACAATCCACGGGCGCGAATAAACATTTCCTTAACCAAGTCCCATCCGTGACTGGGGATACATACGCATGATGAACAACCCTTCTAAGTCCTCTCGACTTACAAGGAGAAAACCCTCTGGTAGGATCCTTACGACTTACAGAGGAACATGCACTTAGGAATCCTCACGATTCCTAAGGAGAAAATACACCTACAAGATCCTCACGACTTATAGGGAGAAATACCTTTGTGGGACACTTACGGCTCATGAAGTCAAAAGCCTTAGTCGATTGGACCTTAACCCTGTTCACTAAGCCACCTTTGTTCGACATCGACAGAGGTAGATGATGATTCGCTCTTGGCAATATCCCAGTTGTAGCGGTGCTGATGCCGAAATCGGTGTCTAATTTCAGGTTTACGGCAAAAAGCCAGTAGGCCGCACATGCATACGAAATAGCCGAAATGATGGGGCAACTTGCAATAAAAAGCAGCAAGTAAAAACGTATGCACACAAAATAGCCGAAATAATGGGGCAAATCGCAATAAAAAGCAGCGAGTAAAAATAAAATAAACAGCCGAAATGATTGGGCACCGCGAAAAATAGCTGAAATGATTGGGCAATCGCGACCTTCACGATATAAAAGCTGAAATGATAGAGCATCGTGGAAATAAAACAAAAAAAAAGAGAAATTATGAAACTTTTGCCCTACAGTTGAGATCACATCGATCCCTGTATACAATCCAAGGGCGCAAACAAAGAGGGAATCATACCTTCCAACAGGCTCCGCCGGAAAGCGAATCCAAATCTCGACGGTTCACCAACAGCCTAGAGACAATCGTGACATTCGTCTCAATACAGCAGGCGCGGTGCCAAGTAAATGAAGCGAAGATCAAATTCCTGGCTTCGCGGTTTTGACGGTAACTTATATAAAACCTGAAAGACCACTACAGATCGGTTCAACTTCCAGGGAAACCAGTGTCCTTGGCAGCATCCTCAACTCAGGGAAACTAGCGTCCTTGATGAGAGCCTCCTGATTCGCGTCGGCCCACAGAGAAACCAATGTCTCCGCTGGAATACTCTGATTCGTTTCAACCCCGAAGAAACCAGTGTCTTCGGCAAAATCCTTCGACTCAGGGAAACCAGTGTCCTTGACAAGAACACCCCGATTCGCGTCGACCCGCAGAGAAACTAGCATCTTTACAGGAACACCTCGACTCGTTTCAACCCCAGGGAAACCAGTGTCCTTGGCAATTAGCTCAACTCAGGGAAACTAGCGTCCTTGATGAGAGCCTCCTGATTCGCGTCGGCCCGCAGAGAAACCAGTGTCTCCGCAGGAATACTCCGATTCGTTTCAACTTCGAGAAAACTAGCGTCCTCGGCAAAATACTTCGACTCAGGGAAACCAGTGTCCTTGATGAGAACACCTCGATTCGCGTCGACCCGCAGAGAAACTAGCGTCTCCGCAGGAATACATCGATTCATTTCAACCACAGGAAAACCAGTGTCCCTGGCAAACTCCTCAACTCAGGGAACCTAGCGTCCTTGATGAGAGCCTCCTGATTCGCATCGGCCCGCAGAGAAACCAGTGTCTCCGCAGGAATACTCCGGTTCGTTTCAACCCCGAATAAACCAGTGTCTTCGGCAAAATCCTTCGACTCAAGGAAACCAGTGTCCTTGACGAGAACACCCTGATTCGCGTCGACCCGCAGAGAAACTAGCGTCTCCGCAGAAATACATCGATTCGTTTCAACCACAGGGAAACCAGTGTCCCTGGCAAATACCTCAATTTAGGGAAACTAGCGTCCTTGATGAAAGCCTCCTGATTCGCGTCGGCCCGCAGAGAAACTAGTGTCTCCGCAGGAATACTCCGATTCGTTTCAGACCCAAAGAAACCAGTGTCTTCGGCAAAATCCTTCGACTCAGGGAAACCAGTGTCCTTGACGAGAACATCCAGATTCGCGTCGACCCACAGAGAAACTAGCGTCTTTGTAGGAACACATCGATTTGTTTCAACCCCAGGGAAACCAGTGTCCCTGGAAAACTCCTCAACTCAGGGAAACTAGCGTCCTTGATGAGAGCCCCCTGATTCGCGTCGGCCCGCAGAGAAACCAGTGTCTCCGCGAGAACTTCCCGATTCGTCTCAACTTGCAAGATAAAGCCTTAGGTAGCAGGAATTAAGAAACTTGTTTCCTGAGCACTGGGACCCTGCAAGTCGGTCTAAAACGGTCTCTTGCATACTTTCCACGGGTCTCACTCTCCAAAGTCGAATTTCGACGGGGAGGGAAACAACCGCTTACAAGTCCTCTCGACTCGTAAGAGGGAAAATTCTCTTATAAGATCCTTACGACTTATAAGAGAAAACGTACTTGGGAATCCTCACGATTCCCAAGCAGAAAATCCACCTACGAGATCCTCTCGATCCGTAGGGAGAAAAGTCTCTATGAGACCCTCACGGCTCATAGAGTTGAAAAGTCTTAGGCGGCAGATCTGAACCTGCAGCCTAAGCCATCACTATCTCTTGAAGAAACCAAGATTCTTACTCTATTATCTGTCAACCATGTTTATCAAGACAAAATGCTGATAATAAAAGAAGGGAGAAAGCAAAGAAATAGTACAAGACATTGCAAAAGGAAATGTGTATATCTTTATTCATGAATTCAATCAAATACAAGGCGAATCGTATAAAGAATAAAGAATGTGTACATACTATGCAAAAATTACAAGTGTGTAAATGATACAAAATGTTCAAGGAGAAGGAAGCATCTTGAATAGCTCTATCAATTGCTCGCGCACTTTCTTCCACACCTTCTCCTGATCGGCCGCCACCGCCAGTTCGGCTTCTACTTAAGCCCGCTGCTGCATGAAGGATGCAAGCTGCTCCCCAACGACCTACTGAGCTGCTTCGCGGCCTTGGGCATCACGCTCGGCGGCATCAAGCTTCCGCTTCAGTGCTAGCCCATTAGATATATGCTCCAGAAGGCCCTCGAAGACAGCCTTCACCTCGGCAGCGTTCGCCTCAACTTCAGCATGTAGGCGAGCAGTTTCGCTTGAAGACTCCTGACATTCCTTCAACCTTAAAGCTGCTTCTTGTTCCAAATGGCGGAAATAAGAAGTGCTTTGCTCGAGCCATGCTGCCCATTGAGTACTCACGGCCAAAACCTCAGGGGCAGGACGCAACGACTCTGGCTGATGCAGGCAGGCCTCGATTTCCCTGTAGTGATTAACTCAAGATTCGACGACGCCTTCGTTATGAAAATTTACAAGCGCCGCCAACATGGGGTTAACCTCCACAGCGAAATCTACGGCAGAGGGGAGAGCGTCTGTATTAAGCTCTTCGATGTACCCGCTCAACATGCCCAAACTCATCACGGCACCCTTTGAGGATGGGCGTTTCAGGAAGGGGCCTGCCGGCGCAAGGATGCGAGACTCAAGAGGGACCGGAACCGGAACGATAGCTGCAAAACAAAACACAGTCAAATGACAGTTCAAGAGATGTAGAAGAGTCATCAATAAGGAAATTTACTATACCAGCTATAGCAGACGGCAAAGCCGGAAGGGCCGGTGGCGTGGCCGATCCTGCATCTCCTCCTTCGATTTGTAGCACTGCAATTAGGGCAAGGAAAAATCAGAAACAAGTCCATTGCTGGAAAGAGAAGGAGTATTAATTGTAAATCATGCTCACCGACGCCACTGGATGAAGCGAGCTCCAATGGGAAGGAGAAGTGTGGGCGCAACACCTGGTAGAGGTGATCAAAAAGCGCTCCTGCAAAGGCATAATAATACGACATCAATACATAAATAGTGCAGCAAAGATGAAACCGATAAGGCACAAGACCATACCTTCCAACATCTTTGATGGTACAAGGGAGGGCTGAGAGGTGACCACCGCCAAGGCAGTAGTTGACGGCGCTCCCTCGAGCAATGGAGCATCGGCACTGGCCGCACCTGCGTTAAAAACGAAGATAAACTTGTCAGAAAGGATTGCGAGATAAAAAGGGACAGTAACTTGAGATTTACCTGATGAACCGCCGGCCGAAATAGAGGCATCTCCCTCCTCCATTGATACGAGTCCACCTCCCGTGGCCTCGTCGCCGGACTCAACCGGGGCTGTCGTTGTGCTCGCACGACCAGGAGACAGTGGAAGACCGTAGATGGGGAGAGCAATGATCGGAGCATTGCCAGACTCTTGAGAAAGTGTGGCCGGCTCGTCCCCGGGAGTCACACCCATCTCACCCGCTACTCCTTCAGGCTCAGCGGCTGCTGCTGTCTCCTCCGCCGTTGCCATGGGGTCGCTGGTCTCAGGCGCCTCGGCCGCTACTGCCCCAGGCTCGGTTATAATGGTCGTCTCATTTGCCGCTACCTCGGGCTCGGCATCAACGACCCTTTCCGGTATAGTTTCCTCGGCCCCTACATCGGGTTCAGCAACTTCGGCAACGTCACCCACCGTTGGCTCGGTTTCGGCCGGTGCCTCTTCCTCCGTCCCCTTAGGTTCGACGGTTTCCACGTCCCCTTCGGTTGGACTTGGCCCTGCAAGACAATATATATAAGAACCGATAGGTTTACAATTCTTACAACGAAATCTTGAAAGGTACATTACCTGAAGTGGACATATCATTAGCTTCCCAAACTGCACGCGCCACCTGTCTGTGTGCGGTAGATAGACCGGGCGGGAGCTCTTCAGAAGGAGAAGCAGAGAGAATAATGGTGCTTGGGCCCGCTCCCGTGGCCAAAGCAGCCCTGCGCGCCTTCGCCTCGCGCCTCAGCCGCTTTCTCTCCTCCCGGGCCGTTGAGACGGACCTCACCAGAGCCTATTTCATTGAGGCATCCTCGTCCGTGAACAGGGATGCCTCCAAATTCTTCAAGGCATCCCTCGTAGACTTGTCAAGTTGAGGCTCTCGCAGCAGCCCCGACGAGACTGGAACTTCAATAGCGGGCCCGGGGAGAGTCCCCGCATAAGCTGGCACGGCCCCTGCAAAGAAACAAAGGAAGAAGGTTAGATTGGCCATCAGAAAAGAGGACAAAAAAAATCTGATAAGGCGAGACGTACCAACGCCCATTAAGACGCGCTTCTTCTCCTCCTCCTGGAAGGTTTTTAAAGAGGCAGCAATGGCTTCTTCGGTAGTGACACCTGTTGAAAAATGGGGGAAAGTATTAGTCAAAAATAATGATAAAAAATGCGATAAAATGACGAAGAAAGCAGGTAATGATTACCTGACTCAGCGAGTTTATTCAACATCGCTTCGAGCCTCGCTGATCGCTCAGAAGCTGCAATAGCGGCCGCCAAATCGGTGTCTGCGGGGTCTACCGAGATGCCCTTATTACTGCCATACTCGCTTATTCCTTCGGTAAGAGGGGCCTCAGGCTCTAAACCGAGGATCGCGTCGAGGGAGAGGAGCGACTTCTTCTTCTTTTGCCCGCCAGTCTGGATGCACCCGAGATTGATTTGTGCTTGGCAAGCACCTTGGGGCGGCGGGTCTCGATATCCATGCCTGCGCCGGACTCCGGCGATACCACATTTACCGCCTCCACTGGAGCACCGGGGGCTGGTGGCACATCCACAGTATCGCGAAGCGGCAATCCGTGCGGAGGGCTCAACACACACGGAGGTCCAACTCCAGCACCTTTCAATGGAGGAATGACCGGGGTCCTCGGCTTCAGGGGAGCCTTGCGATCGCCCCCGGGAGGCGCACCCTTGCGGTCAACCAGCATGCGCTTTTCCATTTGGATAACTGGACCCATTGCGTGCGCGTACCAGGCCATGTACGCGTTGAGGACTTTGGGAGCGCAGCTCGGCTTGCTGATAAAGAAATAGGAACCCGTGTTAAGCCGCATAAAATGGTGCATTGCATCCCTTATCCCTTCTCGGCTAACCACGAGCCTTTACAAGAAAGCTTCCATCGGGATCCCCTAGTTATAGCTCGATTGCTGAGCAAACCGGTGAGGGTTATACCTCATGAGGAGCGCCGTCTCATTCTGCCTAAACACCAAATAGCTCGGCCGAATGGAGTAGAGATGGAGGATTTCCCGAGCCTTCAATATGGAAGCCCCGTCTTTAAAATCATCGCGCAGCGGCACTACCGACTTGGTGGTCTCTGAGCCTATTGTTATGACCTTATCCAAGAAAGAAACCTTTGCTCCAACCAGGTGTGGATGAAGGAGTAGCCCCCTAGCCTCCCGCGGAGGTGCAACTACGATCGAAGCACCGACCAACCGTATGACTCTTGGGAGTCTGCATTTCTCAAAAAATGGAGGGATCTTATGGGCGCCGAACACCCCGTGCACGTGCATTTCCATCCAGGAGGTGAAGTAGTGCATCGGAAAGTTAGCGGGCTGCATCCCAGGCTAACTAGTGTCCACTGCTACGCTAAGTCCATTATAAAGGTGAGCCAGCCCGGTGATTCCTACTAACAACTGCAAACCAGCCACCATCCGATGTACTGGGTAGAAAACAGATGGCCGCATGTGGCGCGGGTGCATGGGGAGCGCAAAGCTGCACAGCCACAAGCCCAGGAACCCTACAAAAAAGGTTTCCTCGTCCATGCCTGGGACGGCGATTTCTGAGAAAAGGACGACGGCGGCGCCGGGGAGATAAAAGTCCCTTTGATCATTCTCTGATATGGGTCATCGAGCTGTGTGAACTTCTCGCTCCGCTCCGATAGGAACTCCGGTCGAATGAAGCGGGCAATAAAATCTGCGAAACTGACGCCCCGGACACCCGATTCCAGATAGAGCCCTTCATAAATCTCCAGCACCTTCACCAAGCCCGGGAACTAGTGCTGAATAGCGTTCTCCAGAGTCAAGTCAAACACCAGTGGCTTGGTGGCAAAGACGTATTCATCGGGAGAAAGCAGCTCCTCGTAATGCTCCCCCCTCATCGGCAGACCCGAGACTTCAGCAAACTCCTCCAAGGAGATAGAGACCTCCCTGTCCGTCATCAGGAAGGTGTGGGTGGGGATATTCCATTGTTCGATAAAGGCCTTGATCCACCACGTTGGAGGAGAGGGATACTCGCAGAGCAAGACGTAGATGGCCGAATACAAACCAATCTTTGTTAGATGAGTCCTTTTCGCCGATAAGATGTACCGGGCCCACTGCAAATATCCGGCGGGCGGTCGCGGGACTAATCCAATATTATAGGCCTGTCCCTAAGGGCGTGCTTCACCCTGACAGATTCGCCTCCCCAGAATGTCTATTGCCGGCGGCGGCTGCACGGGAATGGCACCAATTGCAGGCTGGAGGAGGTCATCCGAATTCCAATTTTTGACCTCCACGGCATACTTCACCGGGGGTTCATCCGCATAGGGGATCAAAATTATGGGCTCAGACGGCGTGGCGGAACTGAAACTTCGGCGACCTTGGATGATCTCATTGTACCACCTACCCCACAGGTGAAGGCTCTTGTGCTCGGGGTCATGATCCTTTATGAGAGCGAGCACCACTCGGTCCACCGGTGCCTGGGGAAACCCTCCCTCCGAGCGAACAAACGGGAAAGACAAATTAGCAGACATGTTTCCCGCGGAGGGACAAAAAATTAGCCGTCAGTGTTGTAATTCCAACGCTTGACATTTTAAAAATTTATACCACACTGCAATGCAGTGGGTAGGGGACCAAATGGGGACCCACAAAATCTGGATGACAGTGCATCATTTAATAAGACAGCCCCATCATTGGATGAGACTGTTAATTAATGAAAAGATCCCCAAGAGAATATCCTCATTGATGGGAAATCCCTAGAGACAAGGAGAAAATCTCCTCTTTTAGAGCAAAGCTTTGTCACAGAGTGACATTTGTCAAACTCTGGTCTCAAGAGAATAAAATTTCCTAAAAAAGAGCCTAGCTCTATAATAATGATGGAAAAATCCATCAAAAAGAAAACTTTAACTCCTAAAGATTAAAAATTTAGGATCTTAAAGATCCATGAAAACTTTTAGGAGTTCTCCATTTTCAGATCAAAAAAGATCTACATTTGATCCATGAGCAAAGCTCCGTTCATGGGTTAAAACCCATGAACAAGATCTCTGTAGATCTATGAACTTTTGAGAGCAAGGCTCTGTTGATGAAACCCCAAAAGGGTTTTCTTTAGATCAAAGATCTATGAGAGCAAGGCTCTGTTAATTAAATTTGAATTGATTTGATTTAATTTTACCTAAAATGATTCTAAGTTCTGAACTTTGAAGTTCTTGGGAAGAAACGAGAGCAAGGCTCTAAAATTCTTAAACAAGAGCAAGGCTCTGAAATTCAAGTTCTTGAAAATGGTAAAGAATTACCAAGGACCAAGGGTCATATTTATAGGCGCCTGCGCCCTTTCAACTTACTCATTGATCCAACGGCCTAGATCTTCCCACCGTTGCACTCACGTGTGCGTCACGTGAGCGCAACGGTGGGGGGGGGCATTTGTTCCCCCCAATCAGAGCAAGGCTCTGTTTGAATTTCAAAAAAATTCAAATTTTGAAGCAACGCTTCAAATTCCGTGCGCTGCGCGCAATGCGCCACGTGTCAGAAGCTGATACGTCAGCGCAGCGCCCAAGGCAGTGCGCCCAATCAGAGCAAGGCTCTATTAAAAAATAAAATTAAAGGAAGCAGAGCTTCAGTTGCGCAAGCGCTGCGCTGCGCGACACGTGTCAGCGCAGATGCGCAAGCGCAGCTGCGCTGCGCTGTGCGCTGCGCGACACGCGTCAGCGCAGATGCGCTGCGCTGTGCGCTGCGTGACACGTGTCAAGCGCCGGTGCATCTGCGCCAAACAGAATTAAAATTCTAATAAGATCTTTCTGTTCTTGTTAAAACAAGAAGATTGTCTTCTGTAAAACAGAAGCCCTTGGATCAAAGATCCAACGGTGGGAAAAATTCTCCAAATCACTCAGAGAAAGATCTTTTTAACAAATTTATGGGCACTATATAAAGGCCCCTAGACCCCAATTCAAAACACATCGACATCAAGAACTTCAAAACAGAGAGAACTCTGAAGAATTTTGAAAAGAACTCAAGAAAAAGGTAAAAACCTTTATAAAAAAGAAGAAGAATTTCTTCTGAAATAGATCATTGATCTAAGAACAAGATCAATGATCTTTAATAAAAAATAAATAATAACAGTGCCTTGCACTTTTTTATGAACCATTGGTTCTGGAATCTTAAAGATTCTTTTCTTGAATCCAAAATTGGATCAAGTTATTTAAACAGTGCCTTGCACTTGCAAAAACTGCACTGTTGCGCTCCTGAATTAGCGCAAGCCACCAGAGAGCGCCACGTGTCAGCAGCGCAACAGCGCAGCGCACTACGCTGTTGTGCTTGCGCTCACCAGAGCATGACACGTGTCATCTCCACAAGCGCTTGCGCTCATTTATTGGCGCAAAGCGCCTGACAGGCCACATGGCCACTGTCAGATAATTGATGCACTGCATCATTAAAAAGAAGGGCTGAACCTAATTAAAAAGGCCTAACAGGCCTAGTAAATGCTATGCATTATTTTCAAAAAGGGCAGAGCCCAAACAAAAACAGATGCAATGCATCATTCTTTTTTTAAAAAAAGGGGCAGAGCCCAAACAAGGGTCTGTCAGACCAGAACAGATGCTGTGCATCACTTAAAAGGGGCAGAGCCCAAATAAAGGTCCAACAGAGACCAAGATTAATGCTATGCATTATTAAACAAAGGGCAAAGCCCAAGCCAAGGCCTAACAGGCCAACCACAAATAAAAACGTTGAATTTTCTCAACTGGACTTAGCCCAATCATGGCCGTAAGTCCTCAAATTAAATTGATTGAGCACGGCTGCTCTCCTAAATCAATTTATATCCGGCTCGAGGGTACATCTCCGAACTCCTCTGACCCCTATCGTTGTAATCCTTCAACGACGTCAGAGAGGTGACGGGTCCCGACGACCACACATCGACACGGACTGTGGGGTCCTTAAGCCCATGGACTTATGCGTCCTTAAACTACCTTTGGACCACCACGTCCCTAAACTGGAACACGGACCACCACGTCCCTAAACTGGAACATGGACCACCATGTCCTTAAACTGGAATATGGACCACCACGTCCCTAAACTGGAACATGGACCGCAACGTCCTTAAACTACCTATGGACCACTACGTCCATAAACTGGAACAATAGAGCCCTCAAATGCTCTTTTGCCAGATCTAAACGATCCCGTTTAAGTCGATCTTAGCCTCAAACCTGGCTAACGTATCCTTAAACATTCAAATGGACTATAAAACTTCAAATCAAACTTTGGTTCAAGGGTATATCTCCGAACTCCTTTGATACCTGTCGTTGTAATCCTTCAACGTCGTCAGAGAGGTGACAGGTCCCGACGGCCATATACATTAAACGGACCACTACGTCCCTAAACTGGAACAATAGAGCCCCTAAATGCTCTTTCCGTTAAGTTGATCTTAGTCTCGAATCAGACTAACGTATCCTTAACGAACGTTTAAGTTGATCTTAGCCTCAATATGGCTAACGTATCCTTAAACTAAAAGACCAAACCCAAATCTAAGTAAATACGGATTTGGACTAACCCACGTCCTACGGGCGACGGCATAACTTAGTCTCCGTATACAATCCACAGGCAACCAAAAACAAAACAAACACACACACGACACGAAGTGAAATTTCTGGAGAAGGTGAAAGTGGTTACCGCGAAGCGGTAGCGTAATTAACTGCAGGGGCTTGCGCCTGCAGGGAAGAGTGTCCCCACAATCAAAACCCCCTCAAGCGAGGGGGAATCTGACGAAGTCTGCTACATAGGCCGCATCCGTCTAAACCTCCGATACATGGTGCCATAAATCAACTTGGCATCTTCGGAGAGGTAGATGGATAAAACCAAATAGAATCTGCCCCGAATCTCAGACAAGACGTCCTCACGTCGTGGCCGTCTTTCGGAGGGGAACAAGAACAAGTACCCAATTCCGCGCATCGACGACTTATTCGATCAATTAAGTGGGGCCAAGGTATTTTTAAAGTTGGATCTCCGTTCTGGCTATCATCAAATCAGAGTAGCGGCCGAGGATATATGCAAAACGGCTTTCAGGACCCGATACAGGCATTATGAGTTCCTTGTGATGTCGTTCCGTATTACCAATGCTCCAGCGATATTTATGGATTTGATGAACAGGGTGTTTGCGAAGTACTTGGATACATTTGTCGTTGTATTTATCGACGATATACTAGTCTACTCGAAGACCCAGGAGGAGCACGTCGAGCATTTGCGCACGGTTCTACAAATTCTTCGGGAAGAGAAGCTGTACGCGAAATTGAGCAAGTGTGAGTTCTGGCTCGATAAGGTTCAGTTCTTGGGACACATTGTTTCAGGTGAAGGCATCTCAGTGGACCCGGCAAACATAGAATCTGTCAGAGATTGGCCAACCGAAGTCAGTGGCCGAGATCAGAAGCTTTCTGGGACTGGCAGGATATTATCGGCGGTTCGTCCAAGACTTTTCAAGAATCGCTGAACCTTTGACGAGGCTGACATGGAAGGAAGTACCATTTGTGTGGACAGAGGAGTGTACTCGCGCATTCGAGACACTGAAGCAGAAGTTAACTACGGCGCCCATTCTTACAGTGCCAGATGATTCCAGTGGTTTGGTGATACATAGTGATGCCTCAGGGAAGGGCTTAGGCTGTGTTCTGATGCAGCACGGTCGGGTGGTTGCTTACGCCTCACGACAGCTGAGAAATCACGTGAGGGACTACCCTACGCACGACTTCGAGTTAGCCGCAGTGGTTTTTGCGTTGAAGATCTGGAGGCACTACCTGTTGGGCGAGAGGGTGGAGGTGTACACGGATCACAAAAGTCTGAAGTACATCTTCACTCAGAAAGAACTAAATATGAGACAGCGCCGATGGCTAGAACTGATGGCGGACTACGACTTGGACCTTCAGTATCACCCGGGAAAAGTAAATGTTATACCTGATGTTCTCAGTCGCAAGCCAGCGGTCATGATGTTGACCAGTCAGAGGAGCATCGTTAAGGATTTTCAGAGACTCGAGCTTAAGGTCGTTACACCGAGCGCAATCAAGCAATTTTGGCAACTACAGGTGCAGTCTTCTCTTGTGGATCGCATCAAGGCTGCGCAAGCGGATGATCCTCGATTGCAAATGTTCAGAGCGCAAGTAGAAGCCGGGCTGAGAACGGACTTACTCATACATGAAGACGGTTCTCTGAGATTTGGTCGCAGACTCTGCGTACCCAAAGGGGATGTTCGAGAAGAGGTACTGGCTGAGGCTCATAGTTTAGCTTATTCTGTGCACCCGGGAGGCACGAAGATGTATCGAGATCTAAAGCAGCACTTTTGGTGGAACGGGATGAAGCGAGAAATTGCGCGGTTCGTATCTAGGTGCTTAGTATGCCAGCAGGTGAAGGCGGAACATCAGAGGACAGCAGGACTGTTACAACTGCTTCCGATACCAGAATGGAAGTGGGAGTACATTACTATGGATTTCGTAACGGCCTTACCACGGAGCCCTAGGGGCAACAACGCCGTTTGGGTTATCGTCGACCGCCTCACGAAAGCTGCACACTTCTTACCATTCTGAGTGGGACAGTCGACCGAGTCACTTGCGAAGAGATACATGCAGGAGATAGTGCGACTTCACGGTGTTTCGGTCAGCATTGTGTCAGATCGAGACACCAGATTTGTTTCGCACTTTTGGAGGAGTTTACATGACAGTTTGGGTACCCGCCTCAAGTTCAATACAGCTTATCACCCGCAGACGGACGGACAATCCGAGCGTACGATTCAGACACTCGAGGATATGTTGAGAGCTTGCATGCTGGACTTCCAGGGTTCCTGGGAAGATCATCTGCATCTAGTCGAGTTTTCTTATAACAACAGTTACCAGGCTTGCATCCGGATGGCTCCTTTCGAAGCACTTTACGGGCGTAAGTGTCGATCCCCAGTTTGTTGGGATAATGTGGGAGAACGAAGATTACTGGGTCCCGAGCTCATTGTTCAAACAGTCGACAAGGTCCAAATGATCAGGCAGCGCATTAAGACGGCTCAGGATCGACAGAAGAGTTGGGCGGATACCAGCAGGAGAGCACTAGAATTTGAAGTCGGAGATCACGTATTCCTGAAGATTTCCCCTACCCACGGAGTTATCAGGTTTGGAGGCCGCGGGAAACTCAGTCCCCGTTTCATCGGACCTTTTGAGGTGCTAGAGCGAGTAGGAGAGGTGGCCTATCGACTTGCCTTGCCTCCATCGCTAGCTGGTGTGCACAATACCTTCCACGTATCTCAGTTGCAGCGTTATGTTCGGGATGAGAGTCATGTTCTGGACTATTCATAGTTAGCTTTAGGTACCGGCCTATCTTACGAGGAGCAGCCCACCACTATCCTCGACCGCAGAGAGAAAGTACTGAAGAATAAAGTCATTCCGTTAGTCCGAGTGTCTTGGGGTGGTTGTTCCCCAGGAGAATCTACCTGGGAGCGTGAGGAAGATATCCATGCACGTTTTCCACATCTATTTGTTTAGTGCTGTTGTTTCGTTGTCTCTTTTTAAATTTCAAGGACGAAATTTTTGTAAGGAGGGTATGATGTAAATTCCCGGTTCCCTCAATAATTTTTTTTCTATATTTTCCAAGTCCCCCAAATGTTTTTCTATTTTTCCTCGTATTTTTTTGTATGAAATTGGTTGCTTAGGTTTTTAATATTTGATTTTTCCTATACAAATAAAGCCCAAGACAAAATTTTAATTAAATAAATAAACTCAATTCACTTACCCAGCCCACTCCCATATTCCTTTACAAAACTAAATAAACAAATAAACCTTTATTTTTCCCCAAGCCCAGCCCATGTCCTCTCCCGGCCCGCGCTCATGCTCGTGCCCAAACCCGACCCGACCGTTAACCCTTCTTCCCCACTCAACTTCTTTTCCCGCTCCTTTCTTTTTTTACCTCATTCCCACGTCGCCTCGTTCGCCCACGTCGCCTCGTTCGCCCCACATCCCCGCTCGTCGACCACGACCTCACGCGCGCTCGCCTCCTCGTCTCCCTTCATACGAAGCCAGCCCTCATCCTCGCTGCCTTTTTTTCTCACTACACCCTGCTTCACCCCCGTACACCCCACTTAGCCCCCCACAACGACGACGACCACCTCAGC
This sequence comes from Agapanthus africanus, assembly GCA_030015575.1. Taxonomy (NCBI): domain Eukaryota; kingdom Viridiplantae; phylum Streptophyta; class Magnoliopsida; order Asparagales; family Amaryllidaceae; genus Agapanthus; species Agapanthus africanus. The sequence goes on along the minus strand of JASDDO010000024.1, from coordinate 902,636,475 downwards.
CACCTCCTTCCACTAAACCCTCGCTCCTCTCTCCAAAACGCCCGAGCCGACCTCTCTCCTCACCTTTGTTTCGACCCACTTCCGAGCTTCCTTCCATGGCCGCCTGCCAAGCTCCGACCACCGTGCGACCTCACCCGACGCACCCACCTCATCGACCCCTCTGCATCATCATCATCACCTCCTACTACCCCGAGCCCCTCCACTACCTCACTCCATCGCTGCAACCCTAACTCCGAGCTCCATCAACCCCGAACCCCCCGCTGCACCCTCATCGGCGACCGCCACAGCCACCGCCGCTCACCTGAGCTTCGACGTTGCAGCCACTCGACGCCAACAGAGCCATTCTCCGAGCAACTCCGACGACGAACCCAAACTCGAGCCGAGGCCGCGAACCGGAGCCGTGCCGTTCGTTGCGCGTTCATGCCGTTGCCGCTGCCATGCGTTGTCAACGCGTCATCAAGCAAGTACCCTGCTTGCTTCATGCTAAATTGATTTATTACAATTTGAAATACTATTGAACTCCGTGTATACAATTCAGGTAAATTATTATGATGCAAGTGTTTGATGCAAAACCCGAAAGAAAAACTCCTATTAAACTAACATAAATTGATCACATAAGTTGGCCCGCATAGTAATGAACATCGTGTATCATTTTGGCTGAAAAATACAGTCGTTACTGACATGAACGATCATCCCCATTTACACCCGTTAGAACTGAAAATTTTCCGTGTATGAAACTTGTAAAAATCATAACTAATTGTTTATAAATTGGAATGATGCGTTTGAGGGATCAAATCGAAGCCGACTCGACGACCTAGAACCTCATAGAAGTTTTAAATTGTTTCTATGCTGAAAAGATGATGGAAACTGGTTCGGAGAGCGGCTCTGGACTACAGTCCAGAGCTGCTCTGGCTGTTGATTTCCATCTTGTAATGCTTACCTTTGCTGCTTGAACTTGTCATATTGTGGAACCCTATACCATAGAGAAGATGAAACAGTTATCTAACTAATGAAATTGATTTCACCCCTTTTCACTGTCGTTTACTATTTAAACTGTAATTTAGATTAACAGGACATATAGCAGTCCCAAACAGAAACAGAACTGATACCCCATTGTTGTACAGTACATAACTTCTGACGTAGAGGCGCGATTGAGAATCTGTCTGGTGCTTTCGAAACCCTATTGATAAAAATAAATTTCGTTCAACTATAGCATCGCCTAATTTTGATTCCAACAGGGTGAAAATTGTGTTGCGAAATGGACATTCAGTTCAGGAATTGAATTTCCAGCAGCGAACACTTAAAATGAAACGGCTGTAACTTGAAAAACCCAAATCCGATTGCAATGAAATAAATTTTGTTGAAATTCCGACTGAGTTTACTTGCTACTGCCTTTGTATCATTTTACTGAATTTTGAATGTATGATTTAATGCAATTTTTATAAGTTCATATGGTGCATAATAGTTCGTATTACACATGACTTGCTAACTTCATAAATGCACATATTTTACCCGATTGCCATACTTATAGTGATAGTGCGCGTTATTGTTCAGTGTACTATGCATTGTCATGCGTGAATGGTATTGGTTTAGGAGTGTTAAGTACGCCAATGAAAAAGTGAATGATTCGTGACAGTGAACAATACAGTGAACAGTGACAAAAACCGTGTTATTGGTGCATACTTGTACACGACCAGACCATACTCATAAATAGTGTAAACCTGGGGAAAAAGAGGAAATCGAAGTGGAAAGAGCATTGTATTTAGCGAGGACAGTGATTTAGAGGATGATCATTCGAACAACGACTCTTATATATATTAGGTTGGGTCTAGCGGTCCGGCTGACAGGGTTATGTCCCGGGCGATAGCGGGCCGTAGTCTCGGGTATGTACGAGACCCTCGTTAAACATGATGCTCCTTTCCACAACTCGATTTCAAAGATGACTTAGAGACTGATAGGGACACAGATCATATTTTGCATCAGTTAGTGACATATTGATTACCTGCATTTTACTTCCACTGTTATTACCTTCTTTGCTTGTTTCTTGTCACTGTTATAATATTGCTATTACGTCGCTCTGATGACCTGAGTATGCATGCTCAGACCTCGAGGAAGAACCAGTACAGGAGTCAGACTTGCCCTTCGAGCTTGCGGAGATTTAGTCGGGAGTACCTCCTTCACTTTTACTGCTTTCCCTAAAGAAACCTTGTATTCGCACTTGGTTAGTAGTTCTTTTCCTTATTTTATTGTAAATTGTGAACAATGAAAGTTGATGTAATAATTTAGTGATGTATTTCCTTTACTTCTGTGCTTTGTTTACTGATTAGCATGTAATGCTAGAAGCTAAAGTGTGACTACGGCGAGATTATTCCTTGACCGTAGGAGCATGGCTGACCTAGTCATCTCTCGTTTTCCGTATTTTGGGAAGCGGGGCGTGACACTAAGGATAACCGGGCAGTGAAGCTGCGTGGTCGCCTTTTGGTGAAGGCTTTGGCTCGCAAAGATAGAACTCTATTCGATGTGTTCCGACGTTTCTTTATTTGAATGGACAGGATTTTTAGAAAATATTTACATCATCTTTGCGAAAGGAGAGGTACACACTTGTTGGCTACGGCCTCATTGGTATAGCTTGAGCTTCTCGGCGTTGTAAGGCCGCGGGAGCTTGCGTCCGTCCGCGTTTTTTAGGCGGTAGGCTCCGCCGGGGAGCGCCTCAGAGACGAGGAAGGGACCATCCCACTTTCGGGGAGAACTTGTGAAGCCTGCCTTGATCAACGAACTCGTTTCGCCGTAGGACCAGATCCCCGGTCTGGAAGGAGCGGTGCTTGACCCGCGCGTTGTAGTATCGGGCCGTTTATTGTTGGTAAGCGGCAGCCCTAATCTGAGCCCGGTCTCTCTTCTCCAACAAGATGTCTAGGTTGGTCCGTAGCGCCGAGGTGTTCGCGTCATCATCGAAGTGCTCGACCCGATGACTGGGTAGCCCGATCTCCGCTGGGACCATTGCCTCGGTCCCGTAGCGGAGGCTGAAGGAGGTTTCCCTGGTGGGGGTCTTCTTTGACGTGCGCAGGGCCTATAAAACCAGGGGTAGCTCTTCGACCCAACTGCCTTGCCGCCCTTCTAGGCGGGTCCGGAGACCTCGGAGGACGTCTCGGTTAGCGACTTCAGCCTGCCCGTTGTATTGGGAATGCGCGACCGCGGTGAACTTCATGAGGATATGGTATTCTTTGCAGAAGTCCTTCACTTTCTCATTCTCGAAGTTCGTCCCGTGGTGGGTGATGATACATCTCGGGATGCCGAACCGGAGTATCAGATTGTTTTGCAGGAACTTGATGGTCGTAGCGGTGTCCGGTTTTCTGATGGGGACGGCCTCGATCCACTTGGTGAAGTAGTCTACTGCGACGAGGACGTATTTGTGCCCGCCTGTACCGGTAGGGAACTGGCCAATCATGTCCAATCCCCACTGGGTGAACGGCCATGGGGATGTTAGGGCGGTCAGCTCGGTAGTGGGGAGGCGAAGGATGCTGCCGTGGAGCTGGCAACTCTTGCATCTCCTGACTAGCTTCTAGGCGTCCTCATGAATAGTGGGCCAGTAGTACCCCTGGAGCAACGCCTTTTGGATCAAGGTTCGGGCCCCTTAGTGCGCACCGCCAACCCCCTCATGGATTTCCCGAAGGACGTAGTCGGCTTCGTGGGGGTCAATGCACCGGAGTAGGGGCTGAGTGAAGGATTTCTTGTAGAGGTTCCTATTGCTCCAGATGAAGTGGCAGGCTTTGGCCCGGAGACGGCGGGCGGCTCCCCGATCTCCTAGGAGCATACCGTCCTTTAGGAATTCTACGAGGGGCTTCCTCCAGTCTTGGTCGCCTTCCTGTGCCGCATATACATGGAGTGTTGTCGCTCCGTCTTCCACGCTGGGCTGAGGCAAGGTTTCGAAGAGGATAGACCGCTTATTGTTGGCCGAGTATGATGAGGCCAGCTTGCTCAGGGCGTCGGCTTGTGCATTCGGCTGCCTAGGTATTTGTTCTACTTGGACTTCGTCAAAATTCCTCCGGAGTTTCCTCACCGCGTCCAGGTACCTCATCATCAGAGGCTCCCGAGCTACAAAGCGGCCGGTCACTTGACCGACGACAAGGGCCGAGTCGCTGCGGATTCGAATTATCTTCAGTCCCAGCCCGGTGGCCATGCGCAGTCCGGCCAGGAGGGCCCGTACTCTGCCGCGTTGTTCGAGGCTTTGAAGCCGAGCTTTAGAGAGTACTCCATTTCCGCTTTGTTCGGGCCCCGGATAATGAGCCCGGCACCACAGCCTTCCTCGGTTGAAGACCCGTCGACGTAGATGACCCACTCAGGAACCGAGCCAGGCCTCTCCGTGATGGGATACTGAGTTGCGAGGGACGGCGTGGACTCCGGTTTCTTGCTAGGGATGGTGCATTCGACAATGAAATCGGCCAGGGCCTGCGCTTTGATGGCCTGCCTCGGGCGATATTTTATGTCAAGCTGAGATAGTTCCCACCTCCACTTTTCTAAGCGGCCCGAGGACTCTGGTGATGCAAGGATAGCCCCCAACGGGCACTCGGTGAGGACGATGATGGTGTGTGCTTGGAAGTAGTGCTGCAGCTTCCCCGAGGCCACCATGAGGGCCAAGACAATCTTCACTATGGCTGGATATCTCGTTTCTGCGTTCTTAAATACGTGTCTCACATAGTACACCGGCTTCTGCGCTCCACCGACCTCCCGGACGAGCACCGAGCCTGCTGCTTGGTCGGATACCGCCAGATACAGCGACAGCTCGTCTCCTTCAACTGGTCGGGTGAGCAGTGGTGGCGTTGCGAGGTGCTTCTTCAATTGGTCAAAGGCGGCTTGGCACTCCTCCGACCACTCGAACCTCGGGATCTTCCTCAGAGCCTTAAAGAACGGGGGACATTTCTCCCCTGACCTGGACATGAAACTGCTCAGAGCGGCGACTCGTCCCGTGAGCCGCATGATCTCGACGTTGGTCTTGGGCGCGGACATGTTGAGGATAGCATCGATTTTCTCTGGGTTAGCTTCGATTCCACGGTGAGTGACCATGAAACCTAGGAACTTTCCCCCGTTGACTCCGAATGCGCATTTGGCGGGGTTTGGCTTCATCTTGAACTTGCGGAGCACTTCGAAGGCCTCGCCCAGATCCCTGGCATGGTCGGCCGACGAGACGGATTTGACTAGCATATCATCAATGTAGACCTCCATATTCCTGCCGATATGTGGCTTGAACATGCGATTGACCAACCGTTGGTACGTGGCCCCGGCGTTCTTGAGGCCGAAGGGCATCACCTTGTAGCAATATACCCCCCGGTTTGTTGTGAACGCGGTGAGATCTTCATCTTCCGGATTCATACGGATCTAGTTGTAGCCGGAGAAAGCATCCATGAAGCTCAACAGCTCGTGGCCGGCCAAGCTGTCGACGAGCTGATCTATCCGAGGGAGTGGATAGTTGTCCTTGGGGCATGCCTTATTGAGGTCGGTGAAGTCGACGCACATGCGCCACTTCCCGCTTGATTTCTTGACCAAAACTACGTTCGCCAGCCACTTCGAGTAGGGTACATTCCTAATGAAGTTGGCGGCAAGAAGTCGATCAAGCTCCTCTTCGATAGCCTTCTGTTTGACCGGGACGAAGTTTTGCTTCTTCTGTCTGACGGGTCGGGCCGCAGGATCAACCCCGAGCTTGTGGGAGATGATTTTGGGGTCAATCCCAGGCATGTCAGCGGGCGCCCAGGAGAAGACGTCGGAGTTACTTCTGAGGAATCTGACCAGGTCATCTCGCTGAGTCTCTGTCAGGAGTGATCCGACCTAGACGGTTTTTTCCTCGTCCCCTTCTGTCAAGGGCACCTCGGTCAGTGGTTTGACCGATGTCTCCCGGACTTCTTTCCGCTCGTCTCGGGTGTCCAGAGAACCCTCGATGTCGTTATTACCTCAGCGTCGTCGGCCGGATGATCGGACGAAGATGTTTCGGTAAGGCATGCCTTCACGGCCCGCTGGTTCCTATAGACCCGACCTATCCCGCCCTGATCGAGAGGGAACTTCATCGCCAGGTGGTAGGTCGGTATCTGGGCCTGGAGGGAGTTCAGCGTCGGGCGGCCGAGGAGGACGTTGTAGGCCGATGGGACCTTTGCTACGATGAAGTCCACAGGCAACGTACGTGTGCGGCCGGGCTCCCCGACATTGAACTGCAGGGTGACCGCCCCTTGCGCCCGGATGGAGTGGTTGGTGAACCCTGAAAAGACATGGGAGGTCGTGTTCCCCTCTGAAACACGGAGACGCGACCGCGTTGGTCCGTCTTGCCTGAATTTCGGGGCAGATGCTAATTGATGCTATCCGCCCACCTCTCCGAAGATGCCAAGTTGAGTTATGACACCGTATATCGAAGGTTTAAACGGATGCGGACGATGTAGCAGACTTCGTCAGATTCCCCCTCATTTGAGGGGTTTTTGATTGTGGGGACGCTCTTCCCTGCAGGCGCAAGCCCCTGCAATTAATTAAGCTATCGCATCGCGGTAACCACTTTCTCCTTCTCCAGTTGGTAACTTCGTATCGTGTGTGTTTGTTTTGTTTTTGGTTGCTCGTGGATTGTATACGGAGACTAATTTATGTCGTCGCCCATATGGCGTGGATTAGTCCAGATTTGGGTTTGGGGTTTGGGTTTAAGGATACGTTAGTCTCATTTGAGACTAAGATCAACTTAAACGTTAGTTAAGGATACGTTAGTCTAATTTTTAAACTAAGATCAACTCAACAGGATCGTTTAGATCCAACAAAAGAGCATTTGGACTCTACTGTTTAGTTTAGGGACATTACGGTCGATTAGTTTAAGGACATTATGGTCCAAGGTTAAGGACATCATAGTCCGTGGGTTTAAAGGGACCCCACAGTCCGAGGTTAAGGACATCATAGTCCGTGGGTTTAAAGGGACCCCACAGTCCAGTTTAAAGACGTCATAGCTTATGAAATGTATGGTTATCGGGACCCGTCACCTCTCTGAAGACGTTGAAGGATTACAACGACAAATATCAGAGGAGTTCAGAGATGTACTCTTGAACCAAAGTTGATTGGGAGATCTGTAGTCCAATTTGGAACTAAGATCAATTAATTCGATTATGAGCGCATTGGCTCAGTTAAATCTGAGTTAAGGACTTATGGCCAATTTGAGCTAAGTCCAATTAAGTTTGAAATGTTGGTCCTTTGTTGGCCTGTTGAACATTTGTCTGGGTTCAGCCCCCCCATTATTTAGCAATGCTAAACAGGGCTTGGGACTCTGACAACATTTTGTCTTTGTCTGGGCACTAACCATTCATCATGGCTCTGGGATTTTATTTTGGATGTCACATAAAATGATCAAATTTGGAAGAATGTAGTTGGGGTTCAATCAAAGGAGAGATCTTGTCTCTGGAAAACTTAGCTGATTTGGGCTAAGCTGGTTTTAAAATAGTGTTAAATACTAGAGGACATCTGGCGGTCACGTGTCCTCACGTGATGTATTTAAAACAGTGTTAAACACTGGAGACAAAATGCTCAAAATAGTGTTAAACACTAGAAAGGAAGGGGTCACGTAGGGTCACGTGAGGCGCCTGAAGATGGGGCCAGACCTCCTTTATTTTATTATCAGAATATTCAAATAAGTGTTAAACACTTTTAATCTTCAGGCCATCACGTGTTGTCACGTGATGGGTATCCATGTATTGATTATTAAAGTGTTTATTAGGGATCACGTAGGGACACGTGAGGGTGCCCAAAGTCTATTCTGCCTTTGGTTTTGTTCTCTTTATTTTGAAGGTCACGTGTGAGCACGTGAGGCATTGCCTTCAAGCTTTTTTCCTCCTCATTTTGGGAAGTCTGTTTAAAGGTCACGTGGGAACACGTGACCTAGTTTTGTTCTTTCTTTTCTGATCATTGAGGATGGGGGTCACGTGTCACCACGTGACCAAGTTCTATGCATGGAGGGTTTCAAATCTCTTTGTTTTAAGAATTAAATTCTCTATAGCGTTAAACCCCAATTCTGTTTTAGAGGAATTAAATTTCTATGTATGTGGAAGAATTAAATTCTCATATATGGTTAAACCCTAGTTCTGTTTTTTTAGAGGAATTAAATTCCTATGAATTTGGGAGAATTAAATTCTCATGCAGGGTTGAACCCTAGTTTTATTTGGAGGAATTAAATTCCTATGAAATTGAGAGAATTAAATTCTCATATAGGGTTAAACCCTAGTTTTATTTGGAGGAATTAAATTCCTATGAATTTGGGGGAATTAAATTCCTTAAACTCAAATTCTTCCTCTATGTCTTGGATCTGCATGGCAGAATCTCCTCGATGAGAAGTAAATTCTCAATTTGTGGGGAGATCTGCTTCTGCAGATCTTCAACCAGAGGAAGAACTAAGTTCTTATTCAGAAGAGTTAAACTCTTAAACTTGAGAATTAAATTCTCTTTTATTTTATGGAGCTTAGATCTCTTTTCCCTTTCTCACCTAGGGTTTCTTTTCTCTCTTGAGAATTAAATTCTCCTCTCCTTTCTCTCTGTTGTTGTTTTTTCTCCTGAAAATCAAAATTCCAAAGATCCCTTCTCTTCTCTTCTTGGCTCCTATTTATAGGAGAAAGAAAAGAATCAATTTGTTTAGTGAATCTTTCATTGAAAGAATTTGGTTGTTTTTGTAACTAACATGATCTTTTAGATCACTCGGTGAATTTTATTCACCATTGGATTTTTAATCTAGAAGATATTCTGTTTGTTATTCTTGGTGAATTTCAGGGAAATCTTTCCTTGTATAAAATATTTCCATAAATTGGTGATTTTTTAATCACCATTGGATTTTTAATCCAACGGTGCTCTATTTTACAGAGCACTATCTTTTTTGTTTAGAAGATTTAAAGAAATATTTTCCCAATTAGGGTCTTTGATTTCCCTTAATTAGAATTTAATTCTATTAGTTCAGAAGGCTTTTAGAAGTCTATCACGTGTTGGCACGTGATCCCATTATTTGATTATTAAATAGAATTTAATTCTATTGATTAAAGAGCTTAGGAGCCCATCACGTGTTGACACGTGACCAGAATTTAATTCTGTTTTTAGGGAGCTGAGGAATCATCACGTGTCAGCACGTTACCCTTGGTCACGTGTGAGCACGCGACGCCTTATTGAGGTTTTTCCTTGCTGTTTTGTTACATTTTTGTTTGACTAGAATTTAATTCTATTAAGTAGAGATCACAGGAACCTATCACGTGTCAGCACGTGACCCTTGGTCACGTGTGAGCACGTGATACCCCATTGGGGTTTTTCCTTGCTGTTTTGTTATATTTTTGTTTGACTAGAATTTAATTCTATAAAGTAGAGATCACAGGAACCTATCACGTGTCAGCACGTGACCCTTGGTCACGTGTGAGCACGTGATACCCCATTGGGGAATTTCCTGATATTTTATCAGGGAACAAATGCCCCCACAGCGTTGTTCTCACGTGTTTGCACGTGAGTGCAACGCTGTCACCTTTGTGACCGTTGGATCTGTCTAGAGAACATGGGAGACGAATCATTCCCCATCACATCCTATAAATGCAGGAGTCTTTTCAGAAGCGCCTCCACTTTTTCCATCTTCTTCCTTGCTTGTTTTTCCTCTAAGAATTTAATTCTCTTTCCCAGAGTTTAGTTCTCTGATTCAAAATTTTCCAGAGTTTAACTCTGTCAACAAAAGATTTCCTTTTTCAGGTAAGAATCTTGAACGGCCGAAGAACTTTTTGTAGAAATCTTCGTTGGATTTTAAGTCCATACCAAGGGTTTTTCCCTTTTAAAAAGAACCCATTTTTTTAAAGTTCTTTAAAAAGAAAACTGCTCAATTTTTAAATCATAAATCCCTTTTGTTAGGGCTCCTTTGATCTCAGAGATCGATGGCAATACTTAACCTTTATCTGGAATTTAATTCCATTCCAAAGAATCTTGGCTCTGAAAAATGTCTTCTGGGAATTTAATTCCCCTGTTCAAAAGGAATTTAATTCCTCTAAAGAACTTAATTCTTTAAAAGAAGATTTGGGATTTTTCTTCGTGAGTTGTTCTTTGGACAAAAAAGAATTTCAGTAAAGTTTTCTGGGAATTTAATTCCCCTGTTCTGCTTGATTTTCGCATAGTCCAAGATGGGTTTCCCTTTGGGGGAATGTGTAAAGTCATTTGAAATCCATTATTCATTTTAGCAAGCATTCTTCTTGATCGGTTTATCCATTAAATTCTCACTGATCTTTATTTCAGATACTATGGCTGCCCATTTGTATGATCTTGACGAGATCATTTCTTACGGAGACATTCACGCACTAGGCCGCAGCCAAAACCAGGAGTTCACCAACGCTCAGTGTGCTGAGATCATGAGCCGATTCAACGAGTACAACGGTCGACTACTCTCTCGTCGCTCTTCTCTTTTGAAACTCATTATGAGGGCGATTTGGGAAGCACTTCCTTTATTTTGTGCAGGCATGTCGTTTAAGGCTTTGGATGATGCCGAAGATAAAGTACACTCGGTGTATCTGATGGGCTTAATCTCAAAGAAAAGGAGAAAAAATCTTGTTGATATCCTGCATCAAGCTTTCCAACAGGCGGCGATACTCTCTGCCTATCGGAGGGTGGAGGACATCAACGGAGATCCCGACGCTTGCGAGCGTGAGAGGAAGCACACAAGTGGCCAGGGAGGCCAGGAACATTTTCGACGGCCTTACTTTTGAATTTCTCAATTCGTGTCCCGAATTTGATATTTTACCATTGTAACATTTTCTCTTATTTTTGTACGAACTTTTAAAGTATGAATGATAAGTTTTTCCTTTCCCTTTTGTGTTCGCATGCTTTCCTTATGATATTTTGTCATATTGTTGTCGCTGCTGACGTGTTTGGCATGTGAGGCACTATTTTACTTTTCAGTGCATATCAAGTTTGGTGCTCACGTGCTCTGTACGTGGGGCCCTATTGATGGGGTTGTGTAATTTCCCATGCAATCTTTTCTGTGTATGGCTTTGAATGCAGAGAGGGAGCCTTGGAAATAGTTCCGCCTCTTTAATTTCCAACGCCTTTCCTTTTTCTGGGCTTTGGAAATACTTCCACCATGCAATATTTTCCATGCGCAGTATTTAATGCTCCCCTTTATAACCTGAAACCAAAGTTTTCTTTCTCTCTTGACAGAGAAATCCATTTCCAACTTAGGGTGATTATCTTGAGGAAACAACTGAGTGCTGTGGCTTGCAACCGCCCCCATGCTCGTCTACAACCATGGGAGGTACCTGTTGAAGAGATGATCCCTCGCTTTGCTGCGTGACTAGTGGATCCCCTTCTCACCGATTCCGAATGTGATGCGGTGACGTATGAACTCCTGATCCGTAGGGGATCCCCTCTTCCAATGGGCTCCATTTGGCTTCGGATGATTCTTCTTGCTGTGTTCGCTGATATCGCTCCTCACCCATCAGAGATGACCCTGGCGATCCTTGACGCGGCCGAAGACAAGCTCGAGTGTTTTTATGAGGCGTGCCTGATTACTAAGGCTCTGAAAGACTGCTCAGTCCATCTGCTGGGCCAGATAAGAGCCCGGCGGGCTATTATGTCTGCCTTTGTGGATGGACATGGCACTAATCGGTGGGTGGCCACTCCTCGTGAAAATCCTAATTTCGATGTGCTGGAGAAGGCAGAGAGGGAGTTAGAAAATTTTGTATTTTATTTTGCTAACCCTTGTGCCATTGATCCTTTGTTGGTGACCTTTTCCCGGTAGCGTAGTGTGTTTAAATCAATATACTCTTTTTATCATTGGCCGTTGCATGCTTTCTGTTGAATTTTCATGTCTGTCGGATACTCGTAAGTGCGTCTTGCTTGCGTAAATGAGCTTTATATTTTTCCATGGGACTTTTCTTTAATTGTGAGCACTATCGTTATGTTGCATGCACATCAGTGCTTTGAGTATCATTTAAACATTCATATAGTTGCAAATGCATGCTTGATAGGCTATACATCGGAGACTTTCATTGTTGCCTCCTATATCAGGTGATTTGTGCGTATTTTAGATCGAGTATTGTCGTCGAATGGAGGCTTGTTTATATAGTCTTGAGTGTATGCATCTTCCTTCGGAGGTTGTGGCTGCAAAGGCGAGCTTAGGGGAGAGTGATTGAGCGGCGCGCTGCGAATATACTATCATGCGAGAAAAGGCTCAGCCGCAAGTTTTCGAAGAGGGAGCTGGCTTCCAAAGCGCTGAGGGAGCTTCAAGCCAATCTTACGGCCAAGACCACTAGGGAATATGAACTTTGGCGGGTGCTTCAAGAGGCTATCAAGGAGGTGGTAGCCATTGATAAGGTCGTCGTTTTTACTCGTGAAATGGTCGAAACCCATAAGGTTACTGAAAAAGAGCTTGAAAGCCGGCTTGCCACATACCAGGCCCAACAGGCTCAAGCGGAGGCCCGTCTTTTGACGATAATGAATCATGAAGCCGAGGCCCAGCGGAAAAGGGGTGAACTGACAAATCTACTGAATCGTCCGTCGGCTTGAAGAATTGTATATATTTTTTTTATTCTTCTTTTGTACATACTCCTGAATGAGAGTATATTTTTTTATTCTTTCCTAAATTGTACTTTGTATTCATTTTGATTCATGAATAAAAGACATAATTTGCTTCATGATGGTGTGTCCCTTTTAGTAAATGCATTTTGTGGATAATCTATTTTGATTTCTCTGCAGGACAACGATGGCTTATGATTCAGGGTTAAGATCTGCCTTCTAAGACTTTTCAACTTTATGAGCCGTGAGGGTCTCATAAAGAATTTTCTCCGTACAGGTCGACAGGATCCCGTAGGTGTAATTTCTCCTTAGGAATCGTGAGGATTCCTAAGTGCATTTTCTTCTGAGAGTCGTAAGGATCTCACAAAAGAGTTTTCTCCCTTACAAGTCGTGAGGACCTGTAAGTGATGGACAAGGTTGACATTATCCGCATTTCACGGAGTCAGGGTTTGCTCTGTCCATTTACCACGGGGTCAAGATTGACTTTAGCCGTGTTCTATCGGACCAGGATTTGCTCTGGACGTTTTCCACAGGGTCAGGATTGACATAGGCCATGTTCCACGAAACTAGGATTTTGCTCTGGATACTTCCCACGGGGTCTGATTGACATAGCCGTGTTCTGTGAGGACCAGGCTCCGCTCTAGATGTTTCCCACGGGGTCAGGATTGACATAGGCCGTATTCCACGAAACTAGGATTTGCTCTGGATGCTTCCCATGGGGTCTGATTAACATAGCCGTGTTCTGCGAGGACCAGGCTCCGCTCTGGACGTTTCCCACAGGGTCAAGATTGACATAGGTCATGTTCCACGAAACCAGGAATTGCTCTGGATGCTTCTCACGGGGTCTGATTGACATAGCTGTGTTCTGCGAGGACCAGGATCCGCTCTGGACGTTTCCCACGGGGTCAAGATTGACATAGGCCGCATTCCACATAACCAGGATTTTGCTCTGGTTGCTTCCCACGGGGTCTGATTGACATAGCCGTGTTCTGGGAGGACCAGGCTCCGCTCTGGACGTTTCTCACGGGGTCAGGATTGACATAGGCCATGTTCCACGTAACCAGGATTTTGCTCTGGATGCTTCCCACGGGGTCTGATTGACATAGCCGTGTTCTGCGAGGACCAGGCTCCGCTCTGGACGTTTCTCACAGGGGCAGGATTGACATAGGACGCGTTTCACGTAACCAGGATTTTGCTCTGGATGCTTCCCACGGGGTCTGATTGACATAGCCGTGTTCTGCGAGGACCAAGATCCGCTCCGGACATTTCCCGCGGGGTCAGGATTGACATAGGCCACGTTCCACGTAACCAGGATTTTGCTCTGGATGCTTCCCACGGGGTCTGATTGACATAGCCGTGTTCTGCGAGGACCAGGATCCGCTCTGGACGTTTCCCGCAGGGTCAGGATTGACATAGGCCGCGTTCCACGTAACCAGGATTTTGCTCTGGATGTTTCCCACGGGGTCTGATTGACATAGCCGTGTTCTGCAAGGACCAGGCTCCGCTCTGGACGTTTCTCACGGGGTCAGGATTGACATAGGCCGCGTTCTACGTAACCAGGATTTTGCTCTGGATGCTTCCCACGGGGTCTGATTGACATAGCCGTGTTCTGCGAGGACCAGGATCCGCTCTGGACGTTTCCTGCGGGGTCAGGATTGACATAGGCCGCGTTCTACGTAACCAGGATTTTGCTCTGGATGCTTCCCACGGGGTCTGATTGACATAGCCATATTGTGCGAGGACCAGGATCCGCTCTGGACGTTTCCCGCGGGGTCAGGATTGACATAGCCACGTTCCACGTAACCAGGATTTTGCTCTAGATGCTTCCCACGGGGTCTGATTGACATAGCCGTGTTCTGCGAGGACCAGGCTCCGCTCTGGACGTTTCTCACGGGGTCAGGATTGACATAGGCCGCGTTCCACGTAACCAGGAAAGGTTGACTTTATCCACATTTCACGGAGTCGGGGTTTGACTCTCGGTCATCTGTGCACCGCCGAGTCATGGAACTGGGAATTGCCGTGGTTCCAGTTTGCTTGATGTTGCGTCTGTTGTAATGAGACGAATGTTGAGATGATCTCCAGGCTATCTGTGAACTGTTGAGATTTGGCTTCTTCTTCTGATGGAGCCTGGGGAGGGAAGGTGTGATTCCCTCTTTGTTTGCGCCCCTGAATTGTACACAGGGATTGATGCGATATCACCTGTAGGGCAAAAGGTTTCATTTTATATATTTTTCTTTTCTGCGATGCTCTATCATTTCAGCTTTTATATCGCTAAAGTTGCGATTGCCCAATCATTTCGGCTATTTTTTCGCGGTGCCCAATCATTTCGGCTATTTGTTTTATTTTTACTCGCTGTTTTTTTTTTGCGAGTTGCCCAATCATTTCGGCTATTTTTGTATGCATACATTTTTACTTGCTGATTTTGTCGCAAGTTGCCCCATCATTTAGGCTATTTTGTATGCATTTGTGGCTCGCCGGCTTTTCGTTGCGAATTTTGGGATTTGACACCAATTTCGGCATCATCATCGCTACAAATAGGATATTGCCAGGAGCGAATCATCATCTGCCTTCGTCGATGTCGAACAAAGGTGGCTTAGTAGACAGGGTTAGGATCCTGTCGACTAAGGCTTTTGACTTCATGAGTCGTAAGGGTCTCATAAAGGTATTTCTCTCTACGAGTCATGAGGATCTCGTAGGTGCGTTTTCTCCTTAGGAATCATAGGGATTCCCAAGTGTATGGCTTCTCGTAAGTCATAAGGATCTTACAAGAGTGTTTTCTCCTT
This sequence comes from Agapanthus africanus, assembly GCA_030015575.1. Taxonomy (NCBI): domain Eukaryota; kingdom Viridiplantae; phylum Streptophyta; class Magnoliopsida; order Asparagales; family Amaryllidaceae; genus Agapanthus; species Agapanthus africanus. Next base: position 902,621,161 of record JASDDO010000024.1, on the reverse strand, counting down.
ATAAGTCGAGAGGACTTACAAGGGTTGTTCACTGTGCAAACATGTCCCCAGTTCCGGATGGGACTTTGTTAGGGAAATGTTTATTCGCGCCCATGGATTGTATACAAGGGTCAGTATTGAACCACTTGTAGGGCAGCATTGGAGGTTGTGATGACCGCTTAAGAACAGATTCAGATCCCTGTAGCTTAAGAGGGTTCTCCTTACGAGTCGTGAGGGTCTCATAAGAGGGTTCTCCTTACGAGTCGTGAGGATCTCGTAAGTTTAATATCTCCTTAGGAATCGTGGGGATCTCTAAGTGTGTTGCTCCCTTGTGAGTCGTAAAGATCTCACGCAGGTGGTTTCTCCTTACAAGGTCGAGAGGACCTTGTAAGTGTCTTTTAATGAGATTGCGCCCTTTTGGGTTTTCACAAAACACGCCGGTAGCCCTGCTGTTTTTACCCACGGAGCCCTTTCGGGTTTTCATCCGTGCCCATTTTGCTTATGGACATACCGTTTTCTTTTTTTTTCTTCTTTTTTTTCCTTTTTTTTATTTTATCTTTTTTTTTGTGTCAGCCTTGGGATGCTGCAGTCCACAGTAGTTTATCGACATCTCGGTCAACAGCCAGTTTTAGGACATAGTGGTCCATCGTTAGTTTGAGGACGTTTTGGTCCGTCGCCAGTTTTAGGACATAGTGGTCCATCGTTAGTTTAAAGACGTTTCGGTCTATTGTTAGTTTAAGGACGTTTCGGTCCATCGTTAGTTTTAAGGACGTTTCGGTCCATCGTTAGTTTTAAGAAAGTTTCGGTCCATTGTCAGCTACTACTTATAGTATTTGGGCTCAGGAAGATAGCGAGCGGACATAGTCGTCGTCGTCTGTTGACCTAAGCCGTGACTCGTCAGGCATAGTATTTCTTTAGGAAGCGACCGTTTATTGGCCTGAAAGATCTTTCACCATGCATGTCCATGAGTAGGTAAGTGTTCTCCTCCGAAACACAAAGACACGACCGCGTAAGTCTGTCTTGCCTGAATTTGCGGACAGATGCTATTTGGTTTTATCCGTCCACCTTTTCGAAGATGCCAAGTTGATTTATGGCACCGTATATTGAAGGTTTAAACGGATGCGGCCGATGTAGCAAACTTCGTCAGATTCCCCCTCGTTGAGGGGTTTTTGATTGTGGGGTTTTTGATTGTGGGGACGCTCTTCCCTGCAGGCGCAAGCCCCTGCAGATAATTACGCTACCGCATCGCGGTAACCACTTTCTCCTTCTCCAGATGGTCACTTCGTGTCGTGGGTGTTTGTTTTGTTTTAGGTTGCTCGTGGATTGTATACGGAGACTAATTTATGTTGTCTCCCATAGAGCGTGGATTAGTCCAAATCTGTATCTTCTTAGATTTAGGTTTGGGATTGGGTTTAAGGATACGTTAGTCTCATATAAGACTAAGATCAACTTAAATGTTTGTTAAGGATACGTTAGTGTAATTTTAGACTAAGATCAACTTAACAGTTTGTTAAGGAAACGTTAGTCTAATTTTAGGCTAAGATCAACTTAACCATTTGTTAAGAATACGTTAATCTAATTTTAGACTAAGATCTACTTAACAAGATCATTTAGATCCAACAAAAGAGCATTTGGGCTCTATTGTTTTAGTTTAGGGACTTTGCGGTCAATTGCCAGTTTAAGGACATGGTGGTCCAAGATTAAGGACATCATAGTCCATGGGTTTAAAGGACCCCACTGTCCGAGGTTAAGGACATCATAATCCATGGGCTTAAGGAATCCACAGTCCAGGTTAAGGACATCATAGTCCATGGGCTTAAGGACCCCACAGTCCATGGAATGATTGGCTATCGGGACCCGTCACCTCTCTGAAGACGTTAAAGGATTACAACGACAAATATCAAAAGAGTGAAGAGATGTACCCTTGAACCAAAGTTGATTGGGAAATCTGTAGTCCAATTTGGGACTAAGATCAATTAATTAGATTATGAGCACATGGGCTCAGTTAAATCTGAATTGAGGACTTATGTCCAATTTGGGCTAAGTCCAATTAAGTTTGAAATGTTGGTCGTTTATTGGACTATTGAACATTTGTCTGGGTTCAGCCCCTCATTATTTAGCAATGCTAAACAAGAGTTTGAGGGCTCTGATAACATTTTGTCTTTGGCTGAGCACTAAACATTATAGCACTGGATATTAAGGCCCATTTGAAGAGGAGATTTGCCTCTGGAAAACTTAGCCAATTTGGGCTAAGCTGGTTTTAAAATAGTGTTAAACCCTAGAGGACATCTGGCGGTCACGTGTCCTCACGTGATGTATTTAAAACAGTGTTAAATACTGGAGACAAAATGCTCAAAATAGTGTTAAACACTAGAAAGGAAGGGGTCACGTGAGGCGCCTGAAGATGGGACCAGACCTCCTTTATTTTATTATAAGAATATTCAAATAAGTGTTAAACACTTTTAATTTTCAGGCCATCACGTGTTGGCACGTGATGGGTATCCATGTACTGATTATTAAAGTGTTTATTAGGAGTCACGTGGGGACACGTGAGGGCGCCCAAAGTCTATTCTGCCTTCGGCTTTGTTCTTTTTATTTTGAGGGTCACGTGTGAGCACGTGAGGCATTGCCTCCAAGTTTTTCTTTCTCATTTTAAAGGATCTGTTTTAGGGGTCATGTGGGGGCACGTGACCTAGTTTTGCTCTTTCTTTTTTACTCATTGAGGAGAAGGGTCACGTGTTACCACGTGGCTAAGTTCTTTATGTGCATGGAGGGTTTCAAGTCTCTTGTTTTAAGAATTAAATTCTCTGTGGGGTTAAACCCTAATTCTGTTTTAGAGGAATTAAATTCCTATGTATGTGGAAGAATTAAATTCTTATGTAGGGTTAAGCCCTAATTTCATCTGGAGGAATTAAATTCCTATGAATTTGGGAGAATTAAATTCTCATATAGGGTTAAACCCTAGTTTTATTTGGAGGAATTAAATTCCTATGAATTTGGGGGAATTAAATTCCTTAAACTCAATTCTCCCTCTAAGTTTTGGATCTGCATGGCAGAATCTCCCCGATGAGAATTAAATTCTCAACTTGTGGGGAGATCTGCTTCTGCAGATTTTCAACCAAAGAAAAACTAAGTTCTTATTCAGAAAAGTTAAACTCTTAAATTGAGAATTAAATTCTCTTTTATTTTATGGAGCTTAGATCTCTTTCCCCTTTCTCACCTAAGGTTTCTTTTCTCTGAAGAGATCTTCTTTTCTCTCTTGAGAATTAAATTTTCCTCTCTTTTTTCTCTCTGTTGTTGTATATTTCCTAAAAAAGTAGATCCCCCTCTCTTCTCTTCTTGGCTCCTATTTATAGGATAAAGAAAAGAATCAATTTGTTTTGTCAATCTTTCATTGAAAGATTTTAATTGATTTTGTAACCAACATGATCTTTTAGATCACTCAGTGAATTTTATTCACCATTGGATTTTTAATCCAAAAGATCTTTTATCTGTTATTCCTGGCAAATTTCAGGGAAATCTTTCCTTGTATAAAATCTTTCCATAAATGGGTGATTTTTAATCACCATTGGATTTTTAATCCAACGGTGCTCTATTTTACAGAACACTATCTTTTTTGTTTGGAAAGATTTAGAGAAATATTTTTCCGGTTAGGTTTTTGATTCCCTCTTAATTAGAATTTGATTCTATTAATTCATAGATCTTTAGTAACCCATCACATGTTGGCATGTGACCCCCTGATTAAGCATTTGACCAGAATTTAATTCTGTTGTTTTAAAGAACTCAGGAATTATCACGTGTCAGCACGTGATCCTTGGTCACGTGTTGGCACTTGATACCCCATTGGGGGTTTTCCTTGTTATTTTATTATACCTTTAACTCCTTTCAGTGGGTTTAAAGGCCCATCACGTGTTGGCACGTGACCCCACTAATTAATTATTTTAAATTATTTATTTTATTCAGTGCCTACAGGCTTTGCCTGTAAATGATCACGTGTCTGCACGTGATGCCCGGTCACGTGTGAGCACGTGATGCCTCATAGTTTTTGATCCCGGATGAATTTTGAGGCCCATAATATATCAAATCGAAGGCTTTTTCGAGACGCTTTCGATACCATCAGAATTTAGCTATTTCACATTCGGGAGTTTTTCAAAATACAGCCCGGAAAATACTGGTTCACATTTTCTTAAACGTATCACTGCCATTAGATACCTTGGGCTCTTTTGCGCAGAATTTTTTTTTTGACGGGAACAAATGCCTCCACTACTTTGCCCACATAAGTATATACGTGGGTGAAGTAGTGCAGAGTAATTTATAGCGTATGATCAGTTTTGGGTTAGTATATAATTTTCAGAATTTTGATCTGAGAAAATAACGAGTGGATACAAGCATCGTCATTTATCATCGACTCAAATCTTGACTCTTAAGGGATATAGTTCCAAACCCTCAGCTCTATGAGCCGCACCCTTCTATTTCTTGATGTTTTACTCTGGCGTGAAGTAGTTTATATACTCATGAGTAACTTCTCCATTTCAGTGGCATGTAGCTTTGGCAAGTGTGGACTATAGATGGTAGATAACAGTTCATCTTGAACACTTTATAAGGTAGCGATGGCTTAGGAAACAGGGTTAGGATCCGTTGCCTAAGACTTTCCAACTTTATGAGCCGTAAGGGTCTCACAAAGGCTTTTCTCCCTATGAATCGTGAGGATCTCGTAGGTATCTTTTCTCCTTAGCAGTCGTGAGGACTTCTAAGTGCGTTTTCTCTTGAGAATCGTAAGGATCCCACAAGAAAATTTTCTTTATGCGTAGGGATACTAATTTCCCCGCAAGTTGAGACGAATCGAGAGATTCTCGCAAAGACACTGATTTCCTTGCGGGTCGAAACGAATCGAGAGGTTCTCGCCAAGGATGCTGATTTCCCTGAATCGAGATAAGAAGCGATAGCTTATGAAACAGGTTTAGATCTGCTGCCTAAGACTTTTCAACTTTATGAGCCGTGAGGGTCTCATAAAGATTTTTTCTCCCTACAAGTCGAGAGGATCCCGTAGGTGTATTTTCTCCTTAGGAATCGTGGGGATTCCTAAGTGTGTTTTCTCTCGAGAGTCGTAAGGATCTCACAAGAGAATTTTCTTCCTTACAAGTTGAGAGGACTCGTAAGTGATTGATGAGTTGACCTACTTCCGAGTCAAAGCATTGCTTCAATAGGGAGGTCAAGGGTTGACTTTGGTTTGTCTGTACACCGCTGAGTCATGGAACTGGAACTTTGCCGCGGCTCCGCTTTGCTGACGTTGTATATTCCTGCAGAGACACTGATTTCTCTGCGGGTCGGCACGAATCGAGATGTTCTCGTCAAGGACACTGATTTCCCTGAATCGAGGTTTTTACCAAGGACACTGATTTCCTTGGGGTTGAGACGACTCGAGGTACTCCTGCAAAGACACTTATTTCCTTGCGGGTCGACGCGAATCGAGATACTCTCGCCAAGGACGCTGATTTCCTCGAATCGAGATTTTTGCCATGGACGCTAATTTCCTCAGAGTTGAGACGAGTCGAGGTATTCCTACAAAGACACTGATTTTCTTGCGGGTCGACGTGAATCGAGATGCTCTCGTCAAGGACGCTGATTTCCCTGAATCGAGGTTTTGCCAAGGACACTGATTTCCTCGGAGTTGAAACGAATCGAGGTATGCCTACAAAGACGCTGATTTCTCTGCGGGTCGATGCGAATCGAGATGCTCTCGTCAAGGACGCTGATTTCCCTGAATCGAGATTTTTGCCAAGGACGCTAATTTCCTCGGAGTTGAAACGAATCGAGGTATTCCTGCAAAGACCCTGAGTTCTCTGCGGGTCGATGCGAATCGAGATGCTCTCGTCAAGGACGCTGATTTCCCTGAATCGAGGTTTTTGCCAAGGACGCTGATTTCCTCGGAGTTGAAACGAATCAAGGTATTTCTGCAAAGACGCTGATTTCTCTGCGGGTCGATGCGAATCGAGATGCTCTCGTCAAGGACGCTGATTTCCCTGAATCGAGGTTTTTGCCAAGGACGCTAAAATCCTCGGAGTTGAAACGAATCGAGGTATTCCTGCAAAGACGCTGATTTCTCTGCGGGTCGATGCAAATCGAGATGCTCTCATCAAGGACGCTGATTTCCCTGAATCGAGTTTTTTGCCAAGGACGTTGATTTTCTCGGAGTCGAAATGAATCGAGGTATTCCTGCAAAGACACTGATTTCTCTACAGGCCGACGCGATTCGAGTTGCTCTCGTCAAGGACGCTGATTTCCCCGAATCGAGGTTTTCGCCAAGGACACTGATTTCCCTAGGGGTTGAAACGAATCGAGGTATTCCTGCAAAGACACTGATTTCTCTGCGGGTCGACGTGAATCAAGATGCTCTCGTCAAGGACGCTGATTTTCCTGAATCGAGGTTTTTGCCAAGGACACTGATTTCTTCGGAGTTGAAACGAAACGAGGTATTCCTGCAAAGACGCTGATTTCTCTGCGGGTCGATGCGAATCGAGGTGCTCTCATCAAGGACGCTGATTTCCCTGAATCGAGGTTTTTGCCAAGGACACTAATTTTCTCGGAGTTGAAACGAATCGAGGTATTCCTGCAAAGACGCTGATTTCTCTGCGGGTCGATGCGAATCGAGGTGCTCTCGTCAAGGATGCTGATTTCCCTTAATCGAGGAGGTTGCCAAGGACACTGATTTCCCTGAGGTTGAGACGAATCGAGAGATTCTCGCAAGAATGTCCTAACGTCATAGTTAACCTCTGCTTTTTACGACAGAAGTCCGTTAGGGTCTGTGGTACCAGGGTTTTGCCTGTCGTACCGTCGCGTTGGCTGATGTATCCCTCGATAGGCAATCTTGTTGTTCGAGTAGCCTTGTGACTGTCGTGTCTCTGATCCCTTCAGGGGCTGGACAAGACGTCTTCAAGCAATCTTCCTAGGCAGTTTGACCGTCGGAAGAGCAAGCGTTAGGAATTTTGCCATGTCGCTTTTTACTTGAGGTTAGGCTCAGTTTGGGGAACCCCGATGAGTCATAACTACTCCGTGCTGGTGTGGGATGATCTATGATAGTCTTTCAGGTTTTATATGAGTTACCGTCAAGACCCTGAAGCTAAGAATTTGGCATTTGCTTCGTTTGCTGGCATTGCGTCTGCTGTAATGAGACGAGTGTCGCGGTTGTCTCTAGGTTGTTGGTGAACCGTCGAGGTTTGGAACTAGAGATTTTGCCGTAGCTCCGTTGTTTGATTGTCGCGTCTGAATCCAGCTGGAGGAAGAACACTGTGGTGACATCTCGTCTGCTGTATCGAGACGAACGTCGAGGTGGTGACCACTCCATGTGGGATGATCTCCGGTAGTCTTTCAGGTTTTATATGAGTTACCGTCAAGACCCTGAAGCTAAGAATTTGGCCTTCGCTTCGTTTGCTTTGGCGTGTCCGAATCCTGTTGGAGGAAGGACGCTGTAGTAACATCTCGTCTGCTGTATCGAGATGAACATCAAGGTGCTGACCACTCTGCGCCGGTGTGGGATGATCTCCGATAGTCTTTCAGGTTTTATATGAGTTACCGTCAAGACCCTGAAACTAGGAATTTGGCCTTTGCTTCATTTGCTTTGGCGTTGCGTCTGCTGTAACGAGACGAATGCTGAGGTGGAGCTGGGATTTTGCCGTCACTCTGCTTTGTTTCGACCATGGGGTCTTGTGTTGACGTCGCATCTGCATCCTGCTAGACTGCGAAGGAACGCCGTTGTTGACATTGCGTCTGCTGTAACGAGACGAATGCCGAAGTGGAGCTGGGATTTTGCCGTCGCTCTGCTTTGTTTTAATCATGAGGTCTTTTGTTGACGCTGCGTCTGCATCCTGCTGGACTGCAAAGGAACACCGTTGTTGACATTGCGTCTAGTGTAACGATACAAATGCTGAGGTGGAGCTGGGATTTCACCGTCACTCCGCTTTATTTCGACCGTGAGGTCTTTTGTTGACGTTGCATCTGCATCCTGCTGGACTGCGAAGGAACGCCGTTGTTGACATTGCGTCTGGTGTAGCGAGACGAATGTTGAGGTGGAGCTGGGATTTCGCCATCACTCCGCTTTGTTTCGACCGTGAGGTCTTTTGTTGAAGTTGTATCTGCATCCTGCTGGACTGTGAAGGAACGCCGTTGTTGACATTGCGTCTGCTGTAACGAGACGAATGCTAAGATGGTCTCTAGGTTGTCTGTGAACCGTCGAGATATGGAACTAGGGACTATGCCGTGGCTCCGTTTGATGGTGTAACATCCGTGTCCTGCTGGAATGAGGAGGCACACCGTTGTTGGTCTCCAGGACGTAGATGTGACCATTGAGATTTGGAACTAGGGACTTTGCCATGGCTCCGCTTCATTGAGACTCTGAGGTCGGTTGTTGACATCACGTCTGCATTTGGTTGGAGTGAGGAGAAACGCCGTTGGTGATCTTTAGGCTGTCTATGAACCGTCGAGATTTGGAACTAGGGGACTTTGCCATGGTTCTGTTGTTTTGACCCTGGGGTCGTTTGTTGACTCCGCATCTGCATCCTACTGGAGTAAGGAGAAACGCCGTTGGTGATCTCTAGGCTGTTTGTGATTCGTCGAGATTTGGAACTAGAGGACTTTGACATGGTTCCGTTGTTTTGACCCTGGGATCGTTTGTTGACGTCGCATCTGCATCCTGCTGAAGTAAGAAGAAATGCCGTTGGTGATCTATAGGTTGTCGATGTTGACGTCGAGACCCTGAAGCTAGGGATCTTCCTTCGCTTCGTTTGTTGACACCGTGTCTGCAATATTGCGATGAATGTCGAGATTGTCTCTAGGTTGTTTTTGAACCGTTGAGACTTGGCTTCGCTTCGACGAAGCCTGGTGGGACGATATGGTTCCCTTCTTGTTTGTGCCCATGGATTGTATACAGGGGTCAATGTGACCTCACTAGCAGAGCAAAAAGTTTCATTCTCTCATTTTTTTTATAATTCTTTCCGCGATGCTCTATCATTTCAGCTTTTTACATCGCAAAAATCATGATTGCCCAATCATTTCAGCTATTTTTCGCAGTGCCCAATCATTTCGGCTATTTTTCTTTTTACTCGCTGCTTTTTATTGGGAGTTGCCCAATCATTTCGGCTGTTTTTGTATGCATACATTATTACTTGCTGATTTCGTTGCAAGTTGCCCCATCATTTCGGCTATTTCATATGCATTTTTGGCTCGCTGATTTTTTATCGCGAGTGTGGAACTTGGAATCTGGTGCCAATCTCAGCATCAGATCACTGCGACTGGAATATTGCCAGGAGCGAATCATCATTTGCCATGAAAGGACTTGTAATTTGATACCGATTTAGGCATCAACATCGCTACAATTGGGATATTGCCAGGAGCGAATCATCATCTGCCTTTTTCGATGTCGAACAAAGGTAGCTTAGTAAACAGGGTTAGGATCCTGTCGACTAAGGCTTTTGACTTCATGAGCCGTAAGGGTCTCATAAAGGTATTTCTCCCTACGAGTCATGAGGATCTCATAGGTGCGTTTTCTCCTTAGGAATCGTGAGCATCCCTAAGTGTGTGTTCTCTTATAAATCGTAAGGATCTTACAAGAGTGTTTTCTCCTTGCAAGTCGAGAGGACCTACAAGTGTTTGTTCACCGTGTGAGCATATCCCTAGTCGCTGGTGGGACTCTGTTAGGGAAATGTTCATTCGTGTGCATTGAACCGTTTGTAGGGAAAAATCGGAGGGTATGACTGCTTAAGAACAGGTTCAGATCCCTGTAGATTAAGGCTTTTGAATCTTATGAGCCGTGAGGGTCTCATAAGAGGGTTCTCCTTACGAGTCGTGAGGATCTCGCAAGTGTAATTTCTCCTTAAGATTCGTAGGGATCCCCAAGTGTGTTTCTCCTTTGTGAGTCGTAAGGATCTCACGCAGGTGGTTTCTCCTTACAGGGTCGAGAGGACCTTGCAAGTGTCTTTTGACGAGATTGCGCCCTTACGGGTTTTCACAAAACTCGCCGGTAGTCCTGCTGTTTTTTCTCACGGAGCCCTTTCAGGTTTTCATCCGTGCCCATCTTGCTTATGGATGTACCGTTTTTTTTACCACGTCAGCCTGGGGATGCCGCGGGTTTGTAGTAGTTTAACGACATTTCGGTCCAAGGTCCAAGATTTTTCGGGCAACGTACGATTACGCAGCTAGATTTTCTCACAAATCTTCGCATCTTTTGTGTCAGATGTGGATTCCTTGAAGAGAGGGCTGAGGGCGATTTCTTCGTCAGAGTCGCTTCCAAAGGTGATAACTTGCGATCCCTTGGTGTCGACTATGTGACAGTTGCCAGCGGCTCTTTTGCGCTCATCTATCGTGCTTTTCTGTTCCCCACGAGCCTTGCGCTTCATTCGTTGAACGTGTTGTCGGTGGGCAACATATCCCTGCCACCAGTTTTTAAAGGCTATGCTCTCCTCGGTAGGGCGTGTAATCCTCTGATGGTACAAGCAGAAGTTAGGATGTATGTCCGCTTCATCAAGATGTATACCGCCAGGAGAATTTTCTCTGAAAGAGGGCAACTTCATTCCTATTGACAGGGCCCTAGCGAATCGTTTCCTTACTTTAAGCTTGCTTTTGCTGGCGATAGGGATGCTTCGATCCGGTTGGAGTGCCTCGACCTTTTCATCCAGTCATCGGCGTTTGGCTTTTTCGAATATAGCCGGTTCGCGCTCTCGATTGGCTTTGCTTTTCTGACGGGCTTCGTTCAGTAGCAAGTCGATCATCTCGTCAGACGGTTCCAAGGGTTTTGGCTTCGATCCTGCCCCCAGCTCTTTTATGCTGTCTTCTATCGCCGAGTGAGCTTCTTCGTTAGTTAACGCCGAATGAGAGACCATGTGGCAACTTGCCACATAGTCCTCGGATTCTTCTGACGAGTCATCCCCGTCGTTATTGTCGTTATCTCCGCTCTCAAGGATACTATTGAGAAATTCTTGGAGTGTGACCGGGGTCCGCGCCTTCTGGTTATATTCCTCCAGCGCGTCAATATGCTTTTGCAGATCCGTGCACTTGTCATCAGGCTTCACGGGCTTTTTCTTCTTCTTTGAAGATTTTGACGGCTGGGCCTGAGCGTTTTAACCATCGCTACCAATTCTCAGCATCGGGCGCGGTTTTAGCATTCCCTCAATCATCTCAGGCTCTAGTGGGATTTTCCACCTGATCGCCGGACATACCTGAAGATCTTTCAGCATTCTTTTAGCTTTTGCCGAAAGAACGACTTCCCATGGAGCTTCCTCTATAAATGAGCATGATGCCCCCGGTGTGTCTACTTTTTAGGAGTGTGCTGTTGTGGCGGATTCACCTTCCAGTTTTCAGATAGCGCGAACTTGCCCTGTTGTTATTGGTCTTCAACCCATTTTTTGAAGACGCGGCAGTCTTCGATCGGATGGCCCAATACTCGATGGTAGGGGCAGTAATTGGGATCGTTGACGTCGTTTGGTTGCGGTGGGTGTCTCGACTCCGGTAGAGTAATGAGCTCATTGCTCACTGCCAGTTCAAACAGTTTCCTTTTTTTATCCCGGGAAAACGAGTAAGGACGTCTCAACTTCTCATCAAGGGATTGCCGCTTGTTGCTTTGGCGAACAAACGGTCTCGGGCCACTCGGTTGTTGTTGAGCGTTGGCGACGAAGGTTGCTTTCCCTTTCCCCTTCTCATTCCGAGGATCCGTCTTTGAGGAGGATGGTCTATGGCCCATCTGGTCCATTTGAGCCAGCTTGTCGATCAAGGCCTGGAAGGTGGTCAGCTTGAAGAACATCATGAATTGGGAAATAGTTGCTTGAGGGTCAAGAGTGCCCACGAACATGCCCACTGCCGACGCTTCTTCGATGCGCTATTCATATTTCGACCATAAATTCCGCCATCGTATTGCGTATTGAACCCATGTTTCGCCAGGTTTCACCCTGGCATTGATCAATGCCATTATTGGGGTATGTTCACTAGCACTCGCAAATCGCTGGGTGAATAGTAGCTCCATCTCTGCAAAGGTTTTGACAGAATCGTTTGGAAGTTCAAAATACCATTCGAACGCCGTCTCCGACAAGCTGCTGACAAATTGGCGGAGCAGAAGTTTATCATCACCTCCAGTGTTGCCACATAGAGCCCTGAACTGGGCGACATGCTGATGCGGATTTCCCGTCCCCTTATATACATGGAATTTAGGGATCGTATATCCCGGCGGGTACCTTATTTGGTCATATGTCACAACCCGAAATAGCCCGTGACTGGCACTTGAATCATATGAAGTCTATAGGACCCCATCTAATTCAAGTAAGCCAAAATCCCAGAAATCTAAAACCATTTTAAGGAGTAATTAAAGAAAACTAGTTTTTACGGGGTAAAGAAAACACGTTTAAAAACAAGGTTTTTAAATAAGTAAGCCGAATATGCATTTTTAAAAATCTCTATTCTTTTCTGAAAATTTCGGCAGAGTTTCCTTTGAAAATACTGGCCCCAAACGGGGTACAACATGAATAATATATATACAATGATAAAAGGCATCCCCAAGCGGGAGCTAGCTCTTCGTCAATCGACGGTCAGAACCATGCAGCAATATAATATACAACGCCGAAGGGTGAGAATCAAAACTCAAAAACATCATGAAAACCATAATACTACAACGCGCGACTCTAAGGTCGAAATGATACATAACTGGTTTTTCTAAGTCTGAAACAATATACAAGTTTGGTTGATGGAATTTCTAGATACAACTGAATAAAATAAATACAAGGGTGGTCACGATGCGAATGAACCCACTTACCAATGCAATCACCCAGAAAGGAAGCAGTGTGCCAGATAAGCCGCAATGAACCTGTACGGCAAAACCTGCAAGAACTGTGGCACAACGGGGGTGAGTTGCCAACTCGTGAATAGAAAACATCGCAGAGTAGAAATCGTATGCATGACATAGTCCTAGGTCAATACGATCAATAATAATATATCCTCAATATGAATAAGTCTGAAGTATGATAAGGTGGCAATATAACATCTATACATGAGTGTAGTGCCAAGTGCTCATGTCAGTGCCTCAGGTAGTAATATATCATAAAAATAAGGTATGATCAATGTAATCAATGTCAACTATATCAGGAAGTCTACGAGTATGTGGATATCATCCAACTATGTGATCAATGTCTGTATGTATATGGATCTCGTCCACGTGTCACCCAATAACAATAAGCATCATGCATATAAATATCATAAACATAAGCATGGAAGTATGAGGATGTAAATCAACATATGTCGCTCGCGACATATCAAATCATGGAACCTGAGTGTCAAGCATCGACACTCGAAAACATCATGAAACCTGTGCCTAGCATCGGCACGTAAATCCTCATATATATAGGGCCCCGTCCGTCCGGATCGGCCTATATCATCTCTCAACTCCGGTCGGTATCCTCCGGATATCCGCCGAGCTCAAATACAATCACCGGTAGGTACTCGCCATCCTGCCAGGCTCATCGTCTGCTCCACGAAAAATATTTCTCGCCCCGGGGAACCATACCGGGTCCACCATGAACCCGCAAATGGATCATCCAACTCCTCGAATCGGGTTTGAAGCACACGTCTCAGAACTGAGCAAACGCATGGTGGACGCACTGAAATATCATATCAAGGGTAACCGGGTTTTTAAAAAAATACATACTCTCTTTTGAAATACCCACGGTTCGCAAATCCAGAAATATCATGGAAACAACATATCTCAATGCGTATAATCATAAAGCATGATATATGCGACGTATAAAAGAATGTAAGCATATCAGTCTGTCATGCAACATGGAATAGTAATATGCACGCATTGAGGAAAACCGCTCTTTTAAAATGAATTATTTTTAAAGAGTATCTTGCGGTTCCTAAATCTCTAATCAAGCCAGAATTATCTATGTATGTGCAAATACTTATGTATGTAAGTATGGGTGTACAATGGGTATGTACACAAGTATGCCATGCAAAAGATCATATCCTGAATGCAACAGTACTACAGTGTAGTGACATGGCAATTATCGATGATGAAGTGTGTGAGCCAGCAAGCAGGTGTACGTGGAACATATGCATCATCGATAATGGTGCTGGTGTCCTAACAGCATGAGTTTAATATAACAATAACCATTTGAACATGCAATGCGATGCGAATAACAAGAGTATGCAGAAATCGAATAATAAATGCAACAGTGACGCATCTGCATCAACATAAAAAGGTCATACAGTTTGCCATTTGAAATAAGACGAATCGGGGTTTTTAGTAAAATAAGGGCTACGGTGTTTTTAAGAAAAGATGCGTCCTTTGAAAATATCCGTAGAATCCTTTTGCCTGTCTTTAAAATACTCCCGATTCGTTAGTTTTGAAATAGGTATGACATCAGCCTAGCCTAACATTTACTAGCAAGACTACGGCTCTAACTAACAAGTCAATCAAGAAGGGTATGGAAACCACCTAAATCTGATTCGATATAATATATATATATATATATATGTAAATATAATAGTCGGTGATCCCACCTCAAAGGTACCGCGTACGATACAATATCATATGACATCCTCGAGTCATGAGTGTGGATCTATCATCAATTACGGTAAATCAACATACGGCATCCCAAAAGCTGAGTACAGGTCAATATCACATTCATCTCATAAATTATCTAGTATCATTATCATCATATCTCATGATCTGGGGTATTGATCTAAGTCTAGTACAAATCGACACCATCTATATAAATATAAATGCGTGTGGAAAACACACGTCCAAAGGCCCGCTAAAATCACATGTCATATCCCAAATACGAATCACATCATATCACCGATCTCCGGGCACTATGCCCAATCTCCTCGACTCATCTCTAAATATCATCCACTATTTTCATCATCTAGGTACAACTATAACAAGTAAGCATGTGGGTGCGTGTGGGTGTAATCCTATTCTAGGGTTCGCAACTAGGAACTATACTAGTTTACTTCTACGCTCTATTCTAACCATAGTACACCTAATCTCATCTCAAATATCCACGACACATAATAAGCTATCATATATAGTATATATAGTATACTAGACATCGAACTGCGGGGGTGCTATGCGCCATCCACCCGACTTCCCCCGTAGATATAATCTACTCACCTTGCATCCTGCATGTCGGTATCGATGTCGCCTTCATCTCCTTCGTCGTATGGAATCCACATGAAAGTACCTACATAGATAACATAATCGGAATGCGTATCAAAATCACATCGGAATACCAAAACGACACGCTAAGGCCTATAGGTTAGAACCTATGGACTACGCTTTCAAAACCATCAAACTACCCTCGATATCGTCGTACAAACGCCAAGTAATCGAGGTAAAACGCAATTATACAAATCCAGAATTTAAAATACGAAATACGAAAACACAAATCAAAACAGCAACTATAGAAAAGGGTCCCAGATTCTACCTTAGGTCAAATTGGACAATTTTGCATATGCCAGGGGTCTAATTTATAGATGTCGGAGCTACAGAACAAGAACGAGCCAAAATGCTCCAGGTCTGGCCACAAATTGCGGCCAGAAGGAATAAATCTGCGGCCACGGTTGGGAGTAAGGGGCTAAGGTTTTGGTGGTAGCTTCCTAGGTGTCTGCATGTATCACTGTCCATGCAAAATAATTTTCAGAGTCTCGGGGTGATAGCAGATTCCAATTAACCCACACAGAATCCACAATTTTCCGATATCGGCTTTTCTAAATCCGTATTCCGGATTTCTTGTCTCTGGTTTAGGCCTGGATTCTAGCACTAAGGGGTTTGTGAGGTCTCTACTGAGCTCAATTTCACATCACAACTCTCAAATTCCTTTAACCCTAACTAGAATTTCCCAAGTTAACCCAAACCACACAATATCGGTTCTAATCTAACATGAGGGTAAAAATAATGAAAACACTAAACTAAAGGTCCAGAAATTACCTTATTTAGCAACTCAAGAATTTTCTTGTGTTGCCCCAAGTGTCAAAAATTGGATTTTTCTTCATCCAATGTGTTTCCCTTGAGCTTGTGCACACTTTTTGTGAAATGGGGGTGGGGTTTTGAGATTGTTCTGATTGTGTTTTGAGGAGTTGAAGAGGGGGAGGGAGTGAAGGAAGCAGCAGCAGCAGCAAGAAGATGAGAGGGGAGAGGAATGAGTGAAGAATGAAGGGGGAAATGGCTAAGTCAACACACCCTCACCTTTCTCTCTCTCACCCATACCCATTATTCTATTCTTTCCCTTTTTCTTTTCTTTTCTTTTTCTCATTCTCTCTAATTAACAACCATGCAAGAATGCCATAATAAAACATGTAGGAAAGCCATAAGAATATGTAACAAGTGAAAAAAAGATATGGTGCATGTTTTGCACAAATATGCTAAAAATCCGATTAGCGATTTTTAATCGCGATTAGCACTAAATTAGCATATAATTAATCATAAAAACTTAAAAATTACATAATTCACATAAAACACTCTCTTTTAGTAATTTCTATAATTTTCAAAAAATTTCCCCAATTTATCGGTATTTAATTATACCGAAATATTAAAATATTCATTAAAAATAATATTAAATTATAAAAATTCCCAAAAATAATATTTTATTTTTTAAAAATGTTACATCATACCAGCCTGGATAGGGTCGTCCAGTCCTAACGATCTGCCCGGCCGCTTCATTCGCCTGGTGAGCTCGTATTTGCTGAGCAATGTAATCATCCAGAGCGGCCTTAAAGATAGTCTCCTCCTTGGCTGCTGAAAGAGCCGGAGGAGGGTTCAATGTCTCCCCTCTGTCTTCTTCAATGATAATCGGAGGATCCTCAGCTAGAGGATCCGACTGTAACATCATTCCGACCATGTCTTGGAATAGGAACGCCATTCGTTTTATATTGGCAGCTTGCTCCGTTGCCTCTTTGTCCTTCTTTTTGAGGATTCTGTGGAGGAATTCAGCATCAGTTTCTTGTTCCTGACGTTGCTCTGATGACGTTTCTGGGCATTCTTTTGGCCCTGTGAGTGCGGCCATGGCTGTTAGCATCTCTTGGAGCTTTTGTTGTTGTTGCTCCTGAGCCTTAGTCACTGATCGCGTAAGCGGTCGATGACCTGTGGAGATACGGCTATCCTCTTTTCCGGATGCCATATAGCCGATATGCACCACCATGCCCCCAGACTTAGGGCGTTTAGGCTCAGTGCCCTTGACATTTGTCGCAGACATGGGAATTTTCTCCGGCCTTCTCCTCTTATGGGCGGTTGAAGTTGAGGGGGCCGTTGCAATGGGCACCTAAGTAGCTGTCGTCTTCTGTGGCTTAACATGGTGGTTCTCTTCTAGCCGAACCTTCATCTTTTCCTGTCGGTGGGGATAGTCTTGATCTACCACGGAGTCTTGGACCTGTCACCAAACTTTATAAATTTTAGAGGACAGCCGTTGAGGGGGCTGCTCTAGCTTCACCTTAGTAGCGTTCTCCATAGGTGGAGGAGATCTTTTCAGCACGGCAGTCGGAGAGTTTTTGCGCACCCTCCTTAGCGGTTCAAAGCTGTTCCCAGTTGGAACAGCAGCATCAATTTCCACCGTTGGAGCCGGTGGAGTCAGCCCAGAAGGAGAGTTGCCCCCAGCCTTCCTTACTCGGCGCCAGTGGCGACGTCGAGAGTGTCGAGCCGTTGGGATTATCTCAGCTGTAGGGGTGACTTCCTCATGCCCCCTGTGTTGGTCAGAAGTTGTCGTTGTCAGCCTATTGAAGACTGATGTCCACTGAGTGGGGATAGCCAACCTATCGAAGGCAGACTTCCGAGTAGGGGAAGTAGCCTTGACGATTTTGCCTGGAACAGGAGCTGAAACAGTCAGTCTTGTGAAGACCGACCCTTTTGCATGAGAAGCCGCCTTGACGACTTCAGGAGCAGGAATGGCTATCCGCTTAGGAATAGCACCTTCTGGTATTGTGGGCTTCTTCATGGGCCCGTTGGAGCTTTGGCCCAGTCTATTGAAAACCGAGGCACTGGATTTGGGCGACCCGTTGAGAGGGGCCGCAGTAGCTGCAAGCCGATTAAAGAACGACTTCTTCGGAGCTTCTTGCAATGGTATAGGAGAGCTGAAGCTCGTTGGAGGGAGCATAGTCCCGAAGAATAGCCCAGTGGTGGCTTGGGTCACTTGTTCCACCGGCATGGCGAAGATGGAGGCCACTTGGGGCCCGTAAGTCACTCCTCCGGACGGGACGGAACGAGAGTTGCAGTTGCAGTTAGTGCAGTTTGAAGCCATTGCTCTTCTGTTTTCTGCACGGAGCAAGACCAAATATTAGTACCTCGAATCCAGGGGCAACCACATAAAACCGCGATTCGTTCGCGAACACGACACACGAAGTGTGGAATGGAAAGAGGAAAAGGTCCCACCGGGCATGCCAGAATCTGTTCTCCTCCGAAACACAGAGACGCGACCGCGTAGGTCCGTCTTGCCTGAATTTGGGGGCAGATGCTATTTGGTTTTATCCGTCCACCTCTCCGAAGATGCTAAGTTGATTTATGACACCGTATATCGAAGGTTTAAACGGATGCGGCCGATATAGCAGACTTTGTCAGATTCCCCCTCGTTGAGGGGTTTTTGATTGTGGGGACGCTCTTTCCTGCAGGCGTAAGCCCCTGCAGTTAATTACGCTACCGCATCACGGTAACCACTTTCTCCTTCTCCAGATGGTCACTTCGTGTCGTGGGTGTTTATTTTGTTTTTAGTTGCCCGTGGATTGTATACGGAGACTAATTTATGTTGTCGCCCGTAGGACGTGGATTAGTCTAAATCCGTATCTTCTTAGATTTTGGTTTGGGGTTAGGTTTAAAGATACGTTAGTTTCATTTGAGACTAAGATCAACTTAAACGTTTGTTAAGGATACGTTAGTCTAATTTCAGACTAAGATCAACTTAACAGTTTGTTAAGGACACGTTAGTCTAATTTTAGACTAAGGTCAACTTAACCATTTGTTAAGGATACGTTAGTCTAATTTTAGACTAAGATCTACTTAAGAGGATCATTTAGATCCAACAAAACAGCATTTGGGCTCTATTGTTTTAGTTTAGGGACTTTGCAGTCAATTGCCAGTTTAAGGACATGGTGGTCCAAGGTTAAGGACATCATAGTCCATGGGTTTAAAGGACCCCACAGTCCGAGGTTAAGGACATCATAGTCCATGGGCTTAAGGACCCCACAGTCCAGATTAAGGACATCACAGTCCATGGGCTTAAGGACCCCACAGTCCATGGAATGATTGGCTATCGGGACCCGTCACCTCTCTAAAGACATTGAAGGATTACAACGAAAAATATCAAAGGAGTGAAGAGATGTACCCTTGAACCAAAGTTGATTGGGAAATCTGTAGTCCAATTTGGGACTAAGATCAATTAATTAGATTATGAGCACATGGGCTCAGTTAAATCTGAATTGAGGACTTATAGCCAATTTGGGCTAAGTCCAATTAAGTTTGAAATGTTGTCCCTTTATTAGACTATTGAACATTTGTCTGGGTTCAGCCCCTCATTATTTAGCAATGCTAAACAAGAGTTTGAGGGCTCTGATAAAATTTTGTCTTTGGCTGAGCACTAAACATTATAGCTCTGGATTTTAAGGCCCATTTGAAAGGGAGATTTGCCTCTGGAAAACTTAGCCAATTTGGGCTAAGCTGGTTTTAAAATAGTGTTAAACCCTATAGGACATCTGGCGGTCACGTGTCCTCATGTGATATATTTAAAATAGTGTTAAATACTGGAGACAAAATGCTCAAAATAGTGTTAAACACTAGAAAGGAAGGGGTCACGTGAGGCGCCTGAAGATGGGTCCAGACCCCCTTTATTTTATTATCAGAATATTCAAATAAGTGTTAAACACTTTTAATCTTCAGGCCATCACGTGTTGGCACGTGATGGGTATCCATGTACTGATTATTAAAATGTTTATTAAGGGTCACGTGGGGACACGTGAGGGCGCCCAAAGTCTATTCTGCCTTTGTCTTTGTTCTCTTTATTTTGAGGGTCACATGTGAGCACATGAGGCATTGCCTCCAAGTTTTTCTTTCTCATTTTAAGGGATCTGTTTTAGGGGTCACATAGGGGCACGTGACCTAGTTTTGCTCTTTCTTTTTTACTCATTGAGGAGATCACGTGTTACCACGTGGCTAAGTTCTTTACGTGCATGGAGGGTTTCAAGTCTCTTGTTTTAAGAATTAAATTCTCTGTGGGGTTAAACCCTAATTCTGTTTTAGAGGAATTAAATTCCTATATATGTGGAAGAATTAAATTCTTATGTAGGATTAAACCCTAATTTCATCTGGAGGAATTAAATTCCTATGAATTTGGGAGAATTAAATTCTCATATAGGGTTAAACCCTAGTTTTATTTGGAGGAATTAAATTCCTATGAATTTGGGGGAATTAAATTCCTTAAACTCAATTCTCTCTCTAAGTTTTGGATCTGCATGGTAGAATCTCCCCGATTAGAATTAAATTCTCAACTTGTGGGGAGATCTGCTTCTGCAGATTTTCAACCAAAGGAAGAACTAAGTTCTTATTCAGAAAAGTTAAACTCTTAAATTGAGAATTAAATTCTCTTTTATTTTATGGAGCTTAGATCTCTTTCCCCTTTCTCACCTAGGGTTTCTTTTCTCTGAAGAGATCTTCTTTTCTCTCTTGAGAATTAAATTCTCCTCTCTTTTTTCTCTCTGTTGTTGTATATTTCCCAAAAAAGTAGATCCCCCTCTCTTCTCTTCTTGGCTCCTATTTATAGGAGAAAGAAAAGAATCAATTTATTTTGTCAATCTTTCATTGAAAGATTTTAATTGATTTTGTAACCAACATAATCTTTTAGATCATTCAGTGAATTTTATTCACCATTGGATTTTTAATCCAAAAGATCTTTTATCTGTTATTCCTGGAAAATTTCAGGAAAATCTTTTCTTGTATAAAATCATTCCATAAATTGGAGATTTTTAATCACTATTGGATTTTTAATCCAACGGTGCACCATTTTATAGAGCACCATATTTTTTGTTTGGAAAGATTTAGAGAAATATTTTTCCAGTTAGGGATTTTGATTCCCTCTTAATTAGAATTTAATTCTATTAATTCATAGATCTTTAGGTATCCATCACGTGTTAGCATGTGACCCCCTGATTAAGCATTTGACCAGAATTTAATTCTGTTGTTTTAAAGAACTCAGGAATTATTACGTGTCAGCACGTGACCCTTGGTCACGTGTTGGCACGTGATGCCCCATTGGGGTTTTTCCTTGTTATTTTATTATACCTTTAATTCTTTTCAGTGGGTTTAAAGGCCCATCACGTGTTGGCACGTGACCCCACTGATTAATTATTTCCAATTATTTATTTTATTCAGTGCCTACAGGCTTTGCCTGTAAATGGTCACGTGTCTGCACGTGATGCCCGGTCACGTGTGAGCACGTGATGCCTCATAGCTTTTGATTCTGGATGAATTATGAGGCCCATAATATATCAAATCGAAAGCTTTTTCGAGACGCTTTCGATACCATCAGAATTTAGCTGTTTCACATTCGGGGGTTTGTCAAAATACAGCCCGGAAAATACTGGTTCACATTTTCTTAAACGTATTGCTGCCATTAGATACCTTGGGCTCTTTTGCGTAGAATTTTTTTTTGGGCGGGAACAGTAAGCTCCACCCTGGTAGACTTTGTCTATGATATACAGGACTTCATAGTTCGGCTCGAACTTCCTTCGCTTGGCATGATTAGGGATCATGGGTCTCTTGACCACTAGCACGAGTTCGTCTTGGCGGAATGTTCTCAGCCTAGTCAATCTTTCATATGAGCGCGTCATCTTTGCTTTATAAGCCTCCAGATTTTGTTGCGACATGAGCCTATTTTCATCAAGGGCATCGAGCTCCTCAAGCCGAAGGTGAGCTTTTTTTTCGTCTGTTAGCTCGTAATGAACCACCACTCGTAGAGAGGGTAACTCTATCTCGAGAGGGAGTACCGCTTCTGCGCCAAATACCAATACGTACGGCGTTGTGTTCGTGGCAGTTTTGAACATAGATCGATACGCCCAGAGAGCTTCATGCAGTCTCTCGTGCCAGTCCTTCTTATTTTGAGACACCGTCTTTTTCACGATCTTCGTCAAGGTCTTGTTGAAAGCCTCAGCTAGACCGTTGGCTCGAGGATTATAGAC
Organism: Agapanthus africanus; assembly: GCA_030015575.1. Taxonomy (NCBI): domain Eukaryota; kingdom Viridiplantae; phylum Streptophyta; class Magnoliopsida; order Asparagales; family Amaryllidaceae; genus Agapanthus; species Agapanthus africanus. The sequence continues at coordinate 902,598,994 of JASDDO010000024.1, read as the reverse complement.
TGAAGAGTATCTCCAGTCTATGTTATGCTGTTGTACGAAGCGGCTGAACTTATGGCTTCTGTAGGCCGGCCCGTTATCGGAGATGATCCGTCGTGGAGTTCCAAACCGATAAATGACGTGCGTCTTGAAGAAATGGAGGATATTCTCCGTACCCTCAGCGGTACTGCTTCTGCCCACTTGGAGAAGTAATCAGTTGTCGCCAAAATGAATCGATGTCCTCTGGACGATGCTGGTTTAATGGGGCCGATTATGTTAGTTCCCCACATTTCAAACGGCCAGCTAGCCACCGTTGGATGCAGTGGATTTGGATGCTGATGGATAAAATCCCCATGAATCTGGCACGAGTGGCATTGCTTCGCGTACTCGAGGCAGTCCTGGATCATAGTGGGCCAATAGTAGCCCATCCTTTTGATCTTCAGCTTCATCTTCGGGCCGGCTTGGTGTGAACCGCAGAGTCCATCGTGAGTTTCTTGGATGACTCTCTTTGCCGCTTCGAGTCCCAGGCATCTTAGCCATAAAGAATCAAATGATCTCTTATATAGAGTATCATTAACAAAGGCAAAGGATAGAGCTCGTTTCATGAGCTGATGCCTTGAGGATGCATCTTCAGGTGTTCGACGGAATTTGAAGTATTCTATAAAGACTTCTCTCCAATCCATAGTCTTGTCCTGGTCTTTTATTTGTAGAGCCATTTGCTCGGTCGCACTTTTTTCTTCGGACGACTCTGGAGATATTTCTGCTGGTGCAAGAACCCGACGGCTTTGCACGACGATCCTCACGTCATCGAGGTTTTCGTCGGCCAGTTCTTTAGTGAGCTTGGCTAATGCATCCGCTTTGCTATTTTCCGCAGGCGGTATGCTCTCCAGAGCATAGGCAGGGATTTGAGTCGGCAATTGCTGCACTCTCTCGCCGTATTTCACCAACTCTGGCTTGCACGTTTGATAGTCGCCATTTACTTGACTAACGACCAGTTGGGAGTCTCCATATATAAGGAGGTTCTCAATTCCCATGTCGACAGCGATCTCAAGACCTGCTATCAAAACTTCGTACTCGGTTTCATTATTCGTCCTCGGCTCTGTTAAGGAGAAGGCAAAGCGCATTGTCCCTCCTTGTGGAGTCACGAAGATGAGGCCTACCTCTAATTTGATTATGGGAGTGCTTTGTTTGCGCTTTTTCATGGAAGATGCTCCATCGAAGTATAGTTCCCATTGGGTATCCTTCTCTCTTCTCTCCCCGTCGATCATGTCAAACGCGTGTTCGTCTGGCAATTCGCAGTTCAAGGGAGAGTTGGCAGGTATCGGATGCTCGGCGAGGAAGTCGGTGATGGCGTGGCCTTTCTCTGCCTTGAGAGGCCGATAAGTTATCGAGAACTCCATCAAGAGCAGGGCCCATTTAGCGAGCCGTCCCGTTAATATGGCCTTTGACATCAAATACTTGAGAGGGTCCACCTTTGATATGAGATGGACCTCATGTGCCAATGCATAGTGTCTGAGCTTCGTTATTGCGAAGATCAACGCTAGGCAATGTTTTTCTATGGGGGAGTAATTGCTTTCTGCCCCAGTAGAACTCGACTTAAGTAGTAGAGGGCTCTCTCTTTCCCTTGGTCGTTTTCTTGTGCCCACAGCGACCCTAAAGTACCTTCGAGGGCTGTTGTGTACAGGACGAGAGGTTTTCCTTTAACGGGAGCGGCCAGTACTGGCGGATTCTGCAAGTATTGCTTGATTTCGTCCAGTGCGCTTTGGCATTTATGATCCCAGATGAACGGAGTTCCCTTCTTCATTAAGTGATCGTAGGGGTGGCACTTGCCGGAGAGATTGGTTATGAATCGCCGGATATACGCGAGCTTTCCTTGGAGAGACCGCAGTTGCTTGAGAGTCCTTGGCTGAGGCATTTCCATAATCGCCTTGATCTTTGACGGATCTATCTCGATGCCTCGGTGTCGGATGATGAATCCTAGGAATTTGCCCGAGGAAACTCCGAACGCGCATTTGAGAGGGTTCATCTTCAAGTTGTATTTCCGAAGGCGCTAGAACACGATCTTCAGATGCTCTAAATGTTCCTCGTATGATTTGCTTTTTACTATGAGGTCGTCGATATAGCATTCGACGATTTCATGTATGAGGTCGTCGAAAATCTTCGTCATGGCTCTCTGATAGGTGGCACCGGCGTTCTTTAGACCGAAAGGCATCACCTTGTAGCAGAATATGCCCAAAGGGGTTCAGAAAGCGGTATGCCTCTGGTCTTCGGGATGCATCTTTATCTGATTGTATCCTGATGAGCCGTCCATGAAGGAGAAAACTTCGTGAGTGGACGTATTATCTATCATCAACTCAGTGACCGGTACTGGGAAGTCGTCCTTCGAGCAGGCTTTATTAAGATCCCGAAAGTCCACACATATTCGCACCGTCCCATTTTTCTTCATCACTGGGACGATATTGGCGATCCAGTCAGGATACTGAACCTCTTGGATGAAGCCGGAGTCGATTAGCTTCTTGACCTCGGCGTTGATGCTCATCTCAAGCTCAAACCGCATTCTTCTCGGTGCTTGTTTGATTGGCTTGACGTCCGGGGATATTGCCAATTTGTGTACAGCAATCTCTGGATCTAGTCCTGGCATCTCGGAATAGTTCCATGTGAAGCAATCTCTATGCTGCATGGGTACGTCCTTTAACGTAGCCACCCTTTCTTCAGACAACAGCTCACTGACGAATGTCGGCCGCGGGTCACTTGCCGTCCCCAAATCAATTTTCTTGAGGTTATCTGCAGTAGTATGTATTCCATCTTCCAGCTCTTTTGGCACCGGTGGAAACTCTGAGATCACCTCGCCATCATCGTTTTCGAAGCACCAGGGGAGGTCATCCATACTCTCGGGCCCTTCTTCTGACAGTGTTATCACGTGACAGGTACGAGATCGTTTCCAAGATCGATGTTGATCCGATTCTACTCTCGCTATACGCGCCGTTTTCGGCTCATTCTTCTGTGGCGGGCTTACCCTCCAACTGCTGGATAGAGCGAACCTGCCGAGTTAATATTGGTCTTCAACCCAGTTCTTGAAGGTGAAGCAGTCTTCGAGAGGATGCCCTATTGCTTTATGGTAAGAGCAATAGTCTGGGTGAGAGACCTCGCCTACTTGCTCGGGATGCTTGGACTCCGGGAGTGTCATCATCCGATGTTTCATGACAAGATCGAATATCTTCCTTGTCTTGTCTTAAGAAAAAGAATACTCGCGACCCATCTTCTTTATAAGAGACGGATCCCGGCTGCTCGATCCTTGATCGCGTGGCTTCTCAGGCCTGCTACGCTGCCGTCGAACATTTTTTCCATTCTTTGGTTTATTTTTGCCTCTGCGACGGGTCTTTTGCATGACGGGTTGGCGACGAGGAGTATTGTCATCCTCTACGACCTGCTGAAGGAGGCGCTGCATCCTGGTTTTCTCATAAATGTCCATTTCACGGTTATGGTCATCCCGGATCTTTTGACCTGCTTCCCTTATTAACTTGTCCATCCGTTCTTCAAACGACGGACTCGGCATTTTGATGGCAGGATCTCATTTTGGTTCAGGGTCAGCGTCTTTTAACAGGGCGTCTCCTTCTTCATCGAAGTCATGTATGACGTAGCTACCATGGACTCGTTCCCGTTTGTTGGATTGGACATATCCAAGCCCGACCGTTTCTATTTTCCCGTTGGACAACTTTCGCTGAGTTCCGGGGACGTCCCAAATTCTGTTGTAGAACTGAGCTTGTCGAGCGGTCTGTTTGAAGGGTATACCTTGGCGCCTCCACAGCCTTCTCAAGCCTTCTGTGTAATATCTAGGCAGACAGATGGGCTGGACCCTGTCAAGTGTAGAGTCCGCACCATGCCAAATTTCTTTCTCCACTTTGGTTTCCGTGGATTAATAAAAGAGGATCGCCTTTTCGTCTCTTCGCCTGGGAGGGACGTAGAATGTCTACAGTTCCTGCACACTATATGCATTAAGTGCATCGAGCTCTTTGTAATGCTCCCGTGGAACCATGGCAATTTGCAAACTCCGATCATCATTAGCGAGGGCTTGCATTGATGGCCGAACAGAAAATACGGCATTGACTTCATCTTCCGAGTCGCTGCCGAAGATCAACATAGGGGTGGACGGTCCTGGCTTGTTACATTGGGGCGGCCCTGAATAAACTATTTCTTCTTCCTCCTCGGTATCACTCCCGAAGACCGGAATAATGGTGATGGCTTTGTTCTTCGGTTTGTGACATCTTTCCGTGTCCTCAAAATCTGGTAAGAAGTATTTTGTATCTTCGTACTTTCGGACTTCGTTCACGAAGAATGGGTTCAACTCCCCTGTTACGGTATACTCGAGACCATCCTTGAAATACTTCATACACTGATGTTATGTAGAAGAGATAATGTTGTACTCGTGTAACCAAGGCCTACCGAGCAAAGCATTGTAGCATATCTTGGCGTCAATGACATGAAACTTAATGTCCGTGACAATCAGCCTAAAGCGTAGTGTCAATATTACAGACCCAAGCGTCCGTGATGACTGGGAGTCAAATCCGGAGATGGTGATTTTATCACGAGCGATGTGTTGAATGCTCATGCAGATTTCCTTCAACACTCTCACGTTGAGGAGATTGACGGAAGACCCATTGTCAACCAGGATTTTACCTATCTTGATATCATGACAGTATCCGGAGACATAAAGGGGACGGTTATGCTCGCATGTCCCAAGGAGGAGATCTTCATCGCCGAAAGTGATATCGGCCGTGTGCACTTCTTCCAGCTCGTCCTTCATCTTTTCCTCGGCGAGGAAAGCTTGGAACTGTTCGGGCTCTTGTAACGCCTTGATCAGAGAATCTCTCGCCTCTTTGGATAGCAGAAGGGCGTCGAGAATGCTTAGCTACGAAGGTAGCTTTCTCAAGTGTGCCAGAACGTTGTAGTCCATTTTACTTTTCTTTGGCGGGTCCTTGGCTGTCAGCTCTTTGACGGCTTGGTCATCAAGGATGATATCCTTAGGGACCTTTTCTTTCCCCTTATCTTTTCTATTTGACCCACTGTTCGAGGGCCCAAGATTCTTTTCGGGCAGCGTACGATTGCGCAGCTGAATATTTTCACAGGTCTTCGGTTCTTCCTCTTTTCCGGGGGTAGATTCTTTAAAGAGAGGGCCAAGAGTCATTTCTTCGTCAGAGTCGCTCCCGAAGGTGAGAATTTTCGATCCCCCGGCGTCGACCATATGACAGTTGCCGGCAGTTCTTTTGCTCTCCTCGGTCGTATTTCTTTGTTCCCGGCGAGTTTTGCGTTTCATCCGCTTGAAATGTTGTCGGTGAGCAACATATCCCTGCCACCATCTTTTAAAGGCTATGCACTCTTCAGTAGGGTGCGCAATCCTTCGATGATATAGACAATAGTTAAGATGTATATCCGCTTCATCAGGAGTGTTCCCTTCGAAGGGTGGCAGTTTCATCCCCATTGATATGGCCTTGGCGAACCTCTTCCTCATCTTGAACCTGCTTTTATTTGCGGCGGATGTGCTTTGATCTAGTGGGAGTGTTTCAACCCTTTCGTCCAGTCGCCAGCGTTTGGCTTTTTCAAATATGGCCATCTCACGCTCTCGAGCAGCTTTGCTTTTAAGAAGAGCTTCGTCCAGGAATGCGTCAATCATTTCGTCTGATGGCCCTAGAAGTTCCAGCTCAGGATCTGCCCCCAGTTTCTTTGTGTAAGGATCTTCTTCATCGTCTATCGACGAGTGAGAGATCACATGGCAACTTGCCACATAATCTTCGGATTCATCCGACGAGTCTTCTCCATTTTCATCATCCCCGTCCTCAAGAGCATGGCTGAAATTCTTGGAGTGTGACTGGAGTCTACGCTTTTTGATTATATTCTTCCAACGCGTCAATCTGTTTTTGCAGGTCCGTGCGCTTGTCACCAGGCTTCACGGGCTTTTTGGTCTTCTTCTTCTTCTTCGAAGACTTTGACGGCTGGGTGTGAGCGCTTTGGCTATCACCACCAATCTTTGGAGTTTGGCGCGGTTTCAGCATTCCCTCGATGATCTCGGGTTCCAGTGGATTTTTCCACCTAATCGTCGGACATGTTTGGAGATCTTTCAGCATTCTTTTAGTCTTGGCTGAAAGAACGACCTCCCATGGAGCTTCTTCAACAAAAGAGCACGATGCCCCCGGTGTGTTCGTCTTCTTAAGAACGTGCGGTTGAGGCGGGCTTACTTTCCACTTCTCAGACAGTGCAAATTTGCTCTGTTGATACTGGTCTTCAATCCAGCCCTTGAAGACGAAGCAATCTTCAATTGGATGGCTTACCATTTGGTAGGGGCAATAATTGGGACTATTAGTCTCGCTGGGTAGCAACGGTCGTTTTGGATTCGGCAGATTGATGAGCCTGTTGCGCACCGCTAGCTCGAACAATCTCTTCGTTTTGTCCCGGGAAAACGAATAAGGGCGCTTCATCTTCTCATTATAGAATTGCCGCCTCTCGTTTAGGCGCTTAGTTAGTTTTGGGCCACTGGGCTGCTGTTAAGTATTTGCGACGAAGGTCGCCTTCCCTTTACCTTTTTCATTCCGTGGCTCCGGCTTTGAAGGAGACTGTCTATGACCCATCTGGTCCATTTAGGCCAGTTTGTCGATCAAGGCCTGGAACATGGTCGGCTTGAAGAACATCATGAATTAGGAAATAGTTGTCTGAGGGTCTAGGGTGCCCACGAACATGCCCACTGCCGGCGCTTCCTCGATGCGCTGCTCACATTTTGACCATAAATTTCGCCACCGTATTGCGTATTGTACCCAAGTTTCGCCTGGCTTCACCCTGGGGTTAATTAATGCGGTAAACGGGGTACGCTCGCTAGCGCTCGTGAAACGCTGGGTGAATAGTAGCTCCATCTCTGCAAAAGTTTTGACGGAGTCGTTTGGAAGTTCAGAATACCACTCGAATGCCGTCTCCGACAAGCTACCAACAAACTGGCAGAGCAGAAGTTTATCATCACCCCCGATGTTTCCGCATAAGGCTCTGAATTGAGCGACGTGCTGATATGGATTTCCCATCCCCATATATACATGAAATTTAGGGATCGTATATCCCGGCGGGTACCTTATTTGGTCATACCAGCCTGGATGGGGTCATCCAGTCTTCACGACTTGACCAGCCGCTTCATTCGCCTGGTGAGCTCGTATTTGCTGAGCAATGTAATCATCCAGAGCGGCCTTGGATATAGTCTCCTCTTTGGCTGCTGAAAGAGCCTGAGGAGGGTTCGATGTCTCCCCTCTGTCGTCTTCAATGATGATCAGGGGGTCTTCAGCTGGAGGTTCCGGCTGTAACATCATTCCAGCCATGTCTTGGAACAAAAGAGCCATTCGTTTTATATTGGCTGCCTGCTCCGCAGCCTCTTTTTCTTTCCTCTCGAGCATTCTTCGGAGGAACTCGGTATCAGTTTATTGTTCCCGACGCTGCTCCGAGGTCTCCGGATTTTCTTTTGGCCCAGTAAGTAAGGCCATTGCAGCCAGCATCTCCTGAAGTTTCTGCTGCTGTTGTTCCTGAGCCTTCGTTATCGATCAGGTAAGCGGTCGATGACCCGTAGAAGCACGGCTTCCTCTTTTCCGGAAGCCATATAAACAATATGCACCATCATGCCCCCAGACTTGGGGCATTTAGGTTCGGTGTCTTTGCGGTTCGTCACAGACACGGGGGCTTTCCCCGACCTCCTTCTCTTTTGAGCGGTTGACGTTGAGGGAGCCGTTGCAGCGGGCACCCAGACGGATGACATCTTCTGTGGTGCCTCGAGATGGCTCTTTTCTTGCTGAGCTTTAAGCTTCTTTGGCCGGCGATAGTAGTCCTGGTTAATCATTGATTCCTGGACATGTCGCCAGACTTTATAAATTTTGGAGGACAGCCGCTGAGGGGGCTACTCCGGCTTCTTTTCTATAGTAATCTCCATAGGTGGAGGAGATCTCTTCGGTACGGCGGTTGGAGAGTTCTTGTGAACCCTCCTAAGCGGTTTAAATATGTTCCCAGTTGGAACAGCAGCATTGATTTCCACCATAGGAGCTGGCGGAGTTAGTCTAGAAGAGGAATTACCCCCAGCCTTCCTTACTTGGCGCCAGTGGCGACGTCGAGCGTGTCGTGCGGTTGGGATTGTCTCAGCTGTAGGGGTGACTTCCTCATGCCCCTTGTTTTAGCGAAGGGTTGTCGCCGGCGTCAGCCTCTTAAAGACCGGTGTCCGTTGAGAAGTAATATCCAACCTGTCAAAGACAGACCTCTGGGCAGGGGAAGCAGCTTTGAGGACTTCGCCTGGAGCAGGAGCCAGAACAGTCAGCCTTGTGAAGACCGACCCTTTGGCAGGAGAAACCGCCTTGACGACTTCATGAGCAGGAATGGCTATCCGCTTAGGGATAACTCTTTCCAGTATCGCGGGCTTCTTCATGGGCCCAATCGAGCTTTGGCCCAGTCTTTTAAAGACTGAGGCGATGGAGCTGGACGACCCGTTGAGAGGGGCCGCAATAGTTGTAAGCCGATCAAAGACTGACTTCTTCTGAGCTTCTTGTGTTGGTATAGGAGCGCTGAAACTTGTTGGCGGGAGCATGGTCCCGAAGAACAATCCAGTGGTGGCCTGAGTGACCTGTTCCACCGGCATAGCGAAGATGGAGGCCGCTTGGGGCCCGTAAGTCACTCCTCCAGACGGGACGGAGCAAGAGTTGCAGTTGCAGTTAGTGCAGGTTGAAACCATTTGATTGTTGTGAAAAATTGTGTTTGTAGTTAACCGCAATCAATAATGGTGTCGCGTGTAGCTAGACCGAGATGAGTACGGGTCGTCCTCTGGGAAACATGGAACCTTTTACTTTTACTTTAGATGTGTTGAGAAAGAGAGGAGGGATAAAGAATTTTATAGAATGGTTTCTAGATCTACGTTAAACAAGAATGTAAAATATAGATCTAGATTATTTTAGAGACTTAGATAATATAATAAGAAGGCTTGTAGGGTTCGTTAGGATTTAGTAGTTATGGACAATTAATTAAAAGTTACCATTTTTATCCATTAATAGATTTAGAACTAGAACGACGGTGATGCGTGTAGATTAGGGTTTCTGGAGGGAAAAGGAATCCCACTCTTAACCCTTATCTCGACACGGAACTCCGTTCATATCTATCCTTTACCAAAACAATCATTAATCTAATCTCTAATCGCGGACGGAACTAGCAAAGAATTGCTAGCGCGCCCGATTAGGATGTTAATGATTGTTTTGATAAAGTTCCTAAACTTTATAGGACTTAAAAAGGGTTTAATTATTTTCATCATCCATTAGCCTACCCTAATCCTACGAACCCTAACAAGCGGAGAATTACTCGCGCATGTTGGGAGAAGAAGATGAAAAGAAAGAGAGGAAAAACATAATGTAAAATGCAAAAAGAATTAAATAAAATAACTACCTTTATTAATCAACTTGAACAAACTACACTTTAATCCGTAGAAAATGATTACAAACTAGTTGCTTCTCGATCTTTTCCTAAGGAGATAGTCGAACAGTCGATGATCAGCCTGGATGCGTGAGCATCTGGAGCTTCGTGATCTCTTCGGCTTGATAACTTTTCTAAGAGGTTCTCGGTGCCTTTTTATAGTGCAAAGCCAGAATCTTTTGGTTGAAGACTTGGTAAATTTCAGCACAGATTAACCCCAAAAAATCTTTTGCTCTAACTCCATAAAATTGCGGCGGATCCGCGGCCCAAGGGGGGGTTTGGCCGCGGATCCGCGCTCAAAGGGTGAGATCTCTTTATGAGTTTTCTTGGGCTTGCATCTTGTGACATGTGGCAATCCTAGGAACCTTCAGAATTCAGAAATCTTCTCTCGGTTGCTTCCAGACTTGGTCTCCAAGTTTTGCTTCTTAATTTGGCAAGTTTTCTTCAACAAATTGATTTGTTTGATAAATTCTGCATAACAACTTGGAAAATTCTGCACAATAATCTCAAATAATATTTAGTAGACTTAGTTCTACTAGGATTTGGTCAATGAATTTATTTTCATACATTTTTCTATCAAATACTAATTAACAAATGGAAAATAATGTTTTTACACATAAACCCTCATATGTATAATATAACATAATAAAGTCCTTTTTTTTAATATGAAAATGGTAGGAAAAATATAATACAAATGTGCAGTTTTATCAACTAAATAAATACCCCCAAACTTATCTTTGATCGTCCCGAGCAAACTAGTTTATTCAAGAGGAGAAAAAGAAAGGAAAAAACTAAGCACACGTTCGTAGGCAACACGATTGCACTGAGTACGTGCAACAAGCCGTTAAACCTCTAGGTGTCCCTAGTAGGAGAAGTGTTGTCTCCTGAGGGTTTTCAGCGGATTACACCCACAAAATCCTATAACAAAAGAGAGATGTGAAATTTACATATAAAGATAAGAACCATAAAAGAAAGGTTTTGAAAAGAAAAGTTTCCAACTATACTAGTTTTTCAGTTGTTATGAGCCCTATCTTAATAGTCATGAAAAAATGTTAGAAATCACATCATCCCTCAATAAAACATCGTCTTTATTCTTCATTCCTACCTTTCATCCAAACATTGATCATATAATCCCACGTGTGTGTAAAGAACATCCCTACACTCGGAGACTTCAATTCAAGCTATCATACTCTTGTCCATCTACCTCAGTACTTTTTAACTTGATGAATATTTAGATCTGCTCACACATTTTCATGCGACCGTTAATACTTCTTGAGGTACTAACCAACCGATTATTCATGTGCTTGCTGATTAGGTGATAATATTTTCCTCGTCTTGCACCACCTAAGGCTTAGCAGTGACTCACAGACCAGTTGGCCTTAGGGCACTAGGTGAAGATGCACCCTCGCTATATTTTTTTATTGCTGCCTTGGCGATAACAAAACCAGTGTTCATTTTTTTCTTTCCACCATTTTTATATTTTCTTCAAATTTTTTTTCATTTCCTTCATACTTTGGCTTTTAGACAAGAGCATTTCAAGGTATCCTCTACTATCCCGAGTTTCAAGACGTGTGTAAGTGCATATAGTAGGGTATCAATATTCAAATGTTTGGCTTTCAGAATAGAAACTATTTTTCAGACTTATTTTTATTCTCAGATTAGTGACTTCCTTCATCTTACTAACCCTTGGGACAACAGCTCATAACTACTTATTACTAGTTCGTTTAAGAAAACTTCTAATTTTCTTGGTTTTCTTAAACTATTCCTATCTTTTGGATGTAATTTTTCACTTTCTACTCTTTTGTTACAAAAGAAAATTTTTGAACATTTTGAAAATATTGTGCTTATGCAAAATATGATGCAAATTGATGTGTAAATAAGCACAAACCTCCCCCAAACCTGTTTACAGCAGTGTCCTCACTGATATCATCCATTAAGCTCAAAAACCTGTAGACTTGGAAGGAAATTATTAATGGGGGTAAGAATATATGAAAGTGAAAATCCTCCCCCAAACTTATTTTAGGCTCACAAATTTGTAAAAATCATTTTCTTTCAAAAGCCAAAATATACCAAACCCCCACCCCCCAACTTGAATTAAATAATGTTAATCTTTTAAAATCACACGAGGGGGTCAAGGTTATTGGTCAATGCCAAGCTTTGTAAAGACCGAAGGTCAACACCAATCATTCAAAAAATTTATCGATGAAGCACCAACGTTGGTGGAAGAACATGTCACCTTTTGACGTGAAGAAGTGGGGAGGTGACAAGAGGTGTAATGGAAAAGGATTGCGTCTCAATTTGGAGAGACGACACAGTGATAGTAATGATGGATTACTCGCATTATCATGATTGTCCAAAAGAGGGGGTGGAGGTCCAGTTTCTTCATCTTGGAGTTGATTTATCTCAACACCCGTATCTTTTAAAAATGCGAGTTCATCAGCGAAAATTTCCTCAAAGCTTTCGTCGATACCCCGAAGAATAATGTCATCAGAAAAAATGGGGTGATCGTCCGACTCTATAAAAAGTTCCTCATCAGCGTTAGATGTTGACCCGGACAACTCGGTGGAAGAGTCTGTGTCAAGCAACAACATATGAAAAGAGTCAGAATTATGAGGTTGATCATATTCGCTGCTGTCGACATCCATTAATTCGACAGAACACATATGAGCATAGGGTTCGGAGGGTTCACTTCCCAACTTGTAAATGTTAAGCTCAATTGACTTCTTTCCAAAGGATAAGGTCATAGAGCCGTTTCTACAATTGATTACTGCGTTGGAAGTGGCCAAAAAGGGTCGACCGAGTATCACCGGGATTTGATTGCGTGGGTTTGCCACAGGTTGTGTATCAATAACGATAAAGTCCACAGGAAATATGAATTCCCCGACTTTGATTAACACATCCTCTAGCTCACCCCTAGGTTGGGTGATAGATCGATCGGCCATCTGAAGAGTGCAATGCGCAGGTTTTAACTCTCCGATCCCTAATTACTTATAAACAGAATACGGAAGCAAGTTAACACTAGCACCTAAATCGAGTAGAGCGCGATTGATATTTTTACCCCCAATAGAAATTGAAATTGTTGGACTTCCGGGGTCCTTTCGTTTCTTGGGTAGTTATTGTGTAAAAGCAGTGCTCACATTACTCGCAAGGAAAACTTTTTTAGGTACTTGAACTTTTCTCTTCATAGTGCACAAGTCCTTTAGGATTTTCGCATATGACGGAACTTGTTGAATAGCATCTAGGAGAGGAATGTTTATGTTAACTTGCTTAAAAATTTCCACAATCTTCTCCATTTGTGGACTTGGTCTGTTGCCCCTTAACCTGTTTGGATAAGGTACTTTATCAATAAGGGTTTGGTCCAACATTGGAGAAGATTATGGGGACGGATTCGATCCCAAAACTGGAGTGGGAATCGACTTAGATAGATTTGGCGAAATGGGCGAAGGGTTCGAGCCGGGAAAACGGAGAATAGGCTCGGGTGAAGGTGGGAGACTAGACGAATTAGGGGAAGAAGAAGAAGCTGGGGTATCATTGGTGTCACTATCATCACATTGCTCACCCACTCGGTTATTCAGCATTTTTCCCGATCTCAACATGGTAACAGCACTCACATTATAACTTTGTGAGTGGCCAGGATTAGGTATGGGTTGAGATGGGAGTTTCCCTTTCTCTCTCGCACTCATTGCGGCGTTTAACTGTGCGATTTGGTTTTCTATTGATTTAATACTCTCACCATGGGAGGCGGAGTTTTTCGTTAGGGCATCAATAGAAGACCTCATCTCAGCCGAAATTTGCATGGATTGTTTCATGAACATATCCAAAGTTTGTGCAAGTGAGTTATCAGTACCGGCCACTTGTGGTGTAGAAGTATTGGCCGGATTTTGGAAATTTTATGACTGAAAGGGGGGCTGATTCTGTGGTTGTGGTTGCTGTAGAGGAGGTCTTTGATAATTGCTTTGTTGGTTTTGATTCCAAGCAAAGTTAGGATGATTCCTCCACCCTTGATTGTATGTGGAAGAATAAGGGTCGTTTCTAGGTCGCTGCTGAAAAGCAGCATTAGCTTGAAACGATGCATTCATAGAACATTCTTCCGTTAAGTGTGAAGGATCCGAACAGCAACCACAAACGGTCTTAGGAAGCGTGACCTGATTTAGGGAGAATGATGAAAATTTGTTCTCAATAGCATCGAGTTTCTTTTGTATCGCTGCTATTTCGACTTTTACTGCGATAGAAACGTCGAGCTGGTGAATACCTCCCTTAGTTGTAGGTGGTCTTACGCTTTCCCACTGCAACGTGTGTTCAGCAAGGTCTTCCAGATATTTCCACGCTTCACCATCATCTTTAGACATGAAATTGCATTGACACATTGTTTCAAGCATCTGCTTTGTCGCTGGATTAATGCCCTCATATATAATCCGACATAAATCCCATCTTTGTATTCCGTGATGGGGGCATTGGACAAGCAGATCTTTGAAACGTTCAAAGCACTTACAAAATGGTTCATTGGGAAGCTGGGTGAACTGGTTGATCTCGCTCCTAATGTGGACAGTCTTATGATTTGGGTAAAACTTCTTAAGAAATGCTATGACGAATTCGTCCCAATTAGTGATAGAGTGTGCGGCAGTATTATAAAGCCATTTTTCTGCCAAGTCGCACAGTGTGAATGGGAGAAGACATAAGCGCATAGCATCTAAAGTCAATTGTGAAGTACCCATCATTGCGCATACGTTTTCGAATTTGGTGATGAAAACGTACGCGTCTTCCGACTCAAGCCCGTGAAATTTGGGCAGCAGATTGATGTAGTGGGGTTTAATTTCGAAATTATCCCTGTTAGGTGGTGGAAGAGATAGACAAGTAGGAAGGGGACCACGAATAAGATAGCATCTCTCTTGGAGAGAGATGCGCGGTGGATTCTGCTCATCTACGGGCGGTGGCAGCGTGGTGTTATAATTAGATGGAGTGCCGTCCATCACGGTAGATGTGGTGTGTGGTGGGGGAAAAGAAGATGAAGAAGTACCGACTTCGGCGTCGATAGTAGGAACGCGGACAAGATGGGCACTAGGATCCCGTGTCCAGCCGAGCATGCACTAAGCGGGTTTAGTGCAAGTGGCAGCGTGTGTGTTATTTTAAAATTGTCTTATTTTTGAAAAAGTGGGACTCAAGACAAATTACCCTAAGATGCACAAGCAAACCTAGAACTAAGGTTACCTAGGTCCAGTCTCTAGACCGCTCCTAGACTTCCAAAGAACAAGCCGCAGGATCAATCCTCTACCGCCTCCGTACTACCCGTGTAGTCAGGTAAGTGCCAGGTAAGTGGGAAGGAACCACAGTAGTGGGCCTAATTAATAACCACTAGCCTTTGACACACTTGCCTAGGCACTACAAAAGTAATGCGGATAAACGATAGATTACCCATGACCTTCCTCTGTCCTTATTGAGCGCGACAGTCCTTAGAGTCTGGTCTAGATATTTTTTAAATTAATGAAGGGTTAATCTAGATGCTCGGTTTGTGATTTGTGGGGCTTAGGAAGGGTGATGAAATCCCCACATAATCTTGATTTGGTCTTTGCCCCTTAAAGTCCGTATTAAATATGCAAAACAAAACCAATTACAAAACTTTTGCAAAAAGATTTTTGAGCGGCGCAATTTTGCAAAGAATCCTCCAGTAGATAGATTTTATTGGATTTGAGAGGAGAGAGAAGGAGTTGAAAAAGATACCAGAGAAGTGTGAAACCCTAGATCTCCTGTTTCCTCAAGTCCGTGACTCCAGATTCCCTCGCAAAATTCACACACAAATCGTTAAATATGCAATTTGCAGTTTTGTTTTAATAATGATATGAATCGTCTAAGAATTCAACACAAATAGTAAAAATAAAAAATTACGCATGTATCGCCGGCAATGGCGCCATTTGATTGTTGTGAAAAATTGTGTTTGTAGTTAACCGCAATCAATAACGGTGTCACGTGTAGCTAGACCGAGATGAGTACGGGTCGTCCTCTGGGAAACATGGAAACTTTTACTTTTACTTTAGATGTGTTGAGAAAGAGAGGAGGGATAAAGAATTTTATAGAATGGTTTCTAGATCTACGTTAAACAAGAATGTAAAATATAGACCTAGATTATTTTAGAGACTTAGATAATATAATAAGAAGGCTTGTAGGGTTCGTTAGGATTTAGTAGTTATGGACGATTAATTAAAAGTTACCCTTTTTATCCATTAATAGATTTAGAACTAGAACGACGGTGATGCCTGTAGATTAGGGTTTCTGGAGGGAAAAGGAATCCTACTCTTAACCCTTATCTCGACACGGAACTCCGTTCATATCTATCCTTTACTAAAACAATCATTAATCTAATCTCTAATCGCGGTCAGAACTAGCAAAGAATTGCTAGCGCGCCCGATTAGGATGTTAATGATTCTTTTGATAAAGTTCCTAAACTTTATAGGACTTAAAAAGAGTTTAATTATTTTCATCATCCATTAGCCTACCCTAATCCTACGAACCCTAACAAGCGGAGAATTACTCGCGCATGTTGGGAGAAGAAGATGAAAAGAAAGAGAGGAAAAACATAATGTAAAATGCAAAAAGAATTAAATAAAATAACTACCTTTATTAATCAACTTAAACAAACTACACTTTAATCCGTAGAAAATGATTACAAACTAGTTGCTTCTCGATCTTTTCCTAAGGAGGTAGTCGAACAGTCGATGATCAGCCTGAATGCGTGAGCGTCTGGAGCTTCGTGATCTCTTCGGCTTGATAACTTTTCCAAGAGGCTCTCGGTGCCTTTTTATAGTGCAAAGCCAGAATCTTTTGGTTGAAGACTTGGTAAATTTCAGCAGAGATTAACCCCAAAAAATCTTTTGCTCTAACTCCATAAAATTGCGGCGGATCCGCGACCCAAGGGGGGTTTGGCCGTGGATCCGCGCTCAAAGGGTGAGATCTCTTTATGAGTTTTCTTAGACTTGCATCTTGTGACATGTGGCAATCCTAGGAACCTTCAGAATTCAGAAATCTTCTCTCGGTTGCTTTCAGACTTGGTCTCCAAGTTTTGCTTCTTAATTTGGCAAGTTTTCTTCAACAAATTGATTTGTTTGATAAATTCTGCATAACAACTTGGAAAATTCTGCACAATAATCTCAAATAATATTTAGTAGACTTAGTTCTACTAGGATTTGGTCAATGAATTTATTTGCATACATTTTTCTACCAAATACTAATTAACACATGGAAAATAATGTTTTTACACATAAACCCTCATATGTATAATATATCATAATAAAGTCCTTTTTTTAATATGAAAATGGTAGGAAAAATGTAATACAAATGTGCAGTTTTATCAACTGAACACCATTGATCTTCTGTTTTCTGCACGGAGCAAGACACCAAATCTTAGTACCTCGAACCCAAGGGCAACCATATCAAACCGCGATTCGTTCGCGAACACGACACACGAAGTGTGGAGTGGAAAGAGGAAAAGGTCCCACCGGGCGTGCCAGAATCTGTTCCCCTCCGAAACACGTATTTTCGACTCCGAAACACGTATTATAAATATAGAAACATATGGTAAATAGTATGTTGCAGATAAATCCAAATATGTTCTATATTTATAATAAACACCTTTAAATATTTAAGAAAAATAAGGAAAATGTTATATCAAAAGTGCAATATTTTCGACTGAACAGGTGCTACTCAAGAACGCGTAAACTGCTTCGCCCCAAGTCAAAACAAAAAGCACAACCTACAAGCGTCAACCACATATCATGCAAGACAATAAAGAGAACATTTGATTTGCATTCAGTTAAGCATTCAGAGCGCGCCCATTCATGTACATATGAGAAGGGTTAACGCAGAAAATAGAAGAACGGAAACGCAAAATTTGCCATTCGTACTTCAGAAAATTCTTACATTGATAAAAACAGTAAACAAAAGCATCGTTAAAGTGTTTACAATGGCGAGACATCAGATCCAGGACATGGATTAAGAAATTCAAAAGTAAGGCCATCTAAAATGTTTCTGGCTTCTCTGACCATTCTCGCATGCTTCCTCTCACGGTCACAAGCGTCAGGGTCCTCACTGATGTCCTCCGCCCTTCGATAGGCAGCGATTATCGTCGCTTGTTGGAAAGTTTGATACAGAATATCAACAAGATTGTCTCGTCTTTTCTTCGAGATTAGGCCCATCAGATACACTGAGTGTACCTTATCTTCGGCGTCATCCAATGCTTTAAGCGGCATGCCGTCATAGAACAAAGGAAGTGCTTCCCAGATCGCTCTCACAATGAGCTTCAAAAGAGCGGAACGACGAGGACGCAGTCGACCATTGTATTCATCAAAGCGACGCATGATTTCGACACACTGAACGTTCGTAAACTCCTGGTTGTGGCAGCGGCCTAGTGCGCGAATGTCTCCATAAGAAATAATCTCGTTGAGATCATACAGATGAGCGGCCATGACGTCTGAAAAAGAAAAATCTGTAACGTTTTAAAAATAATTAAATAAATAATTAAATGAATAAAATTGTTTAAGTGAATTTTATGATTTTCGGTAAAGTAAAATGTATTTTTCATAAAACTAAACCGTGATTGTTTTTCATTATAATTTCAAAAATACCTATTTTAATTATGTAATTACTAGTAAATGGTGTTTATTTAGCCACTTATAAATTTTTAGTTTAATTAAATATTTTTCCTAAATTAATTATTTTAAATATTAACATAAGCTTTATTTTTACACTAAATTAGTGTAAATTACAAATTTGAATGATTTTAATTTGTAAAAATGAACCATGGCATATTAGAATTTAGTGGGTATCATGCAAAATTTATTTGCAAATTTTTCTATTTTTCTAGAGCTTTCTTGAGTTGCTATAGTAAAGAAATGAAAGAAAAATAAATAAATGCATGAAAAGACATAATGAAGTGATATTTTGGTGGAGACTTCTACACATTTTCTCACCCTCTTCTTTCTCTCCCTCACCTCCAAAAAAATGGCCGGCCTCACCCCCCATGGTAGCCCCCATTTTCCTCATTTTATTTTGCTCCAAAATTCATCAAAAATCCTTTAAAAATTCAATTAAAAATCCACAAAATCCTATTTATTTCCTACCCTTTATTCCTTGCTCATTTTTATATGGAATTTGGAGATGGAAAGCATGAATTTTGGAGGCTCATTTTCTTGTTTGGATTTCATATTTTGGAGGTATAAATTTCCTTCTTTTGTTTATTTGTTATTAGATGTTTCTTTTAAGCATGTTTAGATTTAATGAATTAATTCTATGTTCAATTTTTAAAATTCAAGTTAGGGTTTGTAAATTAAAGTTATGATTTTTATTAATTAATTAGGGTTATAATAGTTAGTTTAACACTTTTAGAATTGGAAAATCTTGTATGGTTGCTGAATTGTAAATTTTTCATTTAATATTGTTTAAATTAGGAATTTTGCTAACTAGGTTTCTATAAAACATAATTTTTGGTGAAATAAAATTTCAATTAATATTTGTAACACTAGATTGTGGTCTTAATAAGGGTATTAACTTGTTGGTGGAATGGAAACTTAAATTGATTCCTAGTTTCTATTGATAATTGATAAATTGTGATAAAAATTGCTATTTTGTAAACTAGATTTTAGAAATTCCTAAATAAATGAGATTAAAAATATAATTTATGGTTTCATTAAATAATTATCATCATGAATTGTGGTTTAATACATTAATTCATGCAAAATCACGTTTTTTGGTGGAATTGTGGTATTTTGCTTGAAAAATGTTGAAAATTGTTAAAGGTTGCAAACTAGAAATTTCAAATTAATACAAATTTGTGTAATAAAAATATAGTAACGGTTTGTATAGTCTAGTTATGCTATTTAATGAGTTTTATGACCATTGGTTTCATTTAAATGTCAAGTTTTGATGAAAAACGGTAAATTAGCATTTTCGGGTTTTACGAAATTGGACGGTTTAATGGATTTTAGGGTTTCGATGGATTTAATCATGTTTTATAATATAAGTAATGTGTTTTAAAACTACGAGTTATTTGTTGATGTTTATCTCGATCCATCGGAGTTTATACGCCGATATCGAGCGATATTTGGTTCTTTTGCGTGGACGGGACATAGGTTTTAACCTATGCTTGTTCCCTGTATCGTTTGACTTTTGTATGTGATCCAGTTTATGATACTATTTATAAGTTTGCGTTTAGGTACCCCTCACGTGGACTGCGGACGATGAAGAGGAGGATGGCGACACCGTCTTCGGCAGACATGGACCAGGTGAGTAGATGCATATCTACGGGGGGAAGTCGGGTGGATGGCGTTTAGCACCCCCGCAACGTAGAATAGGAATAGTACTTATTGATATTAGGAAACCAGATGTGACCCTAGATTCTTAATGGGTAGGGCCCTAGTAATGACCCTAGGCTGGACTAGACTGATTTAGGAATACATATCAGAAGATGAATACCTTGGAAGAGGTTCGTAGGTTTCAGGTAGAAACACACACGCACACACTGAAACACGACATGGTGTATACGTGCATGTGTGTGTGTGTATATAGGACGAGGTATAGGTATATATATATACAACACGTATATGGGATTCATTGATGTGATATGATATCTGAGGTATGATGAAATAGTATAACTGGGATTGATGCCGTGATTCTTGGCTATACAGTCGTATTAAGTGTTAGCGGATCATTAGAGAATGAGATAATGAACATGTATACTTAAATTATAATGGGTGGTGATGATATTGAGGTACATGGGACTCTAAAATAGTACCCGGACTGTAACTTGTGATTGATCACGATATGGGATATGTATGACTTGATTTCGATTTCATATAGGTGTGACCTGATGTCGATATCATATAGGTGTGACTTGATGACAATATGATATCAGTATGACTTAATCATAATATGATACATATGACATGATATTTCTGAGGATAAACTAATAATGCATTTTATGATGGCAATGATATATGATTGATGTATGCGATTACAGTTTAGCACCTTGATCATGAGATGTGTTGACGATGACATTATACGAATGATGAGACACCTAGGAGATACTTGACCCGTACCCCGATATTGGGATACCGTACGATGGATTTTACCGTACGAGACATAGATAGGATGATTGATCCGCACTCTTGATTCGAGGAAGCCGTACTACGTACGTGACACTATTGAGGCTGGATCGCCGACTATTAGAAATATTGATTCAGACCTTAGGTAGACTCTTGTTTCTTATTGACTAGTTTCTTAGGTTTAGTTCCTTAGGAGGTTAGATGGACACTAGTTTAGGTTTGATTCATATAGTGGTAGTTGTACTCGTATATCGCAGAGGAGTGGATAATGCACATCTGTCTTTACATTCATACTGTAATCATCATGGTGCATGTTCTTACATATGTTGCTATAATCAGTATAAACCATACCTGTTAGGACACCAGCACCATTACCGATGATGCGCATATTCCACGCACACTTATTTGCCGGCTCATACGCATCATCATCGGTAATTGCCATGTCACGTACACTTTAGATCATATTGTCTTTTATGGATAGAATCAGTTAACAACTAGACCGATATAATATTGTGATTATTCTCTGATGTTAGTATAGACATGATATTTATTACTTAGACATTCATGCATTCATATTTTCATGTTATCATGCAGTATTATGGGCATATGCCGACACTTATCATTTACTTACTCATGATTTTGAGATTTGGATTTCTATGAGATTTCTGGATTTTGGGGAAAACCGCAAGAATATATAAAAACTTCTCTCTCTCCTCCTCTCTTTTTAAAATATAAGATGCGGTTTTCTCGTGATGTATGTGTCCTCCACCATGAGATTTCATGTTTTCTGATGGATTTTGAGACCCGATTCGAGCAGTGGATGAACCGTCTCGGGTACATGGCGGGCCCGGTATGGTACCCCGGGGCAAGAAGATCGAGTTGTAGACGATGAGCCTGGCAGGGGAAGGCTACCTACCGATGATGTCTGGCGCGGCGAATATCCGGAGGATACCGACCGTTGTCGTGAGATTTGATGATATGGGCCGATCCGGACTGACGGAGCCCGAGGTATTGAGACTATGAGACTTGAGATTTACATGTTAGTGTCGATACTTGACACGGATTTCCATGGATTTCATTGTTGAGATTTCAGATTTCTATACACATTTTACTATGATAACAGCTAAAGATTTCTTATACAAATATCTGGATTTCAGAATTGATTATTTTATATTCATGGTGCATGCATATCCATTCATATGACATAGTATTATATGAGGCACTGACACGAGCACGGAGTATCTGCATTTACACGTAGTTATACCCGCTATTACTAGATGATTAGGATATTATAGTGTATTATTATGACCTAGAATTGCGTCGTGCATTCGATTTCTTTTCGTAGATGTCTTCTACTCACGAGTTGGCAACTCACCCCCGTTGTGCCAAATTTTATTACAGGTTCGATGTACAAGTTTCCCTGGCAGCTTACTGGCACATCTTTTCTTCAGGGTGATTTGCACGGTAGGTTGGTGTCGGGACCCGGTTCTTGCTCACGGAACAAAGTGCCACACGGAACAAAGTGCCACGCTAAGTGTCGTGTTAAGTGGGCGGGGGCCACCTCTTGAATCCGTGGGGGCCACCTCTTGAGTCCGTGGGACCCACTGTAGAACAATAGGGAATCTTCGGAATACATTCCGAAAGGGGACAGATCTATACTATAAATGGAATGATACCACTCTTCAATACAGAGGCGCCTTTTAAGTGAACCGGCACTACAGGAGCTTGAGAACTCCATAGTTAAGCGTGCTCGAGCCAGGGAAGTTCCGGGATGGGTGACCTCCTGGGAAGTGGCCCCTGGTCGGGTCCGGTTCACCCCGAAGGACAAAACCGTGCGGTTTCGGCCAGAGCGGACAATACTCTCTGTATTGGGGGTGGGGCGTGACAAAATGGTATCAGAGCTGGTTCCTCAATAGTAGGTCTGTGGTTCGAGGACGAACCATTGTTCAAAGGTGGGGAGAATGTCGGGACCCGGTTCTTGCTCACGGAACAAAGTGCCACACGGAACAAAGTGCCACGCCAAGTGTCATATTAAGTGGACGGGGGCCACCTCTTGAATCCGTGGGGGCCACCTCTTGAGTCCGTGGGACCCACTGTAGAACAATAGGGAATCTTCGGAATACATTCCGAAAGGGGACAGATCTGTACTATAAATGGAATGATACCACTCTTCAATACAGAGGCGCCTTTTAAGTGAACCGGCACTACAGGAGCTTGAGAACTCCGTAGTTAAGCGTGCTCGAGCCAGGGAAGTTCCGGGATGGGTGACCTCCTGGGAAGTGGCCCCTGGTCGGGTCCGGTTCGTCCCGAAGGACAAAACCGTGCGGTTTCGGCCAGAGCGGACAATACTCTCTGTATTGGTGGTGGTGCGTGACAAAATGGTATCAGAGCTGGTTCCTCAATAGTAGGTCTGTGGTTCGAGGACGAACCATTGTTCAAAGGTGGGGAGAATGTCGGGACCCGGTTCTTGCTCACGGAACAAAGTGCCACACGGAACAAAGTGCCACGCCAAGTGTCGTGTTAAGTGGGCGGGGGCCACCTCTTGAATCCGTAAGGGCCACCTCTTGAGTCCGTGGACCCACCCTAGAACAATAGGGAATCTTCGGAATACATTCCGAAAGGGGACAGATCTGTACTATAAATGGAATGATACCACTCTTCAATACAGAGGCGCCTTTTAAGTGAACCGGCACTACAGGAGCTTGAGAACTCCGTAGTTAAGCGTGCTCGAGCCAGGGAAGTTCCGGGATGGGTGACCTCCTGGGAAGTGGCCCCTGGTCGGGTCCGGTTCGCCCCGAAGGACAAAACCGTGCGGTTTCGGCCAGAGCGGACAATACTCTCTGTATTGGGGGTGGGGCGTGACATGGTTTAGTTGGTATCAGAGACAGGTTTTGCGTCGATTGGGATTGCAGTTTTCCGTGTAGAGCTTGACAATCTAAGACATGCCTCAGTCTAGATTGTAAACTTGATATTCTTGATCCATATTCACATCCACATCGTGTGTTCAGCTATCCATTCGCTAGGGTTTCAGGTGACTTGGCAAAGTTTCGTGGTGGTAATGGTGAACTACATCACGATTACACTACCACACTCTGTTTCAGTGACTTAAAATCATATAGTTGATTCTCCACTTGTAATAAATTCATCACCTCTGATATTCTTGAATCTTTGTCCTATCCATATTACATTTTGATTCGTTCAGCTTTTGGCTTATATCATTCTCAAAATCATTGTTTCAGGATCATGTCTTCCAACGACTCTTCGTCTATATCCGCTCCCCAGAATCAGACCATTGAGATTCTGAGTATACTGCAAGGTCTAAAGGAAGCCCAGGAGCGAACAAACGACTTGTTGGCTGAAGGACTGAGAAGACAGGTGAATCAGGCACCAGCGGGAGTCTCCAATCATAAAGGGATCCCCGTTAGACGAGGAAAAGAGAAGAAGATGAAGCGCCAATTTGTTTCTCCGCGACAGAAGAAGCAGAAGACCCCATGTTGTGGGTACTGTAAGAGGCGAGGACATCTTCAGAGGGATTGTCGCCGCGCCCAAGGGAAATGTCTGATTTGTGGATCCGGCGAACATCTCATTAACGGTTGCCCAGAAAGGAAGGGACTACAAGGAGGAAACTCGTCCACACTCCCCACATCTGCCAAGTGAGGATTATCGCGTAGTTCGGACTTCGACGATAAGGCGGACCTAACGCAGGATTCAACTCACGCGACGAGAATGCAACGTTATAGTAGTCGAAAAAGGATTTTTCATGTTATCTATTTTTCAGTAATAATGTTGTCATCTTCTTATGAATATTTCTTTCAGTTGAAATCTTGTATCCGCTGAACTCTTGATTGAATGCAATAAAACTTGAATCATAAAATATGTATCATTCTCTTGTCATTTCCCTTGTTCTTACTGTTCATTAGCAAAATATTTTAATCTTGATTTTTCAGTTTCCTGCCACCGCATATCTTCCTATGCTTCGTACACTTAGCTATTCTTCTTAATGTATTCCACTGCCTAATCATGATTCTTTCTTTCAGGCTATGGCTCACCCTGGAGCAGCGCCGCATCTAGATGAGGATGCACAGTCTTGCGTTTCCTTAGACCGCGCGCTGATGAGTTCTGACGACGAGATCAACGGTCCCCAAGTCAACTTCGGAAACAACGATTCAGAGGATGAAAGAGTAGCCGCCCCAGAGTTTAACGCGTTAGCTGATTCCGACGAAGAAGGAGATCCTGAAGAGAACCCTATAGAGGAAGACCCGATAGAGGAAGATCCCGATGAAGACCCGATAGAAGAAAATCCAGTGGAGGAGGATCCCGTGGAAGAAAATCCAGAAGAAGAGAATCATATGGAATCGGACCTCGATGAAGAAGCTCCATCCGAGGAAGAAAGACCAGAAGATCAAGACCCTGCTGTGGAAGAACTTCCAATGGCGATGCCCGCGAGGCGATATGGAAATGGACGCCCCTACCTGAGTGCGCGAGCCTACCGCAACCTACTGAATCTCCACAACCGCGACTGACGGAATTTCTTTTGATGTTGTCTTCTGGCCAAATAAAATGTGTATAGTTAGGGCCACTTTTCGCCTTTGGGAATGCCTTGTTTCAAATTTTCTTGAATGAAATGAATCTTCTGTATTCGTAAACCTTTTGATTATTGGTTCGCTTGATACTTGTTTATTGCCCATATCTATTTATTCTTCTGCTGAGTTCCTGACTGTCCACCCCTACTCATTGTATAGTTTTCACACTCGTTTCAATTAGAAAGTACCGCAACCTGATCCTTGGAATGAGCCACCATCCATTCTTCGCCTGTGCCTCGTTTGTAATCCTTTTGGGAGGAGAAAATTTTGGAGAAACTTCCGAGTTCGCTAACCCTTCACATCTTGATTCATATGTTGTACCGACCGCTATCCTACCCATACTTCTTCCCTTGTAGTCATTTGTTGTTCGCCCTTACTTCCTGTGCTGATCCGATCCTAATCCCCTTGATCCTCAGCCTAAAGCCGCCATACTCCGACCTTCTGAATGAGCTACCTTCCCTTGTAATCGTTACCCCAGCTAGCCCTATTCATATTGGTGATTTCTCTATTACCCCAAATATATTTAGGGACATTATTATTCAAAATTTAGTTTTCATTATTTTAAATTTATCAAAGAGTGTGTGTTATTGATTACTCTGTTTTATGTATTTTAGGTACACTATTAGTATTCTCATTTTCGGTAGCGCGACCTTACACCGCGCACATTTTGTTCCATGTTCCTTATTTTCACGATATGAGTTTTCTAAGCTATTTCAAAACGATTTGATCGATACGTTTTCCTAAAATGTTATAACCCACCGACTAATTTTCACTACCTTATTCCCGTTATTTTATTTTCGGGTTTTGTGCCCATGTTTACCAGTATAAATGGTTGTGCCTTATACCTATTATTTCTGATGGGCTACTTTTGATATACTTATTTGTACACATATTTGGGTTTCGAATTTACCTAGTACGTCTTGAATATTATTGTTCGTTACTGTTATTATTTCTATTCTCGTATAAATGTAGTTGTTTTATTAACTGTTCTTGCATTATATTTTCGACCTATCTTTTGGTATGTTCGTATTACATATATATACCTTCAAATTTATCCACCCGTTTAAAGTAAACCACTAGTGTCCAATATAGTAACTTTTCGCTTATTTATTTATAGTTTGTCGTTCTTTGAAATTTCGAGGACGAAATTTTTGTAAGGGTGGTATGATGTAATACCCAGCCCCCTTTTGTACGCTTATATTTGTATTTCTTTTCACCTATGATTTGTATTTATAATTATTGTTTATTTTAAAATTTCCCCAACCTATTTTTGTTTATTCGCTCCCCTTCCTCAAACCCAAAATCCCCACACCATAAAACTCCCTATATTTTTCCATTTTGATTTCCTTTAAATTCTCTGATCCGTTCTTTTTCCATTCCCTTATATTCTCTTTCCCAATTAAATCAAATTCCTTTTTCCTTTTTAATTTATTTGGACCAGCCCTCTTAGCAGCCCACTCCTTTCTCATCAAATTTATTCTTCATTAAATCCCACAACCCAAACTTTAATCTCCCTCAGCCCACTAAGAAAATTTTCTTAATATTTTTCCTTATAAATCATCCCCTCGGCCCGGCCCTTTCTTTTTCCTTTTTCTATTTAATTCTGGCCCACGTTCCCTCGCAGCCCAAACTGTTTTCAGTTAAAAATTAATTGATTTTTTTTAAACTCGGCCCAGCCCACTCGTCGGCCCGCTTCTGTACTTCTCCCCAACGTCTCTCCTTTTTTCGCGCGCACGTTCCTTCGCCGCGTTCCTCGCCTCCTCCGACGCCCGCGCTCGCGCACGTTACACTCACGACGCGCGCCTTGTTGCCTACTCGCGATCACCCCCCTTGTTGCACTCTCATCGCATTCTTCCTCTCCCTCGTTCTCCTTCCTCCTCTCTTTTCTCCCGCTACCCATCACCGGCCACCTTCCTCCATCACCATCGCCTCGTCCCCAACCTCATCGTACCTTCAACTCGACAACTCCTCCTCCTACAACTCCGCTCATCGCCCCTGCCGAGCACCCCTGCACACCAACCCGTTGCCATCTCCACCGCCGGCGTTCATCCCACCACTTCGCTCGCCCCGACGGCGACAACCACGACCTCGCTTCCTCTCTCCATCCTCCACCCTCGCTCACATCGCCGCCGGCACCTCCACAGAGCCCCTGCATCCGAGCTCGACCACCCCTGCCCGACGCCGGCGAGCTCCTCGTCTCATCGTCGACCGCCCCTTCATCATCATCATCATCATCATCATCATCATCCTCAGTTCTCTTTCTCTCTCTCTTTCCTCCTCACTGTCTCTCTCCCCCTGCATTCTCTCTCTCTCAGTACTCTCTCTTTCTCTCTCACTTCTCTCAGCTCTCTCTCTCTCTATTCTCTCCCTCTCTTTCTCAGTCTATCCTCTCTCTCTCTGCCTACTCTCTCTCTCTCTTTCTCTCTCATTTCCCTCTCTCTCTCTGCCTACTCTCTCTCTCTCTCATTTCTCTCTCTCTCTCTAGCACTCTCTCTCTCTCCCTCTCTAAACCTCACCCCTTTCCATTCTCTATCGACCAACACCACCACACGACATTGCCCGAGCCCGCAGACACCCCGACGACGCCCGAGCCCCCACTGGACGTGAACAGACCCGAGCTCACCCGGAGCCGTAGCCGTCGCGGTGCTAGCTCGTCGCGCGCCCGTACTGTACCTCACTGCCGTGCACTCCCAGGCAAGTTTTTACTTGCTTACATGCTATTTACTTATTGTACAATCACTAAATTCACAGATTATAAAGTTACAAATTTAAACCAATTATGTGACATACCTGTTCGACGCGTGTTCCCAAAGAAAATACTTTTCTAAATTGACGGAACTGGATTAATTACTTTGGCCCTTGCTGTGATGAGTACCTTATGCAAGTTTCGCTGGAAAATATGATCGTTAACGACTAAAACAACTACCCCCAAGTTTAATCGTAAAACTGTAATTTTATTGTACCTGAAAACCGTTAAATTCACCATAAATCATATACATACTAGAATGGTGCGTTCGAGGGCTCAAATCGAAGCCGACGCGACAAACTTTAACCCTGTACTAGTTTCCAGACATTCCTGTACTTAAACCGTGATGAAAATTTGATCGGAGAGCGACTCTGGACTGCAGTCCAGAGCAACTTCAATTGTTGCTTGCTGTTCCGTAATGGGTACCACAGGATTTCCTTAATCGTAGGTTGCGGAACTCTGCTGTTTACTGTAGGTGAACCTGTTAGCTAGACAACACAATTAATTTCATTCTGTTTCGTTACCGTTTGATATTTAATCTGCAATTTAATTGATCGGGACGCATAACAGTCCCAGCAGAATCAGAACTGACATATTATTGTTAAATAGAGTATAACTCCTGACGTGCAGACGCGATCGAAGATCCGTCTATTGCGTTGAAAACCTTACTGAAAACCCTAGATTTCATCCAACTGTAGAGTCGCTAAAATCTGATCCCAACTGGGATTAAAATGCGTTGCGAAACGGACTTCTGATTCTGAAACCAGATTTCCAGCCGCGAGCGCTTAAAATGAAATGGTTATAATTAATGATTCTGGAACCCGATTGGCTTGAAACTAAATTAGATGGATAGCTAACTGAACACACTAATTATCACCTGTTTATCATTTTGCTAAACTGTACACGTACATTCCATGATAAATCGTGCAAGTGATAAAATACTGTTTCATAACATCCTAATCATGCTTATATACTGTTCATGCATCATATCATACCTATATCATTGCAGTGATAACCTAGTGATATCGTGCATTCACCCAGTGTTAGATTTTAGTGATAATTGTGGCAAGTACGTCAGTGCTCGTGTATCCGTGAATAAGTGAAAGTGATACGTACTTGTACACAATCAGTGACCCTATTATCTTATTGCATTGTCGACGTCTGTGGGATGCGTGTACGTGTGACTATAAGTGGAATGGGACATTTATGGAAGCGTTTGCACGGGTGTCACAGATAAGACACCAGACACTGCCATTTATCTTAAGTATTAGTCGGGACGTGCTTGATGGAGGTCCTGCCTCCAGTTCTCGCGCAGACTTGTCACGGATCGATTAGTATTTAGGGTTATGGTTAGCGTTTGATGTAGACTACGGGGTGTGGGGTAGTTTAAGTATGAGTTCAACAGAATCTCGGGAGTCCCATGCCGGCTTATATATTTAGGGAGTTATATGGAGATTTACAGGGTATGTGATATACACCGTGATATACATGTTACATGTTGGGCCCGTGGTCCCTTGCCCTCGGGTTCTACCCTTAGGTGGAGGACACTCGCGAGTGGTTGACTCTCACACTTGGACTGACGATAGGCTTAGTGACCTGTACAGTGAGACTTAGAGACTGATAGAGTTACTGGCATTTATATACCTTATATACTGTGTTGACATACGTGACATATCGTCATACTGCTTTACTGCTCCGCTGCATTGATTACTGCACATTCATATTCATGCTGTTATTCATATCTATTACCACTGTTAGAACTGTCACTTAATTTTATATATAATATATTGCTATTGTATCGCTCTGACGACCTGAGTATGCATGCTCAGTGTGAGGAGAAGATTTAGCCTGGACCAGAACTAGACGTGCATCACAGACTCCTTGACTTGCCATCCCGAGTTACATTTGTTTGCTTTTCCCGCAGGTCAGTTCTTTACATTGTTTCTTTCAGTTACTGCATTTCTCATAACCTGCGCATCATTTACTGTTTACCATGAAAAACTAGAAGCCGAAGTGTGACTACGGCAGGACTTTTCCTTGACCGTAGGAGCATGGCTGGCCTTGTCTACCCCTCGCATTCCGTATTTTGGGAAGCGGGGCGTGACAGTTGGTTCACTTGTATCTGAACCACCATTGTATTTTTATTCTTTCATTTGTATCTAGAAAGCTCCATCAACCAAACTTGTATTACTTGATAAGTTTATTGGACCGGTATTTTTTTTTTATTTCGACCTTAGAGTCGCGCATATATTATTCTGATATGGTGGTTTTGTTTTCTTTGAGTTTTGAGCCTCGTCCTTTGGCGTTGTATATTATTATGCTTGTTGTGGTTGTTTCCGCCTGCTGGCGTTGATGCTAGCTCCCGTTGGGGATGCTTTTTATTGTTTATGTATATTATACTTGTTGTACCCATTTGGGGGCCAGTTTTTATAGAGGAGACTCTGCCGAAATTTTTGAGAAAATTTGCTGATGTTTTAAACTTGTTCCTTCATGTTTTCTTTTACTGCTTCTTCTTCTTTTTCATGGTTTAGATTTCTGGGTTTCGGCTTACTTAGGTTACGTTGCGCCTCTAGACGTTTCGTAATCTAAGTGCCGGTCACGTTCCGTACTTTCGGGTCGTGACAAAATCAGTGAGAGTTTAGCGGACAAACTGATCAAAATACGGGGATTCAAACAACTCTTGGTATCCGCATGAAGGAAACAAGTGCTGATTAAAACACCCAACAGATTCAAGTTTGAGCAATTAAGGGGGGATCCTTAAAAAGGATTTTCATTTAATAAGAGACTCCTCGAGTCAGGGAGTTAAACTCCTCGAGAGCAACGCTCTGCAAACAGGAGTGACACCTGTCAAAATCAATTATGAAGGGAACAGAATTCCCCAAAAATCCTAAAGAGCTTGCTCTATAAAAGTGATAGAATAACCCATCAGAAAACTTAAAATAAAATTTTTAATGAATTAAAATTCCATGATCTTCAAGATCCATGAACAAAGTCTTAAGAGTTCTTTATGAAAGATTAATAAATCTACATGATTTGAAAAGAGCAAAGCTCTGTTAATGGGATGAGAAATCTATGTTTTCAAGAGAGCAAAACTCTGTTAATAAAATCCTAAAAAAGGTTTTGTTTAGATCGAAAATCTATGAAGAGCAAAAGCTCTGTTAATGGGTGAAACCCTAGATTATTAAATAATCCTTTAAAAAATTTAATTTTTATCTAAATTTTGACATAGTTATGTCCTTAAGAAAGTTCTTAAAATAAAGAGCTATGCTCTGAAGGAGAATAAAAATTCTCAGAAAGAAAGAAGATGAACAGAAATCATCTCAAGGGCCAAAGGTCCTATTTATAGATGTTGAGAGCCGTTTCAACTTCTGAGTTGATCCAATGGCAGCGATACTGCCACTGCTGCACTCATGTGTGGGCCATGTAAGCACAACGGTGGGGGGGAATTTGTTTCCCCCAATTAGAGCAAAACTCTGTTCAAAATTTCAAATTTTAAAATGAAGCGGCGCTTCATAGCAGCGCTGCACTCCAAGCAGCGCACCACGTGCAAAGCACGTGTGCTCTAGCGTTAAGAGCGCTGCACTCTAAGCAGCGCACCACGTATAAAGCACAAGTGCGCTAGCGCTGGAACTAAAAGCTCCCCACCGTCAGATCAAAGATCCAATAAAGATGATAAATCATCAATTAACCAGAATAAAATTCTGTTAAGGAAAGATTTCTCAAAATCTTTCCAAATAAGAAGATTGTGCTCTGTAAATCAGAGCACCGTTGGATCAATGATACAAAGGTGATTAAAAATCACCAAAATTACAGAATAAATTCTGTATGGGAAAATTTCTCAATTTTGTTAAAAACAAGAAGATTGCCTTCTGTAAATCAGAAACCCTTAGATCAAAGATCCAACGATGGGAAAATCCCCAAATCAATTTGAGAAAAAATCTCCTTAACTAATTGAACAAATCAGCCTTGCCTTATGTAAAGGCCCCAAGACTTCAAGTCTCATATAGAGGAACCCCCTATAAACTTTGAAAAATCTCAGAAACAAGAGCAAGCTCTCGGAAGAAGAAGATTTTCTTCAAGGTAAAAAGAATAGAAAGACGAAATCGTCTCATATAAAAAAAGAATTTACTTCTGTTTTCTAAGATCATAGATTTATAAGACAAAGGTCTTTCACAAAGAGATCAAAGGATCTCATCATAAAAAAATAATAATAAGAAGAACATAATTCTTCTCACAGATCATAGATCTATAAGACTAAGCTCTTTTACAAAAAGAGATCATGAACATCTCATTATAAAAGAGGGGGGAGAATAATTCAGTTCCCTTAGAATCACAGGTCCATAAAGGTAAAACCTTTCATCAAAATAAGAGATTGAAATATCTCCTATAAAATAAGAATTTTGTTCTTAGAAACTTGAGACAAAGTCTCTTATAAGAGAGAATTTAATTCTCAGAGCGCAGAACTGATCAAAATTGCATAAAAGAAGAGCCTTAGCTCTCCAAATTTAAAGAAGCGCTCTACGCTCAAGACTGGCGCACAGCACCAAGCGCGCCACGTGCTCCTCACATGTGCGCTAGTTAACTGAAGAGCCTTAGTGCTCCTAATTTAAAATAGCTTCAGCGCTCCACATCTAGCGCAAAGCGCTACAGAGCCTTAGCGCTCCTAATCTAAAATAGCCTTAGCGCTCCAAATTTAAAGAAGCGCTCTGCGCTCAAGACTGACGCACAGCGCCAAGCGCACCACGTGATCCTCACGTGTGCGCTACCTAGCAGAAGCGCTCTGCGCTCAAGACTAGCGCACAACGCCAAGCGCGCCACGTGCTCCTCACGTGTGCGCTACCCAGCAGAAGCGCTCTGCGTTCTTTGACTTGCGCAAAGCGCCAAGCGCGCCACGTGCTCCTCACGTGTGCGCTAAAAAGAACATAAATTGTTCTATAAATAAAGCCCAGAGCTATGATGAATGCTCAGCATTCAATAAAAGACAGAAAGGCTATCATAACCCAAATCAATGCTCAGCATTGTCAAATGTCTAACATTTTAATTGAATGGGCCGAGCCCAAGTTAGCCATGAACCCTTCATTCAGATTAATCGAGCTTATATGCTCATAAATCTCAGATCTTAGTCCCAATTGGACTACAGATCTCCCAACCAAAATTGGTTCGAGAGTACATCTCTTCACTCCTCTGATATTGGTCCCGACAATCAGACATTCCATGGACTGTGGGGTCCTTAAACCCATGGACTATGATGTCCTTAACCTTGGACTGTGGGGTCCTTAAACCCATGGACTATGATGTCCTTAATCTCGGACTGTGGGTTCCTTAAGCCCATGGACTATGATGTCCTTAACCTTGGACTGTAATGTCCTTAAACTAACAATGGACCGCAACATTCCTAAACTAAATAATAGAGTCCAAATGCTCTTTGTTGGATCTAAACGATCCCGTTAAGTTGATCTTAGTCTGAAATTAGACTAACGTATCCTTAACATACGTTTAAGTTGATTTTAGTCTCAAATGAGACTAACGTATCCTTAAACACAACCCCAAACCCAAATCTAAGAAAATACGGATTTGGACTAATCCACACCCTACGGGCGACAACATAAATTAGTCTTCGTATACAATCCACGAGCAACCAAAAACAAAACAAACACATAAGACACGAAGTGACCATCAGGAGAAGGAGAAAGTGGTTACCGCGATGCGGTAGCGTAATTAACTGCAGGGGTTTGCGCTTGCAGGGAAGAGCGTCCCCACAATCAAAAACCCCTCAAGTAAGGGGGATCTGACGAAGTCTGCTACAATGGCCGCATCCGTCCAAACCTTCGATACATGGTGTCATAAATCAACTTGGTATCTTCGGAGAGGTGGACGGATAGCACCTAATAGCATCTGCCCTCGAAATTCAGGCAAGATGGACCTACGTAGTCTCGTTCCTGTGTTCGGCGGAGAACAGTCACTAACTAATGCAATGTATGATCTGTGTCCCTATCGGTCTCTAAGTCACTTTTGAAATTGAGTTGTGGAAAGGATGATCATGTTTAACGAGGGTCCCATACGTACCCGAGACTACGGCCCGCTGTTGCTCGGGACATAACCCTGTCAACCGGACCGCTAGGTCCAACCTAATATATAAGAGTCGTCGTTCGAATGATCATTCTCTAAATCACTGATCTCGCTAAATACAATTTCATTTCCACTTCGATTTTCCCCTTTTTCCCCAGATTTCACTATTCATGAGTATGAGCTAGTTATGTACAAGTACGCATCAATAACACGATTTTATTCACTGTTCACTGTATGGTTCATTGTCACGAATCACTCACTATTCACTGGCGTACTTGACACAACCACACCGATACTGTACACGTTCGACAATGCAATATACACCGAGAATTAACACGAATGTTCACTATCACTAGAGATTTTGTAGTCGGGTAAAACTGTGAATCATGCCGCTAAACAGTTTATATGCAGTACAAGTCGTTATGCATCTTATGAACATAGAAAATTCGTATTAAATCATGCGTTCAGAATTAAGCAAAAGATACAAAAGTGGAAATAAGTAAACCAACATTGATTTCAAGTCCATCGGGTTTCGGGTTCGCAAGTTACAGTCGTTTTATTTTAAGTGTTCGCTGCTGGAAATTCAGTTCCTGAACTGATAGTCCATTTTGTAATACAGTTTTCACCCTGTTGGGATCAAAATTAGACGACGCTATAGTTGAACAAAATTTAGGTTTATAAATTGGGTTTCCAACGCACCATACGGATGGATAATATCCATGGTGTACTGGAAGTTATGCATTGTACAATAAAGGGGTATACGTTCTGTCCCTGTTTGGGACTGCTATATGTTCTGTTGATTTAAAATATAATTTAAATAGTAAACGACAGTAAAAACAAATGAAACCACTTTCAATGGTTAGATAACAGATTTATCTTCGCTTTGATATAGGTTTCCGCATCATAACATTTTCATACAGCAGGGTGAAAGTATTACAAAACGAGAATCGATAGCCAGTGCTGGTCTGGACTGCAGTCCAGAGTCGCACTCCGAACCAGTTTTAGTCACCTTTTTAGCATAGAAACAGATTAAAACTCTTATGGGGTTCTAGGTTGTCGAGTCGGCTTCGATATGAGCCCTCGAACGCAACATTACGATTTGTAACCAATTAACTGTGAATTTTACAAGGTTCAGGCACGGAAAATTTCAGTTCTAACGGGTCTAAATGGGAAAGACCTATCACATCATTACAGACCGTATTTTCCAGCCAAATCATAACACAACGTTCGTTATCACTCGGGCCATCATATATGATTAGTTTCCGTCAATTTAACGGGGGTTTTCAATTCGGGTTTTGCATCGAACACTTATATTATATTGGTTCGCACGAAAAGCATATATGAAATTGATTGGTAATTGAATTGAATAGGTAATATTAGAATGAAACAAGCATTATACTTGTCTGACGACGTATCGACGACGGTACGGCAGCGGCAACGGCATGATCACGACACAAGCGCGGCACGGCAACTCAACTTGGTTCGATCTCGAGTTCTCGGCAGCGACGGCTTGGTTGCTGGGGTCTTGACGGCGAGAGTGGTGGTGGTCGCTGTTGTCGGCGCTCGATGGCGAGGCAACCAGGGTGGCTGAGGTGGTCGCCGGCGACAGAGGAGGAGCTCGGTAGGGGTGCAGTGGGTTTGAGGTTGTACAGTCGAGGATCGAGAGAAGTGGAGGAGGAAGAGGGTGAGGCTGTTGGGGAGATGCGGTCGGTGTGCAGGGGGAGGTGCTCGGGTGTTGAGGTGGTCGAGGGTTTGAGAAGGAGGCGAGGGTGTTGGTGGAAGGAGGTGGTGCTGTGAAGTGGTCGTAGTCGGAGCTCGGTGGATGGGGAGAGTTTTGGTGAAGAAGGTAGTGAAGGTGATGGCGAGAGAGGCTTGGCTTCGTAGGGGAGAGAGACGAGGTCGAGAGAGGGAAGTTCGCGAGCGCACGAGAGCGAGGTCGTGGGTCGAGGAGCGGGGACGTGGTCGCAGCGAGGAGCGGGGACGTGGTCGCAGCAAGGAGCGGGGACGTGGGGACAAGCAGCGACGTAGGAAAGAAAGGAAAAGGAGCGGGAGAAAGAAAGGAAGTGGCGAAGAAGACAAACGGGTCGAGTAGCGGGGCTTGGGCCGGGTCGGGTATGGGGTTGGGCCGGTTAGGATTTTTAGTTTAGGAAAATTAGAACTTAAAATATATGCATCTAAATTCATACAAAAATATAGAGAAAATAGAAAAAATATTCAAGGGGACTTGAAAAAATATGGAAAATTTTATTTACGGAACTGGGAATTTACACAAACTATTTAGATGTCGCAGAAAACAGTTTAGATATCACATGCAATTGTTTCGATATCAGTTAAATTTGAGAGAAAATTGATAAAGAAACAAATATTTTCATTGATCTATATGAATTGCATGATTACATAAATAGTTTCTTTACAACTATTTGGATATGTATCTAACGAAAAAATAACAAATATAATCAAATAAAAACAAATAGAAAACAAAAAAAATCAAATCCTCAACCATATGATATTCTATCAATCGACAATCATATTTTCAACATATCAAATCTTCAACAATATTGTTGGCAATTTTTTAGATATCGCAGGAAATTAGATATAGCAAGCAACTACTAGTTATCATAGCTTGACAACCAAAAAAAAATTTAAGGGGATTTGACTACCATTTTGAGGCCAAGGGTTTTTGACATCGGAAAGCGGCGATTGGTTTTTTTTTTTCCCCACAATTTACGCTTTTATCTATCATCATATTAAGTTATTTTATCTGGTAAAGAAAATATTTTGTTTTTTAAGTTATCATCAACTATGAAGCCAAGTTTGTATACTTGAACAATTGGTTAGCTTGTGCTTTTGATTCCCTAATATTAAATTGCTTTCATTAAGTTGGATAAAAGCATGGCATATATAAAAAATTAATATATATGCTCTTGGGAATCTTATTTTTATATCAATTTTTTTGGCAGTATTATTTTGATATCAATTGGTTGATCCTTGGCACTTCATTTGGTACTTATTAATTAGGTACTTAGCAGCATAACAACTTCTTAATCAATGATTATCCTAAAAGTTTTTGTGGATAAGATTGCAGTGCATTAGGTGAACAACTGTAACACTTGTAGCGCTTGGCACTAATCAATTGAGTTGCATTGAGTTTAGTTTTTTAATAGTATTGAATTTCCTTCAATAGGGTGAAGTTTTTATTCGTCCATAGATGTTATGTTTTCTGGTTATACATCAATATATCGTACAATCCAATGGCTTAAATTTCAGATAAAATGGTTATTCATATAGACCGTTCAAGTGTTAAAAAATAACATCATAAACTAATGATGAAACTTACCAAGGGAGGGCTTTTTATTATTATTTTAGGAACCGATCAATAAAGGTTGATATGATAGATCAACCTATACGATCAATTGCCGCTAAGCAATTTCTATTATCCCGTATGGTTTTTGGTTCCTATTTTGATGCAGTACGTGAGATATAGATGGAAATAATAGTCTATATTATCATGCTTTACATATAATGATCTTTCAAAATATTTCGTTACACCGATTAAGTCCCATCTTAAATATTGAACATGCAGCCCAATCTGCTTGTATTTTGAATAGAGATAAGATTAGACATGTTGAAACATTAAACCATATGTGTAATCATGGATAAAAGCTAAATAAAAGGTAAGATATACTATTTTTAAACCCCATTGGGTATGATTTACAACATTTTATTTCCAAACTGCAGCCTCATTATAAATAATGACAACACTGCAGCCTCTTTTTGATTACTGCTACTTCTTATGGTAAGCATCTTTCCTTTTGCATGGAACCATCTCCTCTTTCAAAAATTCTAAGCAGAAATCAGATACGAAACGCTCCGCTAAAACTCCTGTTAAATCTCTTGATGATTATGATGATAATCATATCATGAGTGTTGCTATTTCTTGCGGCATTATTACTAAGGATGGAAATGCTATTAATAGTATTCGTCTATTAGATAAGAACAGAAATAAGAGAGGATCTTTATTGTCTTCTAAGCCAGAATCTGCAATGCTTTCAACATAGCGGACACCAACGTTTTGAAATAAATTGCAGCACGTTTTATTTTTTGTTTGTATTTTTAAATGGTGTATCGAGCATTTTTATTGTAAGCTACGTGTAGAGCTTATATTTTTTGGTTGCATTTGTACAAAGGATAATGACAATGATCCTTCCACAAATAAATTCATAAGATATTAGTTCAAACACCAGCGTTTACCTCGATGCATCGTATGTTTTGCCTTGTAATTATTTTATTTTATTCTGATTTATTTTATTGAGCATGACGACTTTCCCAGCTTCTTTCCCTTTTATTAAAAAATAAGGACCGCGCTTGATTGGAATGGTTGTATAATAGAAGCTTGTGATTCGAAGTAAATATTTTACTCAAGAAACAAAATAGTGATGAGGATTTATTTTTTTGAAATGAATGGTAGTTTGGGTGTCGAATTGAGTATAAATCAAACAATGGCAAGAGTTCTCACAATGATATGAGTGTGAGGATGGGCATGTCACCATACAAGTGTCATGTCACATGCTTAAATATAACTAATTGATGTATCAAGATTAGCTTTATATGATGCAAAAATAGCTTGTGATAGAATCTCATGTTTAAACTTTAAAGCACTTACATATAAGCCCAAACAAAAGTAGGGTAAGAGAAAATTAATTAATAAAATAAAAGAGGGGGGAAATAAAAGCAAGAAAGCAACTTATGTTTACTGATGTGCTCTCGGTCTCATCTCTACCAACATTTTAATTAATTAAATTTCAATTATTCCACCAACAATAGATTCCTAATTTACTTAACAATGCAAAGGAAATTGTGTCATTTGATTTAGTCGGTGGATTAAATTTTGGCCTTTTGTTATTAAAAAAACACAATATAAAATTGCAAGTGATCTACATGTAACTTTAAGACAAGCCCTCTCAATCCTAAGGTTTTCAACTCGGATTTGAATAAAAAAAATGAATGTTATCATAATTAAAAAGTTATTTTTATGGATTTAGGCCGAGAAATGAATTTACGATGCTATAGGCTATCATGTACCAGGGCCATAGAGTATCCGATATCCTTTCATTTGCCAATTGCTTGGGAAGGAACATATCAAAACATTAGATCACATTTGATGTCGCACACACGACGATCCATGCACGTCCAGCTGTCATCTTAACCATATTTCATTTCCTAACTTTGGCATGTTTCCCTGAATTCACAAGAAACAAACCACACCATGACCCAATTAATCTTTGCACAGGGTATTTCTTTTGTATTAAGGAAACATGTTGTCAATATACCAAAGGGTCAATACAGTCAACAATGAAAGCTTGAA
Organism: Agapanthus africanus; assembly: GCA_030015575.1. NCBI lineage: Eukaryota > Viridiplantae > Streptophyta > Magnoliopsida > Asparagales > Amaryllidaceae > Agapanthus > Agapanthus africanus. The sequence continues at coordinate 902,559,694 of JASDDO010000024.1, read as the reverse complement.
CAATACGAACATGTAAGAGTAACACCATTGTTATCACCAACCTAGTGACATGTCGACAAGCCGAAATATGTGATACCTCGTGCCTAGTTTTTTGACAAGACCAAGGATTCATTAGCTTTACCTAATGATAATATAATTAAGGACTAAGCTTGTGGTTATGGGAATCTACACACATCAATATTCCTCCATAAAAGTGAAAAGGCCCTATACCTTATCTTTCTCTTTCAAAAAGTCCTTTTTGGGATCTTTTCATATCATTTTCTTGGATCTCCAATATAAATTAGAAGATAGGATCATATTAGGCACAAGTTCATTGGTTGAACTTTAATTGTATTCTATAAAAAAAAGGTATTTAAGCATGAGGGCATTTGACCACATCACCATCATTCAATAATTAGGATCCAAAACTATAGTCAAATTCAAGCAACCTCAAAGGAGATAAAGATGGGAAAAATTAAGAAGCATCATGCCTTGTACTTGGCATGTTGTTTCTGTTTGGTGGGTTGGTTGGTTTAACATATCAGAGTAAAAAACATTATTGTCTTTCCTTTAATAATAATTTTAGGGAATTTAATACAAAATGAGGATTTGTATTCAAATTAAGTCAGACACCTAATAGAAAATAAATTCTAAGATAACATCGTTTCCTAGTTAACTTCTTAAATGATACATGAGCGAGCACAACTGCAGCTTAATATCAGCCCGTCTTTGAATTTGTTTGCAACGTGAGAGCGGATTGAAACTTAAGGAAGCCTGAAAGCTTTTTGTTAATACCGCAAAACTAGTTTGTATCAATGAATTGATCTTCTAAAAAGAAAAGAAAAAACCAATAATACAGAGATCCCACATATTTTAGTCTTAATATCTGAATGTAATCAATCTAAATTCATAGGTGTCTACTACCAAGGCCCATTGGGCTTGAACATCTACTCTGCTGATCTCTATTATTTCTTTTTGACCCAACAAGGCAAAAGTGCCCCCAAATGTTGTTAAAAGAAAATTTTATCCAAAAAACGGAAGAAAAGCCCAATTCCATTCCATCTTCCGTTAAGCATCCTTTCCTCTCTTCATCATATCGATCTCCGCGTCCGACGATCGGATAGCCTTTTCCTATGCCGGATCAGACTCAGCGTCCACCATCGGGCATCCTTTTTGTTCACCGGATGGGACCCCGTGCATCCACGATCGGGCATCCTTTCTGTTCGTCGGATCGGACTCCGTGAAGTCGAAACAAAAAAATTTGATTCATGGAAAATGTTGCAGCCCAGTATCGAAATGGAGACCAAAAGGGTGTAAAACTAACGTAATAACCACAAAACCAGACGACCTCTCACCTTCTTTAAAGTAAATTAGATTATTATATTCTACTTGAACAATTATGAGAGCCCATACGTTAAACTCTCGCCACTTAATTTCCATTCCTGGCTCGAAGAAATATCTCACAAAAATAGTGAAATAGAGAAATAAAAAGGTAGAAAAAAAAAAATTATTATATTTTTATCTTTTAAAAAGATGGGGATTTGGGGCGTGGCTGCTGATGGGTTGGTGGTGCTCCCGTCGCACTGCTCCGCCGCCGCAGGATTCAGATCGCCGGCGGTGGAATTCAAGCTCCTCAACACCCACTCCAAGCGCCACCTCTTCAACAAGGTACCCCCTTTTATTGCCTTTCTTTTTCTTTTTTTAAAAAAAGTCATCTTTGAATCAAATTTGTTTATGCCCAGCTTGAAAATTTCTTTCTCACGTTTAGCGATTCGTTGAAATTGAATAGGAATCTTCAGCTTCTGTTAAACGCCCACCAAGTGTTTGTATTATTGACTCTACGGCACAATTTTTTTTATAGTAAACTAAATTTAAATAATAATTATTAAAAAAAAACACTTTCAAAAATAATTAAAAAAAGAGACAATTTTTTACCGCAGGCGCCGGCTCAGCGCTGCTGGCGGCATGAAATAATTTTTTTTATGGACGCAGTTTCAAACTGCACTCATAGCATTTGTATGAGGCGCAGTTTCAAACTGCGCCCTATACATTTGTTATGGGCGCAAAAACTACGCCCTTTACATTTGTATAGGGCGCAGTTTCAAACTGCGTCCATTTTTTTTTGAAATTTTAGTAATGAATTATGGCGTTGCTACTGTTCTTTCTATCTATTTTGTTTGCGTCATTCTCGTGTATGATGTGCATGGGTGTACCATGTGTGTGTAATTTATCGTGTATGAACATGTGTTTGTTTGAGAGAGAATCAACGTTTGAATTAAAATGAATTAAAGTGTTATTTTGTAAAGAAATAATCTGGGAAAATCGGACAGCACCTTTGTAAATTTTGAATAAAATTCATGTACAAGTATAGTAAAATAATAGCATCCACAGACGGAGCTAACTCAACGGCCAAACGGCGGAGACACAATCCACGCACAATATACGACGTCCAGACGACGAAGAACAATAAGCTGAAAATAATAAACAATATAAAATAAATAACGAATTCATCACAACACAATACAACATGAACACCCATGACAATCTAACGAAGTGGTCGCACCATCCCAGGTGTCCTCTTCGCTACAGGACGTCGAGACTGTGACGATCCGACTTCGTCAGCGGCAGACGGCTAAGACGGCTCTGGCTGTGATGGTCCATACTCATACTCCTCGGGATGCTGAGACCGCGCTGTCTGTCTCCGTTTACGTCGTGCATACGTGATAGGAATGGCAGGTGTGGACACAGCTGGCAGGGGCACAGGTGGTGCAAGGACTGGTGGCGGAGGCACGGGCGGTGCAGGCACGGCCGGTGGACGAATGAATCCGTGCCTCATCATCACACTCCTGATCAGGGACTTGATATTCATAAAGCAGCTCGCTGAGTCCCTGGTGCCACCGATACCCTCATCAGCTATATCCTCCAACGCGTAAATGGTATGGATCTATATTGATGGTAAATAAAATACTGAATTTCATAAAAATAAGATTTTAGTTTTAAAAGGTTTGATATAAACTTACCAAATCTCTCTCTATCGGTCCTCGAGACGTATATAAGGTAGGCGGAGGGGCGGCTGTGATGACGATTCTGCGTGTAATCAGGAAAGGTACTGATCTATCGGTACACCTGGCTGTGTCTCATCGGCTATGTGGTGTACCCGATCGTGCCGTCGACCTACCTAAATCTGATACTCCATGAGCCAAGCATCCCGAACTAGCGCTCCACTCTGTCGCGGTGTCTACTCCACCGCGCCTGGTTTGTGCTGCCTCAAACCGAACTGGCGAAGTACACGGTCTGACACATGCATCTGAATAATATCGTTGCAGACAATCGGAGTCCGCGCACGTCAGAAGTCAGCGCCTGCCAAGCATAATGGATGCAGAGTGGCCATCAGGCCATGTGTGTACGGCGTCCACATAACTGTTGCCTCCTCCATGACATCGAACTCATTGCGGTAGAAGTGGAGGCTGCGATCTGGTGTCACATCCCATGACCAGCGCACATTCCACCTGCATAGAGATTACACACAAGTTAATATTCCAAAAAAATTGAAATTTGAAATATACGTATAGTTTCAAATACTTACTAGCATCCATATGGCCTTTGGTCATCTAAAGCAAAATGTGTCGTAATGGTCGGACGACCAATAGAGAGATATGTCCATGACTATTTCTGAAACACAATATGATAGAATTACGTTTTACGTTGAATATCAATTTAATTACGCAAAATTAGTAAAATGCGGTTTCAAGTATTGTATACTTGAATAAGCGTCAATCAGCTCCCAAAACTCTTCTGCTCCATCAACACAGCCATCCTTAGCTCGCTGTAGAGAAATGACAGAACTGCACCCCCAACGATAAAGTGGCACACTGGTCGAGATCAGCTTAAAGAGGCAGCCAGGCAAGACTAACTTTGCTCTTGCTTTTATTCGGGAACAAACGAACCCCAATTTGATGTAAAATGTAGGCTCGTGCGTGCTGCTCGATCGCCGCGGGGGTAGCATCCATGACAGGTTCAGCACTAAATGCCTTCCGCAGCCAACTCAAGTGGATGCTATTACCTCTCCTCTGCCCAACAGACGGAATCCTACCCAACAAGCTAGGACACAAGTCTAACTAATTGTGGCCGTACTCCACAACAACCACCTCTCCATCTATAGGCAGACCAAGCAGCACAGCGACGTCCTGAAGGGTGATGGTCATCTTGAAGGGTTGCCTAGCGCGACAGCAAGTTTTCTGGAGGCATCGTCCATGTCATATTTAAACTTTTGCCATTCTAGCTAGCCCTAACCCTAGAATCGATACTAGAAAACCCGACGGAACATAATGTAAACACTTTACATCTAAAGTGAACACGGAATACAACCTTTGTAGACTGATACTTCACTTCAATAGCTCCGTGTAACCTTCTCTGCGATCACAAACTCCCGGACTCTAGAGAGGCTCCCATGAAGAAACGAACAAGTTTGCATCGAAGTCTTCGAGGCCGAACATGATCTACGTCGAGGAGACACTAATCCAAGCCATCTCTTCACTAATGGTGAGATTAGTGAAGCAAATACCCTAAACTAAATGGCAAGTAGTAAGGATGATGAAGTAGGAAGTGGGCTCACTTTAGTTTTATTTTTCTCACATTAATTCTTCACTTGGAAAGAACCTAGCAAGCATTTTCTTTTGTTGAAGAAGAAGAAGAAATGAAACTCATGAGAGAGTGAGGTTAGAATTGCAACCATGGGTGAGTAAGTATCATGCCTAACTCATGTAGAGAATAAACCAAGGTCAAGGGTTAAGGTTGGGTTAACAAATATCTTAAGGAACGACAAAAGAGTGGACTTGGTCAATATTCTATAAGTTTCATCCAAGCTTGAAACATTGACTAAGTCTTCACTATTTTGTGATAACTTAAGTGATAAATATCAAACCCTAGCTTTAACCCTAGCATGGTATAAGTCTTATACATTCATGTTGCAAGTGTAACCTAGCATGACACAACAATATATATCACATATATATTTTGTGTGCAAATAGAAAACAATACATATATCACATATATGTAAAGTGTATCAAATGTGAAAAGAAATCTTAAGTGAGCTAATACTAGTTAATGTAATGTAATATATCAAATATATAATTATACATTAAATTATCAAATCAACACTTGATTTAATAATCCAGTTATATCACATATAACCGACTAATATCAAATGTAATATCTTATCGAATCAACACTTGATCCGATAACCCGGCTATATCATATATAACCAATCATGTCACACATCGCGAGAATAGAATGCGGTATCACATACACGCATTAATCTCGGTCCCGCACATATCACATATGTGCTCCTACTCCGTTTCGCTTGAGCCAGGAAACCTCTGTGTAGGACTCTAAAAACTCGTCAATACGCCGACAGTAGGTGATGATCATATCAAACACCCACAAGCCGCAAGCGGTCTGCTAAACGTAACGGCCATTCGGGTATTGAGCGATCAAAAGATCAACAAGCAGGCCTGCTCGTACTCCTGTGAATCCACTCATTAACACTACCGTACAGTCTGGTCTCTTCGTCTGATGTCGCATATCACAGCCTGGGGGTGGTATAACGTCAGACCCCAATAGCCTGATAAGTTATGCCAATGCAAGGTCCATAACGGTTCGAGAAACGACTGGTAACACTTACCAGTAAATCTCAGCAATTCTGGCCAGGGATTTCTTGTTATGGCCAATCGAGTATAGCGCAACATCAACTCCCAATACCGGGAGAGACGAAACCCCTCCTATCGCTCATTGCCTCCATGTGACTCGGGACTGTACCCAAAACCACCTTTTTGCACGATCTCTTGACCGTGGTATGGTGGAAATCAAAGTATAGTGGGAATCACACAAGACTCTATGACGATCTCGGGTCTACAGAATAACCTGTACTAATGTCACCAGAGAACTGCTATCCGACGATAGGTATAATACCATCTAGGAGTTCTCGGCGAGTCCGTTCAGTGTACCCAATCTCCACTGAGCACCCGTGTATCTTTTCTGATGTCAAACACTAGTGGATGTGTGATCATCCGTCGTCCATCTCATGAGTCGAGAAGCGTATACGCTAGTCTACTCTGGAGTATCGATACCCTGTCTCGATACTCCCACGACTAGGAACATTTGAAGGATGTACTTGGCGACTTCCCTGTCCCTACTAGTATGATCTGCATCATAATCCTGGTAGTCAAATACTCATTCTAAGGGCTTTATCAACATGCAATAGAGAGACAATAAGTGTACATGTTAAGATAAAGTGCAACAAAATAGTATACTATTATATCGAGCAAGAAAGTCCTCCTTATATATGTCCAAGCATCCACTACAATATACATCGTATGTACAGTAATGGCCTCTAGGGCATACATATAACTAACACATCTCACCAACCCTAAAAGAAAATATGCAGGCCTCTGATCTCCATTTATCTACTAAAGCCGTAATCAAGTCTCTATCCAGACGTATATACTCTAATCTGGATAGAAAATGAAAACCTGCCCGTTACAGCTTAGCCTGCACACGGGCATCTCCAGCTGGGATCCGGCTGGTCTGGACTGAGTGGTCAACGCATGTAATCACCAGATCACTCCGCCAATTACAAAAAAAGGACTTGTATCAATAACGTATAAATAACATATGTAATTAAAGAAAATAATATTACAAAGTTTTACCTGTACTGCTACAGCGTTGGCCGACCTGTGGTCAGCTTGCAAGTACAGAACACTCGTATCTATTGGTTCAGGATCCATAGGTATATCTGCACAATGAAAAAATCGAGTTATATTATCTTTGAAAAAATGAGTATGTATAACAAAGAACATATGTGTGCGCGTATGTGTGTGTAGATGTATGTTTGTTTTTTGTGTTTGGACTCGTGTGTATTTCAAAAGATAGGCAGAGATTACCAATGGCGACGTGGAGTTGGAGGATTTTTGCATCGTGTCTTGTTATGACCATACTCATTGCAGATGCTGCATCTATTTTGCCTACGTCCTCATGAATCATCCATAACACTTTTGATACGAGTAGAACGTGGTCGTTCTGCTTGTCTCCTACCGATAGACGGTAATATTATTGGACCGTTGTATGCCTCCCAATATCGGTTATTGGGTACAAAATGGAACAACGGGGTATAAGCAACTTTGTATTTGGAAACAGAATACCACTTCGAAATAAGATCGTGATGTGCAATGTTCCTCTACCCTCTGCTCGTGTGTATGCTGAAATTACATATGAACAAGGCAACTTTTGCAATTTAGGAATATTGCACGTACAACTGCAGTTTCTACCATCGATGATTATGCCGTAATTTTTTTCATCTTTATCAGTCACCTGCCATTCGGACTGATTGAACCTCACGATCCAAGCATGCCTAGCATCAATAACCCTTTTTGTTATTAATTGCTCGAACTTAGGACATAATTTTGTCGTCAAATCTTGTCTCTCATAACGTCGTGTAAAGAAGTATTAGTTCGTCCTGTAAAAAGTCTGTCCTACTAAGACCCGAATAGGCAAATATCGAAATCCTTTTAAGACCGCGTTAAAGCTTTCTGAAGTATTTATAGTCATCATGCAAAATCGCTTGCCACCATCTTTCGAAAGAGCCCATTTTTTTCATTATTTTTTAGACCACTTTCAATCCAAGTATCTGCTCTTGAACATATACGTTTAACTTCCTCTCTCAGCTCTGTATAGGTCATGTCATCTGGTGCATATGCAATTTGAAAGAACAAACTCTGCAAGGTTTTGCCATTAAATCCAGCAGTTGAGAAGCTGGCTGTGATATGTCGCATACAATAATGATGACTATGAGGTTTTGGCCATGATCTTCGTAGTGCAGTCGGAATCCCTTTCATCCGGTCAGATATGAAGGTAATGTGCATTTCCCATACCGATGGAATGTAAAGATGAATGCAAGCAATGAACCACTCCTAATTTTCAGTGGTTTCACCTCCAACTACAGCATATGTCAAAGGATAATGGCTATCATTTGCATCGGTATCGGTAGCAATGAGCAAAGTCGCTTTGTATCTGCCGTATAAGTGGGTCCCATCAATACTGAGAACGGAACGACAATAAGCGAAACCATCAATGGCCGGTTCAAATACCCAAAATGCACCGGTAAAATATCACATTCTTTCTGACATTGAAGCGTCGGTTGTTATCTTGAAAACAGTCTCGGGATAGTAGATTTGATAGCGGCAAGATATCGTGACAAATGTTCATACGAATTTTTCCAATCTCCGTATATTTTAAACAATGCCTTGTTCAACGCATTCTATGCCTTCATATAATTTATTTCAATAAATAATGTATGTTTTATAAGCACTTGAATTGTTTCTGGGGTTAAATCGACATCCGCTTTCACAAAAGTCAATATCTTGTTACATATGAATGTAGAAGTGGCATGTTTATGATTTGAATTCACTACAGGATTCACACAAGTATGATTACCCGCATACTTCTTTATCTGCCAGAATCCTGTCGGTGATTTCTTTGAGATTATATGCATGAAGCCTCCACGGGCAGTTCGCGTCTGTTTTACAAACGACGGTGTACTTGGTCGCGTTAGTCTTGATTGGTTTAAAAGAAACTCCGTGTTTAATTGACCAAACACTGACTGTCTGAATTAACTTCTTCTTATTCTCGAACAAATCACCGACCTTCAACCCATGTTCAATATCGACTGCCGAAAGCCTATCTGCTCGAAAGTTGACATTCTCCATTACCGGCTTAGATAACATATGAGTATCTGTCATGTTATCGGTAAGTGGATCTTCAAATTCAACGAAACCATTGTTAACACATGAATTAGTAAGCTACTGCCTATCATTCTCATCAGTAAGGACATGTGTAATTTGCATGCTATCTTGTGTTTAAATCTTGTCCTCATCACTAGCATCATCATCATCACTTTCATCTCCATTATGTTCCAACACCACTGGATCCGTTGCAGGTATATCGGTTGGATGTGCGGAACCAACATTGGGGACTTGCATGGTACTTGATGTTCCGGCTTCATGCCAACGAAATCCCGACCTATCGTCTGTAAACGATGTTCATCCCGTATTGTATTCCGTATTATATGACTGCATATGCTCAGTATTTTGGGCTTGGCACTGGCATGCAATTAAAACCGAAACTTGGCGGTGACATGCAATTATAATGGGACGGCGGTACATAAGAACTGCACACAAATTTATGAATACTTAGTAACTATAGCTTACCTCCATTATCAATAAATAGTGATCCATTAAATGTATATGCGGTATAAAAATATACAAGGTAATACTTATTTCGTAAACTGCCCATTCACTGGCGTCCCGCTCGATGTTCCTTCAACTATGTAACTTTGATTTATATACTGTTCATCATTGGTAGGAGACATAAATCCAGTAGAATCGGCATTCATATTGAGCATGCGTGTCATTTCTCCTTACGGGTATTGCTCGGATGCTCGAAAAGAAGTATCAGGCACTTCAGAATAAGGTTCGGGCAGTTGAGCGGACGTCAATATCTCTTTCTTTACAAACAACTCGATCGATTTCGATTCCGATGTAAGCATGACTTGTGTATCCTCATCATCGGAATTTCAATGGCGGTATATTCATGCACCGTCGGCCATTTGCATATTAAGAAGATATTGAACTCTAACAGATTAATTTTGGTAGTTTTGTACACTACTTGGCACAGTTCATTGTATGTGCTAGACTTCTTGACTCTCGTCATCTTAATTTTTCCACCGACATTCATGAATATTATTTTTTTCAATCGTTAATTGGCCACCGAAATAGAAAATTAGATGGATGTAATTATCCGCCATTTTTCCATCTGTCAGAAATATTGACGCACTTTGAGAGTTCTCATCAAACAACCTACTTATTTATTTTCATAATTATACTTAACTAATTACATGAAATTACAATAAAATCTATATTTGTAGCATGTAACAAGTTGCAAGAACTTGTATCCTATTCATTGATCCGTCATAAGTAAAATCGGGGAAAACCCCAAATATATATCCAATTTGTTCGAATTGCTTACCAATACGAAATTTTAACCAATTTTTTTAATTATTTTAAAATAAAATTAGGGTTTAGCTAACTTTCGAGATGCTCACAATGGTGATGATGATGGCGAGGATGAAGTCGATTGTTCGCACGTAAATTTCCAACTAAATCTGCACAAGCGAGAGACTGTGAGATTGAGAAAGCTGAATGAGCGAGGGAGATGAATGAGAGAGATGCCATAAGAGGCTAGGGGAAGCTCAAAAGAGGCTCGGGGAGGAGGTGGGGGAGATCGGAGGAGGGAGGTGGGTGGGGGGAAGTGAGAGATAGAGAGAGATCGAGAGAGGGAGAGAGCAGAGAGAGAAAGATTGAGAGAGAGGAGAGAGCAGAGAGAGAAAGATCGAAAGAGAGGAGAGAGAGATATCGGGTACCAAGAAAGAGAGAGCGCGCCCGAGATAGATGAGAGTGAAGTGAAGATAGAGAAATGTTAGTGGCTGTCGGATTAAATAGGGGAATGGGCGCACTTTAAAAGTGCGCCCCATTATTTTTTACTAAAATTTTTAGGGGCGCAGTACAAATGCGCTCATAACAAATGTATGGGGCGCAGTTTCAAACTGCGTCCCGTACAAAAAAAAATTATTTCACACCAGCGCCGGCGCTGACGTGACGCCTACGAGGCAAAAAGTGGTATCTTTTTGTAATTATTTTTTAAAGTGGTTTCTTTTTATAATTATTATTTAAATTTGGTTTACTATAATAAAAAATTGTCCTTGTTCGAAATTGGATTCAGTAATATATATGTTTGGAGGCTGGAGTGGGGTGATAGATAGTTATGATTTATATTGTGATTACAGGTATGAATTATGGCATGAGGTATGTCATAATGCTGTTTTTAGCGGGTTAGTTTAAAATTACATGAAACTTGACGCAGGCGGAAGTTGGTGGCGGGTAGCTTTGGCTCCATCGGACATAGTGGAGGCTGGTGATGGGTGGGCCACCGCTGCCGCTGAAAATATAAAGGGGTGCTTGAATCCACGAATAATATGGAATCTATAAGATATTGAGATAAATTCAAAATAATAATTTTACTAATCAAAGTCTTAATCGAAAAGGGTATAATAGACCTTCTTATATTAGTCTTGAAAACAAACCTAAAACTACTAGGTTCGAAATATGTTAAATGAAAATAAAAGTCTAAATTGCTAAACTAAATAAGCTTAAAATAGAATCAATCATAATTTTACCAAACCACTTTCCTAAAAAGGGAAATTAATATTGAAAATCCAATAAACCCAAAATAAAATTCATTAGAAATTTTTTTGATATATCAATCGATATCAAATAAGAATATATCAGCTAATTTGTAGATATAGCATCCAATATTTTTTTAAAACTACAATATGATGCTATGTTGATAAATCATATTGTTTCTTCTCCATTTCCGATAGATTGATCTATATCCGATATATATCGCCAATATTTCAAATACTGAAATGTTGGTGATTTGGTTTGCGGGGGTATTGCATATTGTTTCTTGACATTTGTGTCACATACATAATGAAGAAATTCACAATCAAAGCCCACTTAGACATTGAATTTGTTCACTGTTGAAATTGGAACTTCTTGTAATTTGTAAGATCATTTGCTTGATATTGCAATCCCATTGTTACATCTTAGACATAGAGAATCGGTTTAACAAGGGAATTGCAGTATCTTAAACTTCATTCACACCAACTTATGAACCCTCTTTTGGCTTATACCATTTATCTCGAGTTGTGGATCAAACTAATTCACCGACATAAATTGTTTATGGGCACAAATTGAGTTATTTGGGTCCTGGAGGATTGACGGGGCAAACTGCTAGTTTACATATGAGATATCCACCCGATTCACTATTGACGTATTTGTCCAATTGACACATCTAAAGGAATCAATGCTCGACTGTTTAATGGAGGAGTAATTTACTTCTGCCCCATAAGCACTCTACTTGAATAATAGAGTGTTTTCAAGCCTTGCATCATTTGCTTGGGCCAGCTTTGCTCCCAGAGAGCCCTTTAATACTGCGGTATAGAGGATAAAGGGTCGTCCTCCCAGAGAGCCCTCTAATGCTGGTATAGAGGATAAAGGGTCGTCCCTGAAGGGGTGCAACGAGAACTGGTGGGTGCAAGAGGTAAGCTTTGAATTTTTCGAAAGCTTATTGACACTCGTTATCCCAGATAAATGGCGCGTTCTTTTTTACTAATTTAGAGAAAGGCTAGCATTTTCCCGAGAGATTACCGATGAATATTTGAATGTAGGCCAATTTCCCTTGAAAAGAACGCAACTCTTTGAGGGTTTTGATAGTTTATGGATTTTGATGATCCTTTTATTTAGTTTTGATGATAGCTTAAATATGAATAGTTCGTTTAGTGTCACATACTTCATCTTATTTATTCCATAGACACTAAACTTGCATACACTTGATGTTTACTTTGCATATCCTATATCTTGTCTATATCGAATAATATATCAATATCAACATGCTTTACTTGTGATATATTTTTTTGATATCGATATATTATTCTCATTCATAGTTTCGATATTTCACTATTGATACACACACGTGTGCTCATTTATCTTGGTTTTCATATTCATGTGTATATATAGTATATTAATATCTTATGCTTCGAGTTTGTTTTATATCTTGATATTGATATACTATTCATGTTTGTGATATCGGAATAATGAATGTTCATGTACTTGTGTTTACATCTTGTTTATTTCATAACATATATGATATGCTTGGTCGTTGTGAGATTATTTTTCAGGATATCGGATATCTCACGACACAAGCGTTTAAAGGATGATGGAGGAAATCGAGCTTAAATGGATATATCTAATGGAGGTTGGAGATATGGACGAGAGCTTCCCAAATTGCATATCTAGCTTTGTGAGGTCAAGCTACGTAGCCGAGAAATAAGAGTTCAAGAATTCAAGCTACGAATATCTTCGAAAAGCTAGAAGCTGAAGTCCAGTTGAAGCGTCGAAGTCAAGACCAAGATTTGAAGTTCAAGAGATCGACTTCAAGACGCTAGTGAGTGGATTGGCGAGTTCCAATGTTCAAGTAAAGCCGATCGCCAAAGTTCAAGAGGTAGAGACAACAAGGATTCATGAATTCGAAAATTCATGAAACCGACATAGGATTCCTTATAAGTGCTCTATAGATTATGGTTATATCATTTAGAGCACTTGAACACTCACACACTCATGGAAAAACATTTTACATTGCATGAAACATTTGGTTTTTATCTTGCAAAGATTTTTAGTACAAAACGATTTTCATTTGAAAAGAACCAAGTTTTCTGATTTTTCTTAGAGCAGACGTCTGCCCATTATACCTACAGTCGTCTGGCTACTGTAGCTTAACATATACCAGGTTCTTACATGTTTTTTGGATTATTAACAGACGTCTACAATTCATGTTGACAGACGTCTGATGAAGAGTTTTAAAATGGCTTTTTAAACTTCAGACGTCTGCCCATTTGAACTTCATACGTCTAGTTTGCGCTCTGTGCTTTTCAATAAGGAACATAGACGTCTGATGTTATGTTTTAGCCAAAAAATTTCTTCTTCAGAGGTCTGCCTTATTTGAACTTCAGACATTTGCAGTTAAGATTTATTGAAAAATATAGCCGTTTATAACCGTTCGGGATTTGTTTTATTTGAGCCAGATCATTGCCCATCTTGTCTTCATACGTCTGCCGCTTGTTTAAACTGTCTGTCCCCACTTGATTTTGATTTGTTTTTCCTTAGGCTATAAAAGGGTTTTGAGTTAGGTTTTTCTTGGTATCACTTACTCAATTACTTGAGCTTTTCAATTGCCAATATCCAAATGATCTTGAGCCAAAAAATCCCATCCCTTGTGAGAGTTTAAAAAGATTTTCATTTGCTTATCCAATCACTCACACATAAGATTCAAGAGTTTCAACTGATTATCCATATTTACTAGAGTATTAGTTTGTATTAGTTTGAGCTTAAGAGAAACTCCTAGAGAGTATTGTGCTTATTGTAACTCTTTTCTTGTCTCTGTGTAAGGATCCTTGAGTGCAAGGGTGACTTTATAAGAAAGAAGAGTGAGAGAAGTTGTCCTTTTCTGTGTGAGAATTCTTGAGTGCAAGGGTACCTTTGTAAGAGAAGAGAGCTTGTAAAGTGAAGAGTTACTCGTGTGTCGAGCAACGTGTTGTCTCGGTGGAGACGTGTTTGGTTGCGGGTGCGTAACGTGATTGCCTCGGTGGAGACGTGTTTAGTGGAACGGGTCCGTGTGCCTAAAGAAAGTGGACTAGGGGATCTCCCGAACCACTATAAAAGCCCGCGTTTGCGTTTGCAATTTCTCTCTTGCTTTATATTGCTTATTAGCTTAGAAATTGCATGCTTATGATCTTCCGCTCTACATGTTCATTGATAAACTTGATATTGTTCTTGACTGCTATATGTTTATTGTTCACAATTGCAGACTTGCTTAGTCTTTTATCTCATTGGTATATCGTTTGCTAAGCTATTCAATTGTGATTGTGTTTCTGCAAGTGTATAATTTTTAATTTGGGCATTTCGGTAGCATATTCCTATTCACCCCCCTAGAAATACTTTCAGGTTTTAGAGGAAGGCATATCCACAATAGCTTTTATCTTGGCTGGATCAATCTCAAGACCTCTATATCTGACAATGAAACCCAAGAATTTGTGGAGGAAACTCCGAATGCACATTTAGTTGGATTCATTTTTAAATGAAATTTGCGAATATGATCAAACACAACAGATTAATGCTTTAAATAATCATATTTATTTGAAATATTTACAACAAGATCATCTACATAACATTTGCAGACATCATGTAAAAGTTCATCGAAGATTCTGGTTATTGCCCTTTGATAAGTGGCCCCAGCGTTCTTCAAATCGAAGGGCGTGACTTTATAGCAGACCCCTATCGGAGTTTTGAAAGAGGTATGTTTTTCATCATCTGGGTGCATCTTTATTTGATGGTAGCCGGAGTAACCGTCCATGAATGAGAACAGATCATAGGTTGAGGTGTTATCGATCAGTAACTCCGTAGCTGAAATTGGGAAGTCGTCTTTAAGACATGTTTTTCATCAGCTCATAGGTGGAGACCCAGCCGGGGTATTGTTCTTCACGGATGAAGTCTGCATCGATCATATTTTTAACCTCTTTCATGATGGCCTTCTTGATTTCGATGCGCATGTTGCGGTGAAGTTGTTTTACCGGCCTCTGGCTTGGCTCGATCGTGAGCTTGTGTACCTCAACTTCTCGATCCAGACTTGGCTCTTTCCCCTTCGACATCGTCTTCTGAAGTCTTGCGTTCAATAGCGAGGATTGTCATCATCGTCACTGTTTGGTATATGGAAATTCTTGATCTGTTGACAGGCTCCGGGAAGGAACTATACCGATGCGTTGTCATTCTCATATGAAAATTCTGAATCGAAACCCATGCGCAGGATTTTCTGAAGCTGTAGGCCATCTTCGGCCGAGTAGTCGCTTGTGTCGTTGGAAATATTATCCTCAAGTGGTTTTTGTCTTGAATTAGCTGACTCACCATTGAATTTCTCAAGTATTTGGCCTTCTCGAGGTATAGTTCATTGACACTGAATGAGTGAGTTTCCCTGTCGATGCTATATTCGCGATCGTTCTCTTTGTACTAAAGACACTGATGCAAGGTTGATGGGCAGTATGCTATAGTCATATAGCCATGGCCTGCCCAGTAAAGCTTTATACGCGGTATCAGAATTGATGACATGAAACTTCACTCTAGAAATGATTGGTCCCACTTGAAATTCTAGTGCAACTGACCCTAAGGCTTTCTTCGTGTTCTAGTCAAACCCTTGAATCAAGATTTTCTAGACCGTGAGATGGCTTACATCAAGAGCCAAGCTATGCAGAGTCTTCAAGGTAAACAGATTTATCGATGCCCCCGGATCCACCAGTACTCTTCTGACTGTGGTATTGTTGAAAGTCCCTGTGATATATAGGGGTCGGTTGTGTTTCGTGGTTCCCAATAACATATTTTCGTCAGAGAACACAACTCCGACAGTCCGTTTCTCGTAGCAGTTTTCTTTCATCGCTGCTTCGGCAAAGAAGGCTTGATATTCCTCGGGATTTTGCCATGCCTCGAACAACATACTTCTGAGTTCTGAAGATAGCATGAGCGCTTTGTATACGGTCATCAGTGTCGGCATCTTCTTTAAATGTGCTAGCACATTGTAGCTGGGTCTGTTATTGATGTTTGAAGCTGAGGGGATGGCACCTTCTTTCATTTCGATGGATTTGCCTTTCTCTGTCTCTATAGCTCTCCGCTTTGGATTATTGGATTTTGGGTCAGAAATGGCGGTCCCTTGATACGGGATAGTCATTTCTTTAGCTTTAGCGGCGAGAGTTTTCTCTGCCTCTTTGGCTTTTCGCTTTGAATCACCGGCCTTTGGCGAGGAGACTACGGTTCCTTGGCGAGTGATGGGTTATTTACAATTCTAACGGCATCCTTGTCCTCGCTGTCAGAGATGTGAAGCGTGTCATCTTCAGATTCGTTCTCGACGCTTATTACCTTTGCATGTTTGTGAAGGATTTGATGATCTTCGTGCTCTTCTTTGCCTTTGTGGGGTAAGAGAAGGATACGTTGAAGGTCGGTTTTCTGCTAACTTCAGCATGCGTCGTCTGAACACAATGCATTGTCTCAGTGTGTGACCATAGTTTTGGTGAAACACACAGAAGTCAGGGTTGTCTATGAGCCTTTCATCTCTGGGCATGGTAGAAATAGGGTGTTTCGCACCGACGCTGCTGAGAGCCTGGCAAATTTGTAGTAGCTCCCATCCAGCCATCGAGGTTATGGCTTGATTTTTCTGCCTCTTGGTGGGAGGGAGTAATTGAACCCTTGGTGCAATCTGGTTCTGTGATTTTGACCAGTACCTGACGTTCGAATTCTTATCGGATATCCGTGCGAAGCGACTGCATTTGTTCGCCCTTGTTGGCGTTCCGATATCCGGCATTCCAAGTCATCGATTCGATTTTCCGTATTGGTGAGTTGCTACTGAAATTGGTTCATGCGTTGACGTGCTTCGAGGACATCCTCGCGCAAGTCCCTAACTCCATCATTCGATTGATAGATTGCTTGCATGGACGCTAAGTGCATTTCATTGTCTCTCAGAGACTTTGAATAAGTAATCCGGCTTTTCCGTAGGATTCCTTTGAGGTGATGGATGTAAGGGAAGATGTCAGTCTTCCATTGGTACAGGACTTGGTGCTTCTTCAGCCCGAGGACCAGTATCAGCATTTGCATTGCTGCTTTCTGCTGGATGGTTAAGGAAGAATCGTGTCTCTGTTGAGGTTCTTCAAATTCGCCCTCACCCGTGGTTCGTTGGTTTATCCAATGGCATGTATGGACAGTGTCTGAAGAACGTGAGGAGGCATTTTGCCTTCTATTTCGAGGGGTGGCCGAGACCTGATTCTGTATAGAATCCTGTATCATTTTCCTGAACGTGCAACAACGTCTTAGGGAATGTTCTGCTCGCTGATGCAATATGCAAAAGCTAGGAGATCCCGCCAGTTCTGCTTCCCCAGGCATTCTAGGATACATGAGTTCCGTGCTCAGATTTCTGAGCAAGCAGAATGCTCTGTATAGGTCTCGATCGGTCATTGATCCGATCGCTTGACTTGCCCCCTCATATTTGGTGACTGCTGGCGTGGAAGGGGTAATGTTGCTTCTGCGCGGAGTGTTCACCCCATGTTTCGAGGAGTCTGAAGTGCCTTGACTTCTCGGGCTCTTCTGTGACCAGCTTGTGGGGTGGCTTGATCGACCCTACTGCGTTGGAACTCTAAGATCTGTCGCTACAGGTTCCCGGTCAGTACTTGCGATTCATGGGCTTGTTGTCGTAAGAAGTCGATGTCTCTGCGCATTGAGACGTTTTCTGGTAGGATTCTTCTATATTCCTCCAAAACTTCTGAGAACACCGTGTTTGTAATTTCCAAGAAAACGTTGTGCCTTTCTGACATTGCAATCAAATGAGTGATGGTTTCATTTTTGGCTCCCATTTCTCTTTGCAAGCAAGAGATATGTGCCTTGTCAGAATGTTAACCGGATCATGATGTTGTGGGCAACGAATCTTCAGGCTCTTCTTGAGGAAGAGGTTTCGATAGGACTGGACGAGTGGGAACCCCATCCTAAACTTGCCCGTTTTCGTCAACTGATCCTTCCCAGGTGAGACTTAGGGTTGGTCGTAGGTAAACTGCGCAAGGCAATGCTTTAATTATTTTCTCAGCGGGGTATTCTTCATCTTTTTCCTGCTGAGAATAGCAACTATCTCCTCGAAGTATCACACGAGAGATGTTGGCATTTTCTTGGACAGACGGAAGGTTAGATTCGGCTATCAGTTCGGTTTCTTGATGAATTTCATCAGTACCGCGTATATCTGGTGACATGGTAGGCTTGGGAGAGCCGTTTGCGACTTCGCCTGCCTCATCAGGGATATGAGCGGTGTAGCAACAGGTGTGAGTCCGTATACGCTGAGTTCGGACATCGGTTCTTAACAATGTGTTTGCCAGCAAGATTAGGCGTTGCCTCTGTCGCTCGCTCTGCTTCCTCTGGATTTGATGACTTAGAACTGTCTGGTTCGTAGAATTTCTCCTGTGTTTCTTTGTCGTCTGTTTATCATTCCAGAAACTAGGTAGGATGGAATCATGCAGTGTTATTGGGGGAAGGTATAGCGGTTTCTCTGAGGGGTTTTCGCTTTCTTCCCTTTATCTTTTTGCAAGCCGGTAGTCGGGGAAGATGCCGTCTCTGATGCCTGCTCTTTTCGAGGAATCCCGGGCATCCTTTCTAAACTCCTTTGGAGTTTTGTGGCTTTCTTCGAGATGACAACTTCCCAGGGGTCTGTTTGGACCTCTAAGACTGCGGATGTGATTAGCTCGTTTTGACCACACGTAGTTATACAGTGACTGTGTGCGGTAGGAACATCAAACTTGAATTTATCGGGCAGAATGATATTTGTACTGCTTTTCCACCCAATTTTTGAAGATAAATCAGTCATCGATAGGGTGAGATATCATACGATGATATGGGCAGTACTTTGGATTGTTCTTTTTATTGGCTTTGTCGGGATTCCTGATCTTATGCAGCTCCATCTCATGCTTCAAAGCCCAATCGAAGATGTGCTTGGCGGACTCTTTCGTGAAAGAATACTTTCTATTCATTTTTTCTTTCAAGGAGACCTTCGAACGGGTCCCTTCGGACGACTTTGTCGGTTGAGAGGCCGATTGCGCTGAGCTTGGACTAGGCAAGTCTTCATTGATGTCCACTATCAAGGACATGACCTGCTTGGGCTTTTGCTGGCTACGAGGCTTTTGGCTTCGCTCCAGCTTTTTGCATGCGTACACTCGATAGTCTTCGAGTAACGCTGGATCAGCATTTTCCAAATCCACTGCCTGCCCAAACAATGGAGCAAATGCTTTGTGTTTTGCGGAGAGGAGGAACAAACGGATTCGACATGGAATCCTACTAAGCAAAAGTTGCATTCACAGTTCCTCGGGGACCAGAGAATCGCAGCGTATGCTAGTAGTTCTCCATATTTACCTAAAATTTCAGCGGTGTTTCATCCCTTAACGGGTTCGGCATGGTGAGCCGAGTAAATGTTACCTTATCAGTGACACTGCCTCCAAACCTGCGTTTGAACTTTTCCGCAAGTTGATTGAAAGTGAGTATTGAGCCTGGCTCTAATTCAGCAAACCATTTGAATGCCATACCATGCGGGCTCTTTGGGAACCGCCGCAGCAGGATTTTATCATTTCTGGCCGAATCACCGCATGTCTCTTTAAAGTGAGCTAAATGCTGTTCAGAGCTTCCTGTTCCGTTGTACGTATTGAATGCGGGAATAGCATACCCTACGGGGTACGACATGTCGTATTCGTCCGCGTACGGTTGATTGGCTACTGGCACCATTGTTTTCTGATTCATTTTCTTCATCTGCTCGGCAATTAATCTTTGCAGAGCAGCTACGTCCATGTCAACCAGAGACGAAGGCCCTACTGTCGAGATTGCCGAGGATGAAGCAGGAGCTGCTATTGTTGGGGTAGTTGCCACCACCACTGTTTCCGCGAGTCTGGAGAGTGCCGGCGGCGGACCAGATTCCTTGAGAGGTGGAACAGTCGTCGTGCGCGGAGTAGGCGTCAGTTGAGAAGTTGGAGTCGGTTGTTCTTTCTTTGGTGTTGACGCTTCTCGCGAGATCGCGAGTTGTTGATCCTTGCAAGGTGCGTGGGTTGCCTAGCCTGCCGGAGTAGACGGCAGTTGCGTTCCTTTTCCTTGCGGATCAGGTTGTGAAGCCTTTGTTAGGCTTTGTAATTGCGCCGACATGACCTGGATGGCATTCGCCATATTGTCCATCTGTGCTCGCAGCTCGTCGATCTGATGATCTCGGTCCTTTACAGGGATATTTTCGCCCGTATCGTCGTCTCGACTTGCGGACGGTGGATTTTCATTGGTGTGAAGCGGGCTTTCATTCGCTTCATTAATTTGGGCAACCCTTTCTCAAACTGAGGGATTGAGGGGGTCTGGATTTGACGCCCTTTCTGGATTCGACGTCCCTTTTGAGGCTTACTGTCGTAGCTTATTGTGCCCGCTGCTGGACCTTTTATCCAAGCAAGCTGGAGCTCGTCCTGATCACTTGTCCAGACCATCCGACAAGTGTGGAAAATCGTGTGAACTGGAGAGGCAAGCATTGAGCTGATAGAGCAATCTCGCGCTGGACTTATAGGAGGAGTCCTTGAAAGCGGTGGGTTCATTTGTTTGAAGCAAACCCTGCTGGCCTCTGGTTTTAAGTAATCCGGAGTTGGGCTTCGATCTTGGTGCGAGGGCACATAAGCCTCGCTGGCGAGCCTGTTGAGGATCTTTCTCTTCTTCTGATAGAAGACCCAGGGAGGGACAGTTTTTTTAGGCTTTTTTCCTCACGATATGTCCCGTAGGTCTTCCAATTTGTGGTCCTCCACTTGTGAGATGGGCCAGTGGTTCGTCCATTCCTCCAGGGCTGGTTTCGCAGCTGCTGGAGGGAAGAAAATGAGTTTCTGACATATACAATCGCCATTTGCGTTGCGAGAGGATTCGCTTTTCTTGAGGTGAGGTGAGGTGGGGCAAGGCAGCCCGCCTTGAAGACAATGCCATT
Source organism: Agapanthus africanus (assembly GCA_030015575.1). Lineage (NCBI taxonomy): Eukaryota > Viridiplantae > Streptophyta > Magnoliopsida > Asparagales > Amaryllidaceae > Agapanthus > Agapanthus africanus. The sequence goes on along the minus strand of JASDDO010000024.1, from coordinate 902,538,481 downwards.
GTCTTCCTGGGGATCTTGCCGGGCCCCTAGATGATTGAAAGCCTCTCAAATACAGACTTTCGTTTGGTGCCGATACGGGGATCTGGCACCATAAACGGTTGCCTTTGTAGATAGTGGTGGTATATTTCGGCACCATCTTTCAATCCCGGACTTGTCGGATGGCCCTCCTGGATGACGAAGGGATGTCACTAGTGAACTGTTTGGGGACGAGTCCTTTCTCGAGCTAGGTCTGGGTTGGCCGCGGCTGGCCTTTGAATTGGCGGCGCCGGCTGGGCAGCCTGGCCGCTCATTCTCTGCTTTGGGAGTTGTGTACTCCCTTGTCTGGCTTACAGCGCCGGAAAGTCATTAATCGTGCCAAAAATGCACGTTTCTGGATCATACCCTGCAAGTCCTGCAGGGGACACAACAAATTGAGGGTTGACCCCTGTTATCATGAACATTGTTTTGGCGATCTTGGTCGCCGCTGCGAGGTCAGCGGGTGATGGTGTGTTGTTGGTGTTGTTATAGGCCATTTGTTAGTCCTAAAAAGGAATAACCATAGTGGCATTAGAAAGCTTATAGATAGAATGAGTCCCGATCGTAGTACCTGACCGGACCTCGCTATACTGTGTAAGTGTCTTAAAGGTTTTGTGATGCCGATATTATGGCATGCAAGCAGCGTCTAAGTCGATGTCCAGACGTAGTGAGCTTGGATAATGCATCGGTCTGCGAAACCTGGGTTCCGTCAACTAGAGGTTTTAGGACGAAACACACAAAACGATGCGATTTAGAAAGAGCTAAAGAGAAGTCATGGTCTCCAGCGAGTCGCCATTTTTGTTTACCCTCTTTATGGACCTCCAACGCTTGAACGTTGAGACAAAGACGAGTTTAAATAAAATAAGTTATTTTTTGTATTTTATGAGTTGACCAGAAAGTCCTGAGTTCGAGACTTCCGCTAGCGCAAGCGTATATCGTTAATTACATCCTTATTATCACAGATCCTTATTGTCACATGACGCAGCTGGACGGTATACCATATTAGCTCATTTCAAATCGCATTATTATAGTATGGGGGTTCGTGTATAGAGTGAACACCAAACATAAGTCAAACAAAAGAATGTATATTTTATTCATTTTGTTCAAATTTGTATATGAGTTGAATGTAAATACATCGACATTTGCAAAAGAATGTAAAAATTACATAGGGGTTTCATTCGAGAGTTAAATTGAAATACTTCGGGGTATCTTAGTATCAACTTGATAAAAGTTGATGGGCACTGCCTTATATGGGGGCCACATCACTTCCTTTGAAGTGCAGGTGCGGCATCCTAGGTGGGACCCACACTACCTCCTTTGAGGTAAGGGTATCATCTCATTTGAAATATAAATAATACATTTGAAATATGAGTGGCATTTCATTTGAAATGCAAGTGAAACATCTTAGATGGGGTCCACACGAGTCAAGCATGAGTGGAATACCCTGGATGGGTCCACACCATTTCATTTGAAGTAGGGACACTTCATTTGAAGTGTAGATGGGACCCCTGGATGGGGTCCACACATGTTTAAGGAAACAAAGATGTTTCCATTTAGGAAGGCCTATATAGGTGTCTCCCGATGGACCGGGAGGGATCCCGAAGCAGCCGGGAGGCCATTTTATGGCCTCCTGAAGGCCGCTTCAAGCCTTATCATAAAAACTCTGATATATAGTTTTCTTAAATGAAACTTATTTATTTTGAATTTCCTGCACATACTTAGAATGTATTATATCATTCTCAGTAGTTTGTGCAACATGGATTTGTGTTCAAGAGTAAAACATGGCCTTTAGAGTTATGTTCATGAGATGAATGCATTGCATTCATATGAACAGATGTGCATGTGTTTTGCACATTTGATTCATGAATAGGATTTTCCTATTCATGAAGATGCTGAAAACATGATTTTCATGTTTCAGGCCATGAATGGAGGGTTTCATTCATACATGTCTATTATGGACATGCATTATGCACAGACATGTTTCATGTCTGAAAATGAATAGGGTTTTCTTATTCATATAACAGTAGACATGATTTTTCATGTCTGGAGTATAGGATTTTCCTATTCACAGTTATTTTCAGGGATATATTTTTATGTCTCAAGGTGAATAGAATATTCTATTCATCTATATTCACAGAGAAGGACATGGGGTTTTAATCCATGTCCTTCAAGAAATAGTATATCTATTTTTGTTAAATTTGCAGGGAATAGAGTGTCATATTCCGAAGTATACAGAACATGGGGTGACCCATGTTCTTGGTTCAGTTCATCTTGATCAAGAACACATTGTGTTCTAGAGCTGCTTCTTCCCTGTGAAAAGCCATAGACATGTCTTTCAAGCTTTTTTGTTTAAGAGCTGGAAACTTGGTTCAGAACCAAGTTTCCATCCTCGTTTCTCTTATAAGAGAGAAAGACAAAGAAGAGAAGATAGAGATAGGGACATAGAAAAAGTAGAGTGAAGGAATAGGGCTATCTCATTCACATATTCTTACCTTTTCTTCTTCTTCTTCTTCTTCCTCTGCATTTTCTTCTTCTTCTTAGAACTTTTATCAAAGTTTTAGGGTTTTGAGCACAAAGGGTTCGATGCTTTGATCAGTTGCAAACATTGGGTATTTATATCCCTGTGTGAGTGGGGAGTAATGCATAACTACTCTCTCGATATCAGGGGAAGTGAGGATGGAAATCCCCCCACTATCTTCTGAAGAATAGGTCAAACCTATTTTGAAAAAGGGGTATCTAGTGTCGGAACACCCTTATTAGGGCCCTCCTGAGATCGGGGGGCATCCCGATGGGGGATGCCCCAAATCAACTCAGTTCTGAGTTGAGACAACTCAGTTCTGAGTTGCATTCTGGGGGGATTCCGACAAATGGGTGCTCCAAATCAATTCAATTTTGAACTGAACAGAAAGGGAAATCTCTCTAGACAGGGGGCCCCACCAGTGATGAACAAGCCTTTGGCTTGTTCTTGATCATGTTTTGATCAAAGATTTGATCACTGGGGTGTATTTTTGTATATAAAAAAATACTTATATAATTATTTTTCACATTTTAAGAGTTAAAATTTTAACTCCAACATGGACTTATTGAATTCTTAGCTATTTATGTCAGCATTGGTCATTGGGATCCATAGAGAGTCCGTTTTATGAATTATTTTAGATCAAAAGAGGCAATGATGATTTATTTATCACCAAATAGAGATGAATACTATAGAAGGATATTTCGAATTAGAAAAATACTGTTCTTGGCTAATTATCTAACTTGTTTATTGTTGTCTTGAGTCCCAGCGACAAGATTATATAGCAAGACGTTTAGGTGGGTGAGCGTTAATGCGTTGTTGGTGATTTGGTGGGCGGGGCTTATTGCATGCTGTTTCTGGACCTTTGGTGTCACATATAATAGATAATCAATGAAGAAATTCACAATCAAAGCCCTCTTTTTGTTAGGGACTGAATTTGATCACGGTTGAAATTGGATCCTATTGTAATTTGTAAGCTCATTTGCTTGATATTGCAATCCCTTGACAATCCATGTGCACATCAAATGCAGTAAACAAAATTTTGAATCCTTGTAACCTCCACTTTTACATATGGAGAATTAGTTTGACAGGGAAATTATATTATTAACATTTTCTTTCAGATCAGTGCCCGTGTATATTACTTGATTTTTGTTTTTGTGTCACAGCAAAATTGCAGGAAACCTCCCTCACTTTATCCTGTGTAGCACTTGATCATATGATTTTCCATCATATATTCTGCAATTGTTTCTATAGCGGTTCGTAATTAATACCTTTATCGTTAGAGTAAAAAGTTGACAGTGGCGTAAAGTGCAGATTTTTTAAAAAAAAAGCGACAGAGGTAATCTATTATATGAGCGAAAACGAGGGAAGATTACTACAAATTAGACTTTATCTCCTTATAGAATTTCAAAAATTCTTCGGACTTATATCATACATTACGCTTTGTAAAACCCATACTTTGATTTGATTTAAGCTATGTAATGCATTTTTCTACATTTATACCAGAGCTACCCTTCTATTGGCTGGCCAAAGCTTGGAATGCGAATAGAAAATGAGCGAGGAACAAGACTAAAAGTGAGAGCGGCGGAGAAATCTGGAGAGGGTCAGATGCCGGTTGCTCCTCTTCAGTTTGAATCACCGACAGGGCAGCTTCTGTCGCAGATAATACAAACACATCCTCATTTGCTACCAGCAGCCATTGATCAACAGCTTGAGCTGCTTGAGTCGGAGCGAGAAGCTCAAAAGAAAGGAATTCCATCCGGGGCTCAAGATCTTCCTCTATACAGGTTTTAACCTAAATTCTTGGCATTAGTTTTCTTGCTTCCGGAATTTAACTGCTAAATTCTGCCCTTTAATCGATATAATGTTTGATTGGGATAATTATAGTTCAAGTCACGCTGCAATCAGTGAATAGTTATAATACTTCTAAATGAATAAAATGCTGATTAAATTGCAGATAACCTCCCTCATTTTTTGCCCATGTAGCATCATACCTCCCTCAGTTTTGTAAAGCTATTTTCCCCCATATACTAGCCATACCAACTGGAATGCTAGGCTGGTATACCGAGCAAATAAGAAAACGACATGTGGCAGACCCAAACAAACCATCCACCACTTTAATTCCCAAACACCACTGATTTCCGGAAAAAATTATCCGTCCCTTAAAAGGGAAAAAAGGAAAATTCTTTGCCGGCTCCATTAGTCGGCAGCGTGCTCCACCATGATCGAATTGATGATGCAGGCAAGAGAGTATGAGGGGATGATGACAATGATGGTGGAGGAGATGATGAATTCTCCTATTTTCTTCTTCAGCTAGCAAGAGACCTCACCCAATTCATGAATACGAAGTATACAAGTCAAGAAAAATCGTATTAATTAAAAGTTTATTGTTATATGATTTGTAAGTTATAATATCTTATAGTTAGTATTATAAAAAAATCTCAAATGTATGAACTTCATATGTAAAATATATGAATGATTAACTTGCAAGTATTTCGGCATTTTTCTTCAGTATTTCAATAATTTCTTTGCTAGAATACGAAAATTAAGAAATTTTTAAAAATCTCAAAATTTTCCTTGTTCTTTGTTTTTCAATATGTTGTTTATTATAGCACACGACAATCACGAAATGTACAAATATATTCAAATTTTTGTTTTCTTCAAATTTTCAAAACTTTGCTATATAGCATACGAATATAGAGAAATTTTAAAAACCTCAAAATTTCAGTTTTCTTCGGTTTTTCAATATTTTGCTTACTATATAGCACAAGAAAATTATGTAACTTTCAAAAATAAAATATTATTTGTTCTCTTCGGCTTTTCAATATTTTCCATGATATAGAACGCGAAAATCTAAAAAATCTCAAAATCTTCTCTTTTTCAATTTTCATTATAAACACGAAAATCATGAAATTTTAAAAAATCACAAAGTTTTTGTTTTTTTAATGTTTTTCCTATTATAGCACATGACAATTGCGAAATTTACAAAAATCCGAAATTATTTGTTTTCATCAAATTAACAATATTTTGCACTCTATCACACGAAATTGCTTAATTTTAAAAAATCTCAAACTTTTTTCTATTTCCTTTGGTTTTTTAACATTTTGCTTGCTCACACGAAAATCATGATATTCTCAAAAATATCAAAAAAAATTAGTTTCTTCGATTTTCATGCTATAACACACAAAAAATGCGGTATTTTAAAAAATCTCAAAAAAATTTGTTGCTCTTGGGTTTTTTAATATTTTGCATGAAAATCTCGAAATTTTCAAAAATCCTAAATTTTTCTGTTTTCTTCAAATTTTCAATATTTTGGAAGTATAAGCTCATGAAAATTATGAGTTTTTAACAAATTCAAAAAATTCCATTTTCTTCAAATTTTCAATATTTTGCTTGTAATTTATAGCACACAAAGATCGTGAACTTTTTAAAAATATCAAAAAAAATTGTTTACTCCATTTTCCAATATTTTGCTTCTTATATAGCATACGAAAATCACTAAATTTTAAAAAATCTCAATTTTTTTATTCTTCAGTTTTACAGTTTTTTGTATGTTTATATTGCACATGAAATCATGAAATTGTCAAAAAGTCTTAAAATTTTCTGTTTTCTTCGGTTTATTATTATTATTTTGTTTTCTATATAGAGCACGAAAATTGTAGTGTTTTCAAAAATCCTAAAATTTGTTGTTTTCTACGAATTTTCAACAAACGAAAATCGCAATTTTTTTTTACTTTTTCAATATTTTCCGTCTTACTTTTAGTAACATATGAAAATAAAAAAAAATTCAAAAATCTAAAAAAAATGTTTCTTCTCCTTTTCATTATTTTGCATGCTATATATATTCATGAAATTTCAAAAATATCGGAATTTGTTTTTATTCGATTTTCCAATATGTTCATAGTTTTGGAGAGCTTTCGGATATCAAGAAAACAAAAAATTATGTGAAATAAAATAATAAAGGTCGTCGATTGCTACTAAGAATATAACATGACAAAGAAATCCGGTTCAAGTGACTGAGATTCCGGGTGACTGGGAACTCCGGCGACACATAAATCACGAAATTTTAAAAATTCTCATTTTTTGTTTTCTCTAAATTTTCCAATACTTTGCACGATGTAATATGAAAATCGTGAAATTTTCAAAAATCTTAAATTTTTTTTGTTTTCTTTGGTTTTTCAATATTATGCTTGTTATATAGCATATGAAAATCGTGAAATCTTCAAAAGTTTTAAGATTTTTTTGTTTTTTTCGATTTTTCAATATTTTTTGTTTGCTAATGAAAAGTGCAAAATTTCCAAAAGTCCCAACATTGTCTGTTTTCTTCATTTTTCTTTATTTTACTTGTTATAGAATAAAAAAATCTCAAAATTTTCTATCGTCGTCTGTTTTTTCAATATTATGTATGCTATAGCATTAGAAAATCGCGAAATTTTTAAAAATCTCAAATTTTTGTTTTCCTTCAAAATTTAATATTTCACATGCTATATAGCATGAAAATAGCGAATTTTTGAAAAATGTCAGAAATTTCTGCTTTTTCTATATTTTTTGTAATACCAAACGAAAATCGTGAATTTTTTTACTCTAAAAAATCACACAAAAAGCATGAATTTTTTTAATATTTTGCCTGTAGAACATAAGTAAGAAAGAAAAAATAAAAAGAGATTTTAAAAGAGACTGATCGGAATTTTTCCACCATATAAGCCTTATTGTATGGAATAAAAGAATGATAAATATTAAGAAGCTAATAAAAAAAATTCCATGACGCAATTGTAGTATGAGAATTAAATAGAGATTAGATAACTATTTTTTAACTAAAGTCCAAGCTAGATAAGGGAATATTCCAAAAAATATTCTCTTATATAGATTTCTTATATATAATATAGATAGATGGGTTAATTTTGGGATTTAGAACCAAGGAGGAAGCCATCTGCCATGGTTTTGGGAAAGTTGGGTGTTGAAACTAGAAGGTGAATATATGTAATTGAAGAAGCTGATACGCTATGGCTAAAGATGAACCATTAAATTTTGATGATAAACTTATTGGGAATGGTGGTTCTTATAATTTCAGTGTTGAATGTGAACCTGAAGGATTGCTCGTCTGTTCAATTTGTTTAGCAACTTTGCCACGTTGGTTATGTTGGTTATGCTCGATATCATCAGAACCCATTTTAGATCGCTGAAATCATTTCTGGGTTCTTGAGATCATCAGAATTTATTCAGCATAGCTTGAGAACATTGGAATCGATTCAGAATAGTTGGAGATCATACAAAATTAATTCTTTGTAGTTCAAGATTACCAGAATCAGTTATAGTTTGTGGTCGCAGTTCAAGTTTTTTGTAAATTTTTTGTTTTGTGATTAAATAACTTGTTTGAAATTGTTGGTGATGAAACTTCTTTAAAAGTAATTGTGTTTTCTCTTTCAAAATCAATTTAATCATGTTATTCCCATCACTTTACATCTGCCTTTTCTTTGTGTGATCGATCTTCTTGTGTGGACTCTTTAACTTCACCTTCATATCTTAACTTCACGATCATCATCATCATCATCTTCTTCTTCTTCTTCTTCATCCTCATCTCATCTTCCTCATTGTCACCCCCGTCATCATCTCACATCATTTTCCTCATCCTCAACTCTTGCCCCCACCTTCTTCCTCCTCCGACGCCGGCGCTGGCCCCCCACTCCGGCTCCTCCTCTGGCTCCCCCAAAAATTATACATTAATTATTTAATTAATATTTAATGATTATTTAAAATGTAATTTATAATTAACTAATTATATTATGAAAAATGGTGAAATGGTCATTTGACATGAATGTTGACCGTCAAGTCATGGTAGTTTTTTTTTCATTTCAAAGGTATAAGCAGTTTTCTGATTCTAGCCCAAACCTCTTGGGAGTTTTCAGTAAATAAGCCTTGACTATTTATTATTATTGCCATTTTATTCACTAATATCTTTTACTTAATTCTTTCATTGAGTGGTATTTTGTTAATAAAAAGTTGTACAAAACAGACGTCGTTAACATCTGTCAAAATGAGAGAGCAACCTGCAGCTTTTTTAAAACAGAGAAAAGTATCTTACTATGATGGGAAAAGTTAGGGACGTTTGGTGCAATTTAATGCAAAAGATTCTACATCCTGATCAGGCATGAGCAGATCATATACTGGAGTCATGGTTCACATTCATATAGATTCCAAAACATGCACAGCATTGTCGAAACAAAACCTCAACATGCCAATGCCATGCTAAGTTACTCTTGTGCAATAGGAATTAGGATTTAATCATTTCCAAATGGAATGAATCATCTACTAATCAATTTCTAGAAATATTTTACAAAACGGTACCTAAATTTTTTGCTGATGACGTTTTAGACATTTGCACTACACTTCTAAACGATATGATATAACATACTTCGAATGAAAATTATGATTTTGCCAATATCTAGTAAAATTACAAACGAATATATCCTACTTTTTATAACATGGAAAATGTACATTTTTTGACATCTCAAGATCCAAATTACTAAAGCAAACCTCATTTTCCAGGAGAATTGCGGAGGTAAAGAACAAGGAAAGACAAAAGGCTCTCGAGGAAATCATCTACTGCTTCATCGTACACAAGTTCACCGAGAACAACATCTCCATGATCCCATCTCTCTCACAACCATCCTATCCTGCCGGGGAGATCGACTCGTGGCCTAACCAAGAGCAAAAGCTCGAATCGATACACTCCCCTGACGCTCTCGAGATGATCGAAAGCCACCTAAGCCTTGTCATCGGAGAAAGATTCGTTGGGCCCTTAAGCTCCACCGTCCAAATCAGCAAGCTCAAGCTCGGCAAACTCTATGCTGCCTCAATAATGTACGGCTATTTCCTCAAAAGAGTAGATCAAAGGTACTGCTAGGAACTCAAACTCAACGAGATATATCAAGAATTCAACAGAAAATGGGGAAAGGGAAAAAATTCATTGGAGGATTGATTAGGAGCATAGGATTGCCTTTTTTTTGGGCACTGCCCCGTAAGCCCTAACCTATGTACACAACACACATTACACACAAGCACACAACACGGACACGCCCATGAATTTGCCCCGAAAACGTTAATTTGTAGCCACTTCCTGGGTTTCGAACCCCGCACTCTCCTCAAAATCATATCTTTGTTTATTCATAACCCCTTATTTATGACACTTCGCTAACAAACACTCAACAACTTTCACTAACAATCCAATAACTAACTAGCAAGTAATTGGTATCGACAGGTACCAACTCGAACGAAGCATGAACTCATTACCAAAAAGGGTCGTTAACGATCCTCAACTCCCCGGTGATTTATCGGCTGTTAACCCCTTCTGGGATTTAGGATCTATGGTTCAAATTTCACCCGACGGCGATGTCTTTGAACCTTTGAGCGATGAAGATGGTGATGATAAGCCATACAGATTGAGATCATACGTTATGTATTTGGATGCGGACACATTGCAGAGATATGCAACGATAAGATCAAAAGAAGTGGTTTCGTTGATAGAGAAGCAGACACAGGCGTTATTTGGGAGGCCTAACATTAGAATTGCGGAGGATGGTTCCCTTGACACTTCTAAAGATGAGGTGGTGAATATCAGCTTTAAAGGGCTTACTATGTTGGTTTTGGAGGCGGTAGCATTTGGGAGTTTTCTTTGGGAAGCTGAGAGTTATGTTGAATCAAAGTATCACTTTGTGACTAACTGAACACTATCCCTTGTGTAATTGGTGGGATCTTTTAGTGTATGATTTATATAGTAGATTTGTTATCCTTGATCTTGTCCCTGGAATATATTCTGGCTTGAAATGAATCTAAGTTTTTGCTTATGCACAAAGTTGAGGAGCAATGGTACATAGTCTTCATCCTAGATCTTTTGACATTTGTAGATGAGCAATGTACATGATGTTCATTTGTATTCTTAGTGTGTTTGGATCCCCTCTTTCCAATGGTTACACTATTGTAAATTGTAGCTTGTTTTTATGCATTTCCTAAACTACTAACCTAACAAATTGTTTCTATGATGTTTTATAGATGGCTTGATTCCCCCAAAAAAAAAACTATCAAATTCTGTGTCGTGACAGAAACTACCAAATTCTATAAACTACCAAATACTATCAGAATTACGAGAAATTATCATACTTTGAAAGTTTTGTGGTGGTTTCTAACAATTATTGCCGACCTGGCATCTTATTTATGGCGGTTTTTCGTAGTTTTTGAAAATTTTGTGGTAGTTTCATGTGCATTTAACGAGAATTTGACGGTTTCTCGTAATTAGGCCAAATATTTGGTAAATATTTTCGACTGGATTATAAAAAAGGCTTTAATATATAGCTTATTCATGACGGACCTTACGTCTAGCAAATTCCTTTTTAACCCACCTAAAACTTGGTATTTACTTTTCACCCTCCTCCAAAACTAATAAGATGACCTTAATAGTATTCTGACTCATGAAAGAAAACAGCATTTTTTTTGTTATTGAGATTTTCGGTTATTCCGTCAGTCTTTAACGAGAAAACATCAGTTTCTCGTTAAAATATCCCCAACCTTTCTTACATTGGAAAAACTCAATTTCTTTCCCAAATTGAAATTAAGGTTAGCCTTCAATTGCACCTTTCTAAAAATCGATCATGAAATCAAGAGCTTTTTCAACACCATTCTCTAGCCACGAGGAAGTCAAATACTTCTGTGGCCTTATTTTGTTTTTTCGGGTAAGCGATAAACCTAAAACCTATGGAGAAAAAAATTCTTTATAAGGGTCCGGATAAAGAGGGATACAACGTCTCTTCTTATGGTTAAAGGATCTCTTCAAATATTTAGAAGCTAAGAGGAGGAGGATCCATAACTCAGGATTATCTTCCGATGGAAATCGTAAAGAAGGGGTAAAATGATGCATCTTACTGGACCTTGTTTTTTGTGGTTGTGTGTGTGTGGTGCTGATGGTTGGATTGAGAAATTAATGGGCAATACCATACCAAAAAGAAAAGGCCTTAATGTTGTTATCAAACAATTGAGTAGCTCAATGACCCACCAATCCCTTCATCGATATCCCTTAAACATTGTGAAAGAGGATATGATGAAGTGGGGATATCGATCATTTGTCTCTCTGTCCCTTCAAATGATTGTGGATCAGGTAGTTGTTGTTTTGGGTTTGGCTTCATAGTCCATAATGTGTCATAAAAGGAGGCATGCACATGTGAACAAAGCAACTTTATATGGCTTCTTGAGTATTTATTAAGCATATATATAGGACTAAATATATGATATTGAAACTCAACCACCTTGAACTATCCAAGTCATAAAGGAGATTTGAAGGCCTCTACTTTGATCTGCAAGAAGTTGTTTGATAGGATGCAGCTGAAACCGTTTTGAGCTGCAGCTGAAAGCACATAACCGGAAGACATTATGTTCTAATAACAGCCGTATTGAGATACTTACTTCATCGTGACATGAACTCGTTTTAAAAAGACAATTTATATTTTTGAGCTTGTAAGAGTAATAAATTGACAAGGTACAAACTTGTGTTGAAAAATCTTTAAAGTCTATGTTTATTCAATAATTCTATAATTATGACGAGCGAGGAGATTTTATTTTTTTAACACGCTTTGTATAAATTTAACTAGTTTCTTCTTAAAGATTTAAACTTTTGATATCTTGTGGACAGGTTAAACATGCTTCTTGCTGGATGCCTATGATATATCAACTTAATAAAGTTCTTGATACTGCATCAAAAGCTTCGAAAATAAAATAAAAATTTAGGAAAATATGTTTATATTCAAGAGCCAACCAACAAATAACAAGATAGCAAACAGATTGTAGATTATTTCGTTCCTCTTATTTATTTATTGTACCCCATATTTCCACAATAATCAAACCAAATGTTTTAAAAAAAAAAAAAACCACCAACAATGAACAAACCTATGCACTCACCAGTGTATGAACATCACCAATCAAAACATTTCTATTTTAATTTTTTTTATACAAATCTTTAATTAAGATCCCTTCTTACTCATCAACCCCTGCACTAACCCTACTCCTCCTCTTCCCTCTCCTCCTCCTCCCCTTCTCCACCACAAACTTCGTGTCGCCGGACTTCCAAAACCGCTCCTCCTCCGACGCCACCACCTCGCAGTCCGGCAGCCTCTCCTGGTACCTCAGCACATCATAACAAAAGCTATAAGTCATGTATCTTTCCCTAAACCTCCTCATACTTGCGCGTTTCCGCGGCGTCATTATCGCGAAATCCGCCGCTTTGAGCACGGTGTCGGACTCCGCGCACTGCTCGGCAGACGGGTAGGTCTGGAGGGGGCTGGTACGACAGCCCTGGAGGGCCAAGTTGGAGAACTCGGCGACGAAGGGGGCATATTTGTAATTTGTTTTGTAGCGGCCGCCCTCGGTGGCCCACGTTGAGCCGTCCCAAATGGTGGCGTATAGGGACATTGGTTTCGAGGGGTAGTCGCCCCCCATGGCGGCGGAGCGACGAACTTCGCGGATTGGGATCTCGTCGATGTAGAATCTGACAAGACAAAAGATTGTTAGGATCTGTTTGGTTGGACGTTCTTGCTGAATTTTCAGCTAAATAATATTGTTGGGAATCATGTTTAAAATTAACTAGCCATATATATGTCGATTTAATTTGAAAATATGAGGGTTGCCGGTTGAAGCTAGCTTACATGATTGTATCAACAGTCCACAGTATCGAATAACGGTGAGCCTCTTCGGTAGGATCGAAAGGGAGAAGATACCGCTCCTCGCGACCTCGGCTCGTGCTTCCATTGCCATAGACATTGGTTTGGATTCTCCATTCCCTCCCCCTAATGTTGCCTAAAAACTCAAAGTCCAATTCATCATGTGTCTTCTCAAATGTGTCCCCATTTGATGTCTGCATTAATCATTAATCAAAACATCGGTCCATCAACGCAATCATAAATATCAAACTTATAAAAAAAAAATCTTAAATGGTTAATAATCGATATCTCACCATAAATTACATATATATAAAGCTTTGACCTAATGATATTGCTTTCATGTTGCAACTTGTTGAACTACGTAACAACTTCATGTGGCGTTTTAGTTTGAACCTACTCTCTTTCCTTAACATGAACAACAACCGCCCTGTGACCATGACTTTTTTTCAGGTGTCTTAATTGTCATATATAATCATGAAGACATATCTAAATTTATGATATTTTCACCCTGTTTTGTTGATAATTCCACTCTACTTTTACCCAAAGACTTTTGTTGATGAAAAGGGTGACCCATTTTGTAACATCAGCTTTCATTAGCCGCATGGTTTGAACCAAATGTTCATGATGATATGATGGGAAAACCTCACGATTTGCTTATCTGAAATTTTGGAGCTACTTAGCTTAGCTTGGCAACATTTTTTCCAAAATCATGATTTCGATTAAGTTAAAATTAACCACGGTTAATTTGCATGCGTGCAAACCCGTGATTTCATAAAATTAGGGTTTCGTGAAGTTTAGGGTCGTTTGGAGACATAGTTTATGAAACCAAGATTTTGTTTAATTTAACTTATTTTTGAAGTTTAGAAAAATGGGGTTTCGAGTCTGTGAAAATACGGTTTAGAAAAGTCCATTTTGGTTGTCAAACGGGCCTCGGCTACGAACTTTGGATTTAAGTCTTGAAAGCCCCCACGAAACCACAGTTTCGGAAACGGTAACCCTGTTTGCCAAACCCGGTCTTAACGATTTTCAATTAAATGGTGGGTGGACATATCAAAGGTATCAAAGAAGCAGTTGAACAGAAAAAAGCACCCCCTTTGAAAACTAATCATAAATATTCTTAATTTCTAATCAAATAAATCAGGCACACCAAAGTTGATTTCCCACCCTTAAAACAAGATTTATATCCAAATATTAAGACCCAGAATATTCATTAAATGATTTGGTTCTCAATCCAGTCGAATTCTAATGAACATAAAATAAATCGATGGAACGGCGTTAACTCACGTAAAAGGCGACAACAACGCCGGCGGTGTAATCCGACGGCAGCTTAATGGAAGCGCTGAAGAAACCATGATCATACATGTCGGACGATATGAACCCCGATCCTTTACAAACAAAACGGATTATTAATTAATATTCATCAACTCATGTGCAACCAAACCAACGGCCGGAAACTCAACGTATTGTCAACAGCATGCAACAAAAATTAAAAGCACTCACCAGAGTAACGGTTGAGGACGAGCTTGACGCCCTTCCCGTCACGTGACTTGACGACGTTGCCATCGCCAAATAGCGGAGAGTACCCCTCATCGAAAGATAACGTCCTCGGGACGTTGAAAGCCGCCGTCGCCGTCGTCAAGGTGCATGAGAGAATTAGCCAGAGCCGCTTCAAGAATTGTTGTTGAGCCATTCAGGATCAATTGTTGAGCAGCGTTGGCTATAATTTGATCTTTGAGAAATTTATTTATACGTGTGAGGGCAAGCAATAAGCTGTTGCAACGAATAAAAAATATAGAGCAGAGGATAGCCAGAGGATGATTTAGGTTGCTATGTATGTATCCTGGAACATGCCCTTCTTTTTTAGCATAATTACTGAATTGCCCTAAAACATGGGACCCACTTCAGCTAGTAATCTCAGAAGACCAAGTCGGGTCAGGTTTGATCCAAACGAGCATATGGCAAAAGGGTTTTAGTTGATAGCGTCATGCCACCGTCTATTTACCGGCTGAAATCCGATATAGATTAGACTTGCTCTTAAATTTGCTTGACAAAAAACCCTGTTTTAAAGATTGCAGGATCCGATCAACTAGATCAATTTATTTCTATCTTCCTCTTTCAAATAAAAAAAGGGTAATGTGAAAATAATGTACATGAACGCGCATCAATATAATTACAGGGAACGATTATGATTTGTCTGTTGACTCTAACATGCCGCCGATAACAGATGGATAGAAGTTTGCATGGTAACAATTTATGAATCACCCAGTTCTACGAATCATGAATATGATATACTTATATAGATGATATTGCTTGCTCATACAGTTCACTAAAACAAACACAAGCATATACGGATTTACTGAAAAAATATAAATTTAGTGTCAAATCGGAAAATCAACAAATTTGAAACCGGTTCGAAACGGCCGAAACCTGCATCTCTTATGCTTCGGATACTTTACAGAACCATCAAGAGTTAGAAAGTGCTTGGAATTTAGGGTTGGAATTTCCGGGTCAAATAATGATGGTGCCATAGTAATTTTAGACAAGACGCAGGGTTATGAGAGTCATTTCCACGACGAAAAGCTTGACTCCAGCCAAACGGCGGCTGATAAATGCCACGCTGGAATTTCAATTTTTTAAAAACTGCATTTAATTTGTAATAAGAAATTAGGTTACTTAATCTCCATGAGGTTACTCATGATGGCAATTATGTATTAATTAATTAAAGTAGCGTAATTATTGATTTTATTCCAACTGCCACAAATTTGATATTCCCACGCATTTCATATATTATTAGGATGCATCATGCAGCAGCATGTGTTAGTTTAGGCCAATGCATCACCCATTTCACTTAAAGCTTAATTTATACAAAGCTTCATTTTTTAAAAAAAAATCATAGGAAGCTTAAATTTTTGTTAACCATCTATCTTTAGGACCTAAATTTTGATACCCTTTGGGGATGGTCGCATTCGGAAAAAGACATATTTAGAAAGTAAATTTTATATATAGTGGATCTATAGAAATTAATACATGTGATGTAAGAATTTAGGTTGTGATGATATTTTAGAAAAAGTAATATGTAGCTTTTTAATAAGAAAGAATATTCTCTAAATATATTAGCCGGTTTCTATCCCACGGAAAGATTCAGATTACCATTCTAGATGTTAAAATATGAAAATAAATCTATCAGCCTCGGATTTAGCTTTTTCTAAGTTATGATGCAGTGGAAGTACGTTTAACATGATACCCTAGCATCCCAGGTTCAATTCTTAAGTATTTAATGCAGATCAATTTAAATTAAAAATAATGTTGTGTGAATGCCTCCCAGGTCGATGACTTGGAATATAAGCATTAGAAAGCTAAAGCAAAGAACTAGGTATGGCACCAAATAATAGACCTAGTGGTGTCTAGATTGTATCGATGATACTAACATTGATACGGGTCTTCGATAGCATATATGAGTGAAAAGATCGATTATCACAAATATGGTTTATTTGTCTTTTACCAGAGACATATAATTGATAATTGATGGCACCATGTCCACACAAACTCTTTGGCTCAAGAAAGCACAAAATAGGTGAGAAAATATCCAAATAAAAAAAACAACAATATTCATTTCAAAATATTGAAATAATTTCTACACTGAAAATAGCATTAACAACTATGACCTCATTAAAGGGGGGAAAAAAGAGAGAAGGATTAATTAATTAAATATGATGATTGCCTCCAAATCAAAACTTCACCTAATGAGCAACAATCTTAATTAATGGTCAAGAAAAAGCTACTTAATTAATTTTTGCAATTAAGAAATTGATGGAATCATTTACCAATCAAATGAGTAAGTTTTAACCAACCGGTCGATAAATTATAAAGTTTTTCTTTTTTGGCAACTTTCACGTCATCTTTGCACTTGAACAGAATCGATTGACTTTATCCTTATCAAAATAGCACCAAATTTATGGCTTTAAGTACAAATAAACCTTCATATCTTGCTTCCTAGCATACATTGAGATTAAAAAATGCATGTCCTCATTTTTATTTTCTATGCTTTTATTGATCGGTTTTGAAAAATGTTTCAGATTAAAGCGTTATGTTTCACGAGCAATAATTTAGAACCAGACATTACTGTTTCGTTCCATTTCATATGACATTTTGATTCAGTATTTGATCAGCTGGACCGCTTTCATATATATGTAATCTTAGAAGATTTTCATGGACAAATAATTAATTTGCTTTTGTGATAAAATTTAGGGTGAATTGTCAAGAAAACACAAGCACTTTTTCCCACTGTCAGAACCCCTAGCAGTCTGCTATATCTAAGCAATTCATACAAACTATTTATATATCGCAGAAAACTGTTTAAATATCACAGGCAATTGCTTAGATATCTCTGGTAACTGGGTAGATATCGCAGGAAACTAGATATAACACGCAACTACTAGATATCATAAGAAAAGTGTTTTTTGACAAGTAAAATTTTTTTATTGAGGGTTTTGACTACCGCTTCGAGATCAACGTATTTGATAGCGGGATAAAGTAATTTTTCTGTCTGTCTGTTTGACAAACTAAAACTAATCCTTGTGGAATCAAACTTTAATTTATGAATGTGTCATTGTCAAGGGGAAGATAAGGGCTTTCTCTATCACTCACCTTGTAACAGGGCCTTACGTGGCTCTTTTTGTTTGTGCAAGCATTTATCTTAATTTTTCATGAAACTAAGCTATTAATTAGAGAGGGGGGGCGGGGAGGGGGGAGGGGGGTTGATGATAGCCACATTTCACCATCCAAGTCCCAAGGCCACATGCACATATATGACAACAACACGCACGAAGAACAACTTGTCAAATTGAAGACGTAAGAGTTTTCATCAATTAGAACTAAAAATAATTAGAAGTTGCTTGCCTAACAAAGAAAAACTTGAGGGATATTTTTTAATTATCATCATCACAAGTATTCAATAACGTACCAATTAATCATACACATATTTTTGAATTCTCCGTTTGTATGAATCAACAGAACAAGAATATTCTAGAGTTATATACATGCACGTTTATTTCCTTCACCGTGTCTAATTTAAAATATATGTTGCTTTTGATAAAACCATGGTTTGAAAATTGCTAATTCCCACAATCTTAAATTTTATACTCTTTCTTCGGTACTTCTTCTGTTCAACATGTCAAACATTTACATGTCCAGTGATATTTTACATCAAATTCAAGTATGTGTTCTTTGAAATTTCATTAATTTTCTTTTACATCCCAAGAACACATAGTTGTAACTTTTAGTGAAAAAAAAATGTTGGATGTTCCATAAAACAATGGGGCCCACATCAAGAATGTTGGATGAGCCCACATGGGTTTCCCATTCCGTTGACGGCGCCGTCCACCATCAACCAAAACTTTGACGGTTTTATTTTATGAGTTCTGACAACGACATCTCACTGCCGTTTTCATGAAGCTTCTCTTCATTACATTTATAAAGTTTAAAATTAATATGCTGCTATATAAAATTTAATTTTTTGGCATGGGTTGTTGATTTGTTTGGATGTAACCCATCACCGAACTTATATCAAGATTTGAAACAATAATTTCACCAAAATAATAAATAAATAAATGTATAAATAAGAAAATAAATAAACAGATGACGATGAATATTTGAAACAAACAAATGATAGCGTGTAAGGGATAAGATAAATACCAGATAAATACCAACCAAACATCATTTGCATATACAAACAAAGCTGCCAATGTCTCGTCTCAATCCTTAATTTTTCTTTTTGCATGATTACATGGTCCAATGTAATCAAGAAATTTTTTGTAGGGTTCTTCTTAGTTTTCTTTCTTTTTAGAAAACAAGAAAGTAACGACAATATCTAGACGGACAAACAACAAGTTTGTGGGGTTAGATATATGAATCTTTTATTTTTTATTTCTTCAGGATTTATTTCATAGAGATTCAACTATGTTTTGCGCTAGCTATCGGCTGTCTAACACAATCCATGTTTATCTTCTTCTCCGTTTAATTTTTTTTCAAGGAAAGAAAGAAGGATAATAGCTAGCTAGAAGAATGTATAATTTACTGCTAGATTATTACTAAATTTCACAACTTTATCTTACTTTAAACTGCAGGTTTGATTCAGATAAATATTAATTCATCTTTCTGATAAATAGATATTATAAATCTAGTGGTTTGTGCTATTACTCTTTTTTCAGAAAAATGGACAGGGTCAGAAAGACCTTATCCAGAAAAGGAACAGTGGGTGATGTAATTACTTCGGACTTTGCATTTGTTTCATATTGATATTGTTGAGATTTTGATTTGGTTAAGACATAATTAAAAGTTTTGAGACGTGTATGATACACTTTCTGAAAGATGATATTGCCCTCACTATGAGAGTACAGTAGAAGGTAATCACCCCCAAGATAGCCCACATTAGTTCTGTTCAGACAACCTTTGAATCTGAAATCCCAAGTGCCCAAGTGCCTCATCAAAGACAATAGTAAATAAATGTTATAAGCCTGCTAAAAATCAGGCCCACTTGGCTCATTATTCACTTTATTCAAGTTATTACTTAAATATTGGGAACTATTATAAAAAATTGGGTATTCGTCTCTCCATCCGATATGGGACTATTTCCCACATACAAATGCAACCAATATATTCAAACTACTAACAATCCCCCACTAGTTTGTATATATTGGCTGCAACCACATCTCTCTCGTGACAAATATTATGCATAAAGAAAGGTATCACTCGATTTAAACCTTCCATTAGTGTATATATATCAATCGTCTAACAAAGTTATTGGTGTCCGCAGATTAAACCACAACTTTTATTATTAGAATTCGAAATACAACACACACAATATTCATTTTATTTTCAAAGAGGTTTATAACTGCTTTAGCACTATTATGGCCATGTGCTAATCTTGTACTTCATAAGCATTTACAAGAGAATACTTCATATTTCTTGTTGAAACGGCACCACTTCTATGCTAATATAGGTGGAGATTCCTTTATTATATCCCTGTTACTGTGGATATTTAAAAATTAAATAACTCCATTGAGAGCTTTCGCTCATCCTCTTTATCGTAACAGACAGCACTAGATACTTATTTATATAAGAATGAGAAGTCTAGTGCAATACAGACACATGACAGTAACTTGTTATTACCCATTGAACTATTAAAATTAGTTTTTACTAATTAAAGTTGGGTTACCATTACCGGTGCCAAATTGTAAATGTTTAAGTCCCATTCCAATTGACGTATTCTTTACCAAATCTCTAGATAATGCCTCGGTAAAAGGATCTGCTAAATTCTTTGCAGATCTCACATAAACTATGGTAATTATTCCATTAGTTATTAATTCTCGAATATATTCATGCCTTAAGCTGATGTGTCTAGATTTACCATTATAAACATTATTATAAGCTCTAGACATAGTCGCCGCACTATCGCAATGCAAGGAAATAGATGACATTGGTTGTGGCCACAACTGTATATCCAATAAAAAATTTCCCAGCCATTCCGCTTCCTTGCCGGCAGCAGCCAAAGCGACAAATTCAGATTCCATTATTGAATGTGTGATGCAAGTTTGTTTCTTAGAGGCTCAACTAATGGCACCGCCTCCAATTGTAAATACCCAATCTGTTGTGGATTTATTATCACTTGCACTTGTGATCCAACTTGCATCCGAATAACCTTCTAGTACTGCAGGATAATTGGAATAAAATAGACCAAACTCTTTTGTTCTTTTTAGATACCCAAGAACTTTACTGATGGCCTTCCAATGATTAGTACTGGGTTTACTGGTGTATCGTGGCAATTTGCATACTGCAAAAACTATATCAGGCCTTATACAATGCATCGCATACATAAGACTTCCAATAGCGCTAGCATATTCTAATTGTGCAATTACTTTGTCACAATTCTCATTTAATTTCATATTCGGATCATACGGAGTAACACTTTCTTTAATATTAAGATGCTGGAATTTATTTAATAATTTCTCTATATAATGAGATTGGTTTAGCACAAACCCTTCACTATGTTTTTTTCACCTTAATTTCTAAAATAGTATCTACTTCATTCAAATCTTTCATTTTGAATACTGAAGTTAAATACATTTTTGTTTCATTTATTCCAATCATGTTTGTACCAAATATCAACATGTCGTCTACATAGAGACATATGATTACCCCATAATTCTGATTGAATTTGGAATATACACATTTATCCGCACTGTTATGCTTAAAACCATTTGATATTATTGCTTTATCAAATTTCTCATGCCATTGTTGAGGGGCCTGTTTTAAACCATATAGCAACTTAGTTAATTTATAAACTTTGTTCTCATTTCCAGGAAGTATGAAACCTTCGGGTTGTTCCATGTATACTTCCTCATTCAATTCACCATTTAAAAAGGATGTTTTTACATCCATTTGATGCACATATAAATTATATATTGAAGCCAAAGCTATAAGAACTCTAATGGATGTTATTCTAGCCACATGTGCATAAGTATCAAAATAATCTATACCCTCCTTTTGTGTGAATCCTTTAGCCATTAATCTTGTCTTGAAAGTTTGTATAGAGCCATCTATATTTAGTTTTCTTCTAAATACTCATTTACACTTTATAGGCTTAGATCCTTGAGGCAAGTCAACCAATATCCAAGTATTGTTAGACATTATTGAGTCCATTTCGTCATCAATAGTCTCTTTCCAAAATGCAGTATCTCTTGATGACATTGCTTCACTAAATGTTTTAGAATCATCTTCTATATTAAGTAGTATAGTTACTTTGTTAAGCACTTTGGTTCTATCTGCTTCAACGAGAAAGACTATTGAACGCGAATCAATAAAATCAGGACCAAAAGATTTTTCTTTCCTGATTTTTCGACTTTTTCTTGGTTCAATATTTTCATTACTTTCTCTTCTTTTCTCATTTGTAATTTTCTTAGAAGTTACTGCATTTTCATCATTATACAAATTAGAATCAACATTGTCATGCATAAATTTATTTTCAAAAAATTCAACATGTATCGACTCAATTATGACATTTGATTCTAAATCTAGAAGTCGATATGCTTTAGAATTCTGTGCATATCCAACAATTATACTTTTAATGCCTCTCGGCCCTAATTTAGATTTATATGGATCAGTCACTTTATAATATGCTATGCACCCCCACACTTTAATATAGTTTAAATTGGGTTTTCTACCATTCCAAATTTCATATGGCGAAACATGAGTTTTCTTGGATGGTATTCTATTATGAATATAACATGCTGTTAAAAGCGCCTCACCCCAAAAATTAAAAGGTAATTTAGCATTTAAAAGCATAGCATTTACCATTTCAACTAAGGTCCTATTTTTCCTTTCGGCTAATCCATTGTGTTGAGGCGTATAAGGTGCAGTTCTTTGATGAATAATACCATGCATTTCGCAAAATTAAGAAAAAGAATCAGAAAAATATTCTCCCCCTCTATCACTTCTAAGGATTTTAATCCTTTTATCTTTCTGATTTTCTACAACCGACTTATACTCTTTAAATTTCTCAAATACTTCATCTTTTGTTCTTAATAAATATACATATGTAAAACGAGAATGATCATCAGTAAAGGTTATAAAATATCTTTTTCCTCCTCTAGTTAATTGACCATTTAATTCACAAATATCAGAATGAACAAATTCTAATAAATTAGTATCTCTTTCGATTTTAGGGAAAGGTTTTATAGTCATTTTTGCTTCTACGCAAATCTCACATTTATCATTTTGATCATTTTGATATGCAATGTAACCATGTTTAGACATATACTTTAAAGAGCGAAAATTTAATGACATAGTCTAGCATGCCACAAGGAAAAAGAATACTCAACAACATAAGCAAACACGCAATTTATTTCATTAATACTGAGTCTGAACATGCCATCACAGGAATATCCTTTTCCTACAAATATACCATTCTTCGATATTACAACTTTGTCAGACTCTAGAACAATTTTAAATCCTTTCTTGCACAACAGATTTGCAGATACAAGATTTTTCCTCAAATCAGGAACATGAAATACATTAAGCAGAATAAGTTTTTGTTCAGATGTAAACTTCAATTCAACACTTCCTTTACCGAGCACTTTGGCCGAAACGTGGTTTCCCATCAACATCTCTTCAGGTTCTTTCTGATCCGTATAGGTTTTGAACATTGCTTTGTTATTGCATACATGGATGGTTGCGCCAGAATCGAGCCACCAATCTGCAGTTTTAGTTACCGCAGCCATATGCAATTCCGTAATCATGCCTATCTGCATGTCAGAAACCATAGCAATAAGTTCTTTGACTTCATTTTCTATTAGATTTGCCTTGTTGCTATTTTCTGATCCGACCAAGTTTTTTTCCGGTATTTCTGAATTTGCAATTTTTAATATAGTGGCCTTTCTTTCCACAGTTATAACAAGGCAACTTGTTCTTTGCAAAATTAGATTTCTTAAAATTTCCCTTCTTCTGGACTTTGAAATTGTTTTGAAATTTTCTATGACCATTTTCACTGACATGATTCACCTTAGAGTTAGATTTAGAACTAAGAAAAATCATGTCACGTGCACGGTTCTCTGCCTCAATCTGTAGATGAGTCTGAAATTGCTCTATGGTAAAACTTTCAGGAGAGTGCAGAATTTTCTTTCTGTATTCATTCTAAGTAGGAGGAAGTTTAGATAGAATCGCTCCAACTTGAAATGAATCAGGGACTTTAATTTCAAGTTCGCTCAGTTTAGAGACGAGAATTTGCAATTCATGCACTTGATCCATGATTGGCATGTCATCAGACATCTTAAATTCAAAATATTTAAGCGCTAGAAATTTATCCGTACCTTTCTTCTCATTTTTGTACTTTGTTTCAAGGGCGCTCAAGATTTCCTTTGGTGTTTTCATATTTCTGTAAAGTTCATACAGACGATCGGTAAGAGAATTGAGAATGTAACCGCGACAAACTAGTTCGTCTTCTTCACGCTTTTTTTTCTCTGTTCTGGCACTCTCGGCATCATTTCTGTAAAATATCTTTTAAGTGCTTGAAATTTATCCGTACCTTTCTTCTCATTTTTGTACTTTGTTTTAAGGGCGATCAAGATTTCCTTTGGTGTTTTCATATTTCTGTAAAGATCATACAGACGATCGGTGAGGGAATTGAGAATGTAACCGCGACAAACTAGTTCGTCTTCTTCACGCTTGTTTTTCTGTGTTCTGGCACTCTCGGCATCATTTCTGTAAAATATCTTTTCTGCGCTTGTTTCTTCTTCACGCTTGTTTCTTTACGCTTGTTTTTCTCTGTTCTGGCACTCTCGGCATCATTTCTGTAAAATATCTTCAAGGCGGTCAACAAGAACACCATCCTGTCTTTCCATCGAGTGTAGTTTGTTCTGGAAATGAACCTTGACACTTGAATTTTAATTCTGTATCCATGATATCACCTTTCGATTGTTGAGATTTTGGTTTTGAGGCGTGTATGATACACTTTCCGAAAGGTAATTTTGCCCCCACTATGGGACTACAGTAGAAGATGCTCCCAAGTGCCCAAGTGCCTCATCAAAGACAATAGTAAATAAATATTATAAGCCTGTTAGAAATCAGGCCTACTTGGCTCATTATTCACTTTATTCAAGTTATTACTTAAATATTGAGAACTATTATAAAAACTTGGGTATTCGTCTCTCCATCCGATGTGCGACTATTTCCCACATACAAATGCAACCAATATATTCAAACTACTAACAAATATTATCGAATCATTTTAGAAGGAAGCATTCTCATTCTTATACATCTCTTCATTAAGAGTATAAGAATTTTAAGTTACTTATTTGCGGTGGATTAGTTTCTGCATAGCCTTTTTAGCAAAAATTTAGGATGTATAAGATAATTATGTGAAACTTAGGTAAGTGGTACCTAATGTCTCGAATGTAAAATCAAATATCACATCGACCTTGTCTTGTTTTTTTTAATTTTCTAATATCCTTTTGACTGCATAACTACATTATGCTCATCATTTGGTTGTAATGCCACCACTTGACCTATTGTGTAACATACGAGGCACACCGAATTACTCTCTAATTAGCTAAATATAAATGAGAGAGAAAAATGGGGTAGGACGGCCGTGTGATTCAGTTCCAAGGATGGGTTCCGTTCTAACTTTAACCATGGATCCACTCCCCTGTTTTATACCCCTTTCGAAACGCAGCTTCGCAGCCCCGTACTGTAATCCTAAATTAGAAATTTTCAGAACTACAAATAAGTTTTGAATGTTGCATGACTAACAATGGTCAATCTTACTGTTTTTAAAATTGACACTTGCATGCTTCAACATATATTTTTGAAAATTCAAACCACTTTCGAATTAATATACATTTTAGGAGTTGGGATTTCTTTTTATTATTATTTTTTAAATATTAGGTTGAGATGTAACGACTCGCAGTGTCTAAACTAGTTATCTAGTGGCATATTCCAGCTGTACAGTGCAGATGCCATGTTGGATGTGAGGGCCCACTTCCAGCTTCATCCATGTGTACACTATACGAGTTGACCCTTGAATTTTTAAGCATACGTGGATTGACAACTATTGGATGGACAAATGATGGATTTTATCCCCATTTGAGACCATTGGAATGCAATGAAAAAACTTTTATTCGACGGATTGCACCAAGCAGGTCGCTTGTAAGGATGACTTTTCTTACCTAAAATCCAAAATTATATAAGAGTTTGCAAGGGACTTGCATGTTGCTAGCCCTTACATACTAGTTTTTTTCCCGAGATGCACATGTACTTCCCTCCGAAAAGATTTAGCATGCACATGCATGCACTTCTTTTTTCTCCTAACCTAGTAGATATGCTTTATCCTTCATTAATCTTCGCTAAGGTTATGCACGGGCGATGCATGTGTATATTATTAGATATACTTTATACAGGGAATGAGTGTATCGTCGGTAATTTTAGAGATTAATACTAAACCTACCGGCCTTGGTTTAACTACCTATTTCAAGGAACCTCTTGAGAGGACTTTTTAGGCCAGATATCATTCCCGAGGTTGGTAGTAAAAATATTGCTAACATTAATTTTCTATAAAATAATAAATCAATTTTTAGATTAAGTTAAATTTAAGGTTTAAATTCAAATCGTTAAATGAGAAAGATTCGAACGATTTGAGTATGAGATTTAAATTTAAGTTTTAGATATGAGTTATATTAGTAATAGGGTTGTTTAGAGATAAATAAGGGTAGTAGATTTAAGAGGTTTGGTTTATCATGTAAGTACCATATAAAGGGTCCAACATTAAAGTTCGTAATTGAGAGAGAGATTATCTATTAGAAAGAATAATTTTTTGAGATTAATAAAGTTTAGAAATTTCTCCTTCATTATAATAGTTTTGATTTATCCCTTCCTCCATTAGTTTAGTTTTGATTTATCCCCTCCTCCATTAGTTTGTTTTAGATATAATTTTTTATTTATAACGATGGTTTCAAAGCTAGAACCACGTGTGTCACGTCCCGCTTCCCAAAATACGGAATACGAGGGGTGACAAGGCCAGTCATGCTCCTACGGTCAAGAAAATATCCTGCCGTAGTCACACTTCGGCTTCTAGTATTACGTGCTAATCAGTAATCATAGCACAAGTAATAAGAATTGCAGTCACTGATTCTATCAAGACAGATATAAAACTAACCATATAGAGTCAAAGGGAATGATAGCGCTAACGTCGCTGATCTAGATGTCCACAATATCTTCGAGGTAAGGAAGGTCCTGATCTGAGCCTAGTCCACTTCTCACTCTGAGCATGCATATTCAGGGCGTCAGGGCGACACAATAGCAATATATACATATATTGGGTTGCCTAGCACGACAGCAAGATTTCGGGAAGCATCATCCATGCCATTTTCAAAAATATGCCATGCTAAATAACCCAAATCCAAGAATTTTAACTAGAGAATTAGACGATACATGAAAGTAAACAACTTTATATCAAGTGAACAAGGAATACAACCTTTGTAGACCGGTCCTTCGCTTCACATGCTCTGTGTAGTAGTCCCGCGACTCCACTAGGCTTCATTTGAAGATTTGGACGAACTTCCTCCGATGAGCTTCGTGCCGAAAATGATCCACGCGAAATCCCTCCAACTCAAGGTAGCTCTACACTAAACTCTTTAGTGTAGGAAACACGCTACACTCGATCACTATTCAAGTGTAGAATAGTGAAGTAGGGGATATTAAAAGATCACAAGTTTGTGTTCAAGCTTCATGGTTCACATCACATGTGAGGGTTGAAACTTGAACCATGACATGAGAAAGAAAAAGAAGAAGCTAGAGGGCAACTATGGAAGCAAAGCAAGCAAAATGGTTAAGTGTTGAGAATAAGCAAGAATGAATGGCAACCCTTTACCCTTCACTCATTCAAGCATGGAATTTTGCAATATAAAATTGCAACCATGCTTGAATAGTGAGTCAAGATGAATAAACTATGAATAAAGTCCATGCTTGCAACCATGCTCTCATTTTCCACCTCTTTTTCTATTTTTCTCAAAAATAGAAATCATGCCATGCTTCATTATATATATATATATATATATATATATATATATATTATAAAGAATAATTAG
This sequence comes from Agapanthus africanus, assembly GCA_030015575.1. Classification (NCBI taxonomy): domain Eukaryota; kingdom Viridiplantae; phylum Streptophyta; class Magnoliopsida; order Asparagales; family Amaryllidaceae; genus Agapanthus; species Agapanthus africanus. The sequence continues at coordinate 902,510,612 of JASDDO010000024.1, read as the reverse complement.
TGAGCTAATGATATTAGTTAAGATATAATTATATCACATATAATATATATCACATTATTAAATCAACACTTGATTAAATAATCTGGTTATATCACATATGACCAACTAATATCATATATATGTATATCACATTATCAAATCAACACTTGATTCGACAATCTGGTTATATCATATATAACCGAACCGATAACAGATAACTGCTAGATTACAATATGGTATCACATACACGCATTTAATCAGGCCCACACACATATCGTATGTGTGTCCTACTTCGTTTCGCTTGAACCAGGAAACTTCTGTGTGGGACTCTAAACACTCGTCAATATGCCAGCAGTAGGTGATGATCATATCAATCACCTACAAGCCGTCAGCGGTACTAGTTGGACGTAACGGCTATCGGGTATTGTAACAACCGAGTTCAGTTATACCAATTTCTTTTTCAGTATTTATTATCCATAGTATTTTACTGATATATCGTATTTGGGTGCGAATGGTAACTACACTTTTACATTACTTTCTACCCGATCCACTTGCTTGAACGGGTTAATTCATATTTTAGACTACCCCGATTGGTTAATTAGACATGGGCATTTAATGTGGATATTGCATTTTGCTACTTGGTCTTTCATTTTAAGTTTTGGAAGTTGCATAAAATTTTCATATTTCAAATCCAAAATTTTGGATCCGACCCGGGCGCAATTCTGAAATATTTTGTATTTCCGCCAAATTCTAATTATTTTTTTAAAATTTGTTTAATCCATTTAAAATTTATTTAACAGTCTAAAAGATTTTTACAGCCAACAAAATATTCCTTAAACTATTAAAATCTTTTAGAAATTTTCCTAACCCAATTCTCATCCCACGAGCCAATCAGAACTCTCCTTCTTTGCACCGGGCCCCACACAAAATGTCTCTCTTTTCCCAGCCAATCACTTCTTTTCTTTCCCTCTGGTGGCCCCCACGAGCTCTCTCTCAGTCTCTTACCCTTTCTCCTTCTCTCTCTTTCCCCACGAGCTCTCTCTGTCTCTCTTCCCTCTCTCCCCTCTCGCTCTCTCTCTCTCTCTCCTCTCGCGAACACTGTTCGCTTCTCGAGTCGGGTCACCGCCCGACGGATCCCGTCACCTCCCTTCTCTATTTCTTTCTTCTCCTCTTTTCTTTTCTTCGTCCTTATTTAAACCCTACACCCCTCGCCACGAGAACCCACAAAAAACCCTAACCCTTACTCCTCTACCTCCTCCTCCCTCGACCTCGCTCCTCAACCCTCATCATCATCTTCTTCCCCGACCTCATCTCCTTCCTCTCCTCTCCTTCCCCACCAAACCCAGAAACCCCACTGCACCCGAGAACCCAGCACCACCACCTCGTCGCCGCCGACCACCTCATCTCGTCGCCACCTCCTTCCTCTCCCTCTCTTCCTCTCCTCTGCCCTTCCCCGAGCGCCAGAACCCTGCACCTAAACCCCAACCGAATCCAAACCCTAGCTGCAACCCTAGCCGCCAAGAACCTGCACACCCCTGCACGTTCCCTGGCCGGAGCTCCGTCGATCTGACCGCCACCATCTCGTCTCCCCGTTGCGTTACCAGTCCAACCCCAGTAAGCCTTCTCTCTCTCTCATACCTCCTTTCTTCTTCTCTGTTTCCTTCTCTTCTTTCTTCTGTGCATTTTTTTCTTTTTCGGTAAAATCTTTAACCTCTGTAGTTCGCTGGAACTCTGACGACGGCGACGATCACGATGACCCAGCAGGCATCTCTGACCCGTGTGTTTCCCCGTGCGTTGTTTGGACTCATTCCGTGTACCGTGCGCGCGTCGCGAGTTTTCTCGCCGACGTGAGACGTTCTGTATACCGTATCGCGATCCGTCGAGGCAAGTAAAACTTGCTACATGCTATTATATTATTTTATACATATTTTCATGATTAAATCTGTAAACTAAACCTAAGGCTATTAGTTTCCATTTTGCATTTCGATATCCGGTTATATCATTTTAGATTCGGATCTTGAATTATATCTTGTTGCATGTTATAGTACAATATCGTGTACCCACATCCGTGTTTAAATCACATAATAATTATCTGCATAGCCCACAGTACCTTTTAATAGTTTCTACCCTATCGGACACCCTTTTGCATCCATCTAACCTATTTTTATATATAATTGCATCAATAGGTCATTTAATACATGTTAATGTGATTTTAATATTCCATATTCATTTAAGTGTATGATACTTAATGTTGGAACCATAACCCTAACTCTAATCGATAACCGTACATCCATATAGTTTAATCTGTACCTATTTGCATATCATATTACAATGTTCCAGTTTATTATTCTATTAGTACCCATACTTGTTTTGTATACCCATGCTTATGCTAGTTTGATTATGAGCACCCATTAGCCATCTTGTGCACCCTGACATGACTTGTTACACCTATTACTTGACACGACATGGTACCGTGCAACTCTTGACATGACATGACACCTATATACATTACCTGACTTGATCTGATGTACCATGCCTTTACCTGTTACCTGATCTTGTGACTAATGCCAACAAACCTGACCTGTTATCCTTACGGACATTTTCTGTTATCTATTCAGACAAATCTGTACCTGCCTGATCCTGTGTTGGCGTTAGCTCCAGATTATTTAATACCTGACTTGAATACATATAACCTGGGAGAATGGGGAAATCAATGATGAAACCTGACTTGTAACTCTACAGTTCGCTACCTTTACTGAACAGTTTTAGAGGCTAGGTCAGCCTTGGGATGATGCTGCTGATATCATCCATCGTTACCCACTACCTTTTAGAGGCTAGGCCAGCCTTGGGATGATACTGTTGACATCATTCATCGTTACCCACTTTTCTTTTTAGTGCCTAGCGGCATGTCTCGGTTTCAGCCCGAGAATCTTCACCGTGATCCCGGGCACGTACGGGATACTATTAAGTTAGATCGATGATTCATCAAATTGATTTCAAAGACTTGAGAGTAGTAACCCAATAGACCAGTTTAGATTACTCATTGCACACTACCTTTCACTGCCCTGATTTATATTGCTGTTACACCTGCTTTACCATTTATGATCATACGTGCATGTCTTGCTACCCTGTTTATATATTATTGCTTGATGTTATGATACGCTGACGTCTGGGTTTTGCATGGCCCAGATTCCGTACCTTTGCTGCTGTCACGCCCCGCTTCCCAGTGTACGGCGAAAGGGACGCGACGAGACCCGCTACATATATACTCAGAAGTACATACGCTAAGCGTATCTAAGCAATATAAAATAAATACACAAGAGACAAGATATAAAAGGAACAACAACTTTTATTTATTAACATTCTTTTGTACAATGCATGAAAAGGAAATACAACTGAAATAAAATGATGCCTAAACAGTGGCATAACAGGAAATGAAAAAAAATACAGAAAGGAAAAGTGTACAATGAAACTAAAGTGCAGGGTCTTCGGCAAACTGCTCCAACTCTTTTTGAGATGGCTCGATCTCCGCTGGGTCCAAACTACCTGACGACATTCAAAGAAGAAAGAAATAGAATGTCGTTAGCGAACAGGTCGCTCAGTAAGTCCCCAAGATAAGGGAGAAATAGACAGAGAGTAAGAGAGAGAGAGTAGTTTTTAATGTTGTATTATAATATTGTAATGTTGTATTAACGCTGTTGTTTGTAGCCTGGTACAGAAGATGTCAGTGTATACGAGGGGAGTCCCACTTATACCGGAGACCTTGGTAACCTGTAGTACAAGGCTCCGTCGATAATACCACGGAACAACGGTATGGATGTAATTACGTCTTAAGTGACCACCTCGTGCCACCTTTAACATATTCCGTACCAGTCTACCCCTTAAACCCCACGATATCTTGTTTGTATTGTTATCTTGTAAATTGTATTGATTGTAAAATTGATTGACTGACCGAAACCATGATATCAGTAAGCGGTTGTAACCATAGAGTCATGTAAATGGAATAACTGAGAATCATGTAAAAGGAATAGGTATATCCATGGTTCGGTTCAGTCAAGATGTATAGATTGATATTGGATTCATGAATTCATGAGTTCATATTGAAGTGGAAACTTGTAGATTATAGATTGACTTGAATCATATTCAAGTCAGATTAATCAGACTCAAACCCGAGTCAGACAATCAGAAATGTGAATCGAAGTCTTATAATTGCTAAGGTCCTTAGGGTAATTTATAAAACTTGAGGGGGTTTTATGTAAAAATACTTTTATATACTTTTCAAAATACACCTCAAGTATTTATTGTTCGTCTTTAGAGTTGTAATGAGGGTGCATTTTATGTTGTGATATTTCTAGTGAAAATATCCTAGTTATAGGTATTTATCTGTAATATTGATTTATTTGAAGTTCATGGTATTTTAGTGTAAAATTTATTATTGTGATTTTTAGGAAAAAGTGAAAAATTTATATTATAGTAAAATAGATATTTAAATGATAAATATACATATGTTTGTACAAAAATAATTTTTAATAAATATTTTATATTCCAAAAATCTCATTTTCTTAAGATGTCGTATTTTAAACCTTTCGAGACCGAATGCTCCTTGCGGAGGTCTGAATCTCGCACTACTAGCCCGAGGGTGCGCGATAAACCGCACGATCCCGAACGGGTTCCCCAAAGATGGGTTGTAGCGGCGCTTTGCAAAGATTGTAAAATACTAATCTTTTAGAAAACGGTTTTATAAAGTAAAAGGTATTTATTTGCAAAATGTAATTTTCCGTATTTTAGATTCTAGGGTTTCCTAAGCCAACTAGCCTATTTCTAAATGGTCTAAACGATAAGTCGTTAGAAGCCTCAAATCGCCTCTTTACCGCCAATTGTGGCCAGGTAAGTACAAGTGAGGAAGGAGGGATCCGCTCACGAATCGTGAGGCGGGCCTTTTAAAATTACCTAAGCTCACTTGCCTAGCCTAGACACCACAAAATCAGGTTTAGATAAACGATCGATATCCACAACTTATCGTATTTTCCTAATAAGAAGTATTTACTTAAAAATGTATCAAATCTAAAACATTTAAGAATGGTTTTATTAAGATTATGGTATTTTAATGAAAGTTTCGTTTTATCGTATTCTAAGTTTTGATGATATAGTTTTAGGGTTGTATTTGCGTGTGTATGGAGGTAGGTCGTTACCTCGTGCTCTACTTTAAATGTATAGCAAGTTAAGGGGTTAAATGTGAAATTGAAATATGATGGTATTAAAGTGAAAAAATACTGTGAGTTAAAAAGGTTATCATTTCATGTGTGAAAACTTATTCAAATTGATTTCTACAAGTTTAATAATCATGATAAAGATGTTTAGACATGTTTGAATTGATTAGAAGTGAAATTTTATAGAAAACCGAATCGGAAACCGGATTTGTTCCGATTCCGTCGGGTTTCATAATTTCGTATTTTTGAGAATTAGAAAGGGAGATAGAATGGGACTTACGGGTTTCGATCTATACTAAAGAGCATAGGGGAACTAAAGAAGTTGCCGAGGCGTTGCTTCGTCGCCGGTTGTTTCTAAAAACGTCGCCGGAATTCCCGCCGGAATCTCGTCGGAGCTTCGCCGCGAACTCGATTTCAAAGTACACCCTTCTTGTAACAATTTTGAGAGAGTAAACCTAGTGTTTTGGGATGAAAGAGTAGAGGGTAGGGGGTCTATTTATAGGGTAGGCTAGGGTAGGATAGGTGAAAGGTTTTTTTTTATTTAAAAAAATTGTAAAAATTAAAGAAAAAACATTAAAATTTGTAGTAAATAGGGTGTAATTAACACTCGGAAACCGATCTAATAAAATGGTGTATGCAGGAGAGTTTAGAAGACGAAACGACACAACTTTCGTTTTGACGACTCGGCCGTCCGGCCGTGTCCGGCCGGCGGCGCCGGCCCGAGTCGGGGTGCCGATGGGTGGGGGATCTCCTGACGTAGGCTATGGTATATTTACTTTTTAGGGTTCAGTTCAACTTTTGGGAGTTATGGCCTATGGACTGTTGGGCTTCCAAGAATTTTAAAAGAAAAATAATCTAAAAATAATGTGGGGCATGGGATTTGAACTCTGGTGGCTTGGTTCAGCAGTGCAAGGTGTTACCAATGAGTTACAAGTTCCTTCTTGTAATTATTGTGGTATTTAATTACTTAAAATGATAGCAGCAAGAATAAATACTCGTAGTATACATTAAATTTAAAGTAATTTCTTGTACACTAAAAATGGAGTTATTACATTCTTGTAGCTTGTAATTAAAAACAAAATAATTACCTATCTCTTGTGCTCAGGCTAAAATACCCTTTTGTGGATTTTGAAAAAATTTAATTTAAAAATTTGTATAGAAAAATGGTATAAGAAAATTAGGGTTGTTACAGCTGCAGTCCGAGCAGGAGTACTTCAGTCAGCAGACTGAGCAGTGAGGACTCATTAGTAGTTAGTTCTTTTATTTTTTTCAGTATTTTTATTCCTGATGTGAGCCCGCATTATGGGACATACATTCCAGTTATTCTTGTATTGGATCTTTTGCTTTCGCATTATTTATTCTTGACTCATTTTATTTTGGCTTATGGACATGTGCTAGATAGTTTATTATTGTTCTTGATATCTCTACAGCCGTAATGTGACTGTGGAAGGATAATTCCTATCCACAGGTAGTATGGTTGGCTATGTCACGTGCCTACCTTAGCATACTCTGGGAAGCGGGGCATGACATGGTTCTTTTGGTATCAGAGCCATAGGTTATAGGTTAATCAGGTTGATTCTTTTGTAGTTGGGTATTGGACCCAATACACGAATCAGAATACTCGTGATTAGGAAACATGTCCTGCCATCTTACCGTTTTACCATTCTTGAATCTTAACCTCCTCCTGATTATACTTTTACGATATGCAAACCTCCTTTGCATATCAACTCGAAACCTGGTTCCTTGTTTATCTCTAAAACTTAGGTGACTTGGATGGAGTTATGTAATTGTAGCTATGATACCGCGGCATGGTTACAATGCGGTACTCTATTTAAGTAACTTGGAGTTCTAGCCTTAATTCATATCCTTAACTTACATTTTGAATCTGTTATCATGCTAACCCTTTTGGTGATTTGATTTCAGGAATATAGCAGACAAGAATCTGAAAACGTATCAAAAGCATGTTGACGAAGCCGCTATACTTGGGGTAATACGTGGGATGTTGGAGAACCAAAGGCGGCAGACCGAGCTGAACCAGCAGCAAGCTGACTCTTTACAGGAAGGTTTGCGGACCGTTCAGCAGTCCGTGAACAATGTTGTGGCCATACCAGGGGAACGTGTGGGAACCGTAGCGGATTTCAAAAGACTGGGTCCGTCTGTCTTTACTGGTTTGGAGGAGCCGTTGCCAGCGGAGCAGTGGCTGGTTGATACGGAGAATTTACTCATTGCGGCATAGATCCCCGAAGATAAAAGAGTGGAGGTGGTACGCATCCAGTTGGTGGATTACACCCGTGAATGGTGGCTTATGGAAGAGACCCGCTTGCCCAAGCCGATCAAGTGGGCGGATTTTTCAAAGAGTTTCTTGGAGAAGTTCTTCCCGCGGACTGCACGGGAGGAAATGGAAGAAAAGTTCATCAGTCTAAAGCAGAACGGCGCACCTGTAGATGTACATGCAGCTGAGTGGACGCGGCTCAGTAGATTCGCTGGACCTTTAGTTACCAACGATGCTGATAGGGCAAGGAGGTTCATGCGCAGTTTGGATGTGGACATCCAGAGGCAGATTGTCTCCCTGGGTTTGACCACTTTCTCACAGGTACTTACAGCGGGCCGAGAACAGCAGAGCCTATCTATGAAGACTGGGAGTACACAGCAGACAGCAGTTACAGTACGGAAGCCGACATTTGCACTGAACCGAACACATGGACACAGAGGTATTCCAGTGAACCGTCGTGGCGTAACACCTATGAAGAAGCCTGCTGTCGTTGATCAAAGGAGCGTAGTTTGTAACTACTGCCATTTACCTGGACATGTGCAAAGAGATTGTCGAAGGAGGCAAGGGCTTTGTTTGGTTTGTGGATCAGCGGATCATACTATTAACGCTTGTCCGTCGAAGCTTCGCACGAAAGATGATGTTCAGAAGCCGCCGCAAAAACCGTTTCCGAGACAGAAGCAGCTGACTCAGGGACCCAATCAAGCTCGAGCATTTACCCTGACGGCTGAGGAAGCTAAAGCTTCAAGAGAAGTTGTTTCAGGTATTCTACTTGTTCATGGTTTTCCCGCATTAGCGTTATTTGATTCTGGTGCATCCCATTGTTTTATGTCGTCCAAGTTTATAGCAACACACTCGATTACTTGCACGGCCCTGTCTAGTTTCTGGGACATACACACTGGGAATGGGAAAATCATATCTAGTAGAGAGTGTAAGGATTGTGCAGTTGTTGTTTGCGGACGGGAGCTTTTTGCAAATTTCTTGGTGATTGATACAGGCAGCTATGAAGTTGTCTTGGGAATGGATTTTCTCGGCACTTTCCATACTCACATTGATTGTAGGGCAAAGAAAGTAATTTTCCAGATTCCCGGACATCCTGAGTTTATCTTCACTGGAGGAAGTAGTTCTGTCGGGCCAGTCGAATTTAAGGCTAGGCCGACAGCTAATGTTCTTTCGTCGATGGAGGTTGCTCAAGATGAAACGCCAGCTGTTGTTCGAGATTTCATGGAGGTGTTTGAAGACATATCGGGTTTACCGCCGAAGCGAGACGTGGAGTTCGCGATTGATCTTGTTCCTGGTGCAGCGCCAGTTTCTAAAGCGTACTACCCAATGGCACCAGTAGAGTTGGAAGAAGTTAAGAAGCAAGTTACTGAATTACTTGAGAAGGGTTGGATTCGAAGCAGTAACTCGCCTTGGGGAGCTCCAGTTCTTCTAGTCAAGAAGAAAGATGGCACGAGGAGAATGTGCATCGATTATCGAGAATTAAACCGGGTGACTATTAAGAACAAGTACCCGATCTCTCGTATTGGCGAATTATTTGAGCAGCTTAGTGGCGCGAGGTTATTCTCAAAGCTGGATTTGCGATCCGGATATCATCAGGTCCGAGTGAAAACAGAAGATATTTGCAAGACGGCGTTCCGAACTCGGTATGGACATTACGAGTACTTAGTGATGCCCTTCGGAGTAACGAATGCACCGACGATATTCATGGACTTGATGAACCGAATCTTTTCACCATTCTTGGACCAGTTTATTGTGGTGTTCATTGATGATATTCTGGTCTACTCGAAGAGTATTAAAGAGCATGCAGAACATTTGAAGATCGCACTGCAGACGTTAAGACAAGAAAAATTATATGCAAAGATGAGCAAGTGTGAGTTTTGGCTGGAAGAAGTAAAGTTTTTGGGGTATGTCGTGTCTGACGACGGAATCGCTGTTGATCCCGAAAAGATTGCAGCAGTTCGAGATTGGCCGATTCCGAAGAATGTTGCGGAGATAAGAAGCTTTCTTGGACTCACCGGGTATTACAGAAGGTTCATGGAGAACTTTGCTCGTCTGGCGGAGCCGTTGACCAAGCTTACGCGCAAGGAGGTACCATTTGTGTGGACGGATAGGTGTGCGTCAGCTTTTGAGGCGTTGAAGCAGAAATTGATAACCGCTCCTATTCTGACCGTGCCAGACAGTTCCGGAGGATTGGTGATTCACAGCGACGCATCTGGGAAAGGATTGGGATGTGTTTTGATGCAGCATGGGAAGGTTATAGCGTACGTATCGAGACAGTTGAAGACCCATGAGAAGAATTACCCAACTCATGACTTGGAGCTTGCGGCTGTGATCTTCGCTTTGAAGATTTGGAGACACTACCTTTTGGGCGAAAGGGTCGAGGTTTTCACCGATCATAAAAGCTTGAAGTATGTGTTCACGCAGAAGGAGCTTAATATGAGGCAGCGCAGATGGTTGGAGCTGATGGCTGACTACGATCTCGATCTTAAGTACCACCCGGGGAAAGTTAATATCATGCCGGATGTGCTCAGTCGGTTACCAGCAATTCAGATGTTGACCGCCCAGAAGGAACTCATTGAAGACTTTCGAAGATTTGATTTGGAGGTTGTGCTACCGCATTCTTCGGGACAGTTGATGCAGCTGTAGGTACATTCGTCGTTGATCGAGAATATTAAAGCAGCGCAATCGCAAGACCCTAGATTGCAAAAGTTTCGAGAACAGGTTGAAGATGGACTTCGAACAGATTTATTGATCCATGAAAATGGTTCGTTGAGATATGGTAGCCGGTTGTGTGTGCCAAAGGGAGATATTCTCGAAGAACTTATGAAGGAGGCGCACAGTTCAGCATATTCCGTACATCCAGAAGGCATGAAGATGTATCGAGATATACGACAGCATTTCTGGTGGGAAGGCATGAAACGGGAAATTGCCCGCTTTGTGGTAAAATGCTTGGTGTGTCAGCAAGTTAAGGCTGAACATCAAAAAGTTGCTGGTTTATTGCAACCACTTCCGATTCCTCAGTGGAAGTGGGAACATATAACCATGGATTTCGTGACAGCTCTACCGCGGAGTCCAAAAGGCAACAATGCAGTTTGGGTGATTGTTGATCGTTTGACCAAGGCAACTCATTTCATTCCTTTTCGGGTTGGTCAATCAACAGAAACTTTGGCAGAACGGTACATGCAGGAGATTGTAAGATTGCATGGAGTACCGGTGAGCATCGTGTCCGACCGTGACACTCGGTTCTTATCACACTTTTGGAGGAGCTTACAGGAAAGTTTGGGGACTCGATTGAAGTTTAGCATAGCTTATCATTCTCAAACCGATGGCCAGTCGGAGAGAACGATCCAAACTCTTGAAGATATGTTGAGAGCTTGCATGTTGGACTTCAAGGGTTCATGGGAGGATCGTCTACATTTAGTGGAGTTTTCTTACAACAACAGTTTCCAGGCGACTATTCAGATGGCTCCATTCGAAACTTTATATGGTCGCAAGTGTCGTTCACCTGTTTGTTGGGACGATGTCGGTGAACGAAGATTGTTGGGATCAGATTTGGTTGTGCAGACAGTTGAGAAAGTTAACGCTATCCGGAATCATATGAAAGCGGCACAAGACCGACAGAAGAATTGGGCAGATACGTCGAGAAAACCTCTAGAGTTCGCCGTGGGTGATTTAGTATTCTTGAAGATATCACCGACTAGAGGGGTGATCCGTTTCGGAAGTCGAGGAAAACTTAATCCTCGATTCGTCGGACCTTTTGAGATTTCGGAGCGTGTTGGAGAGGTAGCGTATCGATTGGCGTTACTGAAATCCTTGGCGAATGTTCATGACGTGTTTCATGTATCTCAACTCCGTAAGTAACTTCGAGATGAAACACATGTGTTGGATCATTCGGAGCTGACCGTCCGAGAAGACTTGACTTTTGAGGAGCGACCGATTGCGATTGTGGATCGAAGGGAAAAGGTTCTTAAGAACAAGGTTATTTCTCTTATACTTGTTTCTTGGGGTAATCACTCACATGGAGAGTCAACTTGGGAACGAGAAGATGAAATCCGGCAGAAGTTTCCCCATCTTTTCTTGTAGTTTGTTTGTCGTTTATTTTTTTTTTTTTTGTGTTCTTGGAATTTCGAGGACGAAATTCTTTTGTAGTTGGGTATAATGTAACAACCGAGTTCAGTTATATCAATTTCTGTTTCAGTATTTATTATCCGTGGTATTTTACTGATATATCGTGTTTGGGTGCGAAAGGTAACTACACTTTTACATTACTTTCGACCCGACCCACTTGCTTGAACGGGTTAATTCATATTTTAGACTACCCCGATTGGTTAATTAGACACGTGCATTTAATGTGGATATTGCATTTTGCTACTTGGTCTTTCATTTTAAGTTTTGGAAGTTGCATAAAATTTTCATATTTCAAATCCAAAATTTTGGACCCGACCAGGGCGCAATTCTGAAATATTTTGTATTTCCGCCAAATTCTAATTATTTTTTTAAAATTTCTTTAATCCGTTTAAAATTTATTTAACAGCCTAAAATTTTTTTACAGCCAACAAAATATTCCTTAAACTATTAAAATCTTTTAGAAATTTTCCTAACCCAATTTTCATCCCACGAGCCAATCAGAACTCTCCTTCTTTGCACCGGGCCCCACACAAAACCTCTCTCTTTTCCCAGCCAATCACTTCTTTTCTTTCCCTCTGGTGGCCCCCACGAGCTCTCTCTCAGTCTCTTTCCCTTTCTCCTTCGCTCTCTTTCCCCACGAGCTCTCTCTCTCTCTCTTCCCTTTCTCTCTCCTCTCGCGCTCTCCTCTCGCGAACACTGTTCGCTTCTCGAGTCGGGTCACCGCCCGACGGATCCCGTCATCTCCCTTCTCTCTTTCTTTCTTCTCCTCTTTTCTTTTCTTCGTCCTTATTTAAACCCTACACCCCTCGCCACGAGAACCCACAAAAAACCCTAACCTTTACTCCTCTACCTCCTCCTCCCTCGACCTCGCTCCTCAACCCTCATCATCATCTTCTTCCCCGACCTCATCTCCTTCCTCTCCTCTCCTTCCCCTCCAAACCCAGAAACCCCACTGCACCCGAGAACCCAGCACCACCACCTCGTCGCCGCCGACCACCTCATCTTGTCGCCACTTCCTTCCTCTCCCTCTCTTCCTCTCCTCTGCCCTTCCCCGAGCGCCAGAACCCTGCACCTAAACCCCAACCAACTCTAAACCCTAGCTGCAACCCTAGCCGCCAAGAACCTGCACACCCCTGCACGTTCCCTGGCCGGAGCTCCGTCGATCTCACCACCACCATCTCGTCTCCCCGTTGCGTTACCAGTCCAACCCCAGTAAGCCTTCTCTCTCTCTCGTACCTCTTTTCTTCTTCTATGTTTCCTTCTCTTCTTTCTTCTGTGCATTTTTTTTCTTTTTCAGTAAAATCTTTAACCTCTGTAGTTCGCTGGAACTCTGAGGACGGCGATGATCACGACGACCCAGCAGGTATCTCTGACCCGTGTGTTTCCCCGTGCGTTGTTTGGACTCATTCCGTGTACCGTGCGCGCGTCGCGACTTTTCTCGCCGACGTGAGACGTTCCGTATACCGTATCGCGATCCGTCGAGGCAAGTAAAACTTGCTACATGCTATTATATTATTTTATACATATTTTCATGATTAAACATGTAAACTAAACCTAAGTCTATTAGTTTCCATTTTGCATTTCGATGTCCGGTTATATCATTTTAGATTCGGATCTTGAATTATACCTTGTTGCATGTTATAGTACAATATCGTGTACCCACATCCGTGTTTAAATCACATAATAATTATCTGCATAGCCCACAGTACCTTTTAATAGTTTCTACCCTATCGGACACCCGTTTGCATCCATCTAACCTATTTTTATATATAATTGCATCAAAAGGTCATTTAATACATGTTAATGTGATTTTAATATTCCATATTCATTTAAGTGTATAATACTTAATGTTGGAACCATAACCCTAACTCTAATCGATAACCGTACATCCATATAGTTTAATCTGTACCTATTTGCATATCATATTACAATGTTCCAGTTTATTATTCTATTAGTACCCATGCTTGTTTTGTATACCCATGCTTATGCTAGTTTGATTATGAGCACCCACTAGCCATCTTGTGCACCCTGACATGACTTGTTACACCTATTACTTGACACGACATGGTACCGTGCAACTCTTGACATGACATGACACCTATATACATTACCTGACTTGACCTGATGTACCATGCCTTTACCTGTTACCTGATCTTGTGACTAATGCCAACAAACCTGACCTGTTATCCTTACGGACATTTTCTGTTGTCTATTCAGACAAACCTATACCTGCCTGATCCTGTGTTGGCGTTAGCTCCAGATTATTTAATACCTGACTTGAATACATATAATCTGGGGGTATGGGGAAATCAATGATGAAACCTGACTTATAACTCGACAGTTCGCTACCTTTACTGATCAGTTTTAGAGGCTAGGCCAGCCTTAGGATGATGCTGCTGACATCATCCATCGTTACCCACTACCTTTTAGAGGCTAGGCCAGCCTTGGGATGATGCTGTTGACATCATTCATCGTTACCCCCTTTTCCTTTTAGTGACTAGCGGCATGTCTCGGTTTCAGCCCGAGAATCTTCACCGTGATCCCGGGCACGTACGGGGTACTATTGAGTTACATCGATGATTCATCAAATTTATTTCAAAGACTTGAGAGTAGTAACCCAATAGACCAGTTTAGATTACTCACTGCACACTACCTTTCACTGCCCTGATTTATATTGCTGTTACACCTGCTTTATTATTTATGATCATACGTGCATTTCTTGCTACCCTCTTTATATATTATTGCTTGATGTTATGACGCGCTGACATCTGGGTTTTGCATGGCCCAGATTCCGTACCTTTGCTGCAGTCCGAGCAGGAGTACTTCAGTCAGCAGGCTGAGCAGTGAGGACTCATTAGTAGTTAGTTCTTTTATTTTTTTCAGTATTTTTATTCCTGATGTGAGCCCGCATTATGGGACATACATTCCAGTTATTCTTGTATTGGATCTTTTGCTTCCGCATTATTTATTCTTGACTCATTTGATTTTGGCTTATGGACATGTGCTAGATAGTTTATTATTGTTCTTGATATCTCTACAGCCGTAATGTGACTGTGGAAGGATAATTCCTATCCACAGGTAGCATGGTTGGCTATGTCACGTGCCTACCTTAGCGTACTCTGGGAAACGGGGCGTGACAGGTATTGAGCGATATGAAGATCAAAAGCAAGCTCGTCCATACTCTCCATGATGTACAGTCCGATCTCTTCGTCTGATATGTCGCATATCATGTCTAGGGGTGGTAAACGTCAGTCCCCAGTAACGTGATAAGTCATGCCGATGTCTGGCCTATAATAATTCGAGAAACTACTGATAACACTTATCAGTAAATCTCGGCAGCAGCCCTGGCCAGTGACTTTCAGTTATAGCCAATCGAGCATAGAGCAATATCAACCCCCAATACCGGGAGAGACGAAACCCCTCCTATCGTTCATTGCCTCCATGCGACTCGGGACTGTACCCAAAATGCACCTGTTTGCACGTCTCCTTTGAGCATGATAGAGAGAAAATCAAAGCAAAGTGGGAGCCGCACAAGACTCTATGACGATCTCGGGTCTATAGACTAACCTATATCAGTGTCACCAGAGGAATGCTATCTGACGATAAGTATACTACCACATAGGAGTCCTCTGCGAGTCCTGTTCAGTGTACCCAGTCTCTACTGAGCACCCGTATACTATCTTTGATGTCAAACACCAATGGATGTGGGATCATCCATCGTCCATCATATGGGTCAAGAAGCGTATACGCTAGTCTACTCTGGAATATCGATACCCTGGTCTCGATATTCCCACGACTAGGAACTGATTAAAGGATGTACTTGTGGACCACCCTGGCCCCACTATTATGATGTCATCATAGTCCTGGTAGTCAAGTACATATCATAAGGGCTTTATCAACATGTAAGAGACAGACAGTATAAATACTAGTTTACATATTAAAATAAAGGTAACATGATAGTATACTATCATGTCGAGCAAGAAAGTCCTCTATATATATGTCCAAGCATCCACTATATCATCAATTATGGCCTATAGGGCATACATATTACTAACAATCTCCCACTTGCACTAAGGCCAGTTGTTGTAGTATCTCATACCCAACGTCCCAAAAGTCTCTCGAATAACATCTGGGAGATGGCCTCGGTGAGTGGATCCGCTGTGTTATTCTCTGTGTCAACTCTCCTGATCTCGATTTCCGGAGATACAACTATCTCCCTGATCAGGTGATACTGTCTAAGAATATGTCTGGATCGCTGACGGGACCGGGGTTCCTAGGCCAAAACCACAGCTCCATTGTCATCACTATACACAGGTATTGGATGCCCAATGGTAGGAATCTAGTTCATCTCATGAACTCTATTCATCCAGACAACCTTTTTGGCAGCATCGTTGGTAGCGATGTAATTAGCCTCTATCAACGAGTCTACTACGGTATATAGCTTGGAACCCTTCCAACATATCATCCCTCCTAAGGGTGAAGACAAAACCCAAGACTGGCTTTCAGTCGTCTTTATCACTCTGGAAGCTCGAATCGGTAAAGGACTCCATCTGGAGTTCACCGTTACCATACACCAAGAACATCTCTTTAGTCCTTCTCAAGTACTTATGAATGTTCTTCAGCTGTCCAGTGGTTTTCCTAAAGATCATTTCGATACTTATTCACTATACCTAGTGAGTAAGCTACATCTGGTCCGGTACATAACATCGCATACATGATTGACCTGTCTGCCAAAGCATAGGGTATTCCTTGTATGCGAGCCCTCTCCAAATCAGTCTCGAGAGACATCTCTTTAGAGAGAGTGATTCCTGAACAAGCGGGTACATTACCACGCTTAGAATGATCTATACTAAAACCCTTTTAGCATGGTGTTTATGTACCTGGATTGGGACAATCCTAAATCCATTTAGATCTATCTCTATAGAACTATGACCCCAGGATGTAGGAGGCATCAGTTAGATCTTTCATGGAGAACCTGTGTGATAAGAGGTGTTTGACCGAGTGTAGCATAAGAACACCCTTTCCTATCAAGAGTATGTCATCCGCGTACAATACGAGGAAGACAACCATACTCTCTACAACCTTCTTCTTTATACATGGTTCATTTACCTTTTTGATGAAGTCAAACTCTTTGACAACTTCATTAAACAGATGTTCCATCTCCGCGATACCTGCTTTAACCCGTATATGGGTTTAAGCAGCTTGCACATGCTTCCGTTGCTCCCACTGTCTACGAAACCCTCTGGCAGTGTCATATACACGCTCTCTTCTAATCACCATTTAGAAAAGCGGTTTTGACGTGCAGTCTGCCAGATTTCGTAGTCATGGTATAAGCAATGGCAAGTAGGATCCTGATGGACATAAGCATAACTTTGAAAGTCTCAACTTTTCCATTTACACCAAATTATCTTTGTCAAAGATCCTCTTGCTCCTAATGTTCGTAGTATCTCTTAAGTGAATGAGGAACCCAACTAGATTTGCGGAGTGGCTGCGGTTCGTCGGGGACTATTGAATCCTCCGGTTCCACCAAATTGTCAGTTATAGTTTGTGTTTGCTGGAACTACTTCCAGTTCTACCCCATGCCCACTAATTTCTTCCACAAGAAATTCTTTTTCCAAAAAGGTGGCATGTTGAGAAACAAAACATCTTTTGTTCTTCGGTGTGGTAGAAGATATACCCTCGCGAATATTTGGGACATCCTACAAACTTGCACAGAACTGACCTTGCCTCAAGCTTGTCCGGATTATGCTTTTCAATACAGGCCGGACAACCCCATATCTTAACTCGTTTAAGAGATGGTCTCTTCCCATTCCATATCTCATATGGAGTGGTAGACAACGGATTTGATCAGAATCCTATTCAATATGTATGCATCTTCTCAAGTGCATGTCCCTGGATGGAATTAGGAAACTCAGCAGTACTCATCATGGAGTGCACCATATCTCATAGAGTGCGATTCCTCCACCCCGATATACCGTTGTACCGTGGTGTATACGGAGGAGTAAACTGAGAGAGAATCCAATTCTCTTTTAAATAGTCTCAGAATTCCGTTCTCCAGTATTCTTCCCCCCGATCATATCGAAGGATTTGAATACCTTTACCCATCTGGTTCTCAACTTCGTACTTA
The DNA here is from genome assembly GCA_030015575.1 of Agapanthus africanus. Taxonomy (NCBI): domain Eukaryota; kingdom Viridiplantae; phylum Streptophyta; class Magnoliopsida; order Asparagales; family Amaryllidaceae; genus Agapanthus; species Agapanthus africanus. The sequence continues at coordinate 902,492,896 of JASDDO010000024.1, read as the reverse complement.
TATTCCTTGAAATTCTCAAAAAACTTAGATTTGTGTTTCAACAAGAACACATGTCCGTATCTTGAGAGAACATCGGTGAATGTAATAAAGTACGCGGAACCATCCCTGGCATATGTAGACATAGGACCGTATACATCACTATGTATCTGTCCAAGAATTCAGTAGCTCTTTCTCCGTTTTCAGTAAACGGAGATTTGGTCACCTTGGTCTTTGAGACATGACTGGAAAGTTTCATAAGATGTTAATTCGAACGGATTCAAATATGTATCCTTATGGAACTTTAGCTAGTCTTGTTTCATCGATATGACCCAGTCTACAATACCACAAGAAGACTTCGTTCTGAACTGTTCCTCTTGTGTGTGTTTTGTACGTTAGAATTGTGTTTTGATTCAGAACGTGTACACTGTTATACAACGTACCTTATCCAATCAACATTTGATTTAGGAAAATATTCACAATATTATTGGAACGAAATAACAGTCGCTAAGAATCAATGTATTACCTATTGGTAACACCAAGTGATATCTGCCAACTTCCTTGGCTGCAACAATTGCACCATCTCTACTACTTAGAGACATATCACCCTGTCCCAGTTCTCTACCTCAATACCCCATGTAACAAATTACATGTGTGGGATCTTGATCCGGTATCCCATACCCAGGACGTAGAGTGAACTGAGAAACCGTTCTTTGTAACGAACACACCCGAAGACAATGCATCAACATACTTTTTCTTTGTTTGGGTGGCGTAGGAATCCGAATATTCCCCTATTCCTTACTCAGACTTATGACAATCATAAGGTAGAGAGAAACCTAGCCCAGTATAATAAGTAGGTTTGGTCAATACATCCATATTATTATCTTGATTAAGGCATTTCATTGGTTGCTACAAGGAGAGAGAGAAGGATAACCACTTTGCATGCGCTCTTTGCAAGATTAGATTGGTTATTATCTTATCTAATCAGGATGGCACCCACTGATTTTATCAAATCTTCTTTCAAACCCTAAAAGGTAAGATTAGCCGGGATTAATTACACCCTACAAGTTCGCTAATCGTTCGGCCAGGCCAATGTCGGTACTTTGAGGGAGGTTCCCCGTGCTTTCGCATAGACCTAATTAAAATAAACCTTATTTTCCCAGAGGCATAACCCCATTGACACCTTTCTAGACACCTACTTGATCGGCTAATTGTAAAGTGCAAAATTCTCCCAGAAGGAACTCTTACTCGCAGTGGGTATCAAGATCCAACTATCATATAGAAGGTATGCAATCTCATTGCAAATTTCAACACTTGAAATTCCTGATAATGTTTTTACCCCTAACCACTTATGACCTTGACAATGTCAACAAACCGTAAGCGCTAGTCAAGTTCTACCCATCATTTCTTAATTGAATTAAACCCACCCGCACGACTCTTGACAAGATCAACAAGGCCGCACGACTACCCTAACCTAATCGCATCTCATGCTGGCAGATAAGCACTAATCTGCTACCGCACATTACGTCTTGACAAGGTCAACAAACGCAACGCGAATACTAAATAGTACTTATCTGAAATGACGGAGGGCTACGCAGGTTTTTAAGAAAACCATGAGCATAATGAACTTGATATCGTTGTAGAATCTAGTGATTTTGAAAAGGAGCGTTTTTTAGGAAATTGCTAGTTTCGCTAAAGAGGTCACTCCCGGTGAAGGGATCTCGGCTCTTTCCTCATTGAATGAGGTGCTGGATATTCATGAATACCACTATGCAAAACAGGAACTAGAGAAGCAATCAAAAAACAAAACCGAGTGGGTTGTAGCATTTGCTAGTTTCGCTAAAGAGGTCACTCCCGGTGAAGAGATCTCGGCTCTTTCCTCATCGAATGAGGTGCTGGATATTCAACAAGAAATACCGCTATGCAAAGCAAAAACTAGAGCTACTCTTTTTGAAAATTTGATTCTACAATATCTTTAGGTTTCTTTCTTTTTCATTAATCTCATTAATGAAGTCCCATCAATTAATGTTTCCTAAACATTACAGAAAAATGAAACGAAAATAAAGCATACGCTTATGCCATCCGCATTTGCCACGAGGCCCCGTCATGCACCGTTAGGTAAATTAACTACCGGCAGAGCGGGGGCTGGACTAGCGCGGGTGCAAAACATAAGCAACGTTTATTATATATCATATATATAATATTACATTCGTCTCACGCAGTTATTTGATCAACATCACAGAATCAAGCAGCAGAAGCAACATATGAAATATTGGATATACTAGGATGTCCGTGTTTTAAATTTAACCAATAATGTAAAACAAGGATTCCACGGTCGTGATGAATAGCCAAACCGACATCCCTAGACCCCTAAGAAAGCGGCAAGTAACCCTGCCAATTCTAGAGTTAGGACACCCGGTCTCGACTCCTCGAGATGGTCTCCCACTGGACTCTAGAACCTGGTTACTTGTGCTCCCCGTCTTGGGTCTAACCTAATATGGAAAAGTAAATAATATACAACAATGGTGACATCATCCTCAACCCGGAAGTGCCCCAATAAAAGAATATTACAAACAGATTTTACATGAATGAAAATAAAAACTCTCATCTCACATAAAAAAAACCCGGCTATTCTTTCACGACGATCCAATAAATCATATCAATAGCAACACATGACATCACATATCATCTGTTAGTTATGTATATGCCCTAGAGGCCATTATTGTACATATGATGTATATTATAGTGGATACTTGGATATATATACAGAGGACTTTCTTGCTCGACGTGATAGTATGCTATCTGGTTTCTCTTTGTCTTAACATGCAGATTTGTATTGTGATACTGTCTTGCTCTCACATGTTGATAAAGTCGTTAGGATGTGTACTTAACTACTAGGACTATGATGTAGATCATACTAGTGGGGCCAGGGTAGTCCACAAGCACATCCTTTAATTGTTCCTAGTCGAGAGTGTATCGAGATAGGGCATCGATATTCCAGAGTAGTGTGTGTATACGCCTCTTGACCCATATGATGGGTGATGGATGATTCCACATCCATTGGTGTTTGACATTAAAGATGGTATATGGGTGCTCAGTGGAGACTGGGTACACTGAACGGACTCGTCGAGAACTCCTAATTGATATTATACCTACCGTCAGATAGCAGTTCTCTGGTGACACTGGTACAGGTTAGTCTGTAGACCCGAGATCGTCATAGAGTCTTGTGTGATTCCCTCTGTACTTTGATTTCCACCTTACCACGTTCAAGAGAACGCGCAAAACGGTGGCTTTTAGGTACAGTTCCGAATCAAATGGAGGCAATGAGCGATAGGAGGGTTTCGTCTATCCCGGTATTGGGGGTTGATGTTGCGCTATGCTCGATTGGCTATAACAGGAAGTCCCTGGTCAGGGCTGATATGGAGATCTACTGGTAAGTGTTATCAGTAGTTTCTCGACCCATTATGAGCCCCACATCGGCACGACTTATCGGTTACTGGGGTCTGACGTTTACCACCCTTAGACTGGAAATGCGACATATCAAACGAAGAGACCGGACTGTACGGTAGTGTTACTGACAGGCTTTACAGGAGTTAGAGTGGGCTTGCTTGTTGATCTTCTGATCGCTCAATACCCGGGTAGCCGTTACATCTAGCTAGTACCGCTGACGGCTTATGGGTGATTGATATGATCATTACCTACTGCCGGCATATTGACGAGTTTTTAGAGTCCTACACAGAGGTTTGCTGGCTCAGGCAAAACGAAGTAGGAGCACATATGTGATATGTGCGGGACCGAGATTAATACGTGTATGTGATACTGTATTCTATTCTCGCGACATATGATATCGGCCGAGTATATGTAATATAGCCGGGTTATCGGATCAAGTGTTGATTCGATAAAATGATACATATGATATTAGTCGGTTATATATGATATAGCCGGATAATTAAATCAAGTGTTGATTTAATAATTTAATGTATAATCAATAATTTAATGTATAATTATATATTTGATATATTAAATTACATTAACTAATATTTGCTCACTTAAGTATTTCCTTTTTCTCACTTATGATACAAATAATATATATGTGATATATGTTAATTGTATTGTTTTCTTTTGTGCACAAATAATATATATGTGATATATATTATTGTGGCATGCTAGGTTATACGTGCAACATGGATGTATGAGACTTACACCATGCTATTGATAATGTATGGGTTTTTATTTATATAAGTAATTCAAAATTATTTAGAAATTAGTCATGGTTGAGTTTGGATGGAACCTTGTAGAACCATTGACTTAGTCCACCAATTTTGTTTTACCTAAGATATTTATTAACCTAACCATTATCACTTAGTCATGGTTTATTCTCTACATGGGTTAGTATATGATATGAACTCACCCATGGTTGCATTTCTAACCTCGCTCTCATTTCATTTTTTTCTTCATCTTCTTCTTCATCAAGAGCTTTGCTCTTTAGGGTTTTAGGGGGTGAGGAAAAATAGTGAGAAAAAGAATTCTAAAGTGGGCAAAATTCCTATTTCATCATTCTTTACTAAATTAGCCATTTAGTTTAGGATGTTAGCTTCACTAATCCCTAATTAGTGAAGAGGTAGCTTGAGTTGGTGTCTCCTCGACGTAGATCATCTTCGGTTTTGAAGACTTCAAGCAAGCTTGCATCTTTCACCTGGTGGAGCCTCTCAAGAGTTCGGGAGATCATTACTTGCAGCGAAGGGACTTCTACACGGAGCATTTGAAGTGAAGGACCGGTCTACAAAAGTTGTATTCCGCATTCACTTAGTTGTAAAGTTGTTTACATATCGTATCGTCTAAATTTTTAGTTAAGATTCTAGGGTTAGGGTTAAGTAGCATGGCAAATTTTTGAATATGGCATGGACGATGCCTCCCGTAACCTTGCTGTTGTGCTAAGTAACCCTACAGTGGTATCAGAGCCAAGCTAGAGAATTAGATGATGTTTGTTAGATTACGAAACCGAAACTACTCCGAAACTTGAAACTCTAAAATCCAGTTTCTGTCAATACTTTTAAGTCGTCGAAAAAATATTTTAGCAACTGTAGAATGTTGTATGTGATATAACATGAACACTGAACATATACGAACCCAATGCACCGGTTTTGACCCGGTGACACCCCCCCAAAATCTGAGCCGGCCGGCCCTGTAGTGTCTTCTGGGGTTCGTTTTTGTTCTGTGGTCTGATCTCTGGGTTTTGGTGTTTCAGGTGTTGCTTATTTTTTCTAAAATTACATGAGATGTTAATTTTTTATAAAGGCAATTCGGAGTGTTTCGTTGTCGTAATTCTAACATCATTTCGGGTTGTTTTAGACGACGTTAAAAAGTTCGAACGGATATCAAATACCAACTTTAACCCTTGCTGGAAATTTTCCAAGAGTTGGATTTTTCCAAGTTTGAAACATTCAAATATCATGCAAGTAATTCGATGGATCCTCTAGAAGAACGAAACCCTGACTCGATTCTATGACCGTAAGAACTGCCGTAAGACCCTAGGGTTTGCGGTAGTTCCGCGGCACCATAGGTGAGGCAAGGGTTGACCTTTCTACGGTTAGTCCATAGGTACTGTGGCATGTGATGGGTACTTTTAAACTACGCTCAAGTGTTGAGCTTTTTGGGAAATTTTGGGTGTTTGTTGATTCGGTCAGAATATTTAATATCGTCTATCTATTTATGGAATGTGATACAATATATGGAATTCATATAGTTAGGCATGAAATCCGAAGTATATGATATTTCGGGTGTTCCCCTCCGAATCACGGCGCGACTGGACGTCTTGCCTGTGATTCGGGGGCAGATGCTAATTGGTGCTATCCATCCACCTCTCCGAAGATGCCAAGTTGATTTATGGCACCGTGTATCGAAGGTTTAAACGGATGCGTCCGATGTAGCAGACTTCGTCAGATTCCCCCTCGCTTAAGGGGTTTTTGATTATGGGGACGCTCTTCCCTGCAGGCGCAAGCCCCTGCAGTTAATTACGCTACCGCATCGCGGTAACCACTTTCTCCTTCTCCAGATGGTCACTTCGTGTCGCATGTGTTTATTTTGTGTTTAGTTGCCCGTGGATTGTATACGGAGACTGAGTTATGTCGTCGCCCGTAGGGCATGGACTAGTCCAAATCCGTATTATCTTAGATTTGGGTTTGGGGGTTTTGGGTTTAAGGATACGTTAGCCTCATTCGAGACTAAGATCGACTTAAACGTTTGTTAAGGATGCGTTAGTCTAGTTTTTAGACTAAGATCAACTTAACGGGATCGTTTAGATCCAACAATAGAGCAATTAAGGGAGCCCTGTTGTTTAGTTTAGTGACATTGCGGTCAATAAGTAGTTTAAGGACATTGCGGTCCAGTGTTAGTTTTAAGACGTTGCGGTCAAGGTTAAGGACGTCGTAGTCCGTGGATTTAAGGACTCCACAGTCCGATGTTAGTTTTAAGACATCACGGTCAAGGTTAAGGACCTCAAAGTCCATGAGTTTAAGGACCCCACAGTCCGTCATTAGTTTTAAGACATCCCGGTCAAGGTTAAGGACCTCATAGTCCATGGATTTAAGGACCCCACAGTCCGTATTAATATGTGGTCATCGGGACCCGTCACCTCTTTGAAGACGTTGAGGAATTACAACGCCAAGTATCAAAGGAGTGAAGAGATGTACCCTTAAACCAAGGTAGATTAAATAATCTTTGGCCCAATTTGGAACCAAGACCAATTAATTATATTATGAGCCCATTGGCTCAGTTGAATTTGAATTGAGGACTTATGGCCAGCTTGGGCTAAGTCCAATCATGTTTAGGATATTGGCCCTCTGTTGGTCCATTAGAGGAGAGGCTTTGCCTCTAGACACTTAGCCAATGGGGCTAAAGTTAGTGTTAAACACTAAAGATCAATCAGTGTTGAACACTGAGAATGAGATTGACAAGTTAGTGTTTAACACTAAAAGATAGTTAGTGTTAAACACCAGCAACAGGGCTTTCAAATTAGTGTTTATACACTAAGGCAGATCAATGTTAAATACTGGAAACAGGGTTTTCCAGGTTGGTGTTCAACACTAAGAAAGTCAGTGTTAAAAACTGTAAATAGATGTTTTCCAAATTAGTGTTTAAACACTAAGAAAATCAGTGTTGAACACTGGATATAGAGGTTTCAATTTTAGTGTTAAACACTAAGGCAAGAGGGGTCACGTGGTAGCACGTGAGAGCGCCCTCAATTCATTTTATTCTGCCAAAAGTATTGAATACTTTGGAGCATCACGTTCTGTCATGTGATGGGAATTCTGGTGTTTGTCCGTTAAAGCTTCAGCCAAGGGGTCACGTGGTAGCACGTGATAGCGCCCTGTTTCCCTTTATTTTGTTCTACAGATAAGTGTTTAACACTTTTATTTCTGAAAGCCATCACGTGTGGGCACGTGATAGGGGCCTGCGCTTTGATCGGTTAGAATGTTCATTAGGGGTCACGTGTCGACACGTGAGGGCGCCCTAAAGCTCTTTTCTGTTTCTTTTCAGGGGTCACGTAGTAGCACGTGACCCTATTCCTTTGCCTGTTTGAAGATGTGTTTATCTTTTTAAGAATTGAATTCTTCATAGGGTTAAACCCTAACAATAACTTTAGAGAAATTAAATTCCTATTTTCTTTTGAAGAATTATATTCTTAAATAGGGTTAAACCCTCATTTCTTCTTTGTTGAGGGAATTAAATTCCAGTTATTTTAACAGAACTAAGTTCTTAACTAGGGTTAAACCCTGATTCTGTTCATTATGAAGAAATTAAATTCCCATAACATAGGGTCAAACCCTAATTTTATTTTAAAGGAATTAAATTCCTATAGTTCTGTGAGAATTAAATTCTCAAGCTTCCATTCCCTCTCTATGCTTTGGATCTGCATGGCAGAATCTCAACCCATTGAGAATTAAATTCTCAACTCAAGGGGAGATGTGCACTTTACAGATCCTCCACCAAAGAGAGAACTATGTTCTTCTGTTTTATATCAGAGTTAAACTCTGTTGAGAATTGAATTCTCATTTCCTTTCAAAAAGCCTTCCCTTTCTTACCAAGGGTTTTCTTTTGCAGAAGATCCAAATTCCTCCAAAGTATCAAGGCTCTCCTCTTTTTTTATGTATCGATTCCTTTCTGCATGTCTTTCCCTCTGTGTGTCTCTTGGCTCCTATTTATAGGAGAAGCAGCCGAATCAATTAGTTTTGGTGAATCTTTCATTGAGAGATTTAATTTGTATTCACCATTCTTTTTGGACCTTTGGATTATTATGTGAATTTTAATCACCATTGGATTTTAAATCCCGAGATTCTCCTTTGTTATTTCGGTTAGATTTTAAGGGGAAATCTTTCCAAGTTCGGGCTTTTTCCATAGATAGGTGATATTTAAGAATCTTTAAATTTTTAATTCAATCGGTTCCTTTGGAAAGATTTGAGAGGCCTTTTCTCAGAATTTAATTCTGTTAACAGATAGGCTTTGAAAGCCGGTCACGTGTGGCCACGTGACCCTTGGTCACGTGTGGGCACGTGACCCCCCTGGAACGAGACCTCTTCTTCCTTTTTGCGCTCTGCCTTCTGGCTGCCGCTTAGCCATCACGTGCCACCACGTGACCTCTGGTCACGTGTGAGCACGTGACCCTCGCCTGGAGCCTTTTTCTTGATTTGATCAGGGAATTGAGTCTGCTGCTTTTGAGTGTCACGTGCCAACACGTGACCCTGGTCACGTGGGAGCACGTGACCTCTTCTGAAGCCTTTTCCTTGATTTGATCAGGGAACCGATGTGCCTTTGAAGCCGCTTTTAAATGTTACGTGCCAACACGTGACCCTGGTCACGTGGGAGCACGTGACCCTTTCTGAGCCCCTTTTCTTTGATGTAGTCGGGAAGCTGAATCTGCCTTGCCGATGCTTTTAGGTGTCACATGCCAACACGTGACTGCTGGTCACATGTGAGCACGTGACCCTTTTCTGAAGCCTCTTCCGTAGGCTTTTCTGATTTTAAATCAGGAAACATCGGGTTTATGATGTCTAAGGTGATTGCGGATTCCAAATGTTGTAGTTTGACATTTTCTTTTCTGCGACCGTAAGTGTAACATGTGGTGTATCGCCAGTTTCGTTGCTATATGTCTACGACAATTGGGATACGCATATTTACTTACGTTGATGACATGTGATGTTATGTGTTGCTGTGATATGTTATATTGGATCGTCGTGTTTTGAATAGCCGGGGGTTTTATGTGAGATAAGAGTTTTTATTTTCATTCATGTAAAATTCATTGTATGTAATATTCTTTTATTGGGGCACTTCCGGGATGAGGATGATGTCACCATTGTTGTACATTATTTACTTTTCCGCATTATGGTAGACCTAAGGTGGGGAGCACAAGTAACCGTGTTCACTGCCGAAAACCGGGAAGACAAATGTCTTGCCTGAATTTTGGGGCAGATACTAATTGGTGCTATCCGTCCACCTCTCCGAAAATGCCAAGTTGATTTATGACACCGTGTATCGAATGTTTAGACGGATGCGGCCGATGTAGTAGACTTTGTCAGATTCCCCCTCATTTGAGGGTTTTTTTTGATTGTGGGGACGCTATTCCCTGCAGGCGCAAGCCCCTACAGTTAATTACACTACCGCATCGCGGTAACCACTTTCTCCTTATCCAGATGTTTACTTCATGTCGTGTGTGTTTGTTTTGTTTTTGATTGCCCGTGGATTGTATATGGAGACTAATTTATGTTGTCGCCCGTAGGACGTGGATTAGTCCAAATCCGTATTTTCTTAGATTTGGGTTTAGGGGTTGGGTTTAAAGATACGCTAGTCTCATTTGAGACTAAGATCAACTTAAACGTATGTTAAGGATACGTTAGTCTAATTTTTAGACTAAGATCAACTTAACGGGATCGTTTAGATCCAAAAAAGAGCATTCGAGCTCTATTGCTTAGTTTAGGGACATTGCGGTCGATTAGTTTAAGGACATTACGGTCCATTGTTAGTTTAAGGACATCTCGATCCATGGGTTTAAAGGGACCCCACAGTCCGAGATTAAGGACATCATAGTCCATGGGCTTAAGGACCCCATAGTCCGAGATTAAGGACATCATAGTTTATGGGCTTAAAGACCCCACAGTCCATGGGCTTAAGGACGTCATAGCCTATAAAGTTTAAGGACATCATAGTCCATGAGTTTAAGGACCCCACAGTCCATGGAATGATTGGTTATCGAGACCCGTCATCTCTTTGAAGACGTTGAAGGATTACAACGACAAATCTCAAAGGAGTGAAGAGATGTACCCTTAAACCAAAGTTGATTGGGAAATCTGTAGTCCAATTTGGGACTAAGATCAATTAATTAGATTATGAGCACATGGGCTCAGTTGAATCTGAGTTGAGGACTTATGGCCAACTTGGGCTAAGTCCAATTAAGTTTGAAATGTTGGACTTTTATTGGGACTGTTGAACATTTGTCTGGGATCAACCCCCCATTATTTAGCAATGCTAAACATGAGTCTGGGTTCTGACCATATCTTTATCTTTTATTGAGTGCTGAGCACTCATATGCCATATGAGATGATCAATCTTGGAAGACAAGGGTATATTTGAAGCTCAATCAAAGGGGAGTCTTGCCTCTGAAAGACTTAGCCAATTTGGGCTAAGACTGGTTTTAAAATAGTGTTAAACACTAGAGGACATCTGGCGGTCACGTGTCCCCATGTGATGTATTTAAAACAGTGTTAAACACTGCGGACAAAATGCTCAAAATAGTGTTAAACACTAGAAAGGAAGGGGTCACGTGGGGATACATGAGGCGCCTGAAGATGGGGCCAGACCTCCTTTATTTTGCTATCAGAATATTCAAATAAGTGTTAAACACTTTTGGTCTTCAGGCCATTACGTGTGGGCACGTGATGGATACCCATGCATTGATTATTAAAATGTTTATTACGGGTCACGTGGGGACACGTGAGGGCGCCCAAAATTGATTCTGCTCTTGGATTTGTTCCCTTTTATTTTGAGAGTCACGTGTGAGCACGTGAGGCATTGCCTCCAAGCTTTTTCTTTCTTATATTGAGGAGCTGTTTGAGGGTCGCGTGGGGGCACGTGACCATGTCCAATTCATTCTTTTCTGATCATTAAAGGAAGGGTCACGTGTTGCCACGTTACCACGTTTACATGTATGGATAATTTGAGTCCTTCGTTTTGAGAATTAAATTCTTTGGTAGGGTTAAACCCTAATTCTGTTTTGAGGAATTAAATTCCTATGTATATGGAAGAATTAAATTCTTATGTAGGGTTAAACCCTAGTTTTATTTGGAGGAATTGAATTCCTATGAGTTTGGGAGAATTAAATTCTCAGATAGGGTTAAACCCTAATTTCATTTGGAGGAATTAAATTCCTATGAATTTGGGGGAATTAAATTCCTTAAACTCAATTCTCCCTCTCAGTTTTGGATCTGCATGGAAGAATCTCCCCAATGAGAATTAAATTCTCAAACTTGTGGGGAGATCTGTTTCTGCAGATCTTCAACCAAAGGAAGAACTAAGTTCTTATTCAGAAGAGTTAAACTCTTAAATGGAGAATTAAATTCTCTTTTTTTTATGGAGCTTAGATCTCTCACCTAAGATTTCTTTCTTTTCTCAAGAAACTTTCTTTTCTCTTCGAAGAATTAAATTCTCTTCTTTTTTTCTCTCTGTTGTTGTATTTTTCTAAAAGAAATTCCAAGATCCCTTCTCTTCTCTTCTTGGCTCTTATTTATAGGAAAAAGAAAAGAATCAATTTGTTTAGTCAATCTTTCATTAAAAGATTTTAGTTGTTTTTGTAACCAACATGATCTTTTAGATCACTCAGTGAATTTTATTCACCATTGGATTCTTAATCCAGAAGATATTCTGTTTATTATTCTTGGTGAATTTCAGGGAAATATTTCCTTGTATAGAATCTTTCTATAAATTGGTGATTTTTAATCACCATTGGATTTTTAATCCAACGGTGCTCCACTTTACAGAGCACAATCTTTTTTGTTTGGAAAAATCTAAGGAAATATTTTTCCAGTTAGGGTTCTCGATTCCTTCTTAATTTAGAGTTTAATTCTATTAGTTCAGAAGGATTTTAAAGCCTATCACGTGTTGGCACGTGATCACATTGTTTGATCATTTAAATAGAATTTAATTCTATTAATTAAAGAGCTTAGGAACCCATCACGTGCTGACACGTGACCCCCTTGATTAACATTTTAACCAGAATTTAATTCTGCTGTTTTTAAAGAGCTAAGGAATCATTACGTGTTATCACGTGACCCTTGGTCACGTGTAGATACGTGATGCCTCATTGGGATCTTTCCTTGCCGCTTTATTATGCCTTTTAATTCTTTCAGTGGGTTCTTTAAAGGCCCATCACGTGTGGGCACGTGACTCCACTAATTGCTTGCTTGATTAGAATTTAATTCTATTATAACAGAGTCCCAGGAAACTATCACGTGTCAGCATGCGACCCTTGGTCACGTGTGAGCACGTGATACCCCATTGGGGTTTTTCCTGATATTTTATGAAGGAACAAACATGGTTATAGAGTCCAGTGGGAGACCATCTCGAGGAGTCGAGTCCGAGTCTCCTAACTTTAGAATTGATAGGGTTGCTTGCCGCTCTCGTAGGGGTTTAGGGATGTGGGTTTGTCTATTCATCGCGACCGTGGAATTCGTGTTTTATACTGGCTTAATTTAAAACACGGAATTCCTAGTATATCTAATATTTCATATATTATCTTCTGCTACTGATATTCTGTGATGTGATCACTTTTTATGCTTGAGACGAATACTTTATTATTATATATATGATATATAATAAACGTTGTTTATGTTTTGTACCCGCGCTAATCCCGTCCCGCTATGCCGTTAGTTAAGTAACCTAACGGCGCATAACGGGACACTGTGGCGAATGCGGATGACATAAGTGTACGTTGTATTTTCGTTTCTTCTATAATGCTTAGGAAGCATAAATGATGGGACTTTATTAATGAGATTAATGAAAGAAAAGAAATCTAAAAGATGTTGTAGAATCAAATTTTCAAAAAAGGTAGGTCTAGTTTTTGATTTGCATAGCGGTATTCCTTGTAGAATATCCAGCACCTTATTCGATAAGAAAAGAGCCGAGATCCCTTCACCGGGAGTGACCTCTTTAGCAAAATCTAGCAGATGCTGCAACTCACTCGGTTTTGTTTTTGATTGTTTTTATAGTTCTTGCTTTGCATAGTGGTATTTATGAAATATCATGCACCTTATTCGATAAGAAAAGAGCCGAGATCCCTTCACCGGAAGTGGCATCTTTAGTGAAACTAGTAAAATCCTCAACAACACTCCTTTTCAAAATCACTTGTTTTTACAATGATATCAAGTTCATTACGCGAAAATTTTTCTTAAAAACTTAACGTTGCACTCCGTCATTTCAGATAAGGACTATTCAGTATTCGTACTGCGTTTGTTGACCTTGTCAAGGCGGAGTGTACGGTAGCTAATTAGTGCTTATCTGCTAAAGTATGAGATATGATTGGATTAGGGTAGTTGTACGGCCTTGTTGACCTTGTCAAGGGTCGTGCGAGTAGGTTTAATTCAATCATGAAATGTACAGGTTGAACTTCACTTGCGATTTATGGTTTGTTGACCTTTTCAAGGTCATAAATCGCTTGGGGTAAAAGTATTGTCAGGAATTTCAAGTGTTGAAATTTGCAATGAGATTGCATATCTTCTATGAGATAGTTGGATCCCGATACCCACTGCGAGTAAGAGTTACTCATGGGAGAGTTTTACACATCACAAGTAGGTGTCTAGAAAGGTGTTAACGGGGTTATGCCTCTGGGAAAACGAGGTTTATTTTAATTAGGTTGGTGCGAAAGCACGGGAAACCTCCCTTAAAGTACCAACACAGGTCTGGCTGAAAAATTAGCGAACTTGTAAGGTGTAATTAATCCCTGCTAGTCTTATCTTTTAGGGTTTAAAGGAAGATTTGATAAAAATAGTAGGAGCCATTCTGATTAGATAAGATAATAACCAATCTAATCTTGTAAGAGCATACGCTAAAGTGTTTTCTTCTCTCTCTCTCCAGGTAGTGACCGTGTCAGGCCTTAATCAAGATAATAATATGGATGTATTGACTGAACCCGCTTGTTATATTGAGCAGGGGAACGTTGGTTCCGTTCTTTCTTAAAATTGTTATAAGACCGAGCAGGAAATAGGGAAATATCCGGATTCCCACTCTGCCCAAACGAAGAATAAGCATGTTGATGCATTTTTTTCGGGTGTGTTAGTTACTGAGAACCGTTTCTCAGTTCACTATGCGTCCTGGATATTAGATACCAGATCAGGATCCCGCATATGTAATATGTTACATGAGCTAAGGAAAGGTAGAAAACTGGGAATGGGTGATCATTCCGTAAGAGTAAGGAATGGTGCAAATATTGCAGCCAAAGAAGTTGGCGAATATCATCTTGTATTACCAAATGATAATACATTGATTCTGAACGAATGCTATTACATACTGACCCTGGTATGCAACCTTATATCAGTTTCTTTATTAAGTAAAGAAAGATATAATTTTGTAGTATAGGATAATGTTATGACCATCTTCCTGCATCGAAAGTTGATTGGATCAGGCTCATTAAATAATGGCATATACGTTCTAAATCAAACCACAGTTCTTAACATACAAAACACACACAAGAGGAAGAGTTCAGAAATGAACGAATCTTTCTTGTGGCGTTGTAGACTAGGTCATATCAATGCGACACGACTAGCTAAGTTACATAAGGATGGATATTTGAATACGTTCGAGTTATCATCTTATGAAACTTGTCAGTCATGTCTCAAAGGCAAAATGACCAAAACTCCGTTTAATGGACACAGAGAAAGAGTTACGGAACTCTTGGGACTGATACATAGTGATGTATGCGGTCCCATGTCTACACATGCCAGGGATGGTTCCTCGTACTTCATTACATTCACCGACGATCTCTCAAGATACGGACATATGTTCCTGTTGAAACACAAGTCTGAAGCTTTTGAGAAATTCAAAGAATATAAGCATGAAGTCGAAAACCAAACGGGTAAAAGTATTAAAATCCTTCGATCTGATCGAGGAGGAGAATACTTGATCAATGAATTCCGGGAATATCTAAAAGAGAATGGGATTCTCTCTCAGCTTACTCCTCCATATACACCACAGCACAATGGTATATCGGAGCGGAGGAATCGCGCCCTATTAGATATGGTGCGCTCTATGATGAGCACTGCTGAGTTGCCTAATTCCTTTTGGGGTTATGCGCTAGAGACAGCAGCATACCTATTGAATCAAGTTCCATCTAAATCTGTACCTACCACACCATATGAGATATGGAGTGGGAAGAGACCATATCTTAAACGAGTTAAGATATGGGGTTATCCGGCCTTTGTCAAAAGGCAAAATCCGGAAAAACTCGAGGCACGATCAGTTCTTTGCAAGTTTGTGGGATATCCAAAGAATTCATATGGATATTTTTTCTACCACAGTGAGGAACAAAAAGTGTTTGTTGCTCAACATGCCACCGTTTCCCCCAATCAGAGCAAAACTCTATTCAAAATTCAAATTTTTAAATGAAGCAACGCTTCAGAAACAGCGCCAAATATGCTGCGCTCTAAATAGCGCACCACGTGCAAAGCACGAGTGCGCTAGCGCCAGGTGCGCTGCGCTCTAAGCAGCGCACCACGTGTAAAATATGGATGCGCCGGCGGTAGGTGCACTGCGCTCTAAATAGCGCACCACATGCAAAGCACCTGTGCGCTGGCGCTAGGTGCGCTGCGCCCTAAGCAGCGCACCACGTGCAAAGCACGGATACGCCAGCGCTGGAACTAAAAGCTCCTCACCGTCAGATCAAAGATCTAATAATAATGATGAATCATTAATCAATCAGAATTAAATTCTGTTAAGGAAAGATTCCTCAAAATCTTTCCAAATAACAAGATTATGCTCTGTAAATCAGTGCACCGTTGGATCAATGATCCAATGGTGATTAAAAATCACTAAAAATACAGAATAAATTCTGTTTAGAAGATTTCCCAATCTTTGTTAAAAACAAGAAGATTACCTTCTGTAAATCAGAAGCCCTTAGATCAAAAATCCAACGATGGGAAAATCTCCAAATCAATTGGAGAAAAGATCTCCTTAACTGATTGAACTGATCAGCTTGCCCTATATAAAGGCCCCAAGACTTCAAGTCTCAGAGATACCAAAGCATAGAGAGAAACCTCCACAAAAACTTTGAGAAATTCAAAGAAAAAAGCCAAGCTCTCCGAGAAAGAAGATTTTTCTTCAAGGTAAAAAAAGAATGATGATGAACAGAGAGATGAAATCATCTCGTAATTAAATTAAAAAAAAGAACTCACTTCTTTAAAGATCATAGATCTACAAAACCAAGGTCTTTTCAAAAGAGATCAAAAAATCCCATCATAAAATAAAAAGAAGAATATAAATCTTCTCACAGATCATAGATCTACAAGACTAAGGCCTTTTACAAAATGAGAGCAATACATCTCAACATAAAGGAGGGGGGAGAATTATTCAATTCTCTTAGGATCACAGATCCATAAAGACAAAGCCTTTTAATAAAGTAAGAACTTTTGTTCTTTGAATCTTGAGACAAAGTCTCTTCTAAGGGAGAATTTGTTTCCCAGATAATAAAATTGATCAAATGCGCTTCTGCGCTCTTGGACTGGAGCTCAGCGCCAAGCGCGACACTTGTCCCTCACGTATGCGCTCTTAACAGTTAGCGCTTTGCGCTCTCGAAATAGCGCACTGCGCTCATGGACTGGCGCTCAACACCAGACGCACCACGTGTCACTCATGTGTGCGCCACTGAACTAAAAGCACAATGCATCCATCATCTGGTGCTTAGCGCCAAGCGCGACACGTGCCCTTCACGTGTGCGCTACTCGGCAGAAGCGCATTGCGCTCTTTGACTGGCGCAAAGCGTCAAGCGCACCACGTGCCCCTCACGTGTGCGCTGATAGAACATAAATTGTTCTTTAATAAGCCCAGAGCTATGATGAATGCCCAGCATTTAATAAAAGACAAAATATTGTCAGAATTAAAGTCAATGCTCAGAATTGTTAAAAGGGCCAATCCCAAGTAAATGCTCAGTGGCCCAAAATAAATGTTAAACATTTTAACTTGATTGGACTTAGCCCAAGATTGGCCATAAGTTCTCAAATGCAGATTCATTGAGCCCATCTGCTCATAAATATTTTAACAAATCTTAGCCCCAAATTAGACTACAGATCTCCCAACCAACCTTGGTTCAAGGGTACATCTCTTCACTTCTCTGATATTTGTCGTTGTAATCCTTCAACGTCTTCAGAGATGTGACGGGTCCCGACAACCATACATTTCATAGACTATGACGTCTTTAAATCGGACTGTGGGGTCCTTAAACCCGTGGACTATGATATCCTTAATCTCGGACTGTGGGGTCCTTTAAAACCCATGGACTATGATGTCCTTAATCTCGGACTATGGGGTCCTTTAAAACCCATGGACTATGATGTCCTTAACCTTGGACCGAGATGTCCTTAAACTAACAATGGACCGAGATGTCCTTAAACTAACATTGGACCGTAATGTCCTTAAACTAATAGACCGCAATGTCCCTAAACTAAACAATAGAGCCCAAATGCTTTCTTGTTGGATCTAAACGATCTCGTTAAGTTGATCTTAGTCTAAAAATTAGACTAACGTGTCCTTAACAAACGTTAAGTTGATCTTAGTCTAAAATTAGACTAACGTATCCTTAACAAACGTTTAAGTCAATCTTAGTCTCCAATGAGACTAACGTATGTCACGCCCCGCTTCCCAGTGTACGGCGAAGTGGACGCGACGAGGCCCTCTACGTATATACTCAGAAGTACATACGCTAAGCGTAACTAAGCAATATAAAGTAAATCACAAGAGACGAATAATATAGAAATAACAGCAACTTTTATTAATAACATTCTTTGTACAATGCATGAAAAGAAAATACAACTGGAATGAAAAGCAATGCCTAAACAGTGGCATAACAGAAAATGAAATAAACTGGAAAGAACAAGGTACAGTATCTAGAGCTCTGGATCTTCCTGGAACTGCTCCAAATCTTCACCGGTGGGTTCGATCTCAGCTTGGTCCAACGCACCTGACGACATTCAAAGAAGAAAAAAATAGAATATCGTCAGCGAACAGGTCGCTCGGTAAGTCCCAAAGAATAAGAAGAATGAGAATGACAGAGTAACAGTATTTTCTAAAGTATTATATTGTTGAATATTATGGAACATTGTTTAACGCTGTTGTTTGTAGCTTGGTACAGAAGGATGCCAGTGTATACGAGGGGGATCTCTATATGCTAGAGATCAGGGCAAAAGGAAAGTACAAGGAACCGTTATGCCACGGTACAACAGCAATAGGATTCAGATTAGGTGTCTTAATCTGACCACCTCGTGCCACCTTTAACACCTTCCGTACCAATCTATCCCTTAAACCCCGTTGTGTTTTAACAGTATTGTAGTATTGGAATATGTAAATTGAGTGACTGACCAAAACCATGATATCAGTAAACATGTTGTAACTGTGTAATCAGGAAAATGGAATATCAGGATAATGGATGAATATCCATGGTTTGATTCAGTCAAAAAGAATATATTGTTAACTGGATTCAGGGTTTCATGTATTCAAATTGTATTGGAATATGAAAGAATATAGATTGACTTGAATCATAATCTAGTCAGGAATAGTCAGACTCTAACCCGAGTCAGACTAAAAGAAAAATAATTTGAAGTTCAATATTAGTTAGGGGCCTTATTGTAATTTGTAAAACTTGAGGGGGTTTTATGTAAAAAGTACTTTTGTATAGTTTTCAAAATACACCTCAAGTATTTAATAATCGTCTTTATTGTTATAATGAATGTGAATTTTATTTGTGTTATTCTAGTGAATATATCCTAATAAAAGTATTAATTGTTTTATCTGAAATTCATGGTATTTTAATGTAACTTTTAATCTTGGAATTTTAGGAAGAAGTGGAAACTTTATATTATGATAAAATAGGTGTTTAAATGATAATTATATATATATTAACACATGAATAATTTTATATAAATATTTTATTTAGAAAAAAATCTCATTTTCCTTAATATTGTATTTTAAACCTTTCGAGACCGAATGCTCCTTGCGGAGGTCTGAATCTCGCACTACTAGCCTGCGGGTGCACGATGAACCGTACTATCCCTAACAGGTTCCCCAAAAGTGGGTTGTAGCGGCGCTTTGTTTAGGTTTAACAATACTTTTCATTTGGGAAAACGGTTTTATAAATATGGGGTATTTATTTGCAAAAAGTATAGTTTTCCGTATTTTAGTTGTTAGGGTTTCCTAAGCCAACTAGCCTACTTTTAAGGTCTAAACGATGAGTCATTAGAAGTCTCAAATCGCCTCTTCACCGTCAATTGCGGCCAGGTAAGTGCCAGGTAAGTGGGAAGGAACCACAGTCGTGGGCCTAATTAAAAACCACTAGCCTTAGACACACTTGCCTAGGCATCACAAGACAGTTTAGATAAACGATCGATGTCCATGACCAATCGTGCTTTCATTTTATTAAAAAATTTTATTTAGAAATGTTTACAACTTAAACCTTTCAATAAAGATTATAAAGATTAGGGTATTTTAGTGAAAAGTCCTGTAATGTCGTATTCTATGTTTTGACATATATCAATTAGGGTTATATTGAGTGTGTGTAGAGGTAGGTCATTACCCTGTGACTTATTTTAAGTTTTGGTGAAGTTTAGAGGTTAAACAAGATATATTAAACTTGAAGGTATTAAAGCGCAAGAATACGGTATTCGAAAACGTTATCATTTCATGTGTGAAATTTCATTCAAATTGGTTTCTACAAGTTTAGTGATCAAGATAAACCTATTTAGGAGTGAGGTAATTAATTAGAACAAGAAAAATAAACTTTATGGTATTTTTATGAAAAGAATACGATATTGTAAAGAAGCTATCATTTCATGTGAGTAACTTTATTTAAATTGGTTTCTAGGTGATTAATAGTCATCATACATAAGTTTGGGTATTATGTATCAGGTGACAAGTGGAAATTTATAGAAAAACCGAATCGGAAATCGGTTTGTCCGATTTCCGTCGGGTTCCAAAAAGTCGTATTTTTTACCTTAAAGAAAAGGGAGATAGAAGAGGTGGGACTTACGGTTTGGACAAGCTAAGGAAGCTAAGGGATGTGGTGGTTGTCGATTCGTCGAAAACGTCGCGAAGGTTCTGATCCGGTCGCCGGAATCCGTCGTCGATTTCGGCAGCGCTTCGCTTCTCGCTCTTCGTACCGAGTTCTAGAGAATTTGAGAGAGTGGACTTAGAGTGGTGAGGTAAAATGGTAGAGGGTAGGGGTCTTTATATAGGGCTAGGCTAGGGTTAGGGTTAGGGTTAAAAAATATTAAAAGAAAATATAAAAAACATTAAAAATTCATTAAAAATCATTAAACCTAGGAGTAAAAGGGATTTATTGGCCAAATCAAAACCGATCCAGGTATAATAAGTGTGCAAGAGGGTTGACCAAGCCAAGAGCCAACTTTTCTCAGTTGGTGACTCGGCCGTCCGGCCAAGTCCGGCCGGCGGCGCCGGACCGTGTCGGCCGAGTCGGGCCGAGTCAAGGGTCCAATGGCCGGGGGTTTTCCTGAGGAACAACTTGGTATTTTTACTTTTTGTTGTCCAGTACATATTTTGGGAGTTATGGCCTTTTTACCGTTGACTTCCAAAAAAAACAAAACAAAATAAATACAAAAATAATGTGGGGCATGATATTTGAACTCCGGTGGCTTGGTTCAGCAATGCAAGGTATTACCAATGAGCTACAAGCTCTTTCTTGTAATTATTGTAAGGAATTAGATACTTAAATTGTTTCCAGCAACATTAATACTCCAAGTATACACTATATTTAAAGCAAATTTTTGGTATACAAAATTGGAGTTGTTACAATCTACCCTCCTTACAAAAATTTCGTCCTCGAAATTTACAACTTTTATTTAAGGACTAGTTTACAAAAAGGTGCGGATATCTTGCACGCATCTCATCCTCCCTTTCCCACGTGGATTCTCCTGGAGTGTCTTTCCTCCACATTACCCGGACCAAATTAACTACTTTGTTCTGAAGTGTCTTCACTTTCCTGTCCAGGATCTCCACAGGTTGTTGCTCACAAGACAAATCGGGCTGTATCGTGAGTTCGGAATGATCAAGTACATGGCTGGGGTCACTCACATACCTTCTGAGTTGAGATATGTGGAACACGTTATGCACTCCTTCCAGTAAGGGTAGAAGCGCTAAACGATATGCCACTTCACCGACTCGTTCAAGTATATCGAACGGTCCAATGTATCTCGGACTCAACTTTCCCCGTCTTCCAAATCTGATCACTCCGCGGTTCGGAGAGATCTTCAGGAATACATGATTTCCTGGCTGGAACTCCAAGTGTCGTCTCTTCGCATCAGCCCAATGTTTCTGTCTATCTTGGGCTATGCGCATTCTTTCCCTGATAGTACGAACCACATCAACGGTCGCAACTATCATCTCTGGTCCAAGGAGTTTCCTATCTCCGATGTCGTCCCAACTTAATGGCGATCGACACTTCCTTCCATATAATGCTGCAAAAGGTGCCATTCCTATACGTGCTTGGTAGCTGTTGTTGTACGCAAACTCCACAAGATGCAGGTGATCTTCCCACGATCCCTTGAAGTCGAGCATACATGCTCTGAGCATATCCTCCAAGATCTGAATAGTTCGTTCCGACTGACCATCTGTTTGTGGATGATAAGCCGTGCTGAAGTTCAGACTTGTTCCCAAGCTAGCTTACAGACTTTGCCAGAATTGCGATTGGAACCTGGTGTCACGATCGGAGACAATGCAGACCGGTACTCCATGAAGTCTCACAATTTCCTGTATGAGTTCATGGGTATCAGGAATAGTATATTATGAAGAGTTTTTAAATCTAAATTAGATTATTACTTCCATGTACTTCTTCGCTAATGTCTCAGTTGATTGGCCAACTTGAAATGGGATGAAGTGAGCCGACTTTGTGAGTCGATCCACAATGACCCAAATCGCATCGTTACCTTTTGTGCTACGAGGAAGAGCAGTTACAAAGTCTATCGTGATGTGCTGCCACTTCCATTCTGGGATTGGTAACGGTTGAAGTAGTCCAGCTGTCCTGTGATGTTCAGCCTTTACCTGCTGACACACCAAACATTTTGCGACGCTTCTGGCTACTTCACGCTTCATTCCATGCCACCAATAATTCTGACGTAGATCCTTGTACATTTTGGTACCTCCAGGATGTACTGAATAGGGAGAGCTATGAGCTTCTTTCATTAACTCTTCCCAAACAGGACCCTTTGGTACACACAATCTGCTGCCGTATCTCAAAGATCCGTCTTCATGGATGATGAAATCTGTTCTGAGTCCATTCTCCACTTGTTCTCTGATCCTTTGCAACTTAGCATCGCTGGCTTGAGCTGCTTTGATCTGATTGACAATAGTTGATTGAACTTGTAGATTCATCAAACTTGAAATATCACCTGGCATGACTAGTTCAATCTCCATTTGATGTAGGTCCTGCTGAAGCTTCCACTGGGCGGTGAGATTCACTGATAATGGTTGGCGACTAAGAGCATCAGGTACTACATTCACCTTCCTTGGATGATATTGCAAATTGATGTCAAAGTCCGCCATAAGTTCTAACCATCTTCTCTGCCGTATATTCAACTCCTTCTGAGTAAACACATACTTCAGACTTTTATGATCTGTGTAGATGTTCACCCGTTCACCAAGTAAGTAGTGGCGCCAAATCTTGAGAGCAAAAATAACAGCTTCCAACTCCAGATCATGCGTCAGATAATTGCGCTCATGAGTCTTCAGTTGTCTTGAAGCATAAGCCACAACCTTACCATGCTGATGTAGAACACATCCTAGTCCCTTACCGGATGCATCGCAATGCACTTCGAATCCTCCAGATTGATCCGGTATGACGAGAATAGGTGCAGATGTCAGTCTTGATTTGAGTTCTACGAAATCTTGCTCGCATGTTTCTGACCACACAAATTCTTCATCTTTTCGTGTGAGCTTGGTCATGGGTGTTGCTATCTTCGAAAAGCCTTCAATGAATCTTCTGTAATATCCAGCTAAGCCCAAGAAACTCCGAATATCCTTCACTGATTTTGGTGTAGGCCATTCGCTGACTGCTGAAACTTTTGCTGGATCCACAGAAATCCCTTCTCCTGATACGATGTGTCCAAGAAAACCGACTTGTTTTAGCCAAAACTCGCACTTGCTGTATTTGGCGTAAAGCTTATGTTGTCGAAGTGTTTCCAGGACAATTCGTAAGTGCTCCGCATGCTCTTTCCGGTTCTTTGAATATACCAGGATGTCGTCGATGAAGATGACAACAAACCTGTCTAAATATTCCCGGAAAACTTGGTTCATAAGGTTCATGAAGATTGCTGGTGCATTGGTCACTCCAAATGGCATTACTAGAAATTCGTAATGTCCATAGCGAGTTCTGAAAGCTGTTATGTGAATATCAGCTTCCTTGACCTTCACTTGATGATACCCTGAACGAAGATCTAGTTTAGAGAAGATACAAGATCCACTTAGATGATCGAATAAATCGTCGATGCGCGGGAGGGGATACTTGTTCTTTATAGTAACCCTATAGTCGATGCACATTCTGTATGAACCTTCCTTCTTCTTCACCAATAGTACAGGTGCTCCCCAACTTGAAGTGCTGGGACGAATCCATCCTTTCGCCAATAATTCGTCCAACTGTGTTCGAACTTCTTTCAATCCTTCCGGACTTAGTCTATATGGTGCTTTGATCACTGGTTGTGCTCCTGGTACTAAGTCAATACTGAATTCAAGAGCTCGATCGGGAGGCAAACCTGATATATCGTCAGGGAATACATCGCCGAACTCTCGAACTACCTCCGGTCTTGATTCTTCCTCTACCTGAGCTGTTGCAACTACTGCTTCCCTTGGCTTCGCTTTGTAAGTACTTGGCTCCAATGTTCGGTCTCCACTTTTGAAATAGAAGACCGGATGATCTGGAATCTCAAATACTACCCTCCTTTGACGACAGTCGATGGTAGCATAAAAGGTTCCAAGCCAGTCCATTCCCAGAACCACATCGAAGTTCGGTATGTCCAGTACTTTGAAGTCAGCATAAAACTCTCGACTGCAGACGACGACTGGACACATGCTGTATCCCATAGTTGCCTTTAGAACACCATTTCCAGAACTGACGTTCCAGCTGGATACAAGCGGTGAGACTGGAATCGCATGGATTCGGACAAACCGTTGCGACATAAAGCAGTGGGATGCTCCAGTATCAAACAGTGCAAGTGCAGGTAGTGAAGCTACTAGGATTGTACCTAAGGTATATGGGATAGGTTTTAGGTATAGGGAAAGTGTGTAGGTAAACAAAACTAAAAGATAAGTTTGAGAAAGAAAGTTTACTAGTAATGACTTGGCCAGTGGCCTCAGCTTCTTCCACAGACATCATGAAAGCCTGACGCTTCGGCACATTCCTCCTGGCCTGAGGAGCATTCCTCTGAACGTTCCGTTGAGCTTGATGGAACTGTCGAGGAGGTGGTGCAGCTTGTGGTCCCCTAGGTGGTGCAGGCAGTGCAAGTCTGGTAGCAGGTGCCTGAAGAGCTGGTCGTTGCTGATAAGTATTTGCTGGCCTTGGTGCAGCAACTGGGTTCTGCCTTTGGGGAAAAGATCCAATATCATGAGTGGCTGAACCGCAAACTAAGCAGAGGCGGTTGGCTCGACGGCAGTTCTTCATCATATGTCCAGTTCTCTTGCAGTAAGTGCAAAAGGCTGGGCTAGGACGATGAGTTGGTACTCCGGGTCGCCTCGGCACGAAAGATGGTCTGGACGTGGCTCCACCTGCTATCTGATTGGCAGGGCGCTTGACTCCTGCAGACTGAGGTCTGCCCCTCTCTTTTATCACTGCCTCATAACTGCGGGCAGCTTCTAGGGCTTCCTCATGAGTCAAAAACTTTCCTGTGGCTAGAGCAGCCTTGATCTCTGTGTCCAAACCTTGCTGAAAACGACGGGCTCTGATCTCGTCCGTCGGTATCAGGTGTGCCGCGAATCTGTTTAAAAATTGTGTTAGCTGTGTGATATGTGATATTTAAAAATTAAACTATTGTGACATAACTTACCGGCTCAACATAGTGAACTCAGTATCGTATTCATCTACCGATTTCTCCCACATTGATCCTTGCTGTAGATGAATAAACTGCTGCTCCATAGCGAACCTGGCAGTCACAGGGAAATATTTCGCGTCAAACTTCTCGCGAAATGTCTTCAATTCAATCGGCTGTGCTAGACGGGTTTCTTCCGCCTTCCACCAATTGCGAGCATTATCCGTGAGCTGTAGTTTCGCTACACGGACCCAAGCATGGTCTGGCACTTGAGCTGCTGCCAGATCGTCTTCGATACTTTGTTCCCATTCTTCTGCTTCGAGAGGGCTTCCTTTACCCGAAAATTGCTTTGGGTGCAAAGCTCTGAATTGCTTTATTCCCGGTGCATCGTTATCAGGACGGCTCAAAAGTTGTTGCTGTCCATCGAGAAGACTGCGGATCGCATCGAATAGCATTGTTTGCTCAGTGGTGGTGCCGGAACAACTGGTGTGAGAGATAGTGCATGGTGGGGTGTTGTTAACATTGGTGCTGGTGTTGTTCGGGAAATCCATAACCCTGAAGAAAAATTTGGATTAGGACATATTCAAATACATGAAATGATAAGATTCAAGGAATAGAGATTTGCAAGTTTCAAAGAACATGAATTGTAAAGAATGTTTTAGTTGCTGGTTCTTGTGTTATATTGCTTAGGTTGTTCACACAGACCAGAACTGCATGACAGGGATTCATACAGCTCTGACTTGCATGGGCCACCAACAAAACATGTCATGCCCCGCTTCCCAGTGTATGGCGAAGTGGACGCGACGAGGCCCGCTACGTATATACTCAGAAGTACATGCGCTAAGCGTAACTAAGCAATATAAAGTAAATCACAAGAGATGAATAATATAGAAATAACAGCAACTTTTATTAATCACATTCTTTGTACAATGCATGAAAAGAAAATACAACTGGAATTAAAAGCAATGCCTAAACAGTGGCATAACAGAAAATGAAATAAACTGGAAAGAACAAGGTACAGTATCTAGAGCTCTGGATCTTCCTGGAACTGCTCCAAATCTTCACCGGTGGGCTCAATCTCAGCTTGGTCCAACGCACCTGACGACATTCAAAGAAGAAAGAAATAGAATGTCGTCAGCGAACAGGTCGCTCAGTAAGTCCCAAAGAATAAGAAGAATGAGAATGACAGAGTAACAGTATTTTCTAAAGTATTATATTGTTGAATATTATGGAACATTGTTTAACGCTGTTGTTTGTACCTTGGTACAGAAGGATGCCAGTGTATACGAGGGGGATCTCTATATGCTAGAGATCAGGGAAAAAGGAAAGTACAAGGAACCGTTATGCCACGGTACAACAGCAATAGGATTCAGGTTAGGTGTCTTAATCTGACCACCTCGTGCCACCTTTAACACCTTCCGTACCAATCTACCCCTTAAACCCCGTAGTGTTTTAACAGTATTGTAGTATTGGAATATGTAAATTGAGTGACTGACCAAAACCATGATATCAGTAAACATGTTGTAACTATGTAATCAGGAAAATGGAATATCAGGATAATAGATGAATATCCATGGTTTGATTCAGTCAAAAAGAATATATTGTTAACTGGATTCAGGGTTTCATATATTCAAATTGTATTGGAATATAAAAGAATATAGATTGACTTGAATCATATTCTAGTCAGGAATAGTCAGACTCTAACCCGAGTCAGACTAAAAGAAAAATAATTTGAAGTTCAATATTAGTTAGGGGCCTTATTGTAATTTGTAAAACTTGAGGGGGGTTTATGTAAAAAGTACTTTTGTATAGTTTTCAAAATACACCTCAAGTATTTAATAATCGTCTTTATTGTTATAATAAATGTGAATTTTATTTGTGTTATTCTAGCGAACACATCCTAATAAAAGTATTAATTGTTTTATCTGAAATTCATGGTATTTTAATGTAACTTTTAATCTTGGAATTTTAGGAAGAAGTGGAAACTTTATATTATGATAAAGTAGGTGTTTAAATGATAATTATATATATATTAACACATGAATAATTTTATATAAATATTTTATTTAGAAAAAAATCTCATTTTCCTTAATATTGTATTTTAAACCTTTCGAGACCGAATGCTCCTTGCGGAGGTCTGAATCTCGCACTACTAGCCTGCGGGTGCACGATGAACCGTACTATCCCTAACAGGTTCCCCAAAAGTGGGTTGTAGAGGCGCTTTTCTTAGGTTTAACAATACTTTTCATTTGGG
Source organism: Agapanthus africanus (assembly GCA_030015575.1). NCBI lineage: Eukaryota > Viridiplantae > Streptophyta > Magnoliopsida > Asparagales > Amaryllidaceae > Agapanthus > Agapanthus africanus. The sequence continues at coordinate 902,465,389 of JASDDO010000024.1, read as the reverse complement.
AAAACGGTTTTATAAATATGGGGTATTTATTTGCAAAAAGTATAGTTTTCCGTATTTTAGTTGTTAGGGTTTCCTAAGCCAACTAGCCTACTTCTAAGGTCTAAATGATGAGTCATTAGAAGTCTCAAATCGCCTCTTCACCGTCAATTGCGGCCAGGTAAGTGCCAGGTAAGTGGGAAGGAACCACAGTCGTGGGCCTAATTAAAAACCACTAGCCTTAGACACACTTGCCTAGGCATCACAAGACAGTTTAGATAAACGATCGATGTCCATGACCAATCGTGCTTTCATTTTATTAAAAGATTTTATTTAGAAATGTTTACAACTTAAACCTTTCAATAAAGATTATAAAGATTAGGGTATTTTAGTGAAAAGTCCTGTAATGTCGTATTCTATGTTTTGACATATATCAATTAGGGTTATATTGAGTGTGTGTAGAGGTAGGTCATTACCGCGTGACTTATTTTAAGTTTTGGTAAAGTTTAGAGGTTAAACAAGATATATTAAACTTGAAGGTATTAAAGCGCAAGGATACGGTATTCGAAAACGTTATCATTTCATATGTGAAATTTCATTCAAATTGGTTTCTACAAGTTTAGTGATCAAGATAAACCTATTTAGGAGTGAGGTAATTAATTAGAACAAGAAAAATAAACTTTATGGTATTTTTATGAAAAGAATACGATATTGTAAAGAAGCTATCATTTCATGTGAGTAACTTTATTTAAATTGGTTTCTAGGTGATTAATAGTCATCATACATAAGTTTGGGTATTATGTATTAGGTGGCAAATGGAAATTTATAGAAAAACCGAATCGGAAATCGATTTGTCCGATTTCCGTCGGGTTCCAAAAAGTCGTATTTTTTACCTTAAAGAAAAGGGAGATAGAAGAGGTGGGACTTACGGTTTGGACAAGCTAAGGAAGCTAAGGGATGTGGTGGTTGTCGATTCGTCGAAAACGTCGCGAAGGTTCTGATCCGGTCGCCGGAATCCGTCGTCGATTTCGGCAGCGCTTCGCTTCTCGCTCTTCGTACCGAGTTCTCGAGAATTTGAGAGAGTGGACTTAGAGTGGTGAGGTAAAATGGTAGAGGGTAGGGGTCTTTATATAGGGCTAGGCTAGGGTTAGGGTTAGGGTTAAAAAATATTAAAAGAAAATATAAAAAACATTAAAAATTCATTAAAAATCATTAAACTTAGGAGTAAAAAGGATTTATTGGCCAAATCGAAACCGATCCAGGTATAATAAGTGTGCAAGAGGGTTGACCAAGTCAAGAGCCAACTTTTCTCAGTTGGTGACTCGGCCGTCCGGCCAAGTCCGGCCGGCGGCGCCGGACCGAGTCGGCCGAGTCGCCGGCCGGAGGCGCCGAGTCGGGCCGAGTCAAGGGTCCAATGGCCGGGGGTTTTCCTGAGGAACAACTTGGTATTTTTACTTTTTGTTGTCCAGTATATATTTTGGGAGTTATGGCCTTTTTACCGTTGACTTCCAAAAAAAATAAAACAAAATAAATACAAAAATAATGTGGGGCATGGGATTTGAACTCCGGTGGCTTGGTTAAGCAGTGCAAGGTATTACCAATGAGCTACAAGCTCTTTCTTGTAATTATTGTAAGGAATTAGATACTTAAATTGTTTCCAACAACATTAATACTCCAAGCATACACTATATTTAAAGCAAATTTTTGGTATACAAAATTGGAGTTGTTACAACGTATCCTTAAACCCAAACCCCAAACCCAAATCTAAGAAAATACGGATTTGGACTAATCCACGCCCTACGGGCGACAACATAAATTAGTCTCCGTATACAATCCACGGGTAACCAAACACAAAACAAACATCCACGACACGAAGTGACCATCTGGAAAAGGAGAAACTTGTTACCGCGATACGGTAGCGTAATTAACTGCAGGGGCTTACGTCTGCAGGGAAGAGCGTCCCCACAATCAAAAAACCCCTCAATGAGGGGGAATCTGACGAAGTCTGCTCCATCGACCGCATCCATTTAAACTTTAGATACATGGTGTCATAAATCAACTTGGCATCTTCGGAGAGGTACGGATAGCACCAATTAGCATCTGCCCCGAAATTCAGGCAAGACGGATCTGCGCGGTCGCGTCCCCATGTTTTCGGCGGGGAACAGATTCTAGCACACCCAGTGGGACCTTTTCCTCTTTCCACTCCACACTTCGTGTGCCGTGTTTTTCCCGTGATCAGATAATCGTGGTGTGTATGTTTGTGGTTGCCTTTAGGAGAGTGGATACTGAAGTCGGCACTTCGTCTTTATGAAGAATGGCGTTTGTTCCCACCTTAGCAATCTGTCATATCTAGTGGAGTCAAGTACGGGCCACTTGCAGGCTTAAATCTCTGCAATCTGGCTCTTCAAGAAATCAACGGGCTTCTCTTTGGGTCGATGCTCCCACCTCCCACCCTCGGTGCCTTAACGCCGATGGAGGAAGCCCAGAAGATGTCTGTCGTCCACAGGCAGGCTCCCCAAGCAGCAGCTTTGCCGACGGAATCAGTCCTCAAACAACTGGCACATGCCAAGGACCAAGGTCGACGCAGGGAGCAGAATATTCAAGCTCTCAAAGGAAACAGAGGGCGGGCTCGGCAAAATCCTGAAGCTAATCAAATCCCAGCTGTAAGAAATGGTCGATGTCGATATTGGCATCATACAAAATGAGCTGGGGGCAGTTCTCCGTATGGTTCTGTTTCAACCCTAGTGGTGAATGTTGTTGTTCCAACTGGGAACAGCTTCAAATTGTTGTGAAGGGTCAGACAAAGTTCTCCTACCGCAATATTGAAGAAGTCCCCGCAGCCCATGGATATCCCACAAGAGTAGAAACAAGTTCACTTCCTGAGACAACTTTCCTCATCTATATTTTGAAAATCATCTCCTGTAGCTTTTCAAAATCGACTTGGCCGGCAAAGACTTGGGGACGTGAAATGTGGGTCTATCTTCCCACGTCTTTGGCACTGTACTTGAACTCCGTATTTCCAACGTCTTAGGCGTCGATCTTGAGCTTCGTATTTCCTGCACACTTGCACAAAAACTAATCAAGAATAACAAGATGATTTTTACAAAGTATAATTTTTTTTTTTTTTGGTTTTTGGTTGTTTTTATATTCACAAATTAACCCGAAATTTCACTTAGAAATAGACTACCGTCTCCCCGGCAACGGCGCCATTTGATTGGTAGGATATGAGCGTGTTCAAGTTCTAGTTTAAATACCGCAATCAAGACGGTTTCGCACGTAGCTAGCCGGTTGAGTACGGGTCGTCCGCAGGGAGATGGGAATCTTTTTCTATGTGTTTTTCGACGAGTTAAGTCCGGTTGTTCAGATTTTGTTTGTAGTTATCTAAGTGTTGAGTTGATATTTAAAGAGAGCTTGTTAGGGTTAGGATTAGGTTAGTTTGAGTTAGGAGTCTCCACATCTTTCGTTGCCCCACTTAATATCGGTGTTACGGTAATCGGCAACAACGGGGATTAGCACGACTAGGAAGGAACTTGCGAGTATAAGCTAGGCTTTCCAACACATAGTCCTTCCTTTTGGTGCTTGTCCGTCCGTTCTTGGCTCTTATCCATAACCTCCGGTTAATTCAACCACAACCGGTCTCACTACGGAATCACTGCTATCATGTAGGATAGGGTGCCGTAAGGAGCGGATTGTGGTTGGGTTAACGGGAGTTGATTTAAGTTGTTGGGCAAGGAAAGAGTGAGAGAGATTTCCTTCTCTCAAACTTCCCTTATCCTACCCTAACAAGTATAGAACTACTCACACTTCATAATACGGAAAAATAAAACAACACAAAAGAGGAAGATAGAAAGAAAGAGATTAGAAGAATACGACTAACTGTTTGCGACCTCACCTTGGCGAGGATCAAGCGTAAGTATCATTGTCGTATGCAAGGATAAAGAAAAAGAGAGAAGAAACAAATAACAAGGAAATAACAATAACTACTTAACAATTAAAATTACAACAATTATAACATGTAAAGAAAGAGACAAGCATGATAATAAAAATGGTCTTCTTTATTCATCACTCTTCACTCAAAAGCTCACTTACAAGTTTAATGGAGAAGAGGTGAGAAGAGGAAGAAGAACATGCACTAAAACCTAGCAAAGAAAAATACAAGATTATGGACCCCTTCCTTCACAGAATTCTGGGGAATTTATAGGCTGGAGAATGAGAAACTAAGGCAAAATTACTGGCCCATATGAAATTACCAAACACCCCCTAAAAACCCTAACTGTCTGGCGCCAGAACGGCCGCGGAAGCGCGGCCAAGACCCCCCTTTGGCCGCTCTTCCGCGGCCGTATTGTGGAGTTGGGCTTTGGGCCTTTTTCTGGTAGCCTGGTTTTCTGAGTACTTTATTCTGGCATATGTATTTTCTCCATTTGTTTTCACGATTTTTCCAGAATTTCTGTTGAAGGAAAGGTGGACTTTTTGTTAAGATTTTGTCATGATTGTCTCGAGCGCCGCGTAGATCTCTTGGATCTTGTGCCACCATTGAGCCTTGTGCCTGAAAACGACATTGATTTGACAGTTTGTCTTCCTAAACCGGTATCTGGCAGCATACGGATGAAGAGCGGAGACCGTGTTTTATCTGTAGTTGGCAGGAACCGGATTTTTGTCGTGTTTTCCATGAATTTCTCCGTTTGAGAACCGGGAACCTGTATCCTGCAATTGACTAGCAAACACGGCTCAAGAGTATCTACCGACATGCAATGTGATAAAAATTGGGCGGTATAAAAATGCAAAAAATCTGATATGAACAGGACGACAAGTGACCCACGGTCGACGTTCGTCATTGAGCTGTTGTCTGAAGAAAGGGTGGCTACGCTAAAGGACGTGCTCATGCAGCATAAAGATTGCTTCGCATGGAACTATTCCAAGATGCCAGGACTAGATCCAGAGATTGCTGTCCACAAATTGGCAATATCCCCGGACGTCAAACCGATCAAACAAGCATCGAGGAGAATGCGGCTCGAGCTTGAGATGAGCATCAACGCTGAGGTCAAGAAGCTAATCGGCTCCGGCTTCGTCCAAGAGGTTCAATATCCTGATTGAATCGCCAACATCGTCCCGGTGATAAAGAAAAATGGGACGGTGCGCATATGTATGGACTTTCGGGATCTCAACAAAGCTTGCGAAGGATGATTTTCCAGTACCGGTCACCGAGCTGATGATAGATAATACATCCACTCACGAAGTTTTCTCCTTCATAGACGGCTCATCAGGATACAATCAGATAAAAATGCATCCCGAAGACCAGAAGCATACCGCTTTCCGGACCCCTTTGGGCATATTCTGCTACAAGGTGATGCCCCCTATCAGAGGGCCATGACGAAAATCTTCGATGACCTCATACATGAAATCGTCGAATGCTATATCGACGACCTCGTAGTTAAAAGCAAATCATACGAGGAACATTTAGAGTATCAGAAGATCGTGTTTCAGCGCCTTCGGAAATATAACTTGAAGATGAACCCTCTTAAATGCACGTTCGGAGTTTCCTCAGGCAAGTTCCTAGGATTCGTCGTCCGATACCGAGGCATCGAGATAGACCCGTTGAAGATCAAGGCGATCATGGAAATGCCTCCGTCCAGGACTCTCAAGCAACTGCGGTCTCTCCAAGGAAAGCTCGCATATATCCGGCGATTTATAGCCAATCTCTCTGGCAAGTGTCGTCCTTACAGTCACCTGATGAAGAAGGGAACCCCGTTCGTCTGGGATCGCAAATGCCAAAGCGCACTGGACGAAATTAAGCAATACCTGCAGAATCCGTCGGTGCTGACCACTCCAATCAAGGGAAAGCCTCTCATTCTGTATACAACCGCCCTTGAGGGTTCTCTAGGTGCACTATGGGCACAAGAAAATGACCAAGGGAAAGAGAGAGCTGTCTACTACTTGAGTCGAGTTCTACTGGGGGAAGAAAGCAATTATTCTCCCATCGAAAAACACTGCCTGGTGTTGATCTTCGCGATAACGAAGCTCAGACACTACGCGTTGGCACATGAGGTCCATCTCATATCGAAACTAGATCCTCTCAAATATTTAATGTCAAAGGTTATATTAACGGGACGACTCGCTAAATGGGCCCTGCTTTTAATAGAGTTCTCAATAACTTATCGACCCCTCAAGGCAGTGAAAGGCCAGGCCATCGCCGACTTCATCGCTGAGCATCCGATACCTGCTGAATCTTCCTTGAATTGCGAATTGCCAGACGAGAACGCGTTTGACACGATCGACGAGGAGAGAAGAGAGAATGATACCCAGTGGGAACTCTATTTCGATGGGGCATCTTTCATGAAGAAGTGCAAACAAAGCACCCCTATAATCAAATCCGGGGTAGGCCTCATCTTCATGACTCCCCAAGGAGGGATAATGCGCTTTGCCTTCTCTTTAATAGAGCCGAGGATGAATAATGAAGCCGAATATGAATCTTTGATAGCAGGTCTTGAAATCGCCATCGACATGGGAATTAAGAACCTCCTCATATATAGAGACTCCCAGCTGGTCGTTAGTCAAGTAAACGGCGACTATCAAACGTGCAAACTAGAGTTGGTGAAATACGGCGAGAGAGTGCAGTAACTGCTAACTCAAATCCCTGCCTATGCCCTGGAAAGCATACCGCGAGCAGAGAATAGCAAAGCGGATGCGTTAGCTAAGCTCGCTAAAGAAATGACCGACGAGAACCTGGATGACGTGAGGATCGTTGTGCAAAGCCGTCGGGTTCTCGCACCGGCAGAAATATCTCCGGAACCTTCCGAAGAAAAGGGAACGACCGAGCAAATGGCCCTACAAATAAAAGATCAGGAAAAGACTAAGGATTGGAGAGAAGTCTTTATAGACTACTTTAAATCCCGTCGAACACCTGAAGACGCATCCTCAAGGCATCAGCTCATGAAACGAGCTCTATCTTTTGCCTTCGTCAATGATACTCTGTATAAGTGATCATTTGACTCCCAGTGGCTAAGATGTTTAGGACCTGAAGAGGCAAAGAGAGTCGTCCAAGAAACTCACGACGGACTCTGCGGTTCTCATCAAGCCGGGCCGAAGATGAAGCTGAAGATCAAAAGGATAGGCTACTATTGGCCCACGATGATCTAAGACTGCCTTGAATACGCGAAGCAGTGCCACTCGTGCCAGATTCACGGGGACTTCATTCATCAGCATCCAAATCCGCTACACCCGACGGTGGCTAGCTGGCCATTCGAAATGTGGGGAACTGACATAATCGGGCCCATCGAACCAGCATCGTCCAGAAGACATCGATTCATTTTGGCGACGACCGATTACTTTTCTAAGTGGGCAGAAGCAGTACCGCTAAGGGAAGTGAAGACGGAAAATATCCTCCATTTCTTCAAGACACGCGTCATTTATCGGTTTGGCACTCCGCGACGGATTATCTCCGATAACGGGCCAGCCTATAGAAGCCACAAAATCAGCCGCTTCGCACAACAGCATAACATAGACTGGAGATATTCATCGGTCTATAATCCCCGAGCTAACGGTCTAGCTGAGCCTTTTAACAAGACCTTGACAAAATTCGTGAAAAAGACGGTGTCTCAAAATAAGAGGGACTGGCATGAGAGACTGCATGAAGCTCTTTGGGCGTATCGAACTACGTTCAAAACAGCCACGAACACAACGCCGTATGCATTGGTATTCGGCACAGAAGCGGTACTCCCACTCGAGATAGAGTTACCCTCTCTACGAGTGGCGGTTGACTACGAGCTAACAGATGAAGAAAATGCTCACCTTCAGCTTGAGGAGCTCAACGCCCTTGATGAAACCCGGCTCATGGCGCAACAAAATCTGGAGGCTTATAAAGTGAAGATGACGCGCTCATATGAGAGATTGACTAGGCCGAGAACATTCCGTTAAGACGAACTCGTGCTAGTGGTCAAAAAACCTATGATCCCCAATCGCGCCAAACGGGGGAAATTCGAGCCGAACTATGAAGGCCCGTACATCATAGACAAGGTTTACCAGGGTGGAGCCTATCTACTCATGGACATGCATGGTGAAAGACCTTTTAGGCCAATAAACGGTCGCTTCCTAAAAAAATACTACGCTTAACGAGTCACGGCCTAGGTCAATGATAGATGACGACGCCTATGTCCGCTCTCTATCTTCCTAAAGCCCAAACTCTATAAGTAGTAGCCAACGTCGGACCGAAATGTCCTAAAACTAATAACGGACCGAAATGTCCTAAAACAAATAACGGACCGAAATGTCCTTAAACTAACGACGGACCGAAATGTCCTAAAACTAACAACGGACCGAAATGTCTTTAAACTTACGATGGACCACTATGTCCTAAAACTGGCGACGGACCGAAACGTCCTTAAATTAACAATGGACCACTATGTCCTAAAACTGGCTGTTGACCGAGATATCGATAAACTATTATGGACCGCAGCATCTCAAGGCTGACACAAAAAAAAAGAGGAGAAAAAAGAAAACGGTATGTCCATAAGCAAAATGGACACGGATGAAAACCCGAAAGGGCTCCATGAGTAAAAACAGCAGGGCTACCGGCGAGTTTTGTGAAAACCCGAAAGGGCGCAACCTCGTTAAAAGACACTTGCAAGGTCCTCTCGACCCTGTAAGGAGAAACCACCTACGTGAGATCCTTACTACTCACAAGGGAGCAACACACTTGGGGATCCCCACGATTCCTAAGGAGAAATTACACTTACGAGATTCTCACGACTCTTAAAGAGAACCCTCCTTTGAGACCCTCACGGCTCATAAGATTCAAAAGCCTTAAGCTACAGGGATCTGAACCTGTTCTTAAGCCATCACAGCCTCCAATTTTGCCCTACAAGCGTCTCGACCATTGTATACAATCCACAGGCGCGAATAAACATTTTCCTAACAAAGTCTCATCCGTGACTGGGGATATGTTTGCACAGTGGACGGCCCTTGTAAGTCCTCTCGACTTATAAGAAGAAAATACTCTTGTAAGATCCTTACGACTTATAAGAGAACACACACTTAGGAATCCTCACGATTCCTAAGGAGAAAATACACCTACAAGATCCTCACGACTCGTAGGGAGAAATACCGTTATGAGACCCTTACGACTCGTAAAGTCAAAAAGTTTTAGTCGACAGAATCCTAACCCTGTTCGCTAAGCCACCTTTGCGACATCGACAAATGAAAATGATGATTCGCTCCTGGCAATATCCCAGTTGTAGCGATGCTGATGCCTAAATCGGTATCAAATCCTAAACTCACAGTGAAAAGTCAGTGAGCCACAAATGCATATGAAATAGCCGAAATGATGGGGCAACTTGCGAATCAACAAGTAAAAAAAATATATGCATGCAAAATAGCCGAAATGATTGGGCAACTCGCAATAAAAAGCAGCGAGTAAATAAAACAAACAGCCGAAATGATTGGGCACAGCGAAAAATAGCCGAACTGATTGGGCAATCGCGACTTTCGCGATATAAAAGCTGAAATGATAGAGCATCGCGGAAAGAAAAATATATAAAATGAAACTTTTTGCCCTACAGGTGAGATTATATCGATCCCTGTATACAATCCAGGGACACAAACAAAGAGGGAACCATACCTTCCCCCTAAGCTTCATCCGAAAGAGAGCCAAGTCTCGACTGTTCATAGACAGCCTGGAGATCATCTCAACATTCTTCTCACTACCACAGACGCAACATCAGCAAAGCGGAACCGCGGCAACTCCCAGTTCCATGACTCGGCGGTACACAGACAACAAAAAGTCAACCCCCGACTCCGTGAAATGCGGATAAAGTCAACCTTTCCTGGTCACGTGGAACACGGCTTATATCAATCCTGACCCCATGGGAAGCGTCCAGAGTGGAACCTGGTCCTTGCGGAACGCGGCTTATGTCAATCCTGACCCCGTGGGAAGCATCCAGAGCAAATCCTGGTCTCGTAGAACACGACCTATGTCAATCCTGACCCCGTACGAAGCGTCTAGAGCGGAACCTGGTCCTTACGGAACACGGCTTATGTCAATTCTGACCCTGTGGAAAGCATCCAGAGCAAATCCTGGTCTAGTGGAACACGGCCTATGTCAATCCTGACCTCGTGGGAAGCGTCCAGAGTGGAACCTGGTCCTTGCGGAACACGGCTATGTCAATCCTGACCCCGTAGGAAGCATCCAGAGCAAATCCTGGTCACATGGAACACGGCCTATGTCAATCCTGACCCAGTGGGAAGCGTCCAGATCGGAACCTGGTCCTTGCAGAATACGGCTATGTCAATCCTGACCCCGTGGGAAGCATCCAGAGCAAATCCTGGTCATGTGGAACACGGCCTATGTCAATCCTGACCCCGTGGGAAGCGTCCATAGCGGAACCTGGTCCTTGCGGAACACGGCTATGTTAATCCGGACCCCGTGGGAAGCATCCAAAGCAAATCCTAGTCACGTGGAACACGGCCTATGTCAATCCTGACCCCGTGGGAAGTGTCCAGAGCGGAACCTGGTCCTTGCGGAACACGGCTTATGTCAATCCTGACCCCGTGGGAAGCATCCAGAGCAAATCCTGGTCACATGGAACACGGCCTATGTCAATCCTGACCCGTGCGAAATGTCCAGAGCGGATCCTGGTCCTAGCGGAACACGGCCTATATCAATCCTGACCCCATGAGAAGCATCCAGAGTAAATCCTAGTCTAGTGGAACACGTCCTGTGTCAATCCTGACCCCGTGGGAAGCGTCCAGAGCGGAACCTGGTCCTTGCGGAACACGGCTATGTCAATCCTGACCGCGTGGGAAGCATCCAGAGCAAATCCTGGTCATGTAGAACACGGCCTATGTCAATCCTGACCCCGTGGGAAGCGTCCAGAGCGAAACCTAGTCCTTGCGGAACACGGCTATATCAATCCTGACCCTGTGGGAAGCATCCAGAGCAAATCCTGGTCACGTGGACCACGTCCTATGTCAATCCTGACCCCGTGGGAAGCGTCCAGAGCGGAACCTGGTCCTTGCGGAACACGGCTATGTCAATCCTGACCCCGTGGGAAGCATCCAGAGCAAATCCTGGTCACTTGGAACACGGCCTATGTCAATCCTGACCCCGTGGGAAGCGTCCAGAGCGGAATCTGGTCCTTGCAAAACACGGCTATGTCAATCCTGACCCCGTGGGAAGCATCCGGAGCAAATCCTGGTCACGTGGAACACGGCCTATGTCAATCTTGACCCCGTGGGAAGCGTCCAGAGCGAAACCTGGTCCTTGCAGAACACGGCTATGTCAATCCTGACCCCGTGGGAAGCATCCAGAGCAAATCCTGGTCATATGGAACACGGCCTATGTCAATCCTGACCCCGTGGGAAGCGTCCAGAGCGGAACCTGGTCCTTGCGGAACACGGCTTATGTCAATGCTGACCCCGTAGGAAGCATCCAGAGCAAATCCTGGTCACATGGAACACGGCCTATGTCAATCCTGACCCCGTGGGAAGCATCCAGAGCAAATCGTGGTCACGTGGAACACGGCCTATGTCAATCATGACCCCGTGGGAAACATCTAGAGCGGATCCTGGTCCTTGCGGAACACGGCCTATGTCAATCCTGACCCTGTGGGAAGCATCCAGAGCAAATCCTGGTCTAGTGGAACACGGCTTATGTCAATCCTGACCCCGTGGGAAGCGTCCAGAGCGAAACCTAGTCCTTGCAGAACACGGCTATGTCAATCCTGACCCCGTGGGAAGCATCCAGAGCAAATCCTGGTCACGTGTAACACGGCCTATGTCAATCCTGACCCCGTGGGAAGCGTCCAGAGCGGAATCTGGTCCTTGCGGAACACGGCTATGTCAATCCTGACCCCGTAGGAAGCATCCAGAGCAAATCCTGGTCACGTGGAACACGGCCTATGTCAATCCTGACCCCGTGGGAAGTGTCCAGAGCGGAACCTGGTCCTTGCGGAACACGGCTATGTCAATCCTGACCCCGTGGAAAGCATCCAAAGCAAATCCTGGTCTAGTGGAACACGGCCTATATCAATCCTGAACCCGTGGGAAGCGTCCAAAGCGGAACCTGGTCATTGCGGAACACGGTTATGTCATTCCTGACCCCGTGGGAAGCATCCAGAGCAAATCCTGGTCACGTGGAACACGGCCTATATCAATCTTGACCCCGTGGGAAGCGTCCAGAGCGGAACCTGGTCCTTACGGAACATGGCCTATGTCAATCCTGACCCCGTGGGAAGCATCCAGAGCAAATCCTGGTCACGTGGAACACGGCCTATGTCAATTCTGACCCCGTGGGAAACGTCCAGAGCGGATCTTGGTCCTTGCGGAACACGGCCTATGTCAATCATGACCCCGTGGGAAGCATCCAGAGCAAATCCTGGTCACGTGGAACACGACCAATGTCAATCCTGACCCCGTGGGAAGCGTCCAGAGCAGAACCTGGTCCTTGCGGAACACGGTTTATGTCAATCCTGACCCCGTAGGAAACATCCAGAGCAAATCCTGGTCACGTGGAACACGGCCTATGTCAATCCTGACCCCGTGGGATGCGTCCAGAGCAGAATCCGGTCCTTGCGGAACATGGCTTATGTTAGTTATATGTATGCCCTAGAGGCCATTACTGTACATAGGATGTATATTGTAGTGGATGCTGGGACATATATAGGGAGGACTCTCTTGCTCGACATGATAGTATGCTATCTGGTTGCTCTTTACCTTAACGCGTATACTGATTGTCTCTCTGTTACATGTTGGTAAAGCTCTTAGGATGTGTACTTGACTACCTGGACTATGATGCAGATCATACTAGTGGGGACAGATAGTCTATAAGTACATCCTTCAAAGTCCCTAGTCGTGGGTATATCGAGACGGGGCATCGATATACCAGAGTAGACTAGCGTATACCTTCTCGACCCATACAGATAGGCGATGGATGATCCCATATCCATTGGTGTTTGACATCAGAGATGATATACGGGTGCTCAGTGGAGACTGGGTACACTGGACGGACCCGCCGAGAACTCCCAGATGGTATTATACCTTACGTCAGATGGCAGTTCTCTGGTGACACTGGTACAGAGTAGTCTGTTGACCCGAGATCGTCATAGAGTCTTGTGTGGTTCCCACTGTGCTTTGATTTCCACCTTACCACGTCCAAGAGGGCGTGCAAAACGGTGGTTTTTGGGTACAGTCCCGAATCACATGGAGGCAATGAGCGATAGGAGGGGATTCGTCTCTCCCGGTATAGGGAGTTGATGTTGCGCTGTGTTCGATTGGCTATAACCGGAAATCCCTGGCCAGGGTTGCTGAGATTTACTGGTAAGTGTTACCAGTAGTTTCTCAAACTGTTATAGACCTCATATCGACACGACTTATCGAGCTATTGGGGTCTGACGTTTACCACCCCTAGGCGAGATATGCGACATATCAGACGATCAGACCGGACTGTACGGTAAGTGTTACTGGTTGGATTCACAGGAGTATGAGCGGGCTTGCTCGTCGATCTTCTGATCGCTCAATACCCGGGTGGCCGTTACGTTTAGCAGACCGCTTGCGGCTTGTGGGTGTTTGATATGATCATCACCTGCTGCCGGCGTATTGACGAGTCTTTAGAGTCCTACACAGAGCTTTCCTGGCTCAAGCGAAACGAAATAGGAGCGCATATGAGATATGTGCGGGACCGAGAATAATGCGTGTATGTGATACCGTATTTCATTCTCGCGATGAATGTATCGATATGGTTGTATGCGATATAACCTAGTTATCGAATCAAGGATTTGTTCGATAAATCGATACATTGTATATTAGTCGGTTATATGCGATATGACCGGATCGTTAAATCAAGTGTTGATTTAATGATTTAATGCATAATTATATATTTGATATATTACTTTGCATTAACTAGTATTGGTTCACTTTAAATGGTTTTTCTCACTTGTTTGTGCACATTGTATATGTGATATACTTTTGTACACAAGTTTGTATCATATTTGATGATACATGCTCACTAGGGTTTGTGTAAAGATTAAACCATGGTTGTATATTGGTTAGGGTTTTCATTTTCTTATTCATTTATTTTATTTTGGAAATGATAAAGAAAAAATGGTGGCTTTCTTTGTTCTTTGCTTGAAGCTTCTTGAAGCTTCAAAGCATCTTTGACTAAGTGACCATTTTGTCTTCATGCTTAACCCTAACCCTTTAACTAACCTTAGTTTATTCTCTACACTTGACCATGGTTGCCATATGATAAGAATTCACATTATTTTCTATTTTTGAGTATATACTTATCATATTCTATCATCTTCTTCCTCTTCTTCTTCTTCATGAAGAAACCTTGCTCCATCAATGGCAACTTGAGCAAATGAGTGAGAAATCCAATTCTAAAGTGAACCCACCTCCTATTTCTTCATCCTCTACCTCTTGCCAAGTAGTATAGGGTGTTTTCTTCACAATTTTCACAACTTGGTGAAGTTGGAGCTTGAACTTGTGTTGCCTCGACGTAGAACATCTTCGGCGCGAAGCCGACGACCTTGCCCGCCCATTTCTCCGATGAAGCCGACGCTAGAGCCCGGGATTCCATTTGGACAGCGAGGAGACTCCATTGCGGAGCTATGGAGGTGGAGGACCGGATCTATAAAGGTTGTATTTCCGTTCTTGTAGTTAAGCTGTTAACTATTCGCATTTGTTTCGCCTACATATCTAGTTAACGATCCGTATTAGGGTTTCTCGGCACCCGTAAAATTTGAAATTGGCATGGTTGATGCCTTGTGAGACCTCATTAGTGTGCCTAGGACCCCTACAGTGGTATCAGCGCCTAGCTAGAGCCTTAGGCGACGCGTAGACGATGTTTGAAACCCGATCGAACCCCGAAACCCTAAAAATGACCCTTCTCTGGAAATTTTCTGAAAATTTGGATTTTTGTGAATTAAAAATTGCTAAAAAATTCAGCAGAGTCCTATTAGAATTACTGTGAAATTCGTGGGTCTAATTCGTCAAGTGTGCGGCGGAACCGCGGCAGAAGCATGGCTTCTGCGGCGATTCCGCGGCCGTATTATCAAAATGTCCAATACTTTTTGCACAGTAATTCCTATGTTGTGATGCTGAGTTTTCTGGGAATTTTTAAATATTTATTCTAGAGTTGAATAATCTGGGATGTTTTGGGGGTTCGTAGATTCGATCGGATTATCAAGTTTTGTCTATGTGGCTTTCCGGATAAATTTTAGAATATGTTAAAAAGTTCGACCGGATATAAATACCCACATTTTCCCCTGTCGGGAAATTTCCAAGTGTTGGATCTTTCCGTAGTTTAACGACGTTCTAAGTAGTGCAAGTAACGCGATGATCCCTCTAGAAGACAACAAACCTTAACTCGATTATGTGACCGTCTTGAACTGCCCTTTGAACCTTCGGGTTTGGGGCAGTACGGCGTGCCACATGTGAGGCGTTGGCTTGACCCTTCTACGGCTGGACCGTTGGTACTGAGGCACGAAGTGAATGTTTTTAAACTTATTTCAAGTGTTGATCTGTTTCGGGAAAACTTGGGTGTTCGATTGTTCGATCGGAAAGTTTAACATTTTCTATTTATCCGGAATGGGATACAATAATTGGAATTCACAATAAGTTATGAGATAACCGAATGAATGTTATAAACATAGCAGTTTAGTCTCACTTGATCGGTTGCTACGAAATTTTGATGCGATCAAAAGTCCGTCGCAATCACGTAGCGTACGCGGATACTCGCCGGGTAAACTTAATAGACAGCCTCACTCCATAGGCCCGACCAAGTGACTGTAGGAGAACCCCGTCGCCGAAAGCGTCCGTTCGGGTGCTCGCGGCAGCGGTGTTCCGCCTTGGTGCACTTTGTCGACGGTATCGGGGGTGCGGCCGTCTACTAAAGTTTGCGACGAGCATTCGATCAGGATGTCGGGAATCTTGTTGAATTGCCCGACTTGGTGTTGAAAAGTGTTTTCGATAATGAGACTGAAATGCGGGGTTTATAATTGTTAGGCATGCGATGTCTAAAGAATTCATTTGATTAGGCATGTGATGTCTAAAGAGATTGCGGATTCCAACTGTTGTAGTTTTACACTTTCTTTTCTGTGACCGTAAGTGTAATATGTGATATCGCCGGTTTCGTTGCTATATGTCAACGATAATTGGGATGCGCATATTTACTTACGTTGATGACATGTGATGTTATGTGTTGCTGGATATGTTATATTGGATCGTCGTGTTTGAATAGCCGGGGGTTTTTATGTGAGATGAGTGTTTTTCATTTTCATTCATGTAAAAACTTGTATGTAATATTCTTTTATTGGGGCACTTCCAGGTTGCGGAAGATGTCACCGTTTGTATATTATTTACTTTTCCGCACTAGGATAGACCCAAGGAGGGGAGCACATGTAACCGGGTTCTGGAGTCCAGTGGGAGACCAACTCGAGGAGTCGAGTCCGGGTCTCTTAACTCTAGAATTAGTAGGGTTGCTTGCCGCTCTCATAGGGGTCTAGGGGTGTGGGTTTGGCTATTCATCGCGACCGTGGAATCCGTGTTTTATACTGGCTCGTATTAAAAACACGGACGTCCTAGTATATCCAATATTTCATATGATTCTTCTGCTGCAATATCTGTGATGTGATCATGTGATATGTTCTGTGATGGATACTTTATATAGTATATATGATATATTATATAGGCGTTACTTATGTTTTACACCCGCGCTACCCCTGCCCCGCTCTGCCGTTAGTTACCTAACCTAACGGTGCACGAGGGGACATCGAGGCGAATGCGGATGGCATAAGTGTACGTCGTATTTATCTGTGATGTTTAGGTACTTAAATGATGGGACTTCATTAATATGATTAATGAAATAAAAAGAAACCTAAGATGTTGTGGAATCGAATTTCAAAATAAAAAAGGTAGCTACAGTTCTTGCTTTGCACAGAGGTATATGTGATATATCCTGCACCTTATTCGATGAGGAAAGGACCGAGATCCCTTCACCGGGAGTGACTCCTTTAGCAATAACTGGCAGATGCTACACACTCGGTTTGTCTTTTGATTGCTTTTAAGAGTTTTTGCTTTGCACAGTGATATATATGATATATCCCGCACCTCATTCGACGAGGAAAGGACCGACGATCCCTTCACCGGGAGTGACTCCTTTAGCAAAACTAGAAAAGCCTCAAAAACACTCCATTTCAAAATCATTTGATTCTACAACGATATCAAGTTCATTACGCAATAGGTTTTCAGAAAAACCTGTCGTAGCCCTCCGTCATTTCAGATAAGTCATATTTAGTATTCGTGCTACGTTTGTTGACCTCCGTCAAGGCGTAGTGTGCGGTAGCTAACTAGTATTTATCTGCTTATGCATATGATGCAGATTGGATTAGGGTAGTCGTGCGGCCTTGTTGACCTCCGTCAAGGGTCGTGCGGGTGGGTTTGATTCGATCAAGAAATGACGGGTTGAACTTGACTAGTAGCCTATGGTTTGTTGACCTCCGTCAAGGTCATAGGGTGCTAGGGGCAAAATATTATCGGGAATTTCAAGTGTTGAAATTTGCAATGAGATTGCATACCTTCTATGAGATAGTTGGATCCCGATACCCACTGCGAGTAATTGTTACTCCTGGGAGAGTTTTACACATTACAATTAGCCGATCAAGTAGGTGTCTAGAAAGGTGTCAACGGGGTTACGCCTCTGGGAAAACGAGGTTTTCTGTAATTAGGTTCGTGCGAAAGCACGGGGGACCTCTCTCAAAGTACCGACACTGGCCTGGCTGAAAGATTGGCGAACTTGTAGTGTGTAATTAATCCCGGCTAGTCTTTCCTTTTAGGGTTTGAAGGAAGATTTGATAAAAAGCAGTGGGAGCCATCCTGATTAGATAAAATAATAACCAATATATTCTTGCAAGAGCGCACGCTGAGTGTTTTCTTCTCTCTCTCTCCAGGTAGCGACCATATCACGCCTTAATCAAGATAATAATATGGAAGTATTGACCGAACCCGCTTGTTATACTGAGCTGGGGAACGTTGGTCCCGCTCCAACTTATAATTGTTATAAGACAGAGCAGGAAATAGGGGATTACCAGAATTCCCGTGCCACCCAAACGAAGAGAGTGCATGCTGATGCATCATCTTCGGGTGTGTTCATTACAAAGAACTGTTTCTCTGTGTCCTTTACGTCCTGGGTATATGATACCGGATCAGGATCCCGCATATGTAGTATGTTACATGGGCTACAGAAAGGTAGAGAACTGAGAACGGGTGATAAGTTTCATGAGGCAGAAAACGGGGCAAGTGTTGCAGCCAAGTCTGTTGGTCACTGTCACCCTGTATTCCAAATACATTTATTCTGAACGAATGTTATTAGATACCGAACCTGATATACAAAATCATATCAATCTCTTTATAAGTAAAGAAATGATAAAATTTTGTATAGTTGGATTATGTTTTGAACATTTCCTATATCAAAAGTTGATCGGATCAGGCACGTTATCTAAAAGCATTGATGTTCTAAATCAAACTACAGTTCTTAGTATACGGAACACACACAAGAGAAAGAGTTCAGAAATGAACGAATCCTACTTGAGGCATTGTAGACTAGGTCATATCAATGCGACCCGACTAGCTGAAGTTACATGTAGATGCATATTTAAATCAGTTTGAATTTACATCTTGTGAAACTTGCCAGTCATGTCACAGAGATAAGATGACCATAGCTCCGTTTACTGGAAACAGAGAAAAAGTTGGTGAACTCTTGGGATGATACATGTTGATGTATGTAAGGTCCCCTGTCTACACATGCCAGGACCGGTTCTTTGTACTTCATTACATTCTCTGATGATCTCTCAAGATTCAGTAATATGTTCCTGCTGAAACACAAGTTCGAACCTTTTAAGATATTCACAGAATATAAGTTAGAAGTAGAGAACCAATACGGGTATAAGTATTATGTCCTTTGATGCGATCAGGGAGCAAAATACTTGAGCACGAAATTCTTGGACTATTCTAAAGGAGAATGAGATTCTCTCTCAGCATTACTCCTCCGTATACACCATAGCACGATGGTATATTGGGGCGGAGCAATTGCATCCTATTCGATATGGTGCGCTCTATGATGAGTAATACTGAGTTACCTGTTTCCTTTTGGGAGTTATGCGCTTGAGAAGCTGCATACCTATTGAATAGGGTTCGAATCAGATCACAGCCTACCACTCCATATGAGATATGGTAAGGGAAGAGCCCATCTCTTAAGTTAGTTAAGATTTGGGGTTGTCCAGCCTATGTCTGAAAAGCAAAATCCGGACAAGCTCGAGGCAAGGTCTGTAATGTAGAACTGGAAAGGTTCCAGCTGTACAAACTACAGCAGATGATTTGACAGAACCAAAGGATTCAATAGTTACCAACAAAGCTCAGCCTCTCCGCCGATCTAGTAAGGTTCCTCACCCGCCTGAGAGATACTTCAGTTTCTCTATGACAGTGGGAGCGAGGATTGCATCATGAGATGATGACCCAACTAGTTTCGAGCTGGCCATCAGGAGTAGGACTCTGTAAGAATGGCTGGATGCTTAGCGATCTGAGATGGAATCCATGTACACCGACAAAGTATGGACTTTGGTTGCTATATCTGAAGGGTTAAATCCCCATCAGGAGCAAGTATATCTTGAGAAGATTACTTGGTATAGATGGAAAAGTTGAGACTTTCAAAGCTAGACTTGTTAAAGGTTTTCGTCATCGACCAGGCGTGGATAATGATGAAACCTTTTCAAGTGGCTATGCTTAAGTCCATCCAGATCCTACTTGCCACGGCTACATACCATGACTACAATATCTGGCGGTTGGGTGTCATGACTGCTTTTCTAAATGATGTTTTAGAAGAGAACGTCTATAAGTACACAGCCAGAGGGCTTCGTAGACAGTGGGAGCAGCGGAAACGTGTACAAGATGCTTTATAGGATAAAGCAGGTATCGCGGAGTTGGAACATCTGTTTTGATGTGTTAGTCAAAGAGTTTGACATCATCAAAATGGTAGATGAACCTTGTATAAACAAAAAGGTAGTAGGGAGTATGGTGATGATCCTCGTAGAATACGTGGATGACATACTCTTGATAAGAAAGGAGTTTCCTATGCTACGCTCGGTCAATCTCCGCTTATCACAATGATTCTCCATATAGGATCAAAGTGATACCTCCTAAATCCTGGGTTTTGGATCTATGAGATAGATCTAATTGGATGTTAGGATTCTCACTAGTTGTAGTGAGATGGTATCAATTGATTCTGGGGAGAATCACTGGAAAGGTTCCAGAATGATAAGGACGACTGAATGTCAGTCGCAGGCATTGTCTTTACCCTCAGTAAAGGGACGGTATGTTGGAAGAGTTCCAAGCTAGATACCGTGGCTAACTAGACGATAAAGGCTGGATACATCGCTACTTAAGATGCTATCAAAGAGGTAGTCTGGATGTATATTTGTTCATGAGATGAACTTAGTTCCTCCCATTGTGTGACAATGGAGTTGTGGCTTATGCCAAGGAACGTCCGTCCCATCAGTGATCCAGACATATTCTAAGGCAGTATCACCTGATCATGGAGATGGTTGATCTCCAGGATGATCGAGGTTAGGAGAGTAGACTCAGAGGACAACACGGCGGATCCACTCACGAAGGCCTATTCCTAGAGAGAGATTTTTATAGGATGGTTGAGTATGAGATACTGCAACCACTGCTACAGATGGCCCTAGTGCAAGTGGGAGATTGTTAGTTATATGTATGCCCTAGAGGCCATTACTGTACATAGGATGTATATTGTAGTGGATGCTGGGACATATATAGGGAGGACTCTCTTGCTCGACATGATAGTATGCTATCTGGTTGCTCTTTACCTTAACGCGTATACTGATTGTCTCTCTGTTACATGTTGGTAAAGCCCTTAGGATGTGTACTTGACTACCTGGACTATGATGCAGATCATACTAGTGGGGACAGATAGTCTATAAGTACATCCTTCAAAGTCCCTAGTCGTGGGTATATCGAGACGGGGCATCGATATACCAGAGTAGACTAGCGTATACCTTCTCGACCCATACAGATGGGCGATGGATGATCCCATATCCATTGGTGTTTGACATCAGAGATGATATACGGGTGCTCAGTGGAGACTGGGTACACTGGACGGACTCGCCGAGAACTCCCAGATGGTATTATACCTTACGTCAGATGGCAGTTCTCTGGTGACACTGGTACAGAGTAGTCTGTTGACCCGAGATCGTCATAGAGTCTTGTGTGGTTCCCACTGTGCTTTGATTTCCACCTTACCACGTCCAAGAGGGCGTGCAAAACGGTGGTTTTTGGGTACAGTCCCGAATCACATGGAGGCAATGAGCGATAGGAGGGGATTCGTCTCTCCCGGTATAGGGAGTTGATGTTGCGCTGTGTTCGATTGGCTATAACCGGAAATCCCTGGCCAGGGTTGCTGAGATTTACTGGTAAGTGTTACCAGTAGTTTCTCAAACTGTTATAGACCTCATATCGACACGACTTATCGAGCTATTGGGGTCTGACGTTTACCACCCCTAGGCGAGATATGCGACATATCAGACGATCAGACCGGACTGTACGGTAAGTGTTACTGGTTGGATTCACAGGAGTATGAGCGGGCTTGCTCGTCGATCTTCTGATCGCTCAATACCCGGGTGGCCGTTACGTTTAGCAGACCGCTTGCGGCTTGTGGGTGTTTGATATGATCATCACCTGCTACCGGCGTATTGACGAGTCTTTAGAGTCCTACACAGAGCTTTCCTGGCTCAAGCGAAACGAAATAGGAGCGCATATGAGATATGTGCGGGACCGAGAATAATGCGTGTATGTGATACCGTATTTCATTCTCGCGATGAATGTATCGATATGGTTGTATGCGATATAACCTAGTTATCGAATCAAGGATTTATTCGATAAATCGATACATTGTATATTAGTCGGTTATATGCGATATGACCGGATCGTTAAATCAAGTGTTGATTTAATGATTTAATGCATAATTATATATTTGATATATTACTTTGCATTAACTAGTATTGGTTCACTTTAAATGGTTTTTCTCACTTGTTTGTGCACATTGTATATGTGATATACTTTTGTACACAAGTTTGTATCATGTTTGATGATACATGCTCACTAGGGTTTGTGTAAAGATTAAACCATGGTTGTATATTGGTTAGGGTTTTCATTTTATTATTCATTTATTTTATTTTGGAAATGATAAAGAAAAAATGGTGGCTTTCTTTGTTCTTTGCTTGAAGCTTCTTGAAGCTTCAAAGCATCTTTGACTAAGTGACCATTTTGTCTTCATGCTTAACCCTAACCCTTTAACTAACCTTAGTTTATTCTCTACACTTGACCATGGTTGCCATATGATAAGAATTCACATTATTTTCTATTTTTGAGTATATACTTATCATATTCTATCATCTTCTTCCTCTTCTTCTTCTTCATGAAGAAACCTTGCTCCATCAATGGCAACTTGAGCAAATGAGTGAGAAATCCAATTCTAAAGTGAACCCACCTCCTATTTCTTCATCCTCTACCTCTTGCCAAGTAGTATAGGGTGTTTTCTTCACAATTTTCACAACTTGGTGAAGTTGGAGCTTGAACTTGTGTTGCCTCGACGTAGATCATCTTCGGCGTGAAGCCGATGACCTTGCCCGCCCATTTCTCCGATGAAGCCGACGCTAGAGCCCGGGATTCCATTTGGACAGCGAGGAGACTCCATTGCGGAGCTATGGAGGTGGAGGACCGGATCTACAAAGATTGTATTTCCGTTCTTGTAGTTAAGCTGTTAACTATTCGCATTTGTTTCGCCTATATATCTAGTTAACGATCCGTATTAGGGTTTCTCGGCACCCGTAAAATTTGAAATTGGCATGGTTGATGCCTTGTGAGACCTCATTAGTGTGCCTAGGACCCCTACAGCTTATGTCAATCCTGACTCCGTGGAAAGCATCCAGAGAAAATCCTGGTCAAGTGGAACACGGCCTATGTCAATCTTGACCCCGTGGGAAGCGTCCAGAGCGGAACCTGGTCCTTGCGGAACACGGCTTATGTCAATCATGACCCCGTGGGAAGTATCTAGAGCAATTCCTGGTCACGTGGAACATGGCCTATGTCAATCCTGACCCCGTGGGAAGCGTCCAGAGCGAAACCTGGTCCTTGCGGAACACAGCTTATGTCAATCCTGACCCCGTGGAAATAATCCAAAGCAAATCCTGGTCTAGTGGAACACGGCCTATATCAATCCTGACCCCGTGGGAAGCGTCCAGAGCGGATCCTGGTCCTTACGGAACACGGCTATGTCGATCCTGACCCTGTGGGAAGCATCTAGAGCAAATCCTGGTCCCGCGGAACACGGCTAGAGTCAATCTTGACCCCGTGGGAAATGCCCAGAGCAACTCCTGACTCCGTGAAATGCGGATGATGTCAATCTCATCAAACACTTACGGGTCCTCTCGACCCGTAAGGAAGAAAACTCTCTTGTGAGATCCTTACGACTTATAAGAGAAAACACACTTAGGAATCCTCACGATTCCTAGGGAGAAAATACACCTACGAGATCCTCATGACTCGTAGGGAGAAAAATCTTTATGAGACCCTCACGGCTCATAAAGTTGAAAAGCCTTAGGCGGCAGATTTGAACCTGCTTCCTAAGCCATCACTGCCTTTCGAAGAATTCAAGACGGAATGTTCTCTATCATCTACAGGCTATGCTTACTAAAGTAACTTGCCGGTAACAAAGAAAAAAAGAAGAAAGCAAGAGATGACACAAGATAGTGCGAAAGAAATGTATTTTTTATTCATAAATTCAATTGGGTACAAAATACATCATATGAAAGAATAAAAGGTGGATACATATTATTCAAAATTTACAAATTGGTACAAGAACTATTGGGAGGGAAGCATTTTCAATAGGCCAATCAGTTGCTCGCGCACCCCCCTCAGCCCCTTTTCACGGTCGGCTGCCGCGGCCAACTCTGCTTCAACCTGAGCTCGTTGCTGCAAGTAAGATGAAAGTTGCTCATCAACGACCCGTTGAGCTGCCACATGACTCTGTGCATCCCGCTCAATGAGGTCGAGCTTCTGCCTCAGCGTTAGCTCGTCGGAAATACATCGTAGAAGGCCTTCAAAGATAGCTTTCAGCTGTGCAGCGTTTGCATCAACTTGAGCATGCAATCGAGCAGATTCGCTTGAAGTCTCTTCGCACTCCCTACGCTTTAAGGTCGCTTCTTGTTCAAGATGGCGGAAGTAGGGAGTGCTCTGCTCAACCAACGCGGCCCGTTGGGAATTCATAGCTAAGACCTCGGGAGCAGGACGTCCGACCTCGAGCTCATGCAGACAAACCTCGATGTTCCTGCAGTGATTAACCCAAGACTCAATGACGCCCTCACTATGAAAGTTCACGAGCGTCGCCAGCATAGGATTAACCTCGGCAGCAAAATCTGCAGCAAGGGCCAAGGGTCTTATTTATAGGCACTGAGTGTCATTTCAACTTCTAAGTTGATCTAATGGTGGAGATGTTGCCACTGCTACACTCACGTGTGAGCCGCATGAGCGCAACGGTGGGAGGGCATTTGTTTCCCCCAATTAGAGTAAAGCTCTGTTCAAAATTCAAATTTTTAAATGAAGCAACGCTTCAGAAACAGCGCCAAGTGCGCTGCGCTTTAAATAGCGCACCGCGTGCAAAGCACGTGTGCGCTAGCGCCAGGTGCGCTGCGCTCTAAGCAGTGCACCACGTGTAAAATACGGATGCGCTAGCGCTAGGTACGCTGCGCTCTAAATAGCGCACCATGAGCAAAGCATGTGTGCGATGGTGCTAGGTGTGCTGCGCTCTAAGCAGCTCACCACGTGCAAAGCACGGATGCGCTAGCGCTAAGTGCACTGCACCCTAAGCAGCGCACCATGTGCAAAACACGGGTACGCCAGCGCTGGAACTAAAAGTTCCCCACCGTCAGATCAAAGATCTAATAATAATAATGAATCATTAATCAATCAGAATTAAATTCTGTTAAGGAAAGATACCTCAAAATCTTTCCAAATAACAAGATTGTGCTCTGTAAATCAGAGCACCGTTGGATCAATGATCCAATGGTGATTAAAAATCACTAAAAATACAGAATCAATTCTGTTTAGAAGATTTCCCAATCTTTGTTAAAAACAAGAAGATTACCTTCTGTAAATCAGAAGCCCTTGGATCAAAGATCCAACGATGGGAAAATCCCCAAATTAATTGGAGAAAAGATCTTCTTAACTGATTGAACTGATCAGCTTGCCCTATATAAAGGCCCCAAGACTTCAAGTCTCAGAGATACAGAAGCATAGAGAGAAACCTCCTCAAAAACTTTGAGAAATTCAAAGAAAAAAGCCAAGCTCTCAGAGAAAGAAGATTTTTCTTCAAGGTAAAAAAAGAATGATGATGAACAGAGAGATGAAATCATCTCATAATTAAATTAAAAAGAAGAACTCACTTTTTTAAAGATCATAAATCTACAAAGACCAAGGTCTTTTCAAAAGAGATCAAAAGATCCCATCATAAAATAAAAAGAAGAATATAAATCTTCTCATAGATCATAGATCTACAAGACTAAGGCCGTTTACAAAATGAGAGCAAGACATCTCAACATAAAGGAGGGGGAAGAATTATTCAATTCTCTTAGGATCACAGATCCATAAAGGCAAAGCCTTTCAATAAATTAAGAACTTTTGTTCTTAGGATCTTGAGATAGTCTCTTCTAAGGGAGAATTTGTTTCCCAGATCATAAAATTGATCAAATGCGCTTCTGCGCTCTTGGACTGGCACTCAGCGCCAAGCGCGACACGTGTCCCTCACGTATGCGCTCTTAACAGTTAGCGCTTTGCGCTCTCGAAATAGCGCACTGCGCTCATGGACTGGCGCACAACGCCAGGCGCACCACGTGTCACTCACGTGTGCGCCACTGAACTAATAGTGAAATGCGCTCATAAACTAGCGCTCTGCACTCATGAACTGGCGCAATGCGCCCATCATCTGGCGCTTAGCGCCAAGCGTGCCACGTGTCCTTCACGTGTGCGCTACTCGGTAGAAGCGCATTGCGCTCTTTGACTGGCGCAAAGCGTCAAGCACACCACGTGCCCCTCACGTGTGCGCTGATAGAACATAAATTGTTCTTTAATAAGCCCGGAGCTATGATGAATGCCCAGCATTCAATAAAAGACAAAATATTGTCAGAATTCAAGTCAATACTCAGTATTGTTAAAAGGGCCAATCCCAAGCAAATTCTCAGCAGCCCAAAATAAATGTTAAACATTTTAACTTGATTGGACTTAGCCCAAGATTGGCCATAAGTCCTCAAATGCAGATTAATTGAGCCCATCTGCTCATAAATATTTTAACAGATCGTAGCCCCAAATTGGACCACAGATCTCCCAACCAACCTTAGTTCAAGGGTATATCTCTTCACTCCTCTGATATTTGTTGTTGTAATCCTTCAACGTCTTCAGAGATGTGACGGGTCCCGACAACCATACATTTCATAGACTATGACGTCTTTAAATCGGACTGTGGGGTCCTTAAACCCATGTACTATGATGTCCTTAACCTCGGACTGTGGGGTCCTTTAAAACCCATGGATTATGAGGTCCTTAATCTCGGACTGTGGGGTCCTTTAAAACCCATAGTCTATGGTGTCCTTAACCTTGGACCGAGATGTCCTTAAACTAACATTGGACCGAGATGTCCTTAAACTAACAATGGACCGAGATGTATTTAAACTAACATTGGACCGTAATGTCCGTAAACTAATAGACCGCAATATCTCTAAACTAAATAATAGAGCTCAAATGCTCTCTTGTTGGATCTAAACGATCCCATTAAGTTGATCTTAGTCTAAAAATTAGACTAACGTGTCCTTAACAAACGTTAAGTTGATCATAGTCTAAAATTAGACTAACGTATCCTTAACAAACGTTTAAGTCGATCTTAGTCTCCAATGAGACTAACGTATCCTTAAACCCAAACCCCAAACCCAAATCTAAGAAAATATGGATTTGGACTAATCCACGCCCTACGGGCGACAACATAAATTAGTCTCCGTTTACAATCCACGGGCAACCAAACACAAAACAAACATCCACAACACGAAGTGACCATCTGGAGAAGGAGAAAGTTGTTACCGCGATGCGGTAGCGTAATTAACTGCAGGGGATTGCGCCTACAGGGAATAGCGTCCCCACAATCAAAAAACCCCTCAATGAGGGGGAATCTGACGAAGTCTACTATATCGGTCGCATCCGTTTAAACCTTCGATACATGGTGTCATAAATCAACTTGGTATCTTCGGAGAGGTGGACGGATAGCACCAATTAGCATCTGCCCCGAAATTCAGGCAAGACGGACCTGTGCGGTCGCGTCCCCGTGTTTTCGGCGGGGAACAGCCGCCTTTTTAGAAAAGGAATTTCTTGTAAAAGAAATTAGTGGTAATGAGGTAGAACTGGAAGAAGTTCCAGCTACACAAACTACAACTGAAGATTTAGTGGAACCAGAAGATTCGATAGTTCCCAACGAACCTCAGCCTCTCCGCCGATATAGTAGGGTTCCTCATCCACCTGAGAGATACTAAGGTTTTCTCGTTGATGGTGGGAGCGAGGACTGCATCATGGAAGATGATGACCCGACTAGTTTCGAACAGGCCATCACGAGTGGGGACTCTGTGAAATGGCTGGATGCAATGCGATCTGAGATGGAATCCATGTACACCAACAATGTATGGACTTTGGAAGTTGCTCCCGAAGGGGTAAAACCCATTGGGAGCAAATGGATCTTTAAAAAGAAACTTGGTGTAGATGGAAAAGTTGAGACTTTCAAAACTAGACTTATTGCAAAAGGTTTTCGTCAACGACCAAGTATGGATTATGATGAAACATTTTCTCCAGTAGCTATGCTTAAGTCCATCCGGATCCTACTTGCTATTGCTGCATACCATGACTACGAAATCTGGCAAATGGATGTTAAGACCGCCTTTCTAAATGGTGATTTAGAAGAGAGCGTGTACATGACTCAGCCAGAGGGCTTCATAGACAGTGTGAGCAGCGGAAAGGTGTGCAAGCTGCTTAAATCCATCTACGAGTTAAAGCAGGCATCACGGAGTTAGAACATCTGTTTTGATGTTGTAGTCAAAGAGTTTGACTTCATCAAGAACGTAGATGAACCTGTATACATAAGAAGGTGGCAGAGAGTAAGGTTGTCTTCCTCGTATTGTACATGGATAATATTCTCTTGATAGGAAATGATGTTCATATGCTGCACTCGGTCAAGCTCTTATTATCACATAGATTCTCAATGAAAGATCTAGGTGATGCCTCCTACATCTTGGGGATTAAGATCTATAGAGATAGATCTAAACGGATATTAGGATTGTCCCAATCCAGGTACATTGACACCATACTAAAGAGGTTTAGTATGGAAGAAACTCTTTAGTATGGAAGAAAACAAGCGTGGGAATTTATCCACGATTACAGGACTCACTCTCTCCAAAGAGATATCTTCCAAGACTAATTTGGAGAGAGCTCGCATGCAAGGGATACCCTATGCTTCGGCAGTAGGCTCTATCATGTATGCGATGTTATGTACCAGACCCGATGTAGCATACTCACTAAGTGTAGTGAGTAGGTATTAAGAAGATTCAGGAGAGAGTCACTTGATAGCTGTGAAGAACATTCTCAAGTACTTGAGAAGGACTAAAGAGATGTTCTTGGTGTATGGTAACGGTGAACTCCAAGTGGAGTCCTTTACCGATTCGAGCTTCCAGAGTGATAAGGACGACTCTAAGTCGGTCTCGGGATTTGTCTTTACCCTCAATGGAGGGGTGGTTTGTTGGAAAAGTTTCAAACAGGAAACAGTAGCAGATTCGACGTAGGAGGCTGAATACATCGCTGCCAACGATACTGCCAAAGAGGCTATCTAGATGAAGAAGTTCATAAACGAACTTAGAGTGGTTCCGTCCATCGAGCATCCAATACCTTTGTATTGTGATAACAATGGAGCAGTGGCTTTGGCCAAGGAACCCAGGTCTCATTAGCGATCCAGGCATATTCTGAGGCGGTATCACCTGATCCGGGAGATAGTTGATCGCCGGAAGATCGATGCCAGGAGAGTTGACACGAAGAACAACACTGCGGATCCACTCACGAAGGCCATACCCCAGATATAATTTGAGAGACTCTTCGGGATGTTGGGTATGAGATAATACAACAACTAGCCTTAGTGCAAGTGGGAGATTGTTAGTTATGTATATGCCTTAGAGGCCATTATTGTACATATGATGTATATTACAGTGGATGCTTGGATATATATAGAGAGGGCTTTCTTGCTCGACATGATAGTATGCAATCTGGTTTCTCTTTGTCTTAACATGTAGATTTGTATTGTGATACTGTCTTGCTCTCACATGTTGCTAAATCCCTTAGGATGTGTACTTGACTACTAGGACTATGATGTTGATCATACTAGTGGGGCCAGGGTAGTCCATAAGCAAATCCTTTAATTGTTCCTAGTTGATGGTGTATCGAGATAGGATATCGATATTCCAAAGTAGACTAGCGTATACGCCTCTTGACACATATGATGGGCGATGGATGATCCCACATCCATTGGTGTTTGACATCAAAGATGATATACGGGTGCTCAGTGGAGACTGGGTACACTGAACGGACTCGCCGAGAACTCCTAGTTGGTATTATACCTACTGTCAGATAGCAGTCCTCTGGTGACATTGGTACAGGTTAGTCTGTAGACCCGAGATCGTCATAGAGTCTTGTATGATTCCCACTGTGCTTTGATTTCCACCTTACCACGTTCAAGAGAACGTGCAAAATGGTGGTTTTCGGGTACAGTCTCAAATCAAATGGAGGCAATGAGCGATAGGAGGGGTTTCGTCTCTCCCGGTATTGGGGGTTGATGTTGTGCTGTGCTCGATTGGCTATAACAGGAAGTCCCTGGCCATGGCAGATATGGAGATCTACTGGTAAGTGTTATCAGTAGTTTCTCGAGCCGTTATGAGCCTCAGATCGGCACGACTTATTGGTTACTGTAGTCTGACGTTTACCACCCCTAGACTGGATATGCGACATATCAAACGAAGAAACCGGACTATACGGTAGTGTTACTGATAGGCTTTACAAGAGTTAGAGCGAGCTTGCTTGTTAATCTTCTGATCGCTCAATACCCGGGTAGCTTTTACGTCCAGCTAGTACCGCTGACGGCTTATGGGTGATTGATATGATCATCACCTACTGCCGGCGTATTGACGAGTCTTTAAAGTCCTACACAGAGATTTACTGGCTCAGGTAAAATGAAATAGGAGCACATATGTGATATGTGTGGGACCGAGATTAATACGTGTATGTGATACCGTATTCTATTCTCGCGACATGTGATATCAGCCGGGTATATGTGATATAGCCGGGTTATCGGATCAAGTGTTGATTCGATAAAATGATACATATGATATTAGTCGGTTATATGTGATATAGCCGGATAATTAAATCAAGTGTTTATTTAATAATTTAATGTATAATTATATATTTGATATATTAAATTACATTAACTAATATTTGCTCACTTAAGTATTTTCTTTTTCTCACTTATGATACAAATAATATATATGTGATATATGTTAATTGTATTGTTTTCTTTTGTGCACAAATAATATATATGTGATATATATTATTATGGCATGCTAGGTTATACATGCAACATGGATATATGAGACTTACACCATGCTATTGATAATGTATGGGTTTTTATTTATATATGTAATTCAAAATTATTTGGAAATTAGTCATGGTTGAGCTTGGATGGAAGCTTGTAGAACCATTGACTTAGGCCACCAATTTTGTTTTACCTAAGATATTTATTAACCTAACCATTATCGCTTAGCTATGGTTTCTTCTCTACTTGGGTTAGTATATGATATGAACTCACCCGTGGTTACATTTCTAACCTCACTCTCATTTCATTTTTTTCTTCATCTTCTTCTTCATCAAGAGCTTTGTTCTCTAGGGTTTTAGGAGGTGAGGAAAAATAGTGAGAAAAAGAATTCTAAAGTGAGCAAAATTCCTACTTCATCATTCTCTACTAGATTAGCCATTTAATTTAGGGTGTTAGCTTCACTAATCCATAATTAGTGAAGAGATAGTTTGAGTTGGTGTCTCTTTGACGTAGATCATTTTCGGCTTTGAAGACTTCAAGCAAGTTTGCATCTTTCATCTTGTGGAGCCTCTTAAGAGTTCGGGAGATCATTACCCGCAGCGAAGGGGCTTCTGCACGGAGCATTTGAAGTGAAGGACCGGTCTATAAAAGTTGTATTCCGCATTCACTTAGTTGTAAAGTTGTTTACACATCGTATCATCTAAATCTTTAGTTAAGATTCTAGGGTTAGGGTTAAGTAGCATGGCAAATTTTTGAATATGGCATGGACGATACCTTCCGAAACCTTGCTGTCGTGCTATGTAACCCTACAGTGGTATCAGAGCCAAGCTAGAGAATTAGACGATTTGTTAAATTACGAAACCGAAACTACTCTGAAACTTGAAACGCTAAAATCCAGTTTTTGTCAATATTTTTAAGTCGTCGAAAAAATATTTTAGCAACTGCAGAATGTTGTATGTGATAGAACATGAACATTGAACAAATACGAACCCAATCCACCGGTTTTGACCCGGTGACACCCCCCAAAATCCGAGCTGGCTGGCCCTGTAGTGTCTTTTGGGGTTCGTTTTTGTTCCGTGGTCTGGTAACTGGGTTTTGGTGTTTCAGGTGTTGCTTGTTTTTTCTAAAATTGCATGAGATGTTAATTTTCTATAAAGACAATCTAAATCAAAATTTCGTGGCAATCGATCAATTGAGACTAAACGGCTAGCTTTACAATATACTAACTAGTTTTCATAAAACTAATTAATCCGGATTCTAATAATTGTATCACCCACATCACAAAGCTTGTAAAGTAACCGCAGCATTATAATTCCGTACGCAATTAGCAAACTAAACTAATTTTCCAACACTTGAAAAATCCAGTGAGCTAAAGTTCCAAAACCGATCGTTTTGAGCCAATCCGGGAGTCGAAACGAACTCGAAACCCGTCCGAATCTTCGCGAGGGTGAAGATCCAAAATAAGCTATCGAATGGGGGGCCTAGAAAGGGTACCCCATCCCCGAGGCCACCATAAGATGGCCACGGGGTGAGGCAAACCCGAAACTGCCTATGGTGGGGCAGTTTCGGGTACCCACCGTCAAGACCACCTTGTGGTAGTCTTGGGGAGTGGACCCAGCCATTCGGTCCCTCCCGGGGTGTCCCCAGGGCACGCACGCTCCACCCCGCGGCTTCTCGGTTCAAACCGTGAGCCCGTGGGGTGTGCAAACAACTCAAAACATCAATTTCGAAACTGTTTTTATCGGCAGTTTTTGCGCGACAAAATCGGTGGATTTTTAACGTCGCTACAAGTTACCCTAATGTTCTAGATTGGCTCTGATACCATGAAAGTCGACCTTAACACCACCATGAGGTTCTAGAGGCATCAAGCATGCCATATTTTAATTTTTGTTAGGTGCTAAGTTAGACTAACAAGATCATTACTAGATTATTAGGGTTTGCCTTTACGATGTGATTATCTTAAGAGAAGAAAAGATCATACAACCTTTGTAGTACGAGTCCTTCTCTTCAATAGCTCAGGATTGAAGTCCACACGACTCTACTAGGTTGTGTTCAAGCTTCAACCCTCACATATGATGTGAACCATGAAGCTTGAACATAAGGGATCAACCATCGCCCTCTAAGGGACAAGAAACGTACACACTAGTCTACTCTGGAATATCGATGTCCTGGTCTCGATATTCCCACGACTAGAAACTGATTAAAGGATGTACTTGTGGACCACCCTGGCCCCACTAGTATGATCTCATCATAGTCTTGGTAGTCAAGTACATATCCTAGGGGCTTTATCAACATGTAAGAGACAGACAGTATAAATACTAGTCTACATGTTAAGATAAAGGTAACCTGATAGCATACTATCATGTCGAGCAAGAAAGTTCTCTATATATATGTCCAAGCATCCACTATATCATCAATAATTGCCTCTAGGGCATACATATTACTAACAATATATACGTAATACGTGCAATGATGATAAACATGAAACAACAAAAATAGAGTAATGACGTGAACATAATATAACCGGTACATATAACGATAAAGCAGGTGTATCAGATCAGTAATCAATGCAATGCCCATGCCACTAAAGCTATCAGTCTCCAAATCTCAGAGTCCATGTCACTAAACTTATCATCGGTCCAAATGTGAGCATCAACCACCGCAGAAGTATCCCCAATCCAAGGATAAGCCCCAGGTGCAAGAGAACACGGGCTCGAATCACGATCAGTAAAAATCCGAAACACGATCAGTACAAATCCTGAAATCACGAAATATGCCGGCAGTGGGAATCCTGAGATTCCGTTGATCGAACTCACACTCAAACCACCCCACACCCCGCGGTCTACATCCAACACTGACCATGAATCTAAATACTAGTCACTCCATGACAAGTCTACGCGAGAATTGGAGACATGGTCTCCGTCAAGCATGTCTTAACTGGTATCCAAGATAAATGGACAGTGCTCGATGTCTTACCTGTGACGCTAATATAAGTGCTTTCATACCCGTCCAATACCGATTATAGTTACATCTATATATGCCCCATAGGCGTCGACAATGCAATAACTAACTGGTTCCACTGATTGTGTACAAGTACGTGTCACTTCCATTATTCAATCACGCTTTTACACTAACGTACTTGCCACAATCTAATCACTAACATTTATCACTTGGTAATGTAACACGGTCACTAGGATATCGATGCAAATGAACACTATTTACAAGGGTATAACAGTCATGCAACATGATGGGGATATAGTAAATGCACTACTGAATACATATGAGCAACCGGTGTCGGTTGGATTAGAAAATCATATAAAATCACACGTGCATAATTTGGCGAAACAATATAAAAAGTGTAGACAGTGTATTAAATTATATCTACAGAAAAATTAGTTTTGAGTCAATCGGGTTTTAGTTTTGTGAGTTATGGTCATTTCATTTTAAGTGTTCACTGCTGGAAATCCAGTTTCAGTACGGGAAGTCCGTTTTGTAACACAGTTTACTCCCTGTTGGAATCATAATTAGGCAACGCTAAAGTAGATAATATTTAGATTTATTTGTTATGTTCCCAACGCATCATACGGATAAATAATATCCGCTGTACGCAGTGAGATATGTACTTTCTAAGGTTAAGAAATACATTCTGGTTCTGCACGAAACAGCAGCACACATGGACGGTTTAAAAAGTGTTATAAATATCAAACGACACTGGAATGCAATGAGACCAGAAACGTTAGAAATCTAATTCAATTCTCCACGCTTACATATATGGTTCCGCACACTTGCGTGCTTAAACAGGGAGAGACATGCGCTCCAAAACGGGTAAAGGTAAAGACTCTGGCTCTGGACTGCAGTCTAGAGCCATGAATCGCCTCAGTTTTCGTTGCCATAACTTATTAAAATTCAGAGATCGATTATGGAATACTGTAGTTCTATCTGTTTTCTTCGATACGAGCCTTAGAACATTAGGTTACAAGTTGCATTCAGTTTAATATAGATTCTAGAACGTGGCATGTGCGGTGAATTCCAGATTCAACATCGCCTTCCGGAGGCGTCGTTGCATGATGTCAACTTCACTAATTTCAACCCAAAACCCTATATGATGTTCGTTATCAGTAATCAGGTCTATCCACAACAAGTTCCGACATATTTGATTTAGTTAGCGTTTACAGTTCGCGTCAAACCTCCTAGGATAGCATCGAGCAGTGAACACAACACATTGGGATTTCATCTCATCTAACTAATCTCAAGGCGACCTTGATCTCTATATTCCCTACACGATTAGAATTTTGGTTCTATACTCGATTCCAAACAATTCATACCGGATCCAAACATAACGGGTATCGTAGTAACCCGAACGAGGATTCACTACAAGTAGATGTGTGTGTGAGTGTAGGTGTATATAGTCTAATTAAGTATTAAATCTGATTTGTATAGTATTAGCATGTAATAAAATAAGGAGTTCACTTGCTCGGTCGCTGATATAGACGAGTCTAATGTGCAGATTATTCATCTCGACACACGAGACAACGATAAACGTCGCGAAACCGGCACAGCGCGACGCGAGGCTTGAGCGCGTTAGGGGTTGCAACGAACGTGTGCGTTATTGCAACAGCGACTGCGTTGACGATCGCAACAGCTACAGAGACTGAGACCACAGTTTAGATTTTGATGGCGGCAGCCAAAATGGCGGGGATCGCGATAAATGCACGTGTTCGACGAAATGTCGGGCCTCGATTTGGCTTAGAACTTGGGCTCAGCTATGGCACGACATGACACTGCTGGGCACGGGGGCAGCGGCGGTCTAGGGTATCCGTCAACGGTTGCCCTGCTGTGATGATGGCCAGAGTTGGGGTGGCGGCACAGTGAGGAATCTCGGTTGGAGAAGGAGCTAGGTGAGCTCAGTGTAGTGGTGGTGGATGTGTTAGCCTCTGGAGGTAGTGCTGGTGGTACCCCGGGGAGGAGTCGACGACGGAGGCATCGGTGAGGTAGTGGTGACGAGGTTGCTGGTGATGGGAGAGGAGCTGGTGATGGTAGGGGTGAGGCCTGCGATTGCAGTCGGCGATGGGAGGCGGTGTCGCAGTGAGGTGAGGGGGAGCTCAGTATTGTGGGTTTGTGGAGATCATGAGAAAGGACTCCGTGGTGGTCGTGGTGGTCAGAGGCACAAGCGACGTTGGAGGCGGCTGGGCTTAGAGGTGGTGAGGAGTCCACAGGAAGTGGTCGGCGGTGAGGTCAAGGGGTCATGGTTGATGAAGGAGGGTCGAAGCGGGCGAAGGTGACAGTGTGCAGTGGTGAAGGCGAGATCGTCGGTGGTTCTGGGCCGGTGACGAGAGGAGGTGGAGCTTGGGGTCTTCGAAAGTGAGGAGTTAGAGAGGTAAAGAATCAGATTTAAAGCGAGACGTTGAGGAGATAAGGAGGCAGGGGATCGTGGGAGCGTTGGCGAGCTAGGGGAGAGTCATTGGGGAGGAGCGGGTCATGGGGCATGGGAGCGAAGGAAGCGGGCATTTTGGGTGAGGAAGAAGGGAACATGGGGGAGGGGGAGAGAACGGGTGGGAAAAGAGAGGAGAGAAGAGATGTGCTCGGGTCGGGTTTGGGGTTTGGGTTAGGTTTTTAATAATTAGAAATTATTATTAGAAAAATATAGGAAATTATTATAGAAAATATTCAAATAGAAAAATTGGGAAACATTTATTTATAAATATGGAAAATATTTAGAAAGGATCTGTGTATTACAACGTGTTCACCGCTGTGCAAGATTTTGATCGTCGCCATTCAACAAGTAGTTTATGAAGCCGACATCAAAAGGAGAAGATGAAGTTTGATGAGATCGTACGATCTCATCTCACCAAAGATAGCTATCTGAATTGGAGTACCATGCTGAAGTATTTTCTAAAATCTAATGGTGCTTGGGAATTTGTAGAAAAAAGAGTAAAAAAACCATATAGCATGGCTGCCCTAACATCAAAAGATAAGAAGATTTATGTTAAATTACAAAAGAGAAACAATTTAGACACATCTTTGATTTATAAACAATTGACTTTGATACAGTAAGCATCATCGCCGATGAGTTTACAACAATACGTAAAGAAAGCTTAGGAACTTCTGCGGAAGATCTATAGAGAAGAAAAGAAGATTGAGAAAGATAAAGAACTCCAAAAGTTATATGAAAAGATGAATCAAGAAATTAAGGAGGAGAAAGAGATGGAGAAATCCCATGAATTAGAAAAGCTCATGAAAGAAGAAAAGATAATTGAAGATAAGAAAGAGTTCATTGAATTGGAAAATAAAATTCAAAAAATTCAAGAACACTCAGATAAAGAGAAAAAAGTTGAAGAAGTTAAAGACCTCATGAAAGAGGAGGAAGAGGAGAGGGAGAATATTAAGGATATTAAAAAAACTATGTAACTATAAATATTGAAGGTATCAAAGAGTTTGAAAATGAAGAAAAGAAAACCTATGGATCAAAAGATTCCATGAATGATGAAAAAAAATTCAAAAAGTTGAAGAATAAATAGAAGAGGAAGTGAATTTAATTTTAGGGATGAAAGAAGTTCATGAAACAAGATATTTCTTAGAAAAAGAAAAAAAGGATTTCAGAAATCAAAGAACAAGAAGAGGAAAAGGTTCAAGAAGTCAAAAATTTTAAGAAGAACGAAAAAGAGAAGATTTTAGAGTTTGAAGAAAAGTCGATTCAAGTAGAACAACGCTACTACAAATATGGGTTTCGGTAATGGGGATATGGTCATGGTTAAATCCGTTACAGCGCAGACAGCAGCAGAACCGATTCTACGAATCGAATCTTTCTGTTTCCCATGAATAAGAATTGTTGGGTGCGGCGAAGCGAGCACTTCCAGCTGTAAACTAATGACACGATAACTCCAATAATCCAAACACTGAGTTAATTGATATTTGTAATAATTTCGGAATGAAAGAAAAGAGGAGGTGTGATTAAAAACACTTTTTTCCATTCAAGTATTCGATTTTGCCAAATAAAAATGAAATAGTTACGAAAATTTTATTTTTACAAAAAATATCGATGTTTATTTGAAATGTAATGATTAGAAAAGCGACTGATAATAGCCCATATGGGCAAGCAAAGAGTCCCCTCTTCATTCAAAGAGGTTAGGCGGTGGAGAGAACGTTTTGCGATTGTTCCAGAGAGGAGCGGTGAAGTAAAGGCTGCAAGGGATTTGGCATGGGTATAACCGTGACCAAATCAAATATGAGGCGGGCCCCACAACCCTTGATCTATAAAATCCCAAATCCTCTCCCTAAATCCCTTCGAGCCCTTCATTTTCACTCCCAAAAAAAATTCTTCCATCCTAAATTTTTCCCGACTAGCTAGATCTGGTCGCTTCCTCCGCTGCCGTCGTCTTCATAGTCAAGCCCCATCGAAGCCATCGACGTGGTCACCTTCATAGTCGAGCATCGTCGAAGCCCTCTGCCACCTCTCCTCGCCTCCTGGCCATCGCTACGCCTCTGTAGCCACCGCCTCGGCTCCATGGCCATGACGTCACCTTCGTCGTCGCTGGAGATCGTAAAAACCCTAACTATTTTGAAAGTTCCTGTTCCCCTCCGAATGGCGGCGCGACATGAACGTCTCGCCTGAGATTCGGGGCAGATGCTAATTGGTGCTATCCGTCTACCTCTCTGAAGATGCCAAGTTGATTTATGGCACCGTGTATCGAAGGTTTAAACGGATGCGTCCGATGTAGCAGACTTCGTCAGATTCCCCCTCGTTTGAGGGGTTTTTGATTGTGGGGACGCTCTTCCCTGCAGGCGCAATCCCCTGCAGTTAATTACGCTACCGCATCGCGGTAACAACTTTCTCCTTCTCCAGCTGGTCACTTCGTGTCGTGGGTGTTTGTTTTGTGTTTGGTTGCCCGTGGATTGTATACGGAGACTAATTTATGTCATCGCCCGTAGGACGTGGATTGGTCCAAATCCGTGTTTACTTAGATTTGGGTTTGGGGGTTTTGGTTTGAGGATACGTTAGCCGTATTTGAAGCTAAGATCAACTCAAACGTTTGTTAAGGATACATTAGTCTAATTTGATACTAAGATCAACTTAACGGGATCGTTTAGATCCGACAAAAGAGCGTTTGGGCTCTGGTGTTCCAGTTTAGGGACATAGTGGTCCATTGAATGTATGGCCGTCGGGACCCGTCACCTCTCTGACGACGTTGAAGGATTACAACGACAGATGTCAGAGGAGTTCAGAGATGTACCCTTGAACCAAAGTTGATTGGGGGATTTATAGTCCAATTTGGGACTAAAGTCTGTCTGAAGGTTTAAGGATACGTTAGCCGTATTTGAGGCTAAGATCAGCTTAAACGGTTGTTAAGGATACGTTATTCCAGTTTGGGACTAAGATCGACTTAACGGGATCGTTTAGATCCGACAAAAGAGCGTTTGGGCTCCGTTGTTCCAGTTTAGGGACATAGTGGTCCATTGCCAGTTTAAGGACATGATGGTCCATCGCCAGTTTAGGGACGTGGTGGTCCACTGTTCCCGTTTTGGGGACAAATGTTAGTTTAAGGACGCATTAGTCCATGAGTTTAAGGACCCCACAGTCCGTATTAATGTATGGTTGTCGGGACCCGTCACCTCTCTGAAGACGTTGAAGGATTACAACGACAAATATCAGAGGAGTTCAGAGATGTACCCTTGAACCAATGAGTTGGTTGAAAGAGCAGATGTGCTCAGTTTAAGATGATTTGAGGACTTATGGCCAGTTTGGGCTAAGTCCAATTATGTTTGAAATATTGGCCCTTTGTTGGCTCATTGAAGGAGTGGCTTTGCCTCTAGAAACTTAGCCAATTGGGCTAAAGCTAGTGTTAAACACTAAAGACCAACAGTGTTGAACACTGGAATTAAGATTAGCAAGTTAGTGTTTAACACTAAAAGATAATCAGGGTTAAACACTAGCAACGGGGCTTTCAAATTAGTGTTAAACACTAAAGCAAATCAGTGTTAAACACTGGTAGTATAGATTTCAAATTAGTGTTAAACACTAAAGCAAATCAGTGTTAAACACCGGGAACAGAGTTTTCACATTAGTGTTAATCACTAAGAAAATCAGTGTTAAACACTGCAAATAGAGTTTTCCAAATTAGTGTTAAACACTAAGAAAATCAGTGTTAAACACTGCAGATAGAGTTTTCCAGTTAGTGTTAAACACTAAAGAGGGAGGGGTCACGTGCGGACACGTGAGAGCGCCCTGATTTTCCTTATTTTATTCTGCAGGTAAGTGTTTAACACTTTTAATTTCCTGGCCATCACGTGTGGGCACGTGATAGGCATCCATCCATTCGATATTAAAGGGATTCGTTAGGGGTCACGTGGGGACACGTGAGGGCGCCCTAAATGTGGAGCCAGATCTCCTTTTGGTTTATCCTCAAATCTGTGAATAAGTGTTAAACACTTTTATTTTTATTTTAGAGCATCACGTGTTGGCACGTGATGGGGATCTGTGCGCCGATTGTTAAAGTATTTGCTGAGGGGTCACGTGATAACACGTGAGAGCGCCCAAAGCTTTCATTCCCTTTGCTTTTTCTTTCTGCGTTTTGGAAGTCACGTGGGAGCACGTGAGGTGATACTTCAAAGTTCTTTGCAGGGGATCTTTTCAAGGGTCACGTGAGAGCACGTGACCCTAGTTCTTTTCATGTACAGAGATCTTTTAAGAATTGAATTCTCTGTAGGGTTAAACCCTAATTATGATTTTGGAGGAATTAAATTCCTATCGTGAAAGAATTAAATTCTTATTTAGGATAAAACCCTAATTATGATTCTGTAGGAATTAAATTCCAATTAGTTTGGGGGAATTAAATTCTCAAAACTCAATTCCCCTTCTAAGTTTAGGATCTGCATGGCAGGATCTCGACTCGATGAGAATTAAATTCTCATCCTATGGGGAGATGTGCTCTGTACAGATCTTCAACCAGAAGAAAAACTAAGTTCTTTTTTGTATAAGAGTTAAACTCTTGGATTTTTGAGAATTAAATTCTCTATTTGAAGTTTTGATTCCCTTTCTTTTCTCACCTAGGGTTTTCTTTTGTTGAGAATTAAAATCTCCTTTATTTTCTTCATTCTTGAGAATTAAATTCTCTTCTCTCTGTTTTTCTCTCCCCAAAAAAAGGTTCCTTCTCTTTTCTTCTTGGCTCCTATTTATAGGAGAAGGAAAAGAATCAATTTGTTTAGCAAATCTCTTATTGAAAGATTTGATTTGTTTTCATCATTAATATGATCCTTTAGATCATTCAGTGAATTTTATTCACCGTTGGATTTTAAATCCAAAGATATTCTGTTTGTTATTTCTGGTGAGATTTTAGGGAAATCTTTCCTTGTTTGGGATTTTTCCATAAATTGGTGATTTTTAATCACCCTTGAATTTTTAATCCAACGGTTCCCCATGATCCTTTTCCATTTGGAAAGATTCAGAAACTTTTAGAATTTAATTCTATTAAATTTTAAGGCTTTTAAAGCCGGTCACGTGCTGACACGTGACCTTTGGTTACGTGTGAGCACGTGACCCCCAATTGGGTTCCTTTCTCAGCCGCTTATTTATGTTTCAGTTTTAACCATCACGTGTCAACACGTGACCATTGGTCACGTGTAAGCACGTGATACCTCGTTGAGGTATTTTCTGACTTTTAGAATTAAATTCTATTCATTATTTTAGAGGCTTTAAAAGCCCATCACTGCACGTGACCCATGGTCACGTGTGAGCACATGATGCCCCATTGGGGTCTTTTCTGAGTTTTTATTATATCTTTCGACTCCTCCAGCGGGTTCTTAAAGGTCAATCACGTGTGGACACGTGATATCTCTTAACTTTTGATCCCGGATGAATTACGAGGCCCATAATATATCAAATCGAAGGGTTTTTCGAGATGCTTTCAATACCATAAGAATTTAATAGTTCCTCCTTCGGGAGTTTATCAAAATATAGGCCGGAAGATACTGGTTTGCATTTCTTTAAGCGTATCACTGCCATTTGATACCTTGGACTCCTTTGTGTAGAAATTTTTGGCGGGAACAAATGCCCCCCACTACTTTGCCCATGTAAGTATGTACGTGGGTGAAGTAGTGCAGAGTTATGCATGGCGTATGACCAGTTTCGGGTTGGTGTATCACTTTCAGAATCTTGATCTGAGAAGATAACGAGCGGACACAAGCGTCGTCATTTATCATTGACTCAAATCTCAACTCTTAAGGGATATAGTTCCAAACCCTTAACTCCATGAGCCGCACTCTTCCATTTCTTATGTCTTACTCTGGCGTGAAGTAGTTTATATGCTCATGAGTAGCTTCTCCTTTTCAGTGGCATGTAGCTTTGGCAAGTGTGGCTCATAAATGGTCCATCTTGACCTCTTTGCAGGGCGGTGATGACTTAGGAGACAGGGTTAGGATCTGCCACCTAAGACTTTTCAACTTTATGAGCCGTGAGAGTCTCATAAAGACTTTTCTCCCTACGAGTCGAGAGGATCCCGCAGGTGTATTTTCTCCTTAGGGGTCGTGAGGACTCCTAAGTTTGTTTTCTCTTGAAAGTCGTAAGGATCTCACAAGAGAATTTTCCCCCTTATAAGTCGAGAGGACTCATAAATGGTTGTTTCCCTCCTTGTCGAGATTCGAATTTGGAGAGTGAGACCCGTGGATAGTATGCAAGAGACCATTTTGGGCCAACTTGCAGGATCCCAGTGCTTAGGAAACAGGTTTTTTAATCCCCACTGCCTAAGCTTTATCTCACGAGTCGAGACGAATCGAGAAGTTCTCGCAAAGACATCAATTTCCTCACGAGTCAAAACGGATCGAGTAGATCTCGCAAGAATATCCTAACGTCACAGTTAACCTCTGCTCTTTACGACAAAAGTCCGTTAGGGTCTGTGGTACTTAGGGTTTTGGCCGTCGTACCGTCGCATTGGCTGATGTACCCCTCAATAGGCAATCGTGCTGTTCGAGTAGCCCTGCGACTGCCGTGTTTCCGATCCCTTCGGGGGCTGGACAAGACGTCTTCAAGCAATCTTCCTAGGCAGTTTGACCGTTGGAAGAGCAAGCGTTATGAATTTGCCATGCCGCTTTTTACTTGAGGTTAGGCTCATTTTGGAGAGCCCCGATGAGTCATAACCACTCCGCGCTGGTGTGGGATGATCTCCGATAGTCTTTCAGGCTTTATATGACTTGCCGTTAAGACCCTGAAACTAGGAATTTGGCCTTTGCTT
The DNA here is from genome assembly GCA_030015575.1 of Agapanthus africanus. Lineage (NCBI taxonomy): Eukaryota > Viridiplantae > Streptophyta > Magnoliopsida > Asparagales > Amaryllidaceae > Agapanthus > Agapanthus africanus. The sequence goes on along the minus strand of JASDDO010000024.1, from coordinate 902,422,465 downwards.
CGTTTGTTGACATTATGTCTGCTGTATCGAGACGAATGTCGTGGTTGTCTCTAAGTTTCTGGTGAACCGTCGAGGTTTGGAACCAAGGATTTTGCCGTGACTCCTTTTGGTGATGTTGCGTCTGCTGTGTCGGGACGAACGTCGAGGTGGTGACCACTCCACATTGGTTCGAGGTGATCTCCGATCATCTTTCAGGCTTTATATGACTTGCCTTTGAGACCCTGAAGCTAGGAATTTGGCCTTTTCTTCGTTTGCTGGCATCGCGTCTGCTGTATCGAGACGAATGTCGCGGTTGTCTCTAGGTTGCTGGTGAACCGTCGAGGTCTGGAACTAGGGATTTTGCCGTGGCTCCTTTTGGTGATGTTGCGTCTGCTGTGTCGAGACGAACGTCGAGGTGATGACCACTTCACACTGGTACGAGATAATCTCCGATTGTCTTTCAGGCTTTATATGACTTGCCGTTAAGACGCATGAAGCTAGGAATTTGGCCTTTGCTTCATTTGCTGGCATTGCATCTGCTGTATCGAGACGAATGTCGTGGTTGTCTCTAAGTTGCTGATGAACCGTCGAGGTTTGGAACTAGGGATTTTGCCGTGGCTCCTTTTGGTGATGTTGCGTCTGCTGTATCAAGACGAACGTCGAGGTGGTGACCACTCCGCACTGGTGCGAGATGATCTCTGGTGGTCTTTCAGGCTTTATATGAGTTGCCGTTAAGACCCTGAAGTTAGGAATTTGGCATTTGCTTCATTTGCTGGCATTGCGTCTACTGTATCGAGACGAATGTCGTGGTTATCTCTAGGTTGTTGATGAACCATCGAGGTTTGGAACTAGGGATTTTGTCGTGGCTCTTTTGGTGATGTTGCGTCTGCTATATCGAGACGAACGTCGAGGTGGTGACCACTCCGCACTGGTGCGAGATGATCTCTGGTGGTCTTTCCGGTTTTATATGAGTTGCCGTCAAGACCATGAAGCTAGGAATTTGGCCTTCGCTTCGTTTGCTGCATTGCGTTTGCTGTATCGAGACGAATGTCACGATTGTATCTGGGTTGCTGATGAACCGTCGAGGTTTGGAACTAGGGATTTTGCCGTGGCTCCTTTTGGTGATGTTGTGTCTGCTGTATCGAGACGAACGTCAAGATGGTGACCACTTCGCACTGGTGCGAGATGATCTCTGGTGGTCTTTCCGGTTTTATATGAGTTTCCGTCAAGACCATGAAGCTAGGAATTTGGCCTTCGCTTCGTTTGCTGCATTGCGTCTGCTGTATCGAGACGAATGTCGCGATTTTCTCTGGGTTGCTGATGAACCGTCGAGATTTGGAACTAGGGATTTTGCCGTGGCTCCTTTTGGTGATGTTGTGTCTGCTGTATCGAGACGAACGTCGAGGTGGTGACCACTCCGCACTGGTACGAGATGATCTCTGGTGGTCTTTCCGGTTTTATATGAGTTGCCGTCAAGACCATGAAGCTAGGAATTTGGCCTTCGCTTCGTTTGCTGCATTGCGTCTGCTGTATCGAGACGAATGTCATGATTGTCTCTGGGTTGCTGGTGAACCGTCGAGGTTTGGAACTAGGGATTTTGCCATGGCTCCTTTTGGTGATGTTGCGCCTGCTGTATCGAGACGAACCTCGAGGTGGTGACCACTCCGCACTGGTGCGAGATGATCTCTGGTGGTCTTTCCGGTTTTATATGAGTTACCGTCAAGACGTTGAAGCTAGGAATTTGGCCTTTGCTTCGTTTGCTTTGGTGTGTCCGGATCCTGTTGGAGGAAGGACGCTGTAATGACATCTCGTCGGCTGTATCGAGACGAACGTCGCGGTGGAGCTGGGATTTTGCCGTTACTCCGCTTGTTTGACCATGGAGTCTTTCGTTGGCGTTGTATCTGCATCTTGATGGACTACGAAGGAACGACGTTGTCAACATCTCGTCTGCTGTATCGAGACGATTGTTGAGATGAAGCTGGGATTTTGCCGTCGCTCCGTTTGATGGTGTAACCTCTGTGTCATGCTGGAATGAGGAGGCCCACCGTTGTTGTTCTCCAGGCCGTAGATGTGGCCATTGAGATTTGGAACTAGGGACTTTGCCATGGTTCCGTTTCGTTACGACTCTGAGGTCGATTGTTGACGTCACGTCTGCATCTGGTTGGAGTGCGGAGAAACGCCGTTGGTGATCCCTAAGTTGTCGATATTGACGTCGAGAGCTTGAAGCTAGGGATCTTCCTTTGCTTCCTTTGTTGACATTGTGTCTGCAATATTGCGACAAATGTCGAGATTGCCTCTAGGTTGTCTATGAACCGTCGAGATTTGGCTTCGTTTTCTGGTGGAGCCTGTTGGGAAGGTATAGTTCCCTCTTTGTTGGTGCCCCTGAATTGTATACAAGGATCGATGTGATCTCACCTGTAGGGCAGAAGTTTCATTCATTTTTTTATATTATTGTTTTATCTGCGGGATGCTCTATCATTTCAGCTTTTTATATCGCGAAGGTCGCGATTGCCCAATCATTTCGGCTATTTTTCGCGGTGCCCAATCATTTTGGCTATTTTTCTTTTTACTCGCTGCTTTTTATTGCGAGTTGCCCAATCATTTCGGCTGTTTTATTTACTCGCTGCTTCTTATTGCGAGTTGCCCAATCATTTCGGCTGTTTTTGTATGCATACATTTTTACTTGCTGATTTCGTTGCAAGTTGCCCCATCATTTTGGCTATTTCATATGCATGTGTGGCTTGCTGCCTTTTCGCCGCAAGCTTGGGATTAGACACCGATTTCGGCATCAGCACCGCTACAACTGGGATATTGCCAGGAGCGAATCATCATTTGCCATGAAAGGACTTGGAATTTGATACCGGTTTAGGCATCAGCATCGCTACAACTGGGATATTGCCAGGAGCGAATCATCATTTGCCCTGAAAGGACTTGGGACTTGATGCCGGTTTAGGCATCAGCATCGCTACAACTGGGATATTGCCAGGAGCGAATCATCATGCCTCTGTCGATGTCAAACAAAGGTGGCTTAGTAAACAGGGTTAGGATCCTGTCGACTAAGGCTTTTGACTTTATGAGCCGTAAGGGTCTCACAAAGGTATTTCTCCCTACGAGTCGTGAGGATCTCGTAGGTGTATTTTCTCCTTAGGGATCGTGAGGATTCCTATGTGTATGTTCCCCTGTAAGTCGTAAGGATCTTACAAAAGGGTTTTCTCCTTATAAGTCGAGAGGATTTACAAGGGTTGTTCACCGTGCGAACATATCCTTAGTCACGGGTAGGACTTCGTTAGGGAAATGTTTATTCGTGCCCGTGGATTGTATACAAGGGTCAGTATCGAGCCACTTGTTGGGCAGTATCAAAGGTTGTGGGGGTTGCTTAAGCACAGGTTTAGGTCTCTGTAACTTAAGGCTTTCAACTCTTATGAGCCGTGAGGGTCTCATAAGAGAGTTCTCCTTGCGAGTCGTGAGGATCTCGCAAGTGTAATTTCTCCTTAGGAATCGTGAGAATTCCTAAGTGTGTTGCTCTCTTGTGAGTCGTAAGGATCTCACGCAGGTGTTTTCTCCTCACAAGGTCGAGAGGACCCTGTAAGTGTTTTTTAACGAGGTTGCGCCCTTTCGGGTTTTCACAAACACTCGCCGGTAGCCCTGCTGTTTTTACTCACGGAGCCCTTTTGGGTTTTCATCCGTGCCCATTTTGCTTATGGACATACCGTCTTCTTTTTTTAAATTCTTTTTATTCTTTTTTCTAACGAGGTTGCGCCCTTTCAGGTTTTCACAAGACTCGCCAGTAGCCCTGCTGTTTTTACTCACGGAGCTCTTTCGGGTTTTCATCCGTGCCCATTTTGCTTATGGACATACCGTTTTTTTTTTGTTTTTTTATTTTTTATTTTTTACCACGCCAGCCTGAAGATGCCGCGGGTTAATAGTAGTTTAACGACGTTTCGGTCATTTGCAAGTTTTAGGACATTGCGGTCCGTCGTTAGTTTAGGGACGTTTCGTTCCGACGCCAGTTTTAGGACATAGTGGTCCACCGTCGCCGTATTTGAGGCGAATCTCTAGTTTACTGACTTTTCGGTCTACGGGGCTTTCCCTATGAATGAGCATGATGCCCCCGACATATCCATCTTTCTCGGAGCATGTGGTTGTGGCGGGCTTACCTTCCAGTTTTCGGACAGCGCGAGCCTGCCCTGTTGGTATTGGTCTTCAACCCAGTTTTTGAAGACGTAGCAGTTTTCGATCGGATGGCCCAATACTTGATGGTAAGGGCAGTAATTAGGATTTTTGTCATTATTCAGTTGTATCTGGTGTTTCGGCTCCGGTAGAGTGATAAGCCTGTTGCACACTGCTAGTTTGAACAGCCTCCTTATTTCATCCCGGGAAAATGAGTAAGGAAGTTTCAACTTCTCATAGAGGGGTTGCCGCTTGTTGCTTTGGCGAACAACCGGTCTAGGGTCACTCGATTGTTGTTGAGCGTTGGCGACGAAGGCCGTTTTTCCCTTCCCTTTATCCTTTTTGTTCGATCCCTTGTTTGCGGGTCCGAGATTCTTTCCGGGTAGCATGCGATTGCACGGCTGAATGTTCTCGCAACTCCTCAATTCTTTGTAGGGTTCCTAGGCACACTAATGAGGTCTCACAAGTGATCAAACATGGCCAATTCAAATTTTTCCTTGTGCCTATAAACCCTAATACGGATCGTTAACTAGATGTATAGGCGATGCAATGCGAGTTAACTACTTTAACTAAGAGGAAAGAAGATACAATCTTTGTAGATCCGGTCCTCCACCTCGTAGGCTCCGTGATGACGTTCCTCCGCTGTTCAAATCGAATCCAGGACTCTAGCATCGGCTTCATCGGAGAATTGATCGGGCTAGGTCGTCGACTTCGATGCCGAAGATGATCTACGTCGAGGCAACTCAAGATCAAGCTCCAACTTCACCAAGTCATGAAACTTGTGAAGAAAACACCCTATACTACTTGGCAAGAGGTAGAGGATGAAGAAATAGGAGGTGGGTTCACTTTAGAATTGGATTTCTCACTCTTTTTCTCAATTTGCCATTGATGGAGGCAAGCTTTCTTCCTTTGTTGAAGATGAAGAAGAAGAAGAAAAAGATTATGATAAGAATAATGAGAAAAATAGAAAAATAGATCATTCTTATCATAATTTCAACCATGGTTAGATGTAGAGAATAAACTAAGGTTAAAGTGAATGGTTAGGGTTAAGCATGAGACAAAAATGGTGGACTTGTTCAAAGCTTCATGAAGCTTCAACAAGCAAACAAAGAAAGCCACCATTTCTTATTTATCTTTCCAAAATGAAAAATAAATAAATGAATAAGAAAAATGTAAACCCTAATCATCAACTTAACCATGGTTTAATTCTTTACACAAACCCAAGTGAGCATGTATCATCAAACATGATACAAACAAGTGCACAAAAGTATATCACATATACAACTTGTGTACATCAAGTGAGAAAATCCATCCAAAGTGAACAAATACTAGTTAATGCAAAGTAATATATCAAATATATTATACATTAAATCATTAAATCAACACTTGATTCAATGATCCGGTCATATCGCATATAACCGACTAGTATCCAATGTATCGACTTATCGAATCAATCCTTGATTCGATAACTAGGTTATATCGCATGCAACCATTCGATACATTCATCGCGAGAATGGAATACGGTATCACATACACGCATTATTCTCGTTCCCGCACATATCTCATATGCGCTCCTATTTCGTTTCGCTTGAGCCAAGAAACCTCTGTGTAGGACTCTAAAGACTCGTCAATACGCCGGCAGCAGGTGACGATCATATCAAGCACCCACAAGCCGCAAGCGGTCTGCTAAACGTAACGGCCATCCGGGTATTGAGCGATCAGAAGATCGACGAGCAAGCCCGCTCACACTCCTGTGAATCCAACCAGTAACAATTACCGTACAGTCCGGTCTGTTCGTCTGATATGTCGCATATCTCGCCTAGGGGTGGTAAACGTCAGACCCCAATAGCTCGATAAGTCATGCCGACTTGAGGTCCATAACAATCGTGAAACTACTGATAACTCTTACCAGTATATCACTGCAACCCTGGCCAGGGATTTCCTGTTATGGCCAGTCGAGCATAGCGCAACATCAACCCCCAATACCGGGAGAGACGAATCCCCTCCTATCGCTCATTGCCTCCATGTGAATCGGGACTGTACCCAAAAACCACCTGTTTGCACGCCTCGGTAGAGCCGAGGTAGGGTGGAAATCAAAGCACAGTGGGAGACACACAAGACTCTATGACGATCTCGGGTCAACAGGCTAAGCTGCACCAGTGTCACCAGAGAACTGCCATCTGACGTGAGGTATAATACCATCTGAGAGTTCTCGACGAGTCCGTTCAGTGTACCCAGTCTCCACTGAGCACCCGCATACCATCTCTGATGTCAAACACCAATGGATATGGGATCATCCATCGCCCATCACATGGGTCGAGAAGATATACGCTAGTCTACACTGGAATATCGATGCCCCGTCTCGATATTCCCACGACTAGGAACATTGAAGGATGTACTCATGGACTGTCCAGGCCCCACTAGTATGATCTACATCATAGTCCTGTAAGTCGAGCACACATCCTAAGGGCTTTATCAACATGTAATCAGAGAGACAGAGAGTATACATGTTAAGATAAAGAGCAACCAGATAGCGTACTATCATGTCGAGCAAGAAAGTCCTACCTATATATGTCCCAGCATCCACTACAATATACATCCAATGTACAGTAATGGCCTCTAGGGCATACATATAACTAACAATCTCCCACTTGCACTAGGGCCATCTGTAGCAGTAGTTGTAGTATCTAATACTCAACCATCCCCTAAAAGTCTCTCTTTGGGAAAAGGCCTTCGTGAGTGGATTCGCCGTGTTGTCCTCTGAGTCTACTCTCCTAACCTCGATCACCCTGGAGATCAATTATCTCCATGATCAGGTGATACTTCCTCAGAATATTTCTGGGTCACTGATGGGACCAGGGTTCACGGGCCAAAGCCACACTTCCATTGTCACACAATGGTAGGAACCTAGTTCATCTTATGAACCAATATACACCCAAACTGCCTCTTTGGTAGTATCTTTAATAGCGATGTTACCAGCCTTTATCGTCTAGTTTGTCACGGTATTTAGCTTGGAACTCTTCCAACATACCGTCCCTTTACTGAGGGTAAAGACAATGCCTGTGACTGACATTCAGTCGTCTTTATCACCCTGGAACCCTTCCAGTGATTCTCCCCAGGATCGCTTGATACCATCTCACTACATTTAGTGAGAATCCTAGTATCCAATTACATCTATCTCATTGATGAAAACTCAGGATTTAGGAGGTATCACTTTGATCCTATTGGAGAATCCTTGTGATAAGCGGAGATTGACCGAGCGTAGTATAGGAAACCCCTTTCCTATCAAGAGTATGTTGTCCATGTCCAATACGAGGATGACCACCTTACTCTCTACTACCTTTTTGTACATACAAGGTTCATCTACCATTTTGATGAAGTCAAACTCTTTGACTACCACATCAAAACAGACGTTCCAATTCCGCGATGCCTGCTTTATCATGTAAAGCAATTTGCACACGTTTTCGCTGCTCCCACTGTTTACGAATCCCTCTGGCTGTGTTCTTATAGACGTTCTCTTCTAAATCACTATTTAGAAAAGTAGTCATGGCACCCAACCACCGGATATCGTAGTCATGGTATGTAGCAATGGCAAGTAGGATCTGGATGGACTTAAGCATAGGTACTGGAAAAGGTTTCATCATTATCCACGCCTGGTCGATGACGAAAACCTTTAACTGGTCAAGCTTTGAAAGTCACAACTTTTCCATCTACACCAAGTAATCTTCTCAAGATATACTTGCTCCAGATGGGGATTTAACCCTTCAGATATCGCAACCAAAGTCCATACTTTGTTGGTGTATGTGGATTCCATCTTAGATCGCTAAGCATCCAGCCATTCTTACAGAATCCCTACTCTCGATGGCCTGCTCGAAACTAGTTGGGTCATCATATCATGATGCATTCCTTGCTCCCACTGTCATCTAGAAACCGAGGTATCTCTTAAGTGGATGAGGAACTCTACCAGATCGGCGGAGAGGCTGAGGTTCATCGGGAACTATTGAATCCTTTGGTGCTGTCAAATCAGCTGCAGTTTTGTATAGCTGGAACCTTTCCAATTCTACAGAACTGACCTTGCCCTGATCTTGTCCGGATTTTGCTTTTGACATAGGCCGGACAATCCCAAATCTTAACTTACTTAAGAGATAGGCTCTTCCCATACCATATCTTATATGGAGTGGTAGGCATTGATTTGAATCGAACCCTATTCAATAGGTATGCAACTTCATAAGTGCATAACTCCCTAAAAGGAAATAGGAAACTCAGTAGTACTTATCATAGAGCGCACCATATCATATAGGGTGTGATTGCTCCGCCCCGATATACCATCGAGCTATGGTGTATACGGAGGAGTAATGCTGAGAGAGAATCTTATTCTCCTTTAGAATAGTCCAGGAATTCCATGCACAAGTATTCTCCTCCCTGATCTTATCATATGACATAATACTTATACCCGTATTTTGGTTCTCTACTTCTAACTTGTGTTCTGTGAATATCTCAAAAGGTTCGGACTTGTGTTTCAACAGGAACATATGTCTGAATCTTGAGAGATTATCAGAGAATATAATGAAGTACAAAGAACCGGTCCTGGCATGTGTAGACAGGAGACCTTATATACATCATCATGTATCAGTCCCAAGAGTTTACTAACTCTTTCTCTGTTTCCAATAAACAGAGCTATGGTCATCTAATCTTTGTGACATGACCGGCAAGTTTTCATAAGATGTAAATTCAAACTGATTAAATATACATCTAAATGTAACTTCAGCCAGTCGGGTCGCATTGATATGACCTAGTCTACAATGCCTTAAGAAGGATTCGTTCATTTCTGAACTCTTTCTCTTGTGTGTGTTCTGTATACTAGGAACTGTAGTTTGATTTAGAACGTTAATGCTTTTAGATAACGTGCCTGAACCGATCAACTTTTGATATAGGAAATATTCAAAACATTATCCATCAATACAAAACTTTATCATTTCTTTACTAATAAAGAGACTGATATGATTTTGTATATCAGGTTCGGTATCTAATAGCATTTGTTCAGAATCAATGTATTGGTAATACAGGGTGACAGTGACCAACAGACTTGGCTGCAACACTTGCCCCATTTTCTGTCTCATGAAACTTATCACTCGTTCTCAGTTTTTCTACCTTTTTTGTAGCCCTATGTAACAGATTACATATCTGGGATCTTGATCCGGTATCAAATACCCAGGATTCAGAGGATACTGAGAAACAGTTCTTTATAATGAACACACCCGAAGGAGATGCATCATATGCACTTTCTTCGTTTGGGTGGCATAGGAATTCTGGTATTCCCTATTTCCTGCTCTGTCTTATAACAATTATAAGTTGGAGCGGGACCAACGTTCCCCAGCTCAGTATAACAAGCGGGTTCGGTCAATTCATCCATCTTATTATCTTGATTAAGGCGTGATATGGTCGCTACCTGGAGAGAGAGAGAAGAAAACACTCTGCGTGCGCTCTTGCAAGATCAGATTGGTTATGTATTTTATCTAATCAGGATGGCTCCCACTGTTTTTATCAAATCTTCCTTCAAAGCTTAAAAGGAAAGACTAGCCGGGATTAATTACACTCTACAAGTTCGCCAATCTTTCAGCCAGGCCAGTGTCGGTACTTTGAGGGAGGTTCCCCGTGCTTTCGTACGGACCTAATTACAGTAAACCTCGTTTTCCCATAGGCGTAACCCCGTTGACACCTTTCTAGACACCTACTTGATCGGCTAATTGCAAAGTGCAAAACTCTCCCAGGAGTAACAATTACTCGCAGTAGGTATCGGGATCCAACTATCACATAGAAGGTATGCAATCTGATTGCAAGTTTCAACACTTGAAACTCCCGATAAAGGTTTTTACCACTAGCACTTATGACCTTAACTATGGTCAACAAATCATAAGCACTAGTCAAGTTCTACCCGTCATTTCATGATTAATTAGACCCACCCACATGACCCTTAACTAAGGTCAACAAAGTCACGCGACTGTCCTAACTAATCGCATCATATGCGGTGTAGGAAGACATCACTTAGCTACCGTACACTGTGCCTTAACTAAGGTCAACAAACACAGCACGAATACTAAGTACTCTACTTCCTAAAATGACGGAGGGTTGCGAATGGTTTTTATGAAAACCTTTACCGCTTTGAACTTGATCTCGTTGCGGAATCAAATGGTTTTTAAATGGAATGTTTTTGAGGCTTTTCTAGTTTGCTAAAGGGGTCACTCCCGGTGAAGGGATCGTCGGTCCTTTCCTCGTCGAATGAGGTGTGGGATATATCATATATATTACTGTGCAAAGCAGAAACTATAGAAGCGATCAAAAAACAAACCGAGGGTTGTAGCATCTGCCAGTTATTGCTAAAGGAGTCACTCCCGGTGAAGGGATCTCGGTCCTTTCCTCATCGAATAAGGTGCAGGATGTTCTATAATGAACACCGCGATGCAAAGAAAGAACTGTAGCTACCTGTTTTATTTTGAAATTCGATTCCACAACATCAATTAGGTTTATTTTCTTTCATTAATCTCATTAATGAATGTCCCATCATTTAAGTCCACCTCAACATCACAGATAAATATAACGTACGCTTATGCCATCCGCATTCGCCTCGATGTCCCGTCTGCACCGTTAGGTTAAGTAACTAACGCCAGAGCGAGGCAGGGCTAGCGCGGGTGTAAAACATAAGCAATGTCTATATAATATATCATATATACTATATATAATATCTATCTGAACAAATCACATGATCACATCACAGATAACGCAGCAGAAAATATCATATGAAATATTGGATATACTAGGACGTCCGTGTTTTCAATACGAGCCTTATAAAACACGGATTCCACGGTCGTGATGAATAGCCAATCCCACACCCCTAGACCCCTACGAGAGCGGCAAGCAACCCTACCAATTCTAGGGTTAGGAGACCCGAACTCGACTCCTCGAGTTGGTCTCCCACTGGACCCTAGAACCCGGTTACCTGTGCCCTCCTCCTTGGGTCTATCCTAGCGCAGAAAAATAAATAATATACAAATGGTGACATCATCCGCAACCTGGAAGTGCCCCAATAAAAGAATATTACATACAAGTTTTTACATGAATGAAAATGAAAAACACTCATCTCACATAAAAACCCCCGGCTATTCAAACACGACGATCCAATATAACATATCCAGCAACACATAACATCACATGTCATCAACGTAAGTAAATATGCGCATCCCAATTGTCGTTGACATATAGCAACGAAACCGGCGATATCACATATTACACTTACGATCACAGAAAAGAAAGTGTAAAACTACAACAGTTGGAATCCGCAACCTCTTTAGACATCGCATGCCTAATCAAATGAATTCCTTAGACATCGCATGCCTAACAATTATAAACCCCGCATTTTAGTCTCAAAATCGAAAACACTTTTCAATATAAAGTCGGGCAATTCAACAAGATTCCCGACATCCTGATCGAATGCTCGTCGCAAACTTCAGTAGGCGGCCGCACCCCCGACGCCGTCGACAAAATGCACCAAGGCGGAACACCGCTGCCGCGAGCACCCGAACGGATGCTTTCGGCGACGGGGTTCTCCTACAGTCACTTGGTCGGGGCTATGGAGTGAGGCTGTCTATTAAGTTTACCCGGCGAGTATCCGCGTACGCTACGTGATTGCGACGAACTTTTGATCACATCAAAATTCCGTGGCAACCGATCAAATGAGACTAAACCGCTAGATTTATAACATTCATTCAGTTATCTCATAACTACTTGTGAATTCCAAATGTTGTATCATATTCCGGATAAGATAGAAAATGTTAAACTTTCCGATCGACCATTCTAACACCCAAGTTTTCCCGATACAGCTCAACACATGAAATAAGTTTAAAAACATTCACTTCGTGCCTCAGTACCAACGGTCGAGCCGTAGAAGGGTCAAGCCAACGCCTCACATGTGGCATGCCGTACTGCCCCAAACCCTAAGGTTCAAAGGGCAGTTCAAGACGGTCACATAATCGAGTTAAGGTTTGTTGTCTTCTAGAGGGACCATCGCGTTACTTGCACTACTTAGAACGTCGTTAAACTACGGAAAAATCCAACAATTGGAAATTTCCCGGCAGGAGAAAAAGTGGGTATTTATATCCGGCAGAACTTTTTAACATAGTCTAAAATTATCCGGAAAAACACACAGACAAAATTAGACAATCCGATCGAAACACCGAGTCCCCAATACAAACCAGAAAATTCAACTCTTGAATAAATATTAAAAATTCCCAGGAAAACCAGCACTGCAAAGTAAGAATTACTGTGTAAAATTCTTTGTACAATGAGGCCGTACGGCCGCGGAACCGCCGCACGAGCCATGCTCGTGCCGCGGAACCGCGGCGGTTTAATGGAATTGGGAGATCGAATTTCACAGTAACTCTTACAAACTCCTGCTGATTTTTCTGTATATTTTTAATCTGGAAAAAACCCAGTTTTTGAAAAAAGTCCAGAGAGCAAATTTGTGTTAGGGTTTCGGTTCGATCGGACTTCTAACTCCGTCTACGCATCGCCTAAGGCTCTAGCTAGGCTCTGATACCAATGTAGGGTTCCTAGGCACACTAATGAGGTCTCACAAGTGATCAAACATGGCCAATTCAAATTTTTCCTTGTGCCTATAAACCCTAATACGGATCGTTAACTAGATGTATAGGCGATGCAATGCGAGTTAACTACTTTAACTAAGAGGAAAGAAGATACAACCTTTGTAGATCCGGTCCTCCACCTCGTAGGCTCCGTGATGATGTCCCTCCGCTGTCCAAATCGAATCCAGGACTCTAGCATCGGCTTCATCGGAGAATTGATCGGGCTAGGTCGTCGACTTCGATGCCGAAGATGATCTACGTCGAGACAACTCAAGATCAAGCTCCAACTTCACCAAGTCATGAAACTTGTGAAAAAAACACCCTATACTACTTGGCAAGAGCTAGAGGATGAAAAAATAGGAGGTGGGTTCACTTTAGAATTGGATTTCTCACTCTTTTTCTCAATTTGCCATTGATGGAGGCAATTTTTCTTCCTTTGTTGAAGATGAAGAAGAAGAAGAAAAAGATTATGATAAGAATAATGAGAAAAATAGAAAAATAGATCATTCTTATCATAATTTCAACCATGGTTAGATGTAGAGAATAAACTAAGGTTAAAGTGAATGGTTAGGGTTAAGCATGAGACAAAAATGGTGGACTTGTTCAAAGCTTCATGAAGCTTCAACAAGCAAACAAAGAAAGCCACCATTTCTTATTTATCTTTCCAAAATGAAAAATAAATAAATGAATAAGAAAAATGTAAACCCTAATCATCAACTTAACCATGGTTTAATTCTTTACACAAACCCAAGTGAGCATGTATCATCAAACATGATACAAACAAGTGCACAAAAGTATATCACATATACAACTTGTGAACATCAAGTGAGAAAATCCATCCAAAGTGAACAAATACTAGTTAATGCAAAGTAATATATCAAATATATTATACATTAAATCATTAAATCAACACTTGATTCAATGATCCGGTCATGTCTCATATAACCGACTAGTATCCAATGTATCGACTTATCAAATCAATCCTTGATTCGATAACTAGGTTATATCGCATGCAACCATTCGATACATTCATTGCGAGAATGGAATACGGTATCACATACACGCATTATTCTCGGTCCCGCACATATCTCATATGCGCTCCTATTTCGTTTCGCTTGAGCCAAGAAACCTCTGTGTAGGACTCTAAAGACTCGTCAATACGCCGGCAGCAGGTGACGATCATATCAAGCACCCACAAGCCGCAAGCAGTCTGCTAAACGTAACGGCCACCCGGGTATTGAGCGATCAGAAGATCGACGAGCAAGCCCGCTCACACTCCTGTGAATCCAACCAGTAACACTTACCGTACAGTCCGGTCTGTTCGTCTGATATGTCGCATATCTCGCCTAGGGGTAGTAAACGTCAGACCCCAATAGCTCGATAAGTCATGCCGACTTGAGGTCCATAACAATCGTGAAACTACTGATAACTCTTACCAGTATATCACTGCAACCCTGGCCAGGGATTTTCTGTTATGGCCAGTCGAGCATAGCGCAACATCAACCCCCAATACCGGGAGAGACGAATCCCCTCCTATCGCTCATTGCCTCCATGTGAATCGGGGCTGTACCCAAAAACCACCTGTTTGCACGACTCAGTAGAGCCGTGGTAGGGTGGAAATCAAAGCACAGTGGGAGACACACAAGACTCTATGACGATCTCGGGTCAACAGACTAAGCTGCACCAGTGTCACCAGAGAACTGCCATCTGACGTGAGGTATAATACCATCTGAGAGTTCTCGGCGAGTCCGTTCAGTGTACCCAGTCTCCACTGAGCACCCGCATACCATCTCTGATGTCAAACACCAATGGATATGGGATCATCCATCGCCCATCACATGGGTCAAGAAGATATACGCTAGTCTATACTGGAATATCGATGCCCCGTCTCGATATTCCAACGACTAGGAACATTGAAGGATGTACTCATGGACTATCCAGGCCCCACTAGTATGATCTACATCATAGTCCTGTAAGTCGAGCACACATCCTAAGGGCTTTATCAACATGTAATCAGAGAGACAGAAAGTATACATGTTAAAATAAAGAGCAACCAGATAGCGTACTATCATGTCGAGCAAGAAAGTCCTACCTATATATGTCCCAGCATCCACTACAATATACATCCAATGTACAGTAATGGCCTCTAGGGCATACATATAACTAACATTCTTTCGTTTCAAATATGGATTCCTTGAAGAGAGGACCGTGGGCTACTTTTTCGTCGGAGTCGCTCCCGAAGGTGAGAGCTCGCGATCCCCCGGGATCAATCCTATGACAATTGCCGGCAATTCTTTTACGCTCATCTGTCGCATTTTTCCGCTGTCTACGAGCTTCACGCTTTGTCCTGTTGAAGTGTTGCCTGTGAGCGACATACCCTTGCCACCAACACTTAAAGGAGTTGTAGTCTTCAGTAGGATGTGCGATCCTCTGATGATATAAGCAGAAGTTAGGGTGTACGTCCATTTCATCAAAATGTATACCACCAGGAGAATTTTCTCTGAAAGAGGGCGGCCTCATCCCCATTGATATGGCTTTGGCGAATCGTTTCCTTATCTTAATCCTGCTTTCATTTGCGGCGGATGTACCTTGATATGGTGGGAGTGTTTCGACCCTTTCGTCCAGTCGCCGGCGTTTAGCCTTTTCAAATATGGCCATCTCGCGCTCCCGATCAGCTTTACTTTTTAGACGAATCTCATCTAGAAAAGTGTCGATCATTTCGTCTGACGGCCACATGAATTCCGGCTCAGGCTCTGCCCCCAGTTTCTCAGTGCAAGGAGTTTTTTCATCGTCCGTAAATGAGTGGGAGATCACGTGACAAGTTGCCCCCGGTGCGTCCGTCTTCTTTGGAGTGTGCGGCTGTGGTGGGTTTACTTTCCACTTTTCAGATAGCGCGAACTTGCCTTGTAGGTACTGATCATCGATCCATCCTTTAAAGACGAAGCAATCCTCGATCGGGTGACTTACCGTTTGGTGGTAAGCGCAATAATTAGGATCGTTGACATCGCCTGGCTGCAACGGACGCTTTGGACTCGGTAGATTGATGAGTCTGTTGCGCACTGCCAGCTCGAACAATCTCCTCGTTTTATTCTGAGGAATCGAGTAAGGACGTCCCAGTCTCTCCTCGAGGGACGGGCGTGGTCGCACATTGTTTTGGCGAACAACCGGCTTTAAGTTGTTCGGCCGTTGCTGAGTATTGGCAACGAAGGTTGCTTTCCCTTTGCCCTTTTCATTCCAAGGATCCGTCTTTGAATGAGATGGTGTGTGACTCATCTGATCCATTTGGGCCAACTTATCAATTAAAGCCTAGAACGTGGTCGGTTTGAAGAACATCATGAATTGCGAGATGGTTGCTTGCGGATCAAGAATGCCCACGAACATACCTTCCGCAGGTGCTTCTTCGATCCGCTGTTCGCATTTTGACCACAGATTTCGCCATCGTGTTGCGTATTGAACCCACGTTTCGCCTGGCCTTAACCTGGCGTTGATCAGTGCTGTTATCGGGGTGCGTTCACTAGCACTCGCGAATCTTTGTGTAAACAGCAACTCCATCTCCGCAAATGTTTTGACAGAGTCGTTAGGTAGCTCCGAATACCATTCGAATGCCGTTTCCGCTAAGCTGCCGACAAATTATCTAAGCAAAAGTCTGTCATCGCCTCCAGTATTGCCGCATAAGGCCCTGAATTGAGTGACATGCTGATGTGGGTTCCCTGTCCCTTTATATACGTGGAACTTAGGGATCGTATATCCTGGCGGGTAACTGATTTGGTCATACCAGCCCGGATAGGGTCGTTCAGTTCTAACAATTTGCGCAGCCGCTTCATTCACTTGATGAGCCCGTATTTGATGAGCTATATAGTCATCCAGTGCAGCCTTGGAAATGGTTTCATCTTTGGCTGTTGAAAGAGTCGGAGGCGGATTAGATGTCTCTCCTCTATCGTCTTCAGTAATGATCGGAGGGTCTTCAACTGAAGGGTCCGGCTGTAACATCATCCCTACCATATCTTGGAAGAGGAGCGCCATTTGCTTTATGTTAGCCGCTTGCTCTGCAGCTTCTCAGTCCTTCTTTTCGAGGACTCTGCGTAAGAAGTCAGCATCAGTTTCTTGTTCGTGACGCTGCTCTGATGATGCCTCCGGGCTTTTTTTTGGCTCGGTGAGTGCGGCCATTGCAATCATCATCTCCTGAAGCTTCTGTTGCTGCTTCTGGGTTTTCGTCATGGATTGGGTGAACGGTCGGTGACCCGTCGAAGCACGGCTTTCCTCCTTTCCAGAAGCCATGTATACGGTGTGCACCACCATGCCCACAGACTTGGGGCGTTTGGGCTTAGCGTCTTTGTGGTCTGCCACGTTTACTGGGGCTTTCTCTGGCCTCCTTCTTTTCTGAGTGGTTGACGTTGAGGGGGCCGCTGTCGTGAGCACCCAAGTAGTCGTCGTCTTTTGTGGCTTAACAGGACGGTTTTCTTCCTGCCGGACCTTCAGCTTCTTCTGCTGGCGGGAGAAATTTCGATCAATCACCGAGTCTTGGACATGGCGCCAGACCTTGTAGATTTTAGAGGACAGCCGCTGAGAGGACTGTTCTGACTTAGTTTCCGCAACATTTCCCACCGGAGGAGGGGATCTTTTTAGTACGGCGGTAGGAGAGTTTCTGCGCACCGTGTTCAGCAATTCAAAGTTGTTCCCGATTGGAACAGCAGCATCGATCCCCACCGTTGGAGCTGGTGGAGTTATCTCAGAGGGGGAGTTGCCTCCAGCCTTCCTCACTCGGCGCCAGTGGCGACGTCGAGCATGTCGTGCGGATGAGATCACCTCCGTTGTTGGATAAGCTTCTTCATGCCCCCTGCTTTGAGGAGAGACTGTTATTGGTGCTACCCTATCGAAGACTGACGCTCGTTGAGAAGCAATGTCTAATCTGTCAAAGACAGACCTCTGAGCAGGGGAAGCAGCTTTGAGGATCTCGCCTGGAGCAGCAACCGGAATGGCCAGCCTTGTAAAAACTGACTTCTTGGAAGGAGGGGCCTTTCCAATGATTTCGTCCGTTTGAGCCGGGATAGCTATCCGCTTTGGGATGGCAGCTTCGGGTATCGCGGGTTTGCAGACGTTATAGCCCAATCTGTTGAAAACTGAGGTATTGAAGCTGGGCGACCCGTTGAGAGGGGTCGCGGCAGTGGTAAGACGCTCAAAGACCGACTTCTTTGGGGCTTCTTGCAACGTCATTGTGGCATTGAAACTCAACGGTGGGAGCATGGTCCCGAAGAATAATCCAGTGGTGGCCTGAGTTACCTGCTCCACTGGCATCTTGAAAAGGGAGGCCGCTTGGGGCCCATAAGTCACTCCTCTAGTAAGGACCGAGCGAGAGTTGCAGGCAGTGCAGTTTGAAGCCATTGATCTTCTGTTTTCTGCACGGAGCAAGACACCAAATCTTAGTACCTCAAATCCACAGGCAACCACAGCAAACCGCGATTCGTTCGCGAACACGACACACGAAGTGTGGAGTGGAAAGAGGAGGAGGTCCCACCGGGCGTGCCAGAATCTGTTCCCCTCCGAATGGCGGTGCGACATGAACGTCTCGCCTGAGATTCGGGGCAGATGCTAATTGGTGCTATCCGTCTACCTCTCCGAAGATGCCAAGTTGATTTATGGCACCGTGTATCGGAGGTTTAGACGGATGCGGCCGATGTAGCAGACTTCGTCAGATTCCCCCTCGCTCGAGGGGTTTTTTATTGTGGAGACGCTCTTCCCTGCAGGCGCAAGCCCCTGCAGTTAATTACGCTACCGCATCGCGGTAACAACTTTCTCCTTCTCCAGCTGGTCACTTCGTGTCGTGGGTGTTTGTTTTGTGTTCGGTTGCCCGTGGATTGTATACGGAGACTAATTTATGTCGTCGCCCGTAGGACGTGGATTAGTCCAAATCCGTGTTTACTTAGATTTGGGTTTGGGGGTTTTGGTTTGAGGATACGTTAGCCGTATTTGAAGCTAAGATCAACTCAAACGTTTGTTAAGGATACGTTAGTCTAATTTGAGACTAAGATCAACTTAACGGGATCGTTTAGATCCGACAAAAGAGCGTTTGGGCTTTGTTGTTCCAGTTTACGGACATAGTGGTCCATTGAATGTATGGCCGTCAGGACCCGTCACCTCTCTGACGACGTTGAAGGATTACAACGACAGATGTCAGAGGAGTTCAGAGATGTACCATTGAACCAAAGTTGATTGGGGGATTTATAGTCCAATTTGGGACTAAAGTCTGTTTGAAGGTTTAAGGATACGTTAGCCGTATTTGAGGCTAAGATCAGCTTAAACGGTTGTCAAGGATACGTTAGTCCAGTTTGGGACTAAGATCGACTTAACGGGATCGTTTAGATCCGACAAAAGAGCATTTGGGCTCCGTTGTTCCAGTTTAGGGACACAGTAGTCCATTGCCAGTTTAGGGACATGATGGTCCATCGCCAGTTTAGGGACGTGGTAGTCCACTGTTTCCGTTTTGGGGATAAATGTTAGTTTAAGGACGCATTAGTCCATGAGTTTAAGGACCCCACAGTCCGTATTAATGTGTAGTTGTCGGGACCCGTCACCTCTCTGAAGACGTTGAAGGATTACAACGACAAATATCAGAGGAGTTCAGAGATGTACCCTTGAACCAATGAGTTGGTTGAAAGAGCAGATGTGCTCAGTTCAAGATGATTTGAGGACTTATGGCCAGTTTGGACTAAATCCAATTATGTTTGAAATATTGGCCCTTTGTTGGCTCATTGAAGGAGAGGTTTTGCCTCTAGAAACTTAGCCAATTGGGCTAAAACTAGTGTTAAACACTAAAGACCAACAGTGTTGAACACTGGAATTAAGATTAGCAAGTTAGTGTTTAACACTAAAAGATAATCAGGGTTAAACACTAGCAACGGGGCTTTCAAATTAGTGTTAAAGATTAAAGCAAATCAGTGTTAAACACTGGTAGTATAGATTTCAAATTAGTGTTAAACACTAAAGCAAATCAGTGTTAAACACCAGGAACAGAGTTTTCACATTAGTGTTAATCACTAAGAAAATCAGTGTTAAACACTGCAAATAGAGTTTTCCAAATTAGTGTTAAACACTAAGAAAATCGGTGTTAAACACTGCAGATATAGTTTTCCAATTAGTGTTAAATACTAAGGAGGGAGGGGTCACGTGCGGACACGTGAGAGCGCCCTGATTTCCCTTATTTTATTCTGCAGGTAAGTGTTTAACACTTTTAATTTCCTGGCCATCACGTGTGGGCACGTGATAGGCATCCATCCATTCGATATTAAAGGGATTCGTTAGGGGTCACGTGGGGACACGTGAGGGCGCCCTAAATGTGGAGCCAGATCTCCTTTTGGTTTATCCTCAAATCTGCGAATAAGTGTTAAACACTTTTATTTTTATTTTAGAGCATCACGTGTTGGCACGTGATGGGGATCTGTGCGCCGATTGTTAAAGCATTTTCTGAGGGGTCACGTGATAACACGTGAGAGCGCCCAAAGCTTTCATTCCCTTTGCTTTTTCTTTCTGCGTTTTGGGAGTCACGTGGGAGCACGTGAGGTGATGCTTCAAAGTTCTTTGCAGGGGATCTTTTCAAGGGTTACGTGGGAGCACGTGACCCTAGTTCTTTTCATGAACAGAGATCTTTTAAGAATTGAATTCTCTGTAAGGTTAAACCCTAATTATGATTGTGGAGGAATTAAATTCCTATCGTGAAAGAATTAAATTCTTATTTAGGATAAAACCCTAATTATGATTCTGTAGGAATTATGATTCTATAGGAATTATGATTCTGTAGGAATTAAATTCCAATTAGTTTGGGAGAATTAAATTCACAAAACTCAATTCCCCTTCTAAGTTTAGGATCTGCATGGCAGGATCTCGACCCGATGAGAATTAAATTCTCATCCTATGGGGAGATGTGCTCTGTACAGATCTTTAACCAGAAGAAAAACTAAGTTCTTTTTTGTATAAGAGTTAAACTCTTGGATTTTTGAGAATTAAATTCTCTGTTTGAAGTTTTGATTCCCTTTCTTTTCTCACCTAGGGTTTTCTTTTGTTGAGAATTAAATTCTCCTTTATTTTCTTCGTTCTTGAGAATTAAATTCTCTTCTCTCTGTTTTTCTCTCCCCAAAAAAATGGTTCCTTCTCTTTTCTTCTTGGCTCCTATTTATAGGAGAAGGAAAAGAATCAATTTGTTTAGCAAATCTCTTATTGAAAGATTTGATTTGTTTTCATCATTAATATGATCCTTTAGATCATTCAGTGAATTTTATTTACCGTTGGATTTTAAATCCAAAGATATTCTGTTTGTTATTTCTGGTAGATTTTAGGGAAATCTTTCCTTGTTTGGGATTCCATAAATTGGTGATTTTTAATCACCCTTGAATTTTTAATCCAACGGTTCCCCATGACCCTTTTCCATTTGGAAAGATTCAGAAACTTTTATAATTTAATTCTATTAAATTATAAGGCTTTTAAAGGCGGTCACGTGCTGGCACGTGACCTTTGGTGACGTGTGAGCACGTGACCCCCAATTGGGTTCCTTTCTCAGCCGCTTATTTATGTTTCAGTTTTAACCATTACGTGTCAACACGTGACCATTGGTCACGTGTAAGCACGTGATACCTCGTTGAGGTATTTTCTGACTTTTAGAATTAAATTCTATTCATTATTTTAGAGGCTTTAAAAGTCCATCACGTGTCTGCACGTGAACCATGGTCACGTGTGAGCACGTGATGCCCCATTGGGGTCTTTTCTGAGTTTTTATTATATCTTTCGACTCCTCCAGCGGGTTCTTAAAGGTCAATCACGTGTGGACACGTGATGCCTCATAAGTTTTGATCCCGGATGAATTACGAGGCCCATAATATATCAAATCGAAGGGTTTTTCGAGATGCTTCCAATACCATCAGAATTTAATAGTTCCTCCTTCGGGAGTTTATCAAAATATAGGCCGGAAGATACTGGTTTGCATTTCTTTAAGCGTATCACTGCCATTTGATACCTTGGACTCCTTTGCGTAGAAAATTTTGGCGGGAACAGTTCCCATTTTTTTCTTTTGAAGTGTCACGCCCCGCTTCCCAAAATACAGAATACGGAAAGCTACGAAGGCCAGCCGTGCTATCTACGGTAAGGAAAAATCCTTCCATAATCACATAAGGCTGTCTAGATTAACCTGTCAAAAATAAAATCCAATACCAAAAGGAATAATACCGATAATCATGCTGCAACGAAACCACAAGAAATCCTAAAATGGGTCCACTAGATAATTGATGCAATTAAAAATCCAATACAATAGGTTCGGAAATAAAATAAGATCCAAAAGTGATACATAAGTCCTAATGTCCCATAAGGGCGCACATGCTAAAAACTAACTGAAAGGAAAATAAACCTACGGGTTATTGATCTTCGGCAAAGTCCTGGTAGTCGCTGCGGTCCTGCTCGGCCTGAAAATCTGTCTCTAAACCTGAGATGGCAAATCTCAGGGATGTCAGAACATCCTAGCAAGTACTCAACGTATAAGGTATGTGTATGGTATGATAACATGAATAAGTGAATGTAGTAAAGCCCGTGTGCACAAGTAAAAACACACACATATATAATTAGATACATTACTACTATGAAACAAACAGGTAAAGAGGTTAAGTCATAACCTAACTGGTCACTAAAAGGTAAACTACTCTATCGTAAGCTTGAGTGTGTGCATCAACCTCTGCAGGAGTATTCCTAACCCAAAAGTGGTGTCCCAGGGGCTAGGAAACATGAGCCCAACCGTGGAATGAACAAGCGACCGATATAGCCCGGTACGAGCTATAAACATGAGACCGATATAGCCCGTACGAGCTACCGGCATGGGACTCCTGAGATCCTGTTGTACGAATGCACACTCAAACCATCCTAACACCCGCGTATTTATAGCTACTATGGTAATGACTAGATCACTAATTAAGAATGTTGAAAAGATAGGAACTTGTGGTATGGTAATTGTATGGAAATAAAACTGGTGAATAGTGGTGTTATGGCATGTAGTTCAGCATTCCAATTAATGATTCCGTTTTAATATAAATAACAAGGATCATGAATAGGCATGTCAAATCAAGGTGTTTTATACATGTAAATTAACATGAGTCTCGAATGTGTATAAAGCATGTAAAAGGATTCTTGTGCATGTTAATCATGTCATAGTATCACATAAGGAAGAAGCGAGCAGCAGTTGGTAATTAGCAAAAGAAATGGTTTTCAAGTATAGCTCGATGGAGAGAAAAATTCATGTGACCGTTAGCCTTAGAAAAAGTTCATAACTTCTATGCCCATATGTTTTCTTCTATATGATTCCAATTAACTATTCATTTTATTATTCAGCTCTAAGCCTGTAAATTGGTTTGGGCTACATAAAAACCAACCTAGGCTATTGAGTCTTGAAGACTGATAACTACAAAATCACTAATTGTGTATTCAGATATTCACAATCCTAACTAAGCAATAACATTTAAAATCGGTATGCCTATAATCACTCATACTTTATGGGGAATATTTAGCAATATTTTGTACAACTAAATTGCACCTAATTTATGATGATATTTGTAGTTATAAGTTTACAGCCAACAATATATCAGCAAGTGTTCCGATAAGGACAGATGATAAAACTATGAAAGAAACCTCTTTCCTCTAATATCCAAACTTGCAGGTTAAGAACTAATTTAGAGAATCGCCGATGATGCATCGACTAAAAGAAAAGAGCAAGAGTACTTGCCTGAGGATAACGATCACGGAAAACGATGTACGAAGATGCGAGGCACGATCTCAGCTAAAGTTCGACTTGGGCTCTGAGTTATATGCTCCGCCTTGATAAATTTATCATCGATTAAACCATAAATATTCTCATAAATACTATCACACGACCAACGCAATCATATCAACTTAGGGTTTTAATTCCAAATTTTCCCTTCCTTTCAATGTTCACTGTTTTTCTTATCATTTTATTTATTTATTATTTTTGAACAGGGATCAAGGAAACTTACAGAGGATGGTGATGGTATCAAGCTAGGGTTCGGATGGGTCCTGGGTCGAGTCAAGAGCACTCGGATCTGGAGATGGGAGCAGCTGCGAGGCGAAGAAGAGGGCTGCGGCAATGTTGAGGGTTTTGTGCAGGTCGATGGGGGTTGTAGTGGAGTCGGAAATGGTGGTGCGAAGGGGACGAAGGAGATGGTGATGGGATGAGATGAGGGGATCGGGATTTATGGCCGCGACGAGGGATGGAGACGGCGTCGGTAAGATGAGTACGAGGGTGAGGGCGAAGGCGAAGGGGGAAGGAGAGGGAGGCGTGGGTCGATGAGTGAGGAGTGGGAGTCGAGGGTTGCGGCGGCGGAGAGGGGGAGAGAGAGATGTGAGTATGAGAGAGAGAGAGATATTTTGATTTGTATATATAGAAAAATTTTATAAATATATATATATACACATATCTTCAATTAGTTGCATTTAGAGATTCAGCACATATTTTCTTGTTCTCGTATTAACAGTAAATAGGAGTTAGCCAAGGTAATATATGTATGCAACCCAAATATTAATAGGTCAGTTTAGGAATTTTAAGATATGTAAAAATATTCCTTTGCTGCAACTAAGGAAATTTTATATATAATATAAAAACTGAAGATTTTTTTCCATATCAAAATTGTTTACTGCAAAAATTCAAATAAAATAAAATAAAATATACTAGTAGCCAACTAAAAGCTCTAAAATTATGGAAAAAGAATCTCGATAAATCTTGAACTACTGCATCCAAATAGGGTTGTTACATCCTACCCATCCTACAAAAAATTTCGTCCTCGAAATTGGAAGGACAACTACAAGATCAAGAAAACAGGTGTGGGTACTTTTGTTGGGCTTCCCTTGCACCTAGTCTAGGGTTTGGTAGCATCACTCATGCCACTTTAAAATTTAGAGAGGTGCAAAGCAAGCAAACCATGAATCTTTACTAGAAATTTCTAGGGTAACAAGTTTGTATCACATACAAAGAACTAAAGAGGTTAGGATTACAAGCTTTGTAGTCCGTTCCTTCGCTTCATAAGCTCCATGTTGAGGTCCCTATTTACCCCAATCAGGGCAAAGCTCTGCTTTGAAAATTTAAAAATTTAATAAATGAAGCAACGCTTCAGATTATTTGCGCTGCGCAACACGTCACGTGTCAGACGCAGATGCATCAGCGCAGCGTCCAAGGCAGCGCACCCAATCAGAGCAAAGCTCTATTTAAAGAAAAATTAAATGAAGCAACGCTTCAGTTGCGCAGGCGCTGCGCTGCGCGACACGTGTCAGCGCAGTTGCGCTAGCGCAGTTGCGCTGCGCGACACGTGTCACGCGCTGGGGTATCTGCGCCAAACAGAATTAAAATTTTAAGAAATCTTTTCTGTTCTTGTTAAAATAAGAAGATTATCTTCTGCAAAGCAGAAACCCTTGGATCAAAGATCCAACGGTGGGGAAAATTCCCCAAATCACTCAGAGAAAAATCTCTTTAACAAATTTAACTAATTTATGGGCACTATAAAAAGGACCCCAGATCTCAATTCAAAGGGATCAACATTTTCAAAAAAAAAAGAGAGAGAAAGAGAACTCTGAAGAACTCCTCAAGAAAAAAAAGGGTAAAGACCTTCAAGAGAGAAAAGAAATCTCTTTTAATAAATCATTGATCTAAAAAGAAAACAGATCAATGTTCTTCACATAATAAACAGTGCTTTGCACTTCTCATGAACCTCTGGTTCTTTAAAAGACAAGAAAATAAAATAAATTAAAAATGGTGCTTTGCACCATTATGAACCTCTGGTTCTTGAAACAAAAAAAATTTATTTTTCTTTGATCTAATTTAGATCAAGAGATCAAATAGTGCTTTGCATTTCTGTTCTTGAATCTAAAAGATTCTTAGTGCTCTGCACTTCCAAACTGCGCTGTTGCGCTCTTGGGAGAGCGCCACGTGTCAGCATCTAAACCACTTACGCTACGCGCTCTTGAAATAAGAGCTTTGCTCTCTGGAGTTGGCGCAACTCACCAGAGCGCGCCACGTGTCAGCAGCGCAACAGCACAGCGCACTAGCGCAGCGCACTGCACTGTTGCGCTTGCGCTCACCAGAGCATGACACGTGTCCTCACCACAAGCGCTTGCGCTCAGTGATTGGCGCAAAGCGCCTAACAAATGCAATGCATTTTAATGAAGGGCCAAGCCCAATTAAAAGACCAAACATGCCTAATTAAATTGATGCTCTGCATCATTTATAAATGGGCAAAGCCCAAACAAAATAATAAAATGCTATGCAGATGCCTTGCAGAACCCAAAATAAATTGATGCTCTGCATCTTTTATGGGCAGAGCCCAAACAAAAAAAAGAGAAGTAATGCAATGCATTATTTAAGTGTGGGCAAAGCCCTAGCACAGGTCTAATAGACTATAAATAAATAAAATGTTGAAATGCTCTCTCAAATCAATTTATATCCGGTTCGAGGGTACATCTCCGAGCTCCTCTGACACCTCTCGTTGTAATCCTTCAACGACGTCAGAGAGGCGACGGGTCCCAATGACCACACATGAATACGGACTGCGGGGTCCTTAAACTCGTGGACCGGAACGTCCTTAAACTAATGTTGGACTGAAACGTCCTTAAACTAATGTTGGACCGAAACGTCCTTAAACTAATAGCGGACCACCACGTCCCTAAACTGGAACATAGACCACCACGTCCCTAAACTGGAACATAGACCACCATGTCCCTAAACTGGAATGTGGACCGCGATGTCCCTAAACTACTTATGGACCACTATGTCCCTAAACTGGAACAATGGAGCTCCTAAATGCTCTTTTGTCGGATCTAAACGATCCCGTTTAAGTTGATCTTAGCCTCAAACACGGCTAACGCATCCTTAAACATTAAAATGGATTATAAAATTCCAAATCAACTTTGGTTCAAGGGTACATCTTTGAACTCCTCCGACACCTATCGTTGTAATCCTTCAACGATGTTAGAGAGGTGACGAGTCCCGATGGCCAGATATTATACGTTAAGTTGATCTTAGTCTCAAACAGGACTATCGTATCCTTAATGAACGTTTAAGTTGATCTTAGCCGCAACGCGACTAATGCATCCTTAAACTAAAAACACCAAACCCAAATCTAAGTAAATACGGATTTGGACTAGTCCACGTCCTACGGGCGACGACATTACTCAGTCTCCGTATACAATCCACGGGCAACCACAAACAAAACAAACACACACGACACGAAGTGAAATTGTGGAGAAGGAGAAAGTTGTTACCGCGATGCGATAGCGTAATTAACTGCAGGGGCTTGCGCCTACAGGGAAGAGCGTCCCCACAATCAAAAATCCCTCAAGCGAGGGGGAATCTGACGAAGTCTGCTACATCGGCCGCATCCGTCTAAACCTTCGATATACAGTGCCATAAATCAACTTGGCATCTTCGGAGAGGTGGACGGATAAAACCAAATAGCATCTGCCCCGAATCTCAGCGTCAGGACTTCGCGGTCTTGTGCGCCGTCCTTCGGAGGGGAACAGTCCCTTCGCTGCGATCATCAATAACTCCGACTCTCGTGAGGTTCCAAGAGGTGAATGATGCATCTTACTTGAAGTCTTCTTGATCTAAGATGATCTACCTTGAAGAATCTCTAACCCAAGCTCTCACTTATCTAATGAAGTATTAGTGAAGTGAACACCCTAATCTAAGTAGCTAGAATAGATGAGGATGATGAAGTAGGAATTTTACACTCTTTTGTTTTCAATTTCTCACTTAGAATCATCACACACAAAAAGCTAGTCAAGCTTTTCAAGAAGAAGGAGAAGAAGAAAACCTTTTGTGATGAATAATCAATTATTGTTGTGATTACAATTGCAACTATGAGTTAAGAATGAGAGTCTTAACTCTTGTAGAGAATAAACCATAGGTTAAGCGTTTGGGTTGGGTTAAAGAATATCTACACAAAATATCAAAGCTAGATGACAAAAGTCAAAGCTTCATGAAAGCTTCATCCAAAGCTTAACCCTAATCCAAACCCTAACTAGGTTTAAACCCAAAAACCATGTTGCATTTGTAACCCTAACATGTTACAATATTATATATCGCATATACAATATATTTTGTAACAAAAGAAAATAATACAATTAACATATATCGCCTATACATCAATGTATTATCCAGTGAGAAAATGAATCAATAAAGCGAGCTTATATTAGTTAACGTAATGTAATATATCACATATATAATTATACATTAAATCATCGAATCAACACTTGATCCGACAATCCGGCTATATTGCATATAACCGACTAATATAACATGTTACATTTCATCGAATCAACACTTGATCCGATGACCCGGCTATATCACATATACCCGGCCGATATCTTATATAGCGAGAATAGAATACGGTATCTCATATCGTATTATTCTCAGTCCCGCACATATCACATATGTGACCCTATTCCGTTTTGCCTGAGCCAGGAAACCTCTGTGTAGGACTCTAAAGAATCGTCAATACGCCGGCAGTAGGTGATGATCATATCAAACACCTACAAGCTGCAAGCGGTCAGCTAAACGTAACAGCCACCCAGGTATTGAGCGATCAGAAGATCAACAAGCAAGCCTGTACATTCTCCTGTGAATCCAATCAGTAACACTACCGTACAGTCCGGTCTCTTCGTCTGGTATGTCGCATATCAAGTCTAGGGGTGGTAAACGTCAGACCCCAGTAACCAATAAGTCGTGTCAATGTGAAGCTTATAACAGGTCGAGAAACTACTGATAACTCTTACCAGCAGCACTCCATATCATCCCTGGCCAGAGACTTCCAGTTATAGCCAATCGAACACAGCACAACATCAACTCCCTATACCGGGAGAGACGAAACCCCTCCTATCGTTCATTGCCTCCATGTGATTCGGGACTATACCCAAAAGCCACCATTTTGCACGCTCTCTTGGACGTAGTAAGGTAGAAATCAAAGCACAGTGGGAATCACACAAGACTCTATGACGATCTCGGGTCTACAGACTAACCTGTACCAGTGTCACCGGAGAACTGCTATCTGACGATAGGTATAATACCATCTAGGAGTTCTCGGCGAGTCCGTTCAGTGTACCCAGTCTCTACTGAGCACCCGTACACCATCTTTGATGTCAAACACCAATGGATATAGGATCATCCATCGCCCATCATATGGGTCAAGATGCGTATACGCTAGTCTACTCTGGAGCATCGATACCCTATCTCGATACTCCCTCGACTAGGAACAGTTATAGGATATACTCTTTGACTATCCTGGCCCCACTAGTATAATCTGCATCATAGTCCTAGTAGCCGAGTACATATCCTAAGGGCTTTATCAACATGTGAGAGCAAGACAGTAAACCAATACAAGTCAACATATTAAGATAAAGTGAAACCAAATAGCATACTATCATGTCGAGCAAGAAAGTCCTCTCTATATATATCCAAGCATCCACTATAATATACATCATATGTACAACAATGGCCTCTAGAGTATATAAACAACTAACAATTTTGACGAATCTCGTCCTCACGCTCCCAAGTGGATTCCCCGCGAGAACGTCCGCCCCAAGATATAAGAACTAAAGGGATGATCTTGTTTCTCAATACCTTCTCTCTACGGTCGACAATGGTTGTAGGTTGCTCTTCATACGAGAGATCAGTGCTCAAGGTTAATTTAGAGTGATTGAGAACACGACTGTTATCGCGAACGTACTGACGCAACTGTGATACATGGAATACATCGTGCACACCAGCCAAAGAGGGTGGTAAGGCCAATCTGTATGCCACTACTCCAACGCGTTCCACAATCTCGAATGGTCCGATAAATCGGGGACTGAGTTTCCCACGACTACCGAATCTAATCACTCCTCGAGTCGGCGAAATCTTAAGGAAGGCATGATCTCATACTCCAAACTCAAGAGGTCTTTGACTAGTATCCGCCCAGCTCTTCTGACGATCTTGTGCTGCCTTGATATGGTTCCTGATCAACTGGACCTTCTCAACTGTTTGGATTACAAGCTCCGGTCCCAGTAATCTTGTCACCCACATCGTCCCGGCAAAGTGGGGAACGGCACTTACGTCCGTAAAGTGCCTCGAACGGCGCCATCTGAATACTCACCTGATAGCTATTATTATATGAGAATTCCACCAAGTGAACATGATCTTCCCACGATCCCTTAAAATCTAGCATACAGGCTCTCAACATGTCTTCTAATATCTGTATCGTACGTTCAGACTGTCCGTCGGTCTGGGGGTGGTAAGCTGTGCTGTAACGGAGACGAGTGCCTAAACTCTCTTGTAAGCTTCTCCAGAAATGTGAGAGGAAATCGTGTCCCGGTCCGATACTATAGTGATAGGCACCTCATGAAACCATACGATCTCTTGCATATATTTCTCTGCCAATGTCTCCGTCGATTGTCCCACTCGAAAAGGTAGAAAATGGGCCGTCTTTGTGAGACGGTCGACGATGACCCAAATAGCATTATTGCCTTTAGGACTCCGCAGTAAAGCCATCACGAAGTCCATAGTGATGTGTTCCCACTTCCACTGGGGAATGGGAAGTGGTTGCAACAGGTCGGCCACTCGCTGATGTTCGGCCTTCACCTGCTGGCACACTAAGCATTTTGACACATAGCGGGCAATCTCTCTCTTCATGCCATTCTACCAAAAGTGTTGTTTAACATCCCTATACATCTTGGTGCCACCCGGGTGCACCGAATAGGCTGAACTGTGTGTTTCCTTCAACACTTCCTCTCGAACCTCGCCCTTTGGCACGCATAATCGACTGCCGAATCTTAATGAGCTATCTTCGTGTATCAATAGATCTTTCTGCAATCCGGCCTCTACTAACGCGCGGAACTTCTTCAATTGCGGGTCCCCAGCCTGTGCAGCCTTAATACAATCTACTAACGAAGACTGCACTTGCAGTTGCCAATACTGTCCGTGCGTCCCCTGCTCTACCACTTCTAAATTGAGTCTTCGAAATTCATCAATGATTTCCTTCTGGCCAGACAACCACATCGCTGTTGGTCTCCGATTGAGAGCATCCGGTACTACATTTACCTTCCCGGGATGATATTGTAAATTAATATTATAATCAGTCATGAACTCCAACCACCTGCGCTGTCTCATATTTAGCTTCTTCTGTGTGAATACATATTTTAAGCTCTTGTGGTCCGTAAAAATTTCCACCCGTTCTCCCAAAAGATAATGCCTCCAAATCTTCAGAGCAAAGATCACTGCGGCCAACTCTAAATCGTGAGTTAGGTTATTCTTCTCGTGCGTCCTCAGTTGACGCGAGGCATAAGCGACAACACTCCCATGTTGCATCAAGACACAGCCTAGCCCCTTGCCGGAAGCATCACTATGAATCACCAATCCTCCTGTCCCATCTGGTACGGTCAATATGGGTGCAGTTGTGAGTTTCTCCTTCAATAATTTGAACGCTTGGTTGCACTCTTCTGACCATATGAATGGTACCCCCTTTCGAGTAAGTCTTGTCAACGGCTTAGCCACTCGTGCGAAATCTTTAACAAATTTGCGGTAGTAGCCTGCGAGTCCCAAGAAACTTCTAATCTCTGCTACTGACTTTGGTGCTGGCCAATCTTTCACTGCTTCAATCTTCGCTGGGTCTACTGATATACCGTCTCCAGAAACGATGTGACCCAAAAATTGAACTTTTTCAAGCCAAAATTCGCATTTACTAAGCTTGGCGTATAACTTTTCCTGTCTCAGTATCTGCAACACGATCCTCAAATGATCGGCATGCTCCTCCTTGCTTTTGGAGTACACAAGGATGTCGTCGATAAAAACTACGACAAACTGATCAAGGTGCTGAGAGAAAACTCGGTTCATTAAATCCATGAACACGGCTGGGGCATTAGTAACACCGAATGGCATTACCAAGAATTCATAGTGACCGTATCGAGTTCTGAAGGCTGTCTTCCATACATCCTCCGCTTTAACACGAACTTGATGATACCCCGACTGAAGATCCAACTTAGAGAACACTCTAGCACCATATAATTGATCGAACAAATCATCGATCCGAGGTATATGGTACTTATTTTTAATTGTAACCCGGTTCAACTCTCGGTAGTCAATGCACATGCATAACGAGCCGTCCTTCTTCTTTACTAGTAAAACTAGAGCGCCCCACGGAGAAATACTCGGGCGAATGAATCCTTTGCTGAGAAGGTCTTCTATCTGCTTTTTCAATTCCGTCAATTCAACTGGTGCCATCCTGTAGGGTGACTTAGAAATCGGTGTCGTTCCTGCTAATAATTCTATCGAAAACCCCAAAGCACGAGCCGGGGGTAAGACGGGTAAGTCCTCAGGAAAGACATCCAAAAATTTCCGAACTACGGCCGGTGTCGGACTCATATCAACCTCCATTGACGCTAGTATGCCGCACGTCGGCTTTGCTCTATACTTTATGGGTCCCAGAGATTTGCTCCTCCCCCCTGTGAACACGAACTCTGGGTGGTTAGGAATGTGAAAGTTTACAATTTTGGCCCGACAATCAATATGGACGTGAAATGTGCCCAACCAATCCTTTCCTAAGACGACATCATAACTACCGGTCCCGATCAACAAGAAATCTGCGAAAAGCTCCCTGCCGTAAATCACTACCAGACAAAGCTTGCACTCTAGGTTGGTGGTAACTATTCCATTTCCAGTGTGAATATCCCAACCTCTAGTCAGTGTTTTGTGTGTAATAGAATGTGTGGTGGCAAAATCCAAAGACATAAAACAATGCGAATCCCCGGAATCGAAAAGTGCTCTAGCATGAACAGAACAAATTAGAATGGTACCTGAAACGACATCCTCCAACGCCTCCGCCTGCTCAGCTGTCAGGGTAAAGGCTCTCCCCTATCCACGACCTGTGTTGCCTCGTCTCTGATCAAAAAGCTGCTTCTAAGGGACAAGTCATTTCTGAGGTTGGTTGCGCTCTGCTCTCCTAGGACAACTGCCAATCTGATGGTCACTAGCACCACAAATCAGACATAGACCCTTAGCGCGGTGGCAATTTCTCTCGACGTGTCCCTGTATCTGACAGTATCCACAAACCGGAGGTTCTCGTTGTGGTGGGGTTGTAGTACGCTTCATCTGAACTCCTCCATGCTATCTAACTGGAATTCTCCCTGAAATTTGATTCACCGGCCGTTTGAATCCTCCACTCTGAAGTTTCTTCCTCTTATCTATAACTGTCTCAATTCTGCCGGCCGCATTTATTGCCTCTGAATAAGTCCACAGATCATGTGAAGCTAATTTCTCCTGTATTTCCAGAGTGAGACACTGTAAATATCTTCTAGCTCTATCCTCCTCCTGGGCTACCATTGAAGGAGCAAAACGACTGAGTCGGATAAACTCAGCCGCTAGCTCGTCCACTGTGCGATCTCTCTGACGAAGACTGATAAATTGCCGTTCCATTTCGATCCTGGCCGATTTAGGAAAGAATTTCTCAAGAAAAGCCGTAGAGAAATCAGTCCATGCAATTGGTTTCTTCAACCTGTTCTCTTCTGCGAGCCACCAAATTCTAGCAACATCCTGCAACTGAATCTTGACTATATCCACTCTGTCCTCTTCAGGAACCCGGACGGCTGACAGCAAATTCTCCATGTCGACAATCCACTGCTCAGCATCCAGTAGTCCGCCCGCGCCAGTGAAAACTGCCGGTTGTAGTCTCCTGAAATCGGCGACACTGCCCAGACGTCTACCTTCATGAACCTCAGCCACCTTGTTCAGGGCTGCAGTAGCGGTCTGCTGAGAAGCAAGTAGGCCCTCCTGTAGCAATTCGGTCTGCTGCTGTTGACTCTCTAGCATGCCACGTATAACTCCAAGTAGTGCAGTATTGTTGTCACGTCTCTCATATACTCGCAAATTTTCTTCTGCCGTAATTCTGAAGTCAAAACGAACGACGAGGTTTAGCAACGAAAACGAGGTTTAAATTCAAAATATTAAAACTGAGCGAAGTAAAGAGATAATGTAATAATCAATTCAAAGAATACGGATTAAGTGTAGGACTCTAAGTTACTCATACAGAATACCGTATCGTATCCATGCCACGATACATGGGCACAATATCGTAACTCTATGTAAGTCGCCCGAATCCTACGGTCAGAGTCAACGGAATCAGCAGCATGACATACTGGGGAAAACCTAGACATGTGATTCTAACCCTAAAGGTCGGCAGAACCCAGACTAACTTTTGACGTTAACCTGGCTCTGATACCAACAAAACCTTGTCACGTCTCGCTTCCCAAAATACGGAATACGGAAAGCGACGAAGGCCAGTCGTGCTACCTACAGTAAGGAAAAATCCTTCCATAGTCACATAAGGCTGTCTAGATTAACCTGTCAAAAATAAAATCCAATACCAAAAGGAATAATACTGATAATCATGCTGCAATGAAACCATAAGAAATCCTAAATATGGATCCACTAGATAATTGATGCAATTAAAGATCCAATACAATAGGTTCGGAAATAAAATAAGATCCAAAAGAGATATATAAGTCCTAATGTCCCATAAGGGCGCACATACTTTAAACTAACTGAAAAGAAAATAAACCTACTGGTTACTGATCTTCGGCAAAGTCCTGGTAGTCGCTGCGGTCCTGCTCGGCCTGAAAATCTGTCTCTAAACCTGAGATGGCAAATCTCAGGAATGTCAGAACATCCCAGTAAGTACTCAACGTATAAGGTATGTGTATGGTATGATAACATGAATAAGTGAATGTAGTAAAGCCCGTGTGCACAAGTAAAAACAGATATATATAATTAGATACATTACTACTATGAAACAAACAGGTAAAGAGGTTAAGTCATAACCTAACTGGTCACTAAAAGGTAAACTACTCTATCGTAAGCTCGAGTGTGTGCGTCAACCTCTGTAGGAGTATTCCTAACCAAAGAGTGGTGCCCCAGGGGCTAGGAAACACGGTTCCAACTGTGGAATGAACAAGCGACCGATATAGCCCGGTACGAGCTGTAAACATGAGACCGATATAGCCCGGTACGAGCTGTAAACATGAGACCGATATAGCCTGGTACGAGCTGCCGGCATGGGACTCCTGAGATCCTGTTGTACGAATGCACACTCAAACTAGCTCAACACCCGCGTATTTATAGCTACTATGGTAATGACTAAATCACTAATTAAGAATACTGAAAAGACAGGAACTTGTGGTATGGTAATTGTATGGAAATAAAACTGGTGAATAGTGGTGTCATGGCATGTAATTCAGCATTCCAATTAATGATTCTGTTTTAATATAAATAACAAGGATCATGAATAGACATGTCACATCAAGGTGTTTTGTACATGTAAATCAACATGAGTCTCGAATGTGTATAAAGCATGTAAAAGGATTCTTGTGCATAGTAAATCATGTCATCGCATCACATAAGGAAGAAGCGAGCAGCAGTTGGTAATTAGCAAAAGAAATGGTTTTCAAGTATAGCTCGATGGAGAGAAAAATTCATGTGAGCATTAGCCTTAGAAAAAGTTCATAACTTCTATGCCCGTATGTTTTCTTCTATATGATTCCAATTAACTATTCATTTCATTATTCAGCTCCAAGCCTGTAAATTGGTTTGGGCTACATAAAACACCAACCTAGGACATTGAGTCTTGAAGACTGATAACTACAAAATCACTAATTGTGTATTCAGATATTCTCAATCCTAGCTAAGCTATAACATTTAAAATCAGTATGCCTATAATCACTCATACTTTATGGGGGAATATTTAGCAATATTTTGTACAACTAAATTGCGCCTAATTTATGATGAAATTTGTAGTTGCAGGTTTACAGCCAGTAATATATCAGCAAGTGTTCCGATAAAGACAGATGATAAAACTGTGAAAGAAAGCTCTTTCCTCTAATATCCAAACTTGCAGGTTAAGAACTAATTTAGAGAATCGCCGATATTGTATCGACTAAAAGAAAAGAGCAAGAGTACTTGCCTGAGGATAACGATCACGGAAAACGATGTACGAAGATGCGAGGCACGATCTCAGCTAAAGTTCGACTTGGGATCTGAGTTATATGCTCCGCTTAGATAAATTTATCATCGGTTAAACCATAAATATTCTCATAAATACTATCAAACAACCAACGCAATCATATCAACTTAGGGTTTTAATTCTAAATTGTCCCTTCCTTTCAATGTTCACTCTTTTCCTTATCATTTTATTTATTTATTATTTTTGAACAGGTATCAAGGAAACTTACAGAGGATGGTGATGGTATCAAGCTAGGGTTCAGATGGGTCCTGGGTCGAGTCAAGAGCACTCGGATCTGGAGATGGGAGCAGCTGTGAGGCGAAGACGAGGGCTACGGCAACGTTGAGGGTTCTGTGCAGGTCGATGGGGGTTGTGGTGGAGTCGGAGATGGTGGTGCGAAGGGGATGAAGGAAATGGTGATGGGATGAGATGAGGGGATCGGGGTTTGTGGCCGCGACGAGAGATGGAGAAGGCGTCGGTGGGATGAGTACGAGGGTGAGGGCGACGGCGAAGGCGAAGGGGAAAGGAGAGGGAGGCGAGGGTCGACGAGTGAGGAGCGGGAGTCGAGGGTTGCGACGGCGGTGATGGTGCCGACAAGTGAGGGAGGCTGCCGCGATGATGGGTGAGAGGAGAGGAGTCGGTGGTGAACAGAATTTGAGGAGCACAGGGGGAGTGAGATGTGAGTATGAGAGAGAAAAAGATATTTTGATTTGTATATATATATATAATTTTTATAAATATATATAGATACTTATCTTCAATTAGTTGCATTTAGAGATTCGGCACAGATTTTCTTGTTCTCATATTAACAGTAAACAGGAGTTAGCCAAGGTAATATATGTATACAACCCAAATATTAATAGGTCAGTTTAGGAATTTTAAGACATGTAAAAATATTCTTTTGCTGCAACTAAGGAAATTTTATATATAATATAAAAACTGAAGATTTTTTTCCATATCAAAATTGTTTACTGCAAAATTTCAAAAAATAAAATAAAATATACTAATAGCCAACTAAAAGCTCTAAAATTATGGAAAAAGAATCTCGATAAATCTTGAACTACAGCATCCAAATAGGGCTGTTACATGAAGATCCAAACCCTAGCTAACTTGGTTTGTTTGGTGATTTAGAACCATAGGAACATGATGGAGAAAAAGAGGATGATCATCAATCTCACGTACGAATCTGCACCAATTTTTAGGCTCGGCTTCGAGCAATTCGAGAAGAGATCGTAAGGCGCTGCAAAAGGTCCGTGGGAGATTTTTTCCTATCTTCTCACTTGCTTCTGCTTTCTTAAAAAGAGAAGATTTTTTTCCTATTTTCACTTTCTCTCTCTAAAATTCTTTATCCAAGAGGTCAAGATCCGAAGAGGTACATCTCATAGTGAAGATAAGGTCCTTGATCTACTGTCCTGTGTTTTTTTTAGCAATTGCTATGTATTTTTTCCAATTTTTGTGTGCTTGTTGCATTTTTGGGGGTAAATGAGAGTTTTTGGGAATTAAGACTTCAAATTGAGATTAGCCAATGGAATTTTTGAGATTTGTTAATTTTGTTGCTTGATGTTGTTATTGTTAATGTTGTTGATGCCATGATTGTTTGGGATGTTGCTGGATGTTGCGATGGTTGTTGTTGTTGATGCCATGATTGTTTGGGAAGTTGCTTGATATTGCTAATTAATTTTAGGTGTTGAATTTGAAATTGAGGTAGAGCTTGATGGACGGGTGAGGAGGAATTTTTTATATATATATTGCCTATAATATGGTCATGGGTATAACCGTGACCATTTCTTTATATATTCACGGTTTGAACCATGACCAAACTTTTGGTTACAGGACTTTAGGTAATGGATGTGTCACGGTTTAAACCTCGACCAAAAGGGATTTCTCTAATAGTGCAAATTGATGAAAACATTATGAAAAAGAAGAAAGAAATCCAGCCATTTCAGGATATTCTCATAATTCAAGAAAATGAGAAAGTACCAACAAGCAATATATATAAACAATAAGGAGTGCTAAAAATATCTTACCATGTGAAAGTGTTTCAATTCAGGCGGAGAAGGAAAAGGAAAAGGAAAAAGGAAGCGAGAAAAATTCGAGATGGAATTTATTGCGAAAGAAAAAACAACGAACAAGATCAGAACATCGAGAAGGGAGAAATCAAAATATCAGAGTTCAACACAGAATACGTTGGAAAGGAAAAGAAAGGAAAGGAAGAGAGAACAAATTTCTAAATTATTACAAAAGAAATTACAAAAGGAAAAAGATTAAAACAAAAGTAATGAAGAAAAAGTATATAGAAAAGCAGTGAATAGAAAATGTCGAGATAAAAGGGAATTGTTGATTTGGTTCGGTTAAGAATGGAAAGTTGGTGGGAATTAAGTGGAAAAAAAATGAAGAATTGATGCGACCATAAGGATGTATACTTTTAATGAGTAAATTATTATTCAAGATTTGTCAATATCTAAGAATTCACCCTCTATGTCTTCAAAAAGATCAAGCAAATTGAAGAAAGGAGGAATTGAATTAAATGAGGCGGTTGTAAATAATAATTTAATTCTTAAATTAAATTAAATTTAAGTTTTAAATTTAAATAGTTAGTTGAGAAATATTTAATTGAGATTTAAATTTAAGTTTTAGATAGGAGTCATATTAGTAATAGGATTGTTTAGAGATAAATAAGGATCGTAAATTTAAAGGGTTTGGTTTATCATGTAGGTACTATATATATATAAAGAGTCCAATTGACAGAGAGACAGAAGAGATTTTTGAGATTAATAAAATTTAGAGATTTCTCCTCCATTATAATAGTTTTGATTTATCTCCACTCCCATTAGTTTGTTTTAGATATAAATTTTTATTTACAACACTTTTTAGGCCAGATATCATTCCTAAGTTTGGTAGTAAAAGTAGTGCTCTTCTTAAAAGGACATTTTCCAGCAAATTGTGTTACTTTTTATGTATGCTCATGCTCATATCAGCATGAATTAGAAACAAATACTATCCATGGAATTCTTTGGGAATATTGTAGACACTAGTCTAGTTTTAAAAATATATTGTAAAAACATAAAATTATAACCTAAAATTCTTTGGGTGCACTTGCACGAAAACAACTTGTAGTGCATCATGGAGGATGAGCTGTGTTGTTGTGATGCGTCTGTATCAATTGGAGTAGGGCACAGAGGAAAATTAAACCTTGGAATTAATTGAATTAGTCTTTTGTGTGATCCTTAGAAATGGAATCTCCTCTCTTTCTTTATCAAACAAGTGAAGTGATAGCTAGCTGTAATGAAAGCTCATCTTCTCTCATTGGACAAGGAAAGGAATGAGAACTATGGTTTTGCACATATTCTTCCTATTATTAAATGCGTTGCCACGGGACCGTTTCGCTCTGTTTATAAGCCAATTATCAACCAGAAAGCATCCAAGAATACATCTGGACGGAAAAAAGATGGCAATTGAACTATTTGGATGGCTCTCAAGTGACATTGTTGACGATGTATTTTGTATTTCACTTTTTTCATGACAAGACATATGGCTGATATACTTGAGATTTTTATGATTGTTTTGCCTTGCTAAACTTAGTAATTTATTAAGTGATCATGCGTACGGAATATTTGTTGTTTTTCTTCGATAAAGTGCAAGTGCGCACCACCAAAATGGAGTGGGCTTGGGCCTTGACCAAGATACTTCACGGATAACCCCAAATTAAGAAGCCCAACTTCTATAGGCCGGCCCATAA
This sequence comes from Agapanthus africanus, assembly GCA_030015575.1. NCBI lineage: Eukaryota > Viridiplantae > Streptophyta > Magnoliopsida > Asparagales > Amaryllidaceae > Agapanthus > Agapanthus africanus. Next base: position 902,382,884 of record JASDDO010000024.1, on the reverse strand, counting down.
TTAAGGGACAGTATCAAATTAATGAGCTTTTTCCCCTTATCCCTAGCTTACAGGAAACCCCCTCCACTTTTGTCCGATTAGGGAGATATCACCGTCCATATAAACGAGTAATACTTTACCTACCGGGATTAAATACTCCCACAATCTACCCAAGAGACAGAATGACCTTAAACCAATGAGCGATGACTCAGTCGGTATGGACACTTCCCCTCTTAAGGAGGGAAGTGGTCATAAATTAACCCTTTCGGGACAAATCCATAGGTGCCCTGAATGAATGCATGTGTGATGTGTGCATGAGTTCGTTGTATGCAAAGGTTAAGGCTTGTGGGCCGGTACAAAAAAATATTTTAAAAAATATAGCCTTAAAAAATTAATTTAAATTTCTAATGCTATTAAAATAAAACACAATGGAGAGTTTTTAAAAAAAACAAAATCAAAAAGAAGAAATAAAGAAATACCTTGAACCCTGCATCCACAACGGCTAGTTTTTTACCAAATAAAGAAAACCCTAAAAAAAATCATCCCGAATCTGCCCAACAACGGTCATATGACCGTTGTAATGTTTGCCATTTCAAATCTTTTAAAAAACCCTCCCTCTCTGTCTGTCTTTCACAACTCTCTCTCTCTCTCTCTCTCTCTCTCTCTCATTTCAACTCTCAATGGAAACTCCATCATCAATGAGAATGGCCACAACATCTCGTAAGCATATCGAATTCTAAAACATGGGTCTTTCTCCTTTTTTGTTGTTCTAATCTGTAATATGAACCTTTTCTTGTTTTGATGAAATTTTTACAGAGAAAACAAAGAAAGAGGAAACAGTTGCGAGATCGGCGCTAACCGACATCACCAATGACTCACCTATTGTAGGCCTGGCAATGGAGAAGATCCCATCTTCTTCTCTGTCCAAGAACCAGGTTCGGGTGGTCAAAAGCACGCCCGGGTCCGGCGAGGCTCTGCTCAGAGGCCAAGTGAAGAACTTATTGCAGAAAGTCGAAGAAGAAGCTGAATTTGTTAACAAGGTTCCGTTAGGGGATCGGCCGCCGTTTCGGGTTTTGTTGAGCTTGCCGGGTCCGTCCCCGGTTCAAATTCTCGCTCCTACTCCTGCGAATACGCCCCAGGTTTTGATGGGTAGTGTTGGGCAAGAAAATTGTGGCCGGATCGCGGCGATTCAGGTTTGTATTTATGTTTAATGTCTTTAATGTTATGAAATTTAATAATATTTCATGGTTAATGCAGATCACAAATCTTTACTTTTTGTCCCCTCAGGGTTCTATAAAGCTACCTTATTTGATGATTTTTTTCATCTTTTTAAATTTTTGATTAGGTGGCTGAAGCAGTGAAGCCAGAGGATGCATCTCTCAATCCTCAAGAATGTTTGATCAACCGAGCATTGCTATTCGATTCGCCGGAGAAATCAGAAACCGTAAACGATTCCTCCATAATTTCGTCATTGGTTTTGTACCCAGGCACCGAAGAAGTAAGCTCTTCTGCTTGGTCTCTTCAAGTGAACGTCAGCGTCCAAGACGAAGAGATCGAAGATCTCAATGAAGAAGAATATGAAGATGCTGAAGAGGATTACGACGGGTCATTTGCCGATTTGTGTGAAGGGCTAAGCAAGATGTCCGTGAACGAGTTCGAAGGGAAGCACACTCGGTTCGTTTATAACAGCGACGATGAGCTTGAAAGAGAAGTGGTTGTGGGGGATAAGATTGTTTCAGAAGAAGTGGTTGCAGGGGATAAGATTGTTTCGCCGAGCATTGTGGTGTTGAAGGGCTTGCCTGTACCCAAGGGAAAGCACTTGCGGTTTCACCACAAAGAAGAGAGCGATGAAGAATGAGAATTGGATTTGAGTTTTTCCGAGTTTGATTTTGCTATGGCTGTGTTCCTTGACAGCCGTTTTTTTCGAGTTTGATTTCTAGGTGTTGCAATTTTTCCTTCTTAATTTTTTTTTCCATGTTTGTGTTAATCATCCACCAAAACACATTGGAGTGGAATGGAAGAAAGGCTAATCAATTTTCTTGATTTATTGCTATGCAAAATAAAGGTTCTTGGATTAAAGGAATTAGTTGTTCAACCTCATTGTGATTTTGTGTTTCTTCATTGTCGATGGCGAACAGGAATCCCAAACCACTGCAATTTATTCACTGAACTGGAAAACATACTCCATTGCTATTGGAGAACATAAACAATTTGCAGGGAAAAATCAAAAATCACACCATAAAAAGAACAGAGCCACCGGAGTTAAAAATCAAAATCAACCAATCAACTATATCCACTGAACGAAAATCTCTCACTTATATTTCATCTCCTCTCTCTTGCTCTCACGGAATAAAAATCTCACATTCAAATCCCTACAACTCCTCTCACCCAAAGAGAAAAAAACCCTAACCTACGCAAGGCCTATACCGAATAGCTATAACGGATAGGAAAACAAGTCCCAACCACCCCAAACTTTCTCGAGAAAATTGAAAATAGCGTAGAAGGTAGACATTTATACCATAGGAAAATACTGCAATATAAAATTTGCAGAAATTACAGCAGCAATTAAGAAAATCTGTCCAACACACCCCGCATGAGGAACTGTAATGGAATACCAATCTTTCGCATTCCCGGAAAAAAAGATAAAACATTTGTCATGAAATTGACATAATGATATAACAGCTTAAGAAACTACTCGTTTCATTAAATAGAAATAACTGCCTCCAAGCGGAAACTACACAAATAAAAAAAAAACATTTTGCTTATGTCATGGCATATATACACAGATAATACAAAACCTGTATGAGGTTTTATCTTTACAAGAAAATGAGGAATGAACCCACAATAAATTAAAACGGTAAAAATCAAGAAACTGTACATTATGTGCTCTATGATGAACTAAATCGCATATGGTGTTTGTGTGAATAATATTTAAAAGGCTCTGTTTCCATTGGAGAATAGGGGAGAAGCAGCAGGCGGCGAAGAAGTTGAAGGGAGTCGCGAAAGAGTGGGCTGAGGAGGGGGAGCAGCAAGAGCATAAGGAAGTCTCGAAGATGAGCTCTCTATGAGTCCTGCAACCCCAGCGGCCGCAGATTGCGCGTTCGAAGGAAGGAAAAGATCGTGTCTTTGATCCTTATAAGCACTCCATACCTGGCAAAAATAACAAATAAGCTATTCAAATAGATTTATACAATTTTGAAATGTAAAAATAGGCAAGGCAACTGAGAAGCACACCATCCCTTTAAAACAAAAAAAAAAATCATGGGGCCCACCATTTATCCATTACTTAAAAATGTGGTTTTGCACAAAAGAAATATATTAGAAGTAAATTTTTTATAAAGAAGAATCAAAACACCAAGTCTTATACACAAGCCTAACAGGATGTTATTGCACACGTGCATGATATCTAGTACTGAGTAAATGACGCACATGTATGCATTTCATAGAGCTACTACGTCATGCATTTTCTCATTATCCTAACTTGACACATGATATATACTCTAGGAACCATGTTTTCTTTTATGGCAGAACCAAGAGCAAGAACTAAGGGGGGAGATTAAGACTTACATCAGAAGCATTCAGGATGTCACGAACTTTAACACAATGAGCACCTTCGGTTGCGAATGCATGCAATACCTGCAGCAATGCAATAGGTTAGCTGAATAACGATTAGACATCAGGCATGTAAGAAGCATGCTCAATGCAAGATTACATTTCCAGTAGATCTAATCAAACATAAATCAAGGGATATAGTAAGGTGGAAAATTGAAGGGAGGGGAAGTAACATCAACTTCTGCTAAATGAAAATGAGTTGCTTAGATGCATGCCTACAAATTTCCTAAAGAATACTGGTGTCAACAGTACTAAAAATTTTATATCATGATCTATAACATTTTAATACTTAATTGGTATGCCCCGAGCCATACATTTAAGCAGCTTGATACTTGAAGAGTTTATTTAGGACTGCTTGATGGAGTAATAACTTAATCATTTGTTTTTGTAAATCAGCTTGAATGGAGTGGACTGCTATCCGAAGACATGAACAGCACATATCTGTCAAATCCTTGCCAAAGAAATGCACATAGAAGCTGCCAAAACAACATATTAGGGGATATATATATATATATATATATATATATATATATATATATATATATATATATATATTACTCAAATCTACACTCTTCAACTAGTCTTAAAGCACAAAAACCTATTGGTTTTTTGGGGTGGATGTAGGCTGAAGGATTGAGATGGAACAAGGAGACATCCATTAACATTTAACATACTGAGCTGCATTCAATAATTTTTCGTCAGCAATTGCATCAAATTTGAAGCGCGTTTCAAGGATCTTCCAAAAATTTTCATAGATAAAAAGTATATGTTGGTTAATATGATCTAGGAGATGGCCCTGAAAAGAGATGAATGGAAGACAAGGATTCATATAGCCTGCCCCAAACTTGTGGGATAAAATCATTGTTGTTGCCATTGTCCAGCCTCTCTAACATTGTAGCTACAGGGACTATATTGTAGCGCTCTAAACAAGAAACAAGAATCCGTTAATAAAATTCCAGTTAAATTTAAAAAGAATTGTGCTCCAAACTGGAGGGTCTAATAGGAAGCTTCCAAAACACATAATTAATTAAAATCGCTGGTTAGGAAAGATAAATGTAATTAGTCCCTAATAAGGATTAAGGAACTTAACATATAGTCAAGATGGATAAATAGCAGTTGCATTTTTACTGTGAAAGGTATAATACAAATAAGCAAAAGAACTTCTAGAACATATTCACACCTCTACTGCTAGTACACGCCCGATTGAGGCTTCGGACTCGTTCCATTTCATTTGAGCAGAGAACCCATGTCTTCCTCCAGCTCTCCAATCAAGAAGGCCGAGGAGCACTTCTATAAGGCCAACCCTACATAATTCACATTATAATACTATAAATCAGCAAGCAGCCATGGTCCTTCACTGCTGAAAAGAAGAAAATGCCGCATGTGCAAAAAACAAGATCTAAATATGTCTACTAAACCAATAAGTATAACTACTATATTCATTGTTCAAGAGATAGAGATACATATAAATTGATGAATATGAATTAGATTGTAAGCATCGATCAGATACAACATCCCAAATAGAAATACCAAGTGATCAACATAAACAGAATTTCCAGCAAATTGGGCAAGTTTTATATTGCAGCAGTATAAAGGTTAAAAAAAGTTATCCCAACATTGCTTGGCCAGTATATACGCTAGTTGACAAAAACGAATAAAACTTTTTTTTGACGATTTAAAAGAATATGAGAAGCAGAAATATCTGTTACGAACACTGATTGAACAGACTAACAAAATGATGTTATTCAGAAGCTCTCCACTGCCCATCCCTGTCGAATTCTCCCACTACTTTTGCAGTCATATCCAGAAACTATAACTATGGATTCCAGTTTAATTCAAGTTGGGGGGGGGGGGGTGCATTTAGCATGCACGCCTGTGAAAAGCAAAAGAAACATGTAGATCAAGGATCCACAGTGAAAAACAACGATAATAGCAGCAAGCCTCTACCCCAATTCTTTAAGGCCAGTTACCAGACTGGATCAGTGCCGTGCAAAACGAAACTACTTGCGTACCTCCTACATGCCACTACTTCTCACCACTTGCTTGGTGTGTTAAACTTAATTTTTAATCCTTGATTTACTATAGTCAATAAAACTTCAGTTGTGATAGTGAGGGACAGAACCAAGTTTTAGGCATTGGAGGGGCGAAAAATAAATGTCATAATTTGCCAGAACTTATTTAGGACTACAAAGGATCTTCTTCAACTTCTCTGATTTGTTTCTCCTTATCAGAGCTCACATACATTAATTAAAAAAAATGTGCTAGAATAAAAAATAACTCACAAACAGTCACCGTAAATAATATATGTGAACAAACCTACGCATTTTTTGAAATAAGAGAAGAATAAATTTATAAATTCCCATTTAGAACAGAAAAAGAGCGAGAGAGAGAAAGAGAGAGAGAGAGAGGTATGTGTGAAAAAATATATGAATATATGAATAAGTACATGATTGGTAAAAAAAATGGGGACGAACAGATATAAATTTTGGTTATGACTTTATAATAATGCACAACTGCTCACGAAACATTTTAATGCAGCTTTTGATCAACTTACTTCAAGCCTTGCGCAACAAGTGCATCTCTTGCTCTGTTTCCAGCACCAACAAGACGTTTAAGGGTTTCCAAGGCTAATATACTGCCACCTTGCCATCCAATCGCTTTCATAAGCAAAGGTACAACCTGAAAGAAGGATCAAAGAAAAAGCCTCATTCTAACAAGTAACCTTGGCATCCTGGTCGACTGACTTTCATAGCAATCCATAATAAGAAAGATAAAATTAAGGAATGGATGTAAAGCTTAAAACTCGCTACTACTACTTGAGAACTTAAAAAAAGAAAATACAGCACACATGAACAGCATAGCAAAGAAACTAAACTATGAACTATAAACTAGCTATTGACAAATCACTTGACCTAGCTAGCCCCCATAACTCATCAATTCACATCTCACAAGCCGTACCCATTAGAGTGCTATAGTAAATAAACTGAATTGGCGTAAAGAAACAATTCCTAATGTATGGAATAAATTGGAGGGGAAAATATTAACAATAGCATAGCAACAAATACCATTCAAAGAAAATACCATCCTTCAGATGTATTTGTGCTGTTTGAATGTATAATTTTTTTTTTTTAGGAAAATTTGTCACTTGAGTTATACCAGGAGGAACAGCATAAAAGAATAAACATTAGTTGTTTTAATTTCACTAAGTAGACTAAAAGAAAAAAAAATGCTTCGGGATTGGTTGTTCTCAACAGTTCACACATACTTGCAATCACTGATCATGTGGGTGAGGATGTGGGTGTGGGTGTGGGGTGTACTGGAAATAGCACATAATCATCAGCCAAACTTTTTCCCACCAAAATGAACCTAGGCTACCACAAAGAACTGGCATTTTCCTATAACTAGCAAGTAACAAGAAATCGTAGGTACCAATTCATGTCCAAGATAATTATGAAGTTAAACATTATGGATTTGATAAACCAAGTACGATTTTCCAAACACTAATGATATCATGTGGTTCTCAAACATCTCCCAAATTGTGACCACTCAATCCATAGTAACTTTCCACATTGTGAGCATTCAATTCACAGTTAATAGAAGATTGCCTTACAAGAATTGCAAAGGTCATATATCAAGATTAACAAGATAAGTTCAGCTTGAATTATACAGCCTGCAACTCAGACCAACAGGATATAGCCAGGTCCTCCAAATACGATTGCAGGTCAAAATAAAGTGTCGTTTACAAATCTTTCAGAAAAAAAAAAGCGTTCAGATAATGAACTTTCAACCAATGCTAAATATCCACCAATGCTAAATATCCAAGGTTTTCCAACAAAATATAAGAATTTTAAATATTTTAATATCATTCACGTACTTAAACAATATAGGTATATGTACGGATTTACATATAAAATTCTTGTCAAATGATACACATGTATTCTTTCTTCTACTTTGAATCAAGGCGGTAATGCTCAACCACTGAAACAGGTAAAGTGGCTAATTGACTCAACCTGTCAATGTTCAATCTGCTAAAGTGCCTTTTATGGGCAATATAAGAGCTTTGCTTTGCATTCGATACAAAAGGGAGGAGATAGAGGGGAAATTTATGTCCCAAGAATTTAGTTGGGGGTTCATTTTATTTTACTGTCATTCCTTCTTTATTTTCTTCTTTTTTTGTAATAGGTGCCTCTTGTCTTGCATGTAGGTACACGTAAGAGTTATGCTACATAGTGTGCCCCATTGATTACGATGATTCCACAAAATTCATGTTTAAGCTCATATGACCACTGATCATATCATGTTACCTAGGCTCCAGCACCCGAGAGGGGGTTAAATTCATAGTGTTATTAAATAATTATTCTATCCATCTATGTTTGTTTATTCTATCTTATTTTATCTTTATTTTCTTGGTTTGAGGGGTAGGGTCTCTGAATCTATGCCATTCTCTCAAAATTCCAGTTGAAGAGGCTGAGCTGAAATCTAAGCCGCCCAACTGAGCAAATAAGGCACCTGCTCAGCTTCTGGGTCTTCTAGACGTGATAGAGTCGTAATATCAAGACCCAGAAGTTTGGAACAATGCTAATAAATCAGTTCTACGTAATTCCCAAGCCTATTGTAAACATCAACATAGAGTATACTGTGACAATTCAATACCTGAGGAGTTCCTGCACTTGTGGCTGCCATAGCTTCTGCACAAGTTGTACTTGAAGCTAGTTGATGTAGAACCCTTAAGCAACTGAGACGCACACGTTCCTGTGGGGTCTGGCCACTAGATTCTGACAATCCATCTTCAGTCCCATTTAACTTGCCTGAGTTGGCATCGGCTCCATTTTTCATTTCTCCAGATGACATTGTTTCTCGTCTTCCTTCATAGGCCATGGCCGCAACAAGCTTCGGTACATAGCCAAGATATCCGACATGGTCAGCAAGTGCAGGATGGACCCGTAACAAGGATACTAGTGCAGAAGACAGTAACAAAGGAAGCTCAGAATCAATAGCCTGTCCATCATAATGTGTGGCAGCAATCGATGAAACATATTGATCCAACAGTCCCTCCAAAAATCTCTTAGGATTTCTAAGGGGAAATTTAGGATCCTTTAGGAACAGCCTTACATAAATTCCCCCAACCTGCATAACCACGAAGCTTGAAGTCACAACTGTTACCATGGTATATGATACAACAACGTAAATCAAAGATAATTACCTGTGGTTCATCTCTCATTACATGTTGACCAGATGCTTGTTCTGGTACATCCCAATCGACAACACAGCCTTTCATCTGCTCACGGTAGAGGTCGGATGCCATAGTTGATAATTGTGCAGAGAGAGATGTAGCCATTGCAGGGGTCCATACAAGTTCTGGCGTTTCTGTTGTCTGTTCAAGAGAAGCAACCACAGACTCACCAGGCCCATCCCTGATAGCAGACACCAAACCATCTGGTAGGAACCTTGCTAGTGTTATAGAAACTCTAGGACCATGCATTGGCTGTCCAATAAGCTTACCCAACAATGATGCAGCTGCAGCTCTTTGCTGCAAAGGGATTTCCTCTGCGAAGTATTAACATCTGTTAGCAAGAAGCCCTACCTTAACATAACTTAACTGCACGGTAAATGAGCTTGCTAAAAGCCAAAAAAGAAATTAGTGTGTCATGCATATATATTCTTAAACATTCAAATTTTCAAATGTCATGCAATCAAGAGCTGTAAACACTCAAATTTTTAAATGCAACACAGCAGACTATAAGCAAGGTTAGTTGTTCATGCACTTACTTTGCTAACATTTTTTTTTTGTAAAAGTAGTTGACCTCAATTCCTTTTGTAATTTATGCCATATATGAGTTCCAGCACATTAATCCTAATTCTTAGTGCATGCAGTTCGCAGTATTAAAAACATCACCATTTCCAGGGAGAGAAATTACTAGCAATGGGGAACAATTCTGGTTAAGTTATGCTGGAGAGAGATGCATGTCATTATAGAGCAACAAAAAGATGCATTTTACACTCATGAAATGCCAAAACAGTTATGGCCACATTAAGGAATTCAATGTCAAATGGCATTAACAACTATATTTGTACTGTTTCCTCCTTGAGGCCGAATGCAGGTCTTGTTGGGACCATAGCCATTTCAGTCCCATGTCATATGTGCTTACGCGGCTATATAAACGTTGACTTGATTAATCAGAAATACACGATGAATAGATATATACCTCCTATTGGTAAGATAAGTTCAAGAATGTAGACTACTCCACCATGCTTGGCTGCCGCCCAAGCAAGCTCAGGTGTACGAGCCAAGGAATAGAGAACAGCAAGAGCTCCTTCCCTGCATGCGGGAGCACTGTGAAGTAATTGCAGTAAAAGAATAAGGTTGGACCTCTCTGCAACCATAGCCTCCAAGCAAGGAGCATATGTTGTCAAGAGAGAGAGTACACGAAGACAAATTTGAGGAATGATGCTTTCTGCAGGAACTGGTACACTGAGGCACCCAAAAAGAGGAATGAGTTGCTCCTTGGTAGAAAACACTGCAGCCAGACTGGGATTGCTTGTTAAAAGATTCTGCTATCAAAAAAGAGTATTAGACTTTCCAACAAAGAAAAAAAGATTACCAAGAGCCAATGTACCTGAAGAGAAGTCAATCCCATATGAAGGGTCTTAATCACTTCAGGTTCTTCTCGCATTTCCTCTATATTAGATTTTTTTTCATTATCAAGCCCAATAACGTTGTCGCTTTCGTATTCTGATGGCTCCTCGAGTGAACCATTATTGTCAATTTTAATTTGACTATCTGAATCTCTCAAATTGCATACTAGCTCTGAAATGAATTTAAGAAGAGCTACGCAAAAGGCATCCGGTTCACTTATCTCATGGTCTGGCTGGTTATTGTAAACCCTGAGGTATACGTTACCAACATGAAGCTCTTTTGAAAGAGCCTCATAACTGAAAGAATGTGACTCTGTCAAGTCATAAGAACCATCAGGACCTTGGCTGGTGCGCTGTTGATCTACAAATTTGAGCAGTTCTGCTCGAGTTAATGAATTCCAGATAATCTGCATTTAAAAAAAAATAAGACGAAGAAGTATCAAGTTGATGTGATTCACATTGGTAATTTCAGCATGTCTGAATCTATGTACCTCAATATGCAAAAATATTGAAGTTTATAAATCAAACGGTAATATAGTTGGATAATAAAAAAATACAGATCAAACACTGATATGGTTTTTCATATAACAGTCTACAGCTTCCTCATAAAACTCAAGTGTACTGGCACATGATTACATGCCTATGCTTGGGACTAGGTCCAATGACAAATAAAAATAAAGTGAGTCCTGTCGGAAACAGGTGGTAGACATAATCATCAACCTAAAAGCTTAAGGCCCTCATATAATGTGCCAAAAGGTTAGTAACTAGTGCCAAATCAGTTTATAGAAAAAGGCATGTGAATTACACCACAGGCTTTCATCTATAACTCTTTATATTTCTGAAGAATCACGCAAAAGACGTTGAACAGCAAAAATTTTGAACATTGCATTCCCAACGACATACATGTTCTGGTACCCGGCAAAGAAAGGAAGAAATAAAATGTAGGAATGCAAATAACCAAGTAGAGCGCTGTTCCCAAAAGAGTATGGATAAAGCAACTTTTGTCTGACCTAGGAAAGAAAGAAATTTATAACTGTTTTTATTGTAAATTAAGATTTTACTTCTTCGCTCAAAGCTGTTGCACCTCCAGGTTCTGCCTTTGCTTTTTCCTCTTACTATGCTGCTTTAGCAGGTCAGTTTCAAGGACAGGGATCAGATATTTCATTAGGTTGTAGGTGATAGCACTTACCCTCTTCTTCTTTTCACCATTTGCTGCTTTTCCATCACCCCTTGTTGCTCCGAATGCCTTTGCTTGTAGGATAATAGAATTTTATTAAAAATATACACTAAGGACACTAAACTACCCTAATTTTATATATATTTGCAACCTGAAAATACATCCAGAATCCCAATGTTGACTTGTATCATCAGTCTATTGCATGATAACCCCTATACAACATAGAAATCCTATGGAGATAATGAACCCAGTGCCCAATATTTGCAACCTGCCAACTCCAATTATCTTCACAAAAATCGAGTCCTCCTATTGGTCATTTCAGTAGAACTAAAGAAGATCTTTACTACAGATATGCATTATTATTCTTTTTACAATTCACTCAACTGATAAACGATCGCAAATCATAGGGACGTTGATGGATGGAAAGGGTACTGCTAATTTCTTTTTAACCAGAGAATGCCCAGCAAATAACCCATTTAACTCGAAAGGAAAACATAGGCATACATTAGCTAAAAGTTGAAATTTACCTCTGGGGATTCCAAATTTGAGTTCAGATTTGACAAAAGATCCTTCGGAGGCTGGTCTTTTAACATATTGGCAAGCTTTGGAGTAAGTAAAGCTCTGAGTGCAGTAGCAGCCGAATCATTATATGGAGTTGATATTTCATCATTGCAGATACCAAATAGCCTTGAAAGGGCCTGAGTTGCACGAACAGCATGCAGATTTTTAGCAGTTTGCACGCTTGCACCAACACCATGAGTCTCGTTCATATAGTTTTCTTCTGCTGTAGAATCATACTGAAGCAACAAAGGTAATAGATACCTGAAAAGGGAAGCTCATTGAGAATCTATTTGTTTAGGAAGCTAAGGAAAAGGTGTAAGCAAAAATGTTTTAGATAATTAAAATATATATATAATGAAGAATCATCTGAATAATAAAGTTTTTTTTTAAAAATCAGACAAAAAAACGTCAGTAAGAAAAATTGTTCATTCTTCCGTTCATTGCAAGCTCGCAAGTATTTCATGCACACATTTCATATTAATACTATTCAATCCATATTTAATTAGAAAACATAATAAAAACATCAACTACTTCAAGACGCGACTTACCACAACAAGCCAGCACCAAGTAAAGCATTCTGCAATTCAGATGATACACAAACATGAGCTGCAGTTTGGAGGGCAGCATCAACAGCAGACGGGGCAAGCTCCAATTCAGTAGAATGCACAATATCCTCGACAAGGCCCCCAAACTTAAGCATCTCAGTTCTTGCAGTGTCAAACTGACTTAAGACTGAGAGTGTGCGCATAACATTCGTAACAATAATGGCAGCAGGTTCGTTTGCAGGTGTCGTAGGCTGAACTACACACATACAACGAGAAAGAAGAGTTGCCAGAAGAGGTATACCCCCATCCCTAATAAGCTCTTCACCATTCAATGAAGATGATGCACACCTGAAAAAAGGAGCACCAAGCACATAAAAAGCTCAACAATCATCTCTGATTTGTAGTTTCCTTATGAATTAGATCACAAGGAACAAAATGTAAGGTAAATTAAAGGGCAAGCTTATTACGTCAGCCAAATTAGTTCTGAAGCTGCAATGAGAAGAGAGGCTCTCTCAGACGAAAGAAAATTATTATCATCCTTATCCACTGTGACGGCATTGAGCAACATGGGATAGCCAGCATATTTGAAAGGTTCCAAGACATCCCCATACCGCCTGTACAGAATGCATTGCCCCTTCAACAAAAGCAGCAACCTCCATACTTGCGGACCTTGCAGGCCTTGCATGGTTGCCTGCAAAATATGGTATGAATTTCACTTTGGAGAAACAACGGTATTTAAGGAAAAACATGGCAAGATAGAAAATGTGCAATCTCAAATCAATCAATTCACAGGCATTATTAACAGGTGATAATGATCAGTATTCTGATCATTAGTTTGCTTGCACACAGGAACTTACTAAATGAAAATCAACACTCACAAATACATTTCTAGATTCCGTTCTTTCAGAACACATGCTTCGTGCATCTATCTGGAGGTATACATGGAATATGCAGTGTGTTCATACCTCGTGTAAATATGCACCAAACAAATAACGGGAAAACAATTTTATTTTACCAAGTATTCTTCGTTATTTTGAGCATGGAATGTCTGCAAGAAATGGAAACTACTCTAACCAGACTACACTCTTTTCAAGATTTCACGTAGGGATGTAAACGAAACGGCTATGGAGCAGATATAGGTGTTATCATATCCATATCCAATAATCGTGGGCAGATTAGAATACGGATATGGATAGTCATCGGAAATGAAAACTACTATCCGTATTTGATAATGGCGGATACGGATATGAAATGAAAACACACACACACTTAATAAAGTTTTAAAAAATACTATTTTAATATCGAATACGGAACAGATATATGATACCATATCCAGTGACTACTGGCGGATACGGATATGGTAGTCATCAGAAATGAAATGTACTATCCATATTTAATAAAAATTGAATATGAATACAGAGTCAGCTCGGATAATCCATTATCCCTAAAAATCAAGGAATATGTTTGGCTGCATTCCCTAGCGACAAATCCATTATGTGCATTCAATATTATGGCTTGGCACTATATTCACCTCGAAAAATACATCCTTCCGGCCAATAGTGACCTACCCATGGATTACTCAAGCAACAATAAAAAAAAGGGAGTGCAGCAGTTAAAAAGAAAGAAGATATATGAGTTGCTTGGGAGGACTGTTGTAAGACCATCTACTGTACTGCACCTACATGACTTCTATTTCTTGATTGTCTTTTTAATATAGAGATCATAGAAAGAAGTGATCCAAGCACACTACAAGATTTACCTACACTAAACTAAGTCAAACTTTCCTCTATAAGAACAGCCACATGTTAATTGACCTCTGGGCCAACAGGAGGGAGATATGAGCAACCATATTGAGGCACACAATACTTTCATTCATAATATAATATATATTATGAAATATTTTTTTAGGAAGAAAGACCAACTCATTTTCGAGGTGCTTGATATGAATTATAAGAGCCTGGTTAAACATGGCTATCAAAGGTCCATAAAGTCTGAGCACCATGCTCTACTCTAAATCAAGTTCAAGACAACCAAATGAAACCCACTTCTAGTCCAACTCACACAAGCAACTGTCATAGTGTCATTAGAAACTTCTCAACATAAAGTTGGGCATCAAATAAATGAGCCAGGAAATATTAACATTGATTTTGCTCCTCTATGTCCACTTCAAGCCCACTAAAAGAGACCCACTTCTAGTTTTGAACTGTACTCACATAAGTCATCTGTCATTAGAAACTTCTCAACACAGAGGAATCAATTAACTGAAACAGTAAATATTTGCATCAATTTTGAGAATACATTCCCAACAAAAATTTGATATTAGTACCTCACCACTTAACTGGAGAGGAAAGGTTTAAGACTCTGAATGGTTATCTCAGCATTCTAGTGTGTGTAATCCTACCATAAAAATAACATATAACAAGCAACTAAGAACTACATACCAATTAGATTAACTAAACTTGACAATCGCAAAATAAAAATACTACCTGCAGCCTCTCATATGCCTTCTGCACAGCAACAAACTTATCCCTCCCTTCAGGATTTTTGTCAGGATGGTATCTTATTGCCAGCTTCCTGTATTGGCGCTTGAGTTTTTCTTCATCGATGTTTTTAATCTTCTTGGATGGGCTAGAAGTGTTGTCCATCTCAGATTGTTGTCCGGAAACAGCATCATCACCGATTATAATTTCATCCAGAGATATCTCCAGTATTTTGCAGGCTTCCTCTTCTGAAAGATCCATAGGCCGTCGAGTTAACTCCTCTCGCCACATTACCAATAAAGACTGCAAGAATTCTACATGCTCAACAATGGGCCAGCTGGGAAACCTAATCTCATCACACAAGTTTCGAAGGTAATAACGATGACACCACATCTCATCTTTTAACTCTGGATATGTCACAGGAGGCATAGGAGCATAGTCATATAAAGAATGGCAGTGCTGTGATAATTTTTGCGGAAAATCGCCAAGATGCTGCAAAACCTGGAAACAATTGAAGGCAAGGCATCGGATGTGATGGGATGCTTGACCATTAGAATGCAGGGAAAAGCAAATGTAGCACAGAAGAAGTTGAATAAGCAAATTGCATTTAATAATAGTATAACTGCAAGATACCTGACGAATTAGATTTTCTGCACGCATCTTATGTGTCCAGATAATCTCTGGAGTATCAGAATCACAAACCATTGCAGCAGCGAATGCAGATGGTCCACTTCGCTCCAAAACATACAGCAATGATTCAGGAAGAAGTCCTCCGAGCACACTACGTTTTGCTAAGGGCAATGATGAAGACAATGCTGCTTCTTCTCCACCATGAAATGTTTGGTGGACATGAGTAACAGAAAAGAGATGCGCAATTGACAAAAGATTTGATCCAGGATAAGCTAGAGCAAAATAAAATGCGCCTGTACTGTATAGTCGGATCATTGCCTTGGGGTTTCGAGTTACAATGGCCTTTAACAAAGAAGCAGCTCCCTCAACAATGTTTGGTTCTCCAGTAAGCATGACCTACATTGATTTCCAAAAGTATGAACGTATCAGTAAATAATGCATGCCAACATTTATGGGAAAATACATTATCAAGCATTTAGAAATTGCTGCTGATGTAGCACCACGAAGAAGCATTATAATGGTATATATGAATAAAATAGAGATGTGCGGCTTCATTAAAAGAATTTTCTAAGGAAGATGATCATTCCGACAACTAACGAAAGTCTTCAGCACCATGCTTCCCACATATTATGGAAAATTATAACCTAATTAAAAAATTCATCCACAGTAATGACTAATGATAACTGTAATCAATCCTGTGTCTCAGATGGTCAAGACCTAAATTGTTTCTTATCAGATGCTCACATTGCATAAGCTTGAAACTAGGGAACCTTTTCAAACTTCACTTTGCATTAACCTATTAAAAAAAGGCTTAATTCCCCAGGAAAAAAAACCAAACCTTTTAGCTAAAATACGAGATACCCCCAAATAGTTTCAAGATTACAAGAACCCCCAATGGTATGCGGTTTGCTGACATGGCACCGGATTTTTTGGGGTTTCTCGTAGTTTTTGAAAGTTTTTGTGGTAGTTTCTTGTGTATTTTGAAGGTGTTGTGGTAGTTTCTTATGTATTTTAAAAGTTTTGGGGGTTTCTCGTATTTTAGCTAAAAGGTTTAGGGGTTTTTTGGAATTAAACCTAAAAAAACTACTAAGAATAAGTGTATCTTTGTTACCTTTTTATCCTAATTTGATATATAGACTGCCAACGCACATAATATGAGATTTAACATATGTTTTTGCTCCTAAGTTGATGTATTGAATATTTAAATGTCCCGAGGAAAAAAAAAACAATTACTGGTGAATAGTACAAACTTCGAAAATCCTTCGTCAAGTAAATATATCAGAACTTGAAAGTTTACCTGTGCTACATGTGGCAGGCATCGAGGGCTTGACAGAATTCGTTTTACTCTAGGTGTGGGAGTAACAATCTCACCAGCATCATCAAGATCAGAATGTGCTGACACCATGTGATGCAATATTGCGAATGCAGCCTCTCCAACCTAAATGTAGAAAATGTTATGTTCCACAATAAAGTATATAAGAGGGGGGGGGGACAGTAACATCGACAAGAAAATATACACACTTAAGGTTATGTAGCATATCAAGTTCATCAACTTGCAATATAGCGTTAAAAAATTCGTAAAACATAGTTAATAAGCTCATCTGTTCTCTATTAACATTACAGGGATATTACAAGTTGGCATGCAAAGGTAAGCAAAAATAGGTATCAACTGGAAACAAAATAACAAAGACCTACTCCAGCACCATACATATAGTAATTGTTGTGAAGCACAGGTCTTATCAAGAAGATCCAGAAATGGTGAGACCATGATTCCATAACCAGACAGTTGGACTGGATTCAGCCTACCAATTTCTACCCACCCTTCATTGCTCGCATCAACATATTTAACACAAAATTAAAATTACAAGCAACTGCCACAACTACTTGGTAGAAGGCTGCAGGCCTATGGATCCTAAATCACCAGGAAATAATGTGGATCCTAAATCAGCAGGAAATAAAACATGGTTCGCCATAAGCTATGCTACCAATTCAATTAATATGATTTATTACTGGACAATATTGTCATCACAGTGAATTAATATAGGAAGGTTCTAGAAAAGGTTCTGTAAAAGGTGAGAATTTAAAAGTTTTCATAAACTAGAACTCTAGAATGAGAGCAAAAATTGTTATTCGAATGATATTTAATCTGTAGTATTCAAATTGTAATACTGCAGAACATTGGATATCTTTTATTGCATTAAAATACAGGGAGATGTTATTGTGCATTCAATAGAGTGCTTCACCCAAAAACGTACCACGGTTGAGTTCAAAGTTCTAACTAGTAACAACCACAGTATGTGAAGAGATTGACAAAATAGTAAACCAAGAAACCGAAAATGCACATGTTATAGTTAAATACCAATTCAAAATCCATTTACTATAAGAATAAATGGCATGCATATGCACATACATACACCATATGAATGTAAATTGATATATTTATATAGATATATTCATATAGAAAGATTGGCTAGGATATTTGTAAGAATTTAGAAGGATCCTTATCAACTCCATAGCCTTTCAATTAACATTGGGCTGTGTGTGAACAACCAATTTAAAAATCATGACACTGTTTGGAAAAGAAAGCATTTTTTCCATAATTGCATACTAGTGTCCTAATGTAGATCAAAAGGCTACAGAGTAGATATGATTTGCTTCTAAATCATATTGAAAGTATCTTAGTTGAACCTAATAACTTTTTTCTGAGAATATATATTGAATAATCTGCGCGCGCGCGCGCGCGCACGCGCACACACACGTGTGTGTGTGTGTAGAGAGAGAGAGAGAGAGTCAACCCAAAAGCTGGAGAAATATGTGTCATGTTTTCAAGGTGAGGTATCACACCCCCAAAATGAATTTTTTCCATATGACAGTGCCTTTAAGCTTTGCAACCAACAGAAATGCATATATAGCTGGTTTAATCTTATAATAGTATACTAGCGGTAAACCCGAACGATGCGGCGGGTTTTGGAACAATCTGAGAAAATGACATTTATCCAAAAGGCGGTGGAAGTCCATGGTATTTATCCGGAAAACCTTGAAATTTATTTAAGAATGTTGAAATTTCATGTTATTTATTTGCAACGGACAAAGGCATTGTATTTATCTAAGAAACGTTGAAATTTATTGATATTTTTTGTAAGGTATTAATCTGAAAAGCGTTGAAAGTTTATAGTATTTTTTTGTAACAGGCAAAGTTCATGGTATTAGTTTGAAAAAAGGAAAGATCATCATATTTTAATGAATATTTAGTGCTATTAACTTGTAAAACATTTATTTTACTTATTTGTAATCAGAGCAAGTTCCTGGTATTTATCTCAAAAACGGCAAAAGTTGGCATTATTTATTTGTAACGGAAAAAGTCCATGATATTTATCTGAAAAACGTTGAAAGTTGATGATATTTATTTGTAACGGACAAAACCCATGGTATTTATATGGAAATCGTTGGATATTTAGGGGGGGTTATGGACAAATTCACGGTATTTATTTGAAAATAGCGAAAGTTCATTGTATTTTAATGAAAATCTAATGGTATTTATCTATAGAACATTGAAAGGGCATGGTATTTTAGGGAAAACCCATGGGAATTTGCATTGATGCCATACTTGTAATTATTGGGAAAAAAATTAACTAATGGCACATTTGTAAATAGTGAGAAGTTGAGATAATGGCAAAGTTGTAAATAATGAAGTTGGCAAAATTTTGCTATGAACTACCTAAAATACCCCAACCAAAACGTTAGAATTTTAAAAAACAGATTTTTTGCAGACAAGTCTAAACGAAGATTCCATTATTAGGGGCATTTTGGGGATATCACCAAATTTCCACTTCTCATATAGCTTTCTATTAGTATAATGATAAGTGTAGTTGATTCTTATCCCTGAATCATGTAATATGAATTGGAACCCACTCAACCCGCATATGGGCAGACAGGCACCTCACTGCCACATGCCCTCCACTGACAATATAATGTCAAAAAGAAGAGCCAAAAAAATTAGGCTAATGACGGTCATCAGCATCCTTAAGCTAGAAATCAAACTATGACACATAACCCCCACCCCACCCCACCCCCCAAAAAAAATGAAAAGAAGAAAACCGAAAAAGAAATCAGAAAGAAAAAAATATTACCGCTCTATAAAGTCTAAGCATTTGTAAGGAAATTCAGTGTACAATCTGCCCCCTTTTTCATAACACATACCTGAACAGGGGTGAGAACAGGAACACGGCTTGCAAGTGCCCAACGCAGTTCACGGATATCACGCAGTCGCTTCCAATCAAGCATACCGGAGGCCCAGCACTTGGTCGTCCAATCAATGGCTTTTTTGGACCAAAGCCTTCTAACTGCATCTTTCTCCATAGGCCCAACTTGTGCTCCATCTCTGTCAATCAACAACCATTCCTTCAGTGGTTCCATGAAAGCTGTGGCTGCTATCAAATTGGATTGTAGAGGTATAGAAGTCCTTTCAGCAGCTTCATGAGCTACAGTTAAAAGATCAACAGCTAGAACACATCCACCCACCAACACACAAGCTTCTACATTTGGGAGAACTTTCATTAAGACCTGCACTAACAGAAAATGACAATGAACTTAGGTTGCCAGAAATAAAAACAGACATTATCAAGGGGAACAAAAGAAATATGCTTAACAGAACAGATGGAGATAAAATTTTCGGGTCATTCAGCGTTAGAAGTCTGGATTGTCTAACGGCTTAAGAGAAATGAGAACTTAAGCACAACATATTAAAAAATTTCCCATAATAATAGAACACAAACATTTTCGTATCCTGCAAATGCCACTAAAGCATAATCATAAAGCTTCTAGACATCAAGCAATGCATACTTTTGCCACTAAAAACATGACAGTATTTACATTAAAAATCAAAGAATAATGATTAAAATGCATTTGATGAAGACAGTGTAGAGGGATACTGTGCCTCCTATCAATAAATAGGGAATAAGTGAAAAGAAGATGGAAGTGACTTTCCAGCCCAATGCCACAATCGCCATGCAATTTATATTCTCTGTTGTTAGATGCAATTTAAATGAAGAATAATTTTCTAGCACGTAAACATTTTCACAGTAGTACGATGGCAAGATCTCAGGAAGCCAATCTAAATATACACCATCCCAAATGCCCAAATGTCACCATGTACCAATGTATCTCTTAATTGAATGATTTATCACCAGCAATAAGCAATTCGCAAAAATATCACTTCATTAGATTTACTATCACAATGAATTGGGCTTTTCAATTTGTACTCATCCATTAAGCATCTTTATAGTACATCTTTCTGGAAACTTAAGCCTCGTGAGAAAATGAAAACTCTTAATAAATTAGAAGCACTTGAGAAGTCAACCACTTTGATTTCTGAAGATTATTGTGTTGAATTCTGATTTCTGAAGGCGTTGGGTTCTTTTGTGAAAGATCTCTGGTTTGTGTCATGGTCCATATGGATCCACTTTGGTGGGAAAAGGACATTATGTTGATGAACTCAGAATAGATAGAAACATATGCGCCAAATCAGATGACAGCTTCATATATTTAGCATGTCCTACAAAGCTGACATCTATGCACATTAAAAATACATTGACATGACCTTAATCTTTGTGTATGATGCCCAAAGTTCTCAGCAACTAATATTCAAATTAGTATTTGAATGTTATTGGTGCAAATTGTAAGAAAGCACCCTCTTGTCTGCTAGCATACCTGACTAAAGCTATTTCTCCAATTTACCTAATGACTCGAGGACAGTTATAAAACACACACATGTGCGCGTGCGCGCATGAGTAAACGGGCCCTCCAATGTCCCTATAGGGTGCACCCTACCGTGGAGCATATATGGCATGATTCTATTAGACCTTGCATAGTGCTTTTGCACCAAGTCTTTTTCATTAGATTTTGCACTTAAGTGTAAAAACATTATGCAACGGCCAACGAAATGATGCCACATATGCTTCATTGTAGCGTGCACCCTCTGGGACACTGTATTGGGGGGCTATTTTACTCACTAGGAATAACTTAGTTAGTTACACGCTGTAAAACTCGGTTTGGGCCCACAACACATGGACTTTTAATATAGTGGAACTCCATCCAAAAGACTCAAGCCTTATGGAGGTTTATCCCATCTTATATGTCATACCCATATACATCCCACAATTTTCCCGATGCGTGACTATATTATCCAATTTCTCAACGCTCCCCCTCACGAGCAAAGTGGGCTTCTCGTGCAATGAGGGCTCATACCTCAAGTACAACGCGGACAAACAGACACCCGAACTCTGATACCATGAGAAAGTAATAGAGAGAGTGTGAGAGATGAGAGAGAAGATATTTGGGCAAAGGAAATGGATAGATGGGGATTAGACCCATCCTCCTCTTCACATACACATTGCCATTTTGCAATTACACCCCTACTTAATGCCTAATTACATAAAAACAGGTTTCAAAAACACGCTAGAAACCCGCATACAATCATATGTACTCTAACACGCCCAATGTAAAATAACCCGTTGCTCGATTTTTTTTCAACGATTGGCTTCGTCCATCTTGATCTCTACCATCAAAAGTATGGGAACATCAAGTTTTGTGTGATTTGGATTTTGTTTATACATTGACCCATGGTTACAAAATGTTGTGTTGCTGGAAAACCATTCATTTTGCAACCAAGCGATACATAAACAATAAGTTTTCAAATCCCATGAAACTTGGTGTAATCATACTTTATAGAAGATAAAGATCGAGATGGACGGAGCCGATCATGGAAAATATTCATGTAACCGGTTATTTTACGTAGGGTGTAACTAACTTAGTTACACCTAGGGAGTAATATAGTCGTGCCCATATATATATACACACACACACACACACACAACGAGAGAGAGAATGGATTATACTGTAGGAATTTCCTTCATTAGTGGGGCACATGGCATCATAGTATTCATTGTTCCATGTGCATGTGTTTTGCAAATCCAAGAATCATTAATATTAGAGTGTGAAAATATAAACTGATATGAAACAATGGATAGTATACCGCCAAGTGTCCCACCGCTGTAGAATATTCCTACAACGGCACTATATAATCCGCATCCACACACACACACACACACACTCATTAATTTATTTTAAATTAATGTTGGAAAAGTTGTGTTTAAGGAGGTACCTTTAGAAATAGAAGAAGGCGATGCCTCAATGCCCTATCATCTGTCCTGTCCAAAAGAACTGTAATATGAGCAGTACCATCAAAAGGACCTATGACTTTATAATGCTGCTCATAAACAATAGTCATTGCTCGCGCACAAAGTTCTCTCACTGAATTACCACCACCTCCTCCAAAACCGTCCAACCTTCCCATATCACACCAATCATCTGATGAGCCCAATTCATCAGGAACAGCTCCATCCACAGTAAGACCTATGTCCGCATCACACAAGAAACGATGATATAATGCCCTGAAAAATGCAACAGGGTCACGTAGTGGAAAGTCTTGTGCACAGCAACCGCTACCACTCTCAAGCAATAATCGAAGATAATATTGACCCACACAGACTTCTTTTGAAAGGCTAGCGTAACGAACTGAGAACTCAGCATAGTTCCAAGATATCTTAGGTGCACTATCATGCCCATTTGTATTCTCAACCAGTGCACATCCAGGGACAATGTCTTCGGTTCGTTCTTTCTCGACATCTAACTTGTGGACTTCTGCCTGTAATGACTCTCTCAGCTCTTGCCTGGTTCTTTCATTCCATATCAAGTCTGCTCGGTTGTGATCTAGACCAAATGCTTTCCAAAATTCATACCAATTGCAGAGCAACCTACCAGATCCCACAGGGGTGTTCTCCACAACTACCTGAGCAGGGGTAGGGAGGTCAGAATTTAGGGAACTAGCTAAGTAAGAATCAGAATCTGTTGATTCTGACACATATGAATCCATCATCTGAGACGTGGCAGTCTGGGGAACATTATCCATAGCCGCTGCCACTGTTGTAGCATTCTGTGCATAACCAGCATAGGAAGATTCACCCATCATGTTTCCAGTTGGAAGGACAGAAGGGGGGACTGGAGATTGGACAAAATTGGACTCCGGGCTAGATCTTTGATATGCCTCTGCTCCTGGTGAAGATCCATTGCCTGTCTGCTTTGTCAAATCGCTGCCTTCATTATTGTTAACAGAAGGCATCTGCGATGTCGTACTCCTTCCAGTTCGACCCCTCCTCTGCTGAAGTATGCGTCTCTGCCTTCTCTTATTAAGAGGTGCCTCATCATTTGATTGCTCCTGTGAATTTTCAGAACCTCCATCAGAACGAGTGTGCAAATAAGCAACGAGGCCAGGAGGAAGAACTCTGGACAGCAAATCAAGAGCAGGTTGATAAGAGTCAGCCCAAAGTGCTACAAGCTGCCGACTAACGTCACGTCTTTCACCAGCAGGAAGGAAAAAAGCATGCAGCAAATGCCTCAAAAGAGCACCATCTCTCAAAGCAGCATCACGCATTGATTCAGCCGCAATTGCATCCTCCTCTGCAATAGTGCGCATGATGACAGCCACCGTCTCTCTCACACTTTCTGCAGGATGCCCAAACAATACAAACAATCGGCGCCTCAAACCAGCCACTTGGCGTAATAATTCAACAAATGTAGTATGCTGAGTAGTTTCACCATGAGGATCACAAAGCATAGCTTCAAGAACTTCCACAACTGACAGAGACAATAAAGGTGATACAGATGATGGTTTCAACCTGTTGACAAGGATAGTAACGTAGTTCTGATTAGCAAAAAGAACAGACTTCGTATGCATATATGTAGCATGTCGTTCTCCTTTCGTATCAAGTGTCATATCAGTATCGCCAGGACCACCCCCAATAAGCATAGCAACAAGGCCTGCAGCCTCAGCTGCCACACCATCTGATCCATTTCTTAGCAATCCCATTATTCTCCCAACAGCAGCAGGAAATGACATGACATGTGAAGCTGCACTCCTTGAGGTAAGCAGCCTACGCAAACATGCAATGAAACCCATCACAGTTGCAGCTGCCTTGGGCGATGGGGGTAGAGGTGGTGGAGCCTCAGGAGGAAGGTTTGGTGTTGCTGGAAGCATTGTGATTAAAGCCATCAGAACAACCTCCAGAACTTCAATGTTAGGAGGTAACCCACTGTATGGAATACATGCATTGAACTCCCTTATTCTCCTCCACAACTTTGCTCTTGACCCAGGAACTGAGCCCCCTTCAGCTACAGCATCTTTGGCAGCAGCAGCTAAATGTTTTAAATGCAGAGTTGCACTTTCAATATCAGCAACAGGATGCTGTTGAGCAAGGGGGAGATGATGGATCTGTAGATCGACTCTTCCACATGGAGGATCTATACGGTGACCAGGCATGGTCAACCTTGGCAAGACAGGAACAGGCCACTGGCTCTGCATAAAGGAAAATGAATAGATAAGCCAACTTTCATCCACAATTAGGTCTAACATTAAAGAGTAAGGAATTGAAGTATACAGTTAATTTTCTTGTCTCTGTTATAATATTAGATATTCAGGTGATTTTAAAAAACAGACCAATCTACCTACTTCTGTTTGCAGGACATCTCGAACTGCTGCAAGCAAGCTATCACGGGATGTACTTGAATATACCTGAAATTCAAATCATAAAGCATTACGAGAGGGATTTTTCTCCAGATCTAACTTAAGCAAGAAATTCTTACATGAATAGGGCACCCATCATTAAATTCGATTGCAAACATTTGTGGCTCTTCAGCGAATCGAACGAGAGAACTTACAACGGATAGTGGTCGAACAATAACTGCCTGTTAACAATTTCAGTAAGTACAAGGGGAGCATCTTTTAAATAAAGAAAATAAGTAGTCATGAAGGTAAATATACTCCATGTCCTTCTTGTATATGGTTGATTAAATGAGCATTATTATAAATTGTTTGGTTGTTTATAATAAAAACTTATGTAGATAGGTTGAGAGAGAGAGAGAGAGAGATGGGGTGATTTTCTTATTTCACCTTAGCCAGACAACGGGAGGTCCAGATTCCAGGATGGAGTAACAAGACATGAGACTCATGTATGTTTTGAGAAGGGTGCTACGGAAAAATCAATTTCCATTCAAATTTATATGTAGATCTCCATTTAGAAAATATATATCTCATACTAATACTAAAACTAAAAAAGTGAATAGATGAATTATTTGGACCATAGAATCCGGATTGTAACACTTGAATTTACTCGCAATTACTAATAACTTGCTTTAACTTAAAAGTTAAAACAAGAAGGAAAAAAATAAAGGATGATGACTAACAACAAAGGGCTTCACCTTGTATGCAAATTAAAGTGACTAACTTAAGAATTCAAGCATACCTCATAGTTATCAGGACGTCTTTCCACAAGAGAAATCTTCGTAAGAATAAGTTGGCGAGGTACAGAATCACCTAGCTCTCCTAGTCCTCCCTTAGGTCCAATTCCCAAACTTAAGCCTGTGACATTGGCGGTACCATGAGCAGCAGAGCGCAGCCTCATCACAGACCATCCTCCATATGGGGTTTCGTCAGCCCCCACTGCCTCCTTGGCTGCAAATTACAATGAACTATTGAAGAAATTAACCAATGAATGTTACTGTTATTATAAAACTAAAAGGATTGCCTTTTGCCGCTTAGTATTGGTGATAATGGACATATCATTTCTACATTTTAGAAATGGTTTGGTTAGACACTGTCACATCATTTCAATATCAATCATCGCCCTAAAGGGAGTTTTCAGATACTACAAATTTCAAAAGCCAAAAGAATAGGTAGAATGCAAGTTACTCTTTGGCAAGATTTGCCTCGAATTGGGAATTTGCAGTAAATAAAAATTTTCTAATGGTCATGATTAAAAAAAACAAGCAATGCAAAAGTATTGATGAGGTTTATGCACATATGAGAAATTCTACAGAAAATCAGATGAAAATCCTTCTGCTCTAGGCTACTTTCTAAGAAAATGCAATAAACATTTGTGACAAACCTGAAACGAAATTACAATGAAACGAAAAGGAAGATAAAGCCTGGAAGTACTGGATTAAAGAGAGCGCAAAGAGAATATAGCATAGCTTGGAAGGCCTCAATTTTATATGGACTTATCTTATTTGCTGCTAAAAATATAAAATCTTCAATAACAATCACAACTAACTAAAAGAAATAGCAAAAGAAGTGACTTAACATTATGGTTGAAATGCGATATCACTCAATTTAAGAATGTCAGTTTATGCAACCTCACCCAATTAGACCATCCAAGCATAGTTTTCAACAACTCGCCTTAAATCAACATGCAAAAGATCAGCCAATTCTCAAAATGGCACTGCTCATATTTAAAAGGGGGTCATTTGAGTTCTTGTAAGACCCCGAAACTGTAAAATAGGATAAACATCAGGTGTTCATGAAACTAAGTAGTTTTGTTGTTGGAAGATTTTTCTAACAGGATATAACCATCTCATGTGATGGTGTTTTCCAAAGATCAATGATGAAGACTGAAAATAACAGCTTTGAGGCAAAAAGGCTTCTAAAACTTAATTTGGCCCATTAAAGATTGCCAATATAGCATTTATAGAAGATGCATGGCATCTTAAAGTTTGGCACTTTCTTATTGGAGAATAACGAGACTGCAATAATATCAAGAATGGAGCTTTCAAGCTGATCCAAGACGAAGTGGAGCACAAAACCACTAATATATAGATTGCATAGTAGATTTAATAACATATATGTCAAAAGGGTATAAATAGCAACATTAAAAACAAAATTGAACATATAGAGAAGTTGAAGCATGTACCATGAACCTACCCCTTTTCTGTATAAAATCTGCACTAGTCATTGACTGAGAGCTGTCAACAGACAACGACACCCCAACAGTAGATCTTGCAGTTTTGGTCTGCATAACAATGATTTCTCATGATCAACAAGTGAGAAAAGAGCACCAAACTAAAAGGTTCATAAAGAGGGAAAGAGAAGTCGCAATCATACCACATGTGAAATGATTGTGTTGTTAGAGGTTCCAGGTGCTGCTGTAAAAGCTTTGGATTTTCTTCCATATAGAGGACAAAGAATAAAACCCCCAGTTTCTATGCCGCTTTTTGTATAATTGCCAGCCAAAAGTATGATAGCAGGGGAATTCATATCTCTAAAATCCAAACACCACCGTATATCTCCAGATTGTACTTCTACAAGTTCAACGCCGACAGATGTAACTTTTAGTTTCTGCAGCACAACAGTAATATTAAAAGAGTCTTCAATGCTCTTTAAGGATACAAAATGTGAAGCTGGAGTACAAAGATTTTAGCAACCAGGAAGAACTTACAAGTTTGTATAGATAAAGGTATCCGCCCAATCCTAATTAACATCTGTGTTTGGTGCCGTCTAATAAGTGTGCACTCCAGGGACCAACTAGAAGTTTTGTGTTGTTAGATTACACACAATCCAGCAATTTATATTATTTATCTTACTTATGTGTATAGATTACATGTGCTGTAGATGTAATGTGAACGATACAGCAATAATAAAGCCTTTCATCTCAAATTCCCAATTGGCTCTATTAATGGACATATACCTACTAATTTGATATCTTCCAGATCTTTCTTAAATGCATCTAATTCTTGGCACTCCATCAACAACTATCTATTGCTCATCTTAATTCACGCGCTCATCGGCCTCTGTTGCACATTCCAAAAATCATTCGATCACTTCACCCTCACCTTATACTTGGTTGAAGCAACACATAAACATAAACGAGACCTTCATTCTAAATACTTGGAAATACATGGGGTGTGCTCAGGGGTGGACCCACGTACAACTCAGCAGAGGCTCATATGCCTCCAATGAGATTTTACAGAAAAAGAAATTCCTATTTCGTTGTATTGATGTAGTGCTATATTATAATATATATTGGGTTAATAAACATGACTCAGGGATATGTTTGCCCTTGTGGTTCTTGTACATGCTCTTGCCTAACAAGAGGCCGTGGGTTCAATTCTCACCATCAACATAATTATTTGTCAGTTTTAATTATATTTAATATAAATCCTATTGTCTTTTGTAAAATACTTTTGGTTTCAATGAGAAATAAGAAGGCATTAGAATTTTTTAAACAAAATCCTAATGGAACCTTGTTGCATGTAGTCCCGCCAGACCAAAATTTCTAGATCCGCCGCTGGATGTGCTACATGAATCTCCATTCAATTATATTAAGAATATATCCAAATTTATATTTGCAGATACCATGTTTTTCTATATTGTGTCAGTTGAAACTTATTTAGGTCTATTTTTAGCCCATGTTGTCCCATTGAAAAATATTAGATTATACCTTGTCTTTCTATATTGTGGCAATCGAAGCTTGTTTAAGCCTACTTTTAGCCCATGGGACCCATTGACAAATATTATATTATTCCTCCTAACTTGTACACTTATCTGTCTGCCGAATAAGTCTACAACATATCAAAGTGATTCTCTATTATCTTTTCTACAACTGATGCTACCTCTTAATTTCCTACAATTTATAACTTACCCATATTTATCACAACATTAGCCACACATCCAATTACATTTTCATTACAAATAAGCTATCTTTTTCTACATGTTTCTTATCTCCCACCGTTTTAACTAGATAAAATAACTGATGATGTAGCACTTGGACCCCTTCAATTTCATGACTATCCAATGCCGGATAAAATTACCTAGATGTACAGCCATCTTACCAAAATTTTCTTACATTTTCATGATGCGATACTGGAGATGCAAAAATTTATCCGATTATCAGGTTAGTTAAATAAATTAAAATTAAGTTAAATAAAGATAACCATAACAAATTTGATAATAAAAGGTATGTGCAATAAGGTCATATAAAAAACTTGCAATATTTCCCTTCCATCTTTATTAGTTTGGCATCATATTGTAAACAGATTTATCATTTGTGCTTAAACATTACATGTCATATTGACACCATGTGATATCCTAGATGCCTAACAATCAAAAAGACTTGTCACCTGGCATAAGGCAAGCAGCTTAGCAATAAATGATAGTACCTAATCACGACTATGTGCGGTGTATTTCCGATCGTTAGTTACTTTCTGCACACTTCTAACTTTTGAGGCTTTCAATAATTAAACATATGCTCAAAAGCTTAACTTAGCATTTTTCCATTATCCTTTGATGCTTACAAATTGATGCAAAGTTAGAGATACCCAAAACTACATAGGAACTAACATTAATGGAAAATTTTGGAGTGATATATTGATATTCAGTTTTTGTTATATAACTTGTATTTAACCATGTTGTCGTTAAAGCTATGATTTTCTATCTCTGCCAAGATATATCATGCGAAGTGAAAGGATAATTTATGTGGGAGTGTCATGGGTATGTCGTCCTTACAAGGTTCGGGTCATAAATTTTTCAAGTGATTAAGAGATCCATATCTCCATTTGATACTCGAGTCTATCAAAATCAAAAGAAAATATGAATAAATTGAGCTCAAGACAACAATTGACAAACATTAAGGATCATTAAGCAAATCTCCAAATTCTAAGAACATGTCAAGTGAAGAAAACATATATGATATGAAAAAGCTTCAATCGCATAGCATGGCAATAATAACAGCTACAGAAGGTTTTATACGGAAAATTTTAGCAATAGTTCCCAATTCCAATTGTTGCTTCTACCCAAACATGTGTGACATGTCAATTGACAATCACTGGTTCTCTATCAAGTTCACTTTTTCATTGGCAAATACTTCAAAATTCAGAGTTTTCCTACAGAATTAATTTGCTGGTTTCCATCAAAAAGGAAAATTGAACTCAACACAGGTTACCAATTCAACAAGCCAAATTAAATAAAACTCGCAAGAAAATGATCTTACATAAGGGATCCATTCTGAAGTCCTCCGTCTCAAATGAAGAACCGAAAACTCGGTGACCGGCCCCAACCGTCCCCACCTAACCCAATGCAACTCTGTCAGGATACTCGCCCGAAACCTCGACGAAAACTTAATCCCCTTAAACTTCCCTTTCCCATCAGCCCTAACGCTCACCGTAAACTCCGGCGAACTCTCATCCCCTCCTTTCCCAATCACCGGAGCCGCCACTTCGAAATCGCTACTCACATCGTACGAGTTCGTGACCCCCAGGGTCACTGGATCCAAAGTGATGATCGCCGACTGCGAGACGCACAAGATCCTCCTGTACCGGCCCCGCCACGAGTGCTTGGTCACCAAGTAACGCGATAGGTACTCGGGCTCTTCCACGAAGGCGGCGGATGCGGGGGAGGAGGAGGAGGCGGCGGAGGGTGGGGCGGCGGTGGAGGGATGGGATGGTTCCGGCGGGGAGGCGACGTAGCGGGAGACGAAGTCCATGGGAGGGAGCTGGGCTAGGTAGTGGGTGCGGCGAGCATTAGGGTTTCGAGTGAGGAGGGAGATAATGAGATTGAAGCCCGAGTTCGCCTCGAACGGGCCGTGGCGAGATTGATTCGCCCCCAGCGCTTCCGAAATAAAGAGATCGGTGGGTTTCCAGGGCTCTTTTTTTCCTTTTAGGGTTTGATGATGATCGATTTCGAGTTTTATTTTTGAGAAGATTTCGCCGGTGTTGATTTTTTAAAAAAAAATCTTTTTTTTTTTTGTTAATGTGGGGTTTTGTTCGGTTTGGGTATATATATTGGCGATGAATTTGATAGCCATTGGTTTGAGAGATGGACGGCTGTGATTTGTGAGGAAAGGTGATTTGTTGCTTTGGAATCGGAAGGGAACAGGCTGTTGATATTTGATAGATACAGGTTATGTTTGAATAAAGTTTGCCGAATTTATTTATATTAAACCGTCATTTGAATTTGGACCTTTACTTTTTCTTCTTTTTCTCTTTTTTGGGTTAATTGTCAAAAAGCCCCCAATCCATTTCAAACTTATGTAAAAACCCATGGGCCCAATCAAAACCCCTTTATATTAGTTTTTTTTTCCGCCAAGGGCGAGGGCAAAAGGCCCGAATTTTTATAGGCTTAAATCCAACAAACTCTCATGTGGTTTTAGCCCGTAGCAACAAATTACCATATGGTTTTTATTTTGCAGAACCTATCTAACGGTGTCCCGTTAGCATTGACGATCCACATCATCGTCACGTCAGTATTAGCTGCCACGTCACGAAAAAAATCAATTATTCCCAAAATACCCTCGTCTTCATCCTTAACCCTACCTCTTACAGCCACCTCGCCGTTCGTCGCTGCCTTGCTGTCCCCATCCATCCCCGACCTCCTTCCCAGCCCCCCAACACCTCCCTCGCCCTTTCCCATCCTCCTTTCGCCTCCCCAATCAGTTTCCCCTTCACCGCAACCTCCTCCGTCCCCTCCTTCATCATCATCATCATCATCATCCCCTCCACCACCCTCCTCATCCCACCTTCCCCTCCTCCCGCCGCCCTCATGTGTTCCTCATCCATCCGGACCTCCACCGCCGCTCATCTTCATCATCGTTGTCGTCGTCGTGGTCGCCGCCCTTCCGCCAATCGCCATCACCCCCCTTTCACTGACCTCCCCTCGAGCTCCCCCTTCACCACCCCCTTCCTCGATCCCCAAAATCACCACCACCTACATAATCATTGCTGGGGACAAAATTTACATCCCGGCAGACCAAGTCAAATCAAAGTCAACCCAAGCCAAACGGGTCCAAGCCCAGACCAAGTTGGCTCATGCCCAAGTCAAGCCCGAACATGAAGCAGCTGGCCTCCCCCATACCAAGAAGAAAATTATGTAAGTTTGATGTAATTTTCATGCATGAATGTAAAATAAATGGCCAAAAGGCCAAATTTTTGTAAAGCCCGTAGCTCATGTGCAAAAAAAAATAAGCACATGAGATATGGGATGGGCAAAATGCCATTTTGTAAAGCCCAAGGGGCCATGTATAAATTTGTAAGCCTGTATAAAGCAACATGATGATAAAATGAGAAAATAATTCATTCCTCTCAAAATATAGGGTTTCTGTGCCTCTTTCTCATTCCTCAAGATCCAGTCAATAAAGAGGAGGAAGAAGAAGACCCATCTCTAAAATCTCCACTTTGGGAAGATCCAAGATTCAAGAGAAGATCTAGAGCTCAAGGGAGAAGAAAGGGTCTCATTTCATCATCTCCGAAAATCTCCACAATATATATATATATAACAATATATATATATATATATATATATAATAAATCTTTCGTCTTAGAAGTTCAACTCTAAAAGTCAATTGGGAGTACAATTCCCAGTAAGGGCTAAGCCCCTTTTTCCCGCTGGCGTTCAGCGCCCGCGGGCAAAGCACGTGAGGCGCTGGCGCTCAGCGCCCGTGTGCCAAGCACGTAAGGCGTTGGCGCCCACGTGTCCTTTGAACGCTATTTTCCCTTTTTTATATATACACACTCCACGACGCTTTCCCCCGTCAGAAAAAATTTCTAACGAGGCGCTGTCCCGCATCCCTGCAAGAGGGCTGCTAGCCCCCCAACCCGCTATACGGGTAGCGGTGTTGGGGTCGAAAATTGCACCCCGGTTGACCAAGTCAAAGTCAAGGTCAACCCCGAGCCAGGTAGGCCCAAGCCCAGGTCAAGCGGGCCCATACCCAAGTCGAGCCCGCGGCCAGCCTTCCCATGCCAACATAAAAATCATGTAACAAATAATTTTGATGTAATTTTTTGTGCATGGATATAAGCAAAATGGGCATAAAGCCAAATTTTTGTAAAAGCTCATGGCTTATGTGCAAAAGAAAAGAGCACATGAGGCATGGGATGAGCAAAATGCCATTTTGTAAAGCCCAATGTGCTATATGTAAATGTGTAAGCCTATATAAGGCAACATGATGATAAACAAAGAAGACGATTTTTTCATTCTCCCCAAAAAACTAGGGTATTTGTGCCCCATTCTCCTTCCTCAAGGTTCTAAACCTTCTTCCCCTTTTTAATTAAATAAAGAGTTTTACTCTTCTTTTTCCAAAACTAAATAGTTTTTCACCACAAAACCCACAAAGGGGAGCTCGGATCTTATATTAGATCTCAAAAAGGGAGTGTTTCCCCCAATCAGAGCAAAACTCTGTATTGAATTTCAAAATTCAAAAATTGAAGCAACGCTTCAGATTCTGCGCGCTGCGCGCCACGTGTCAAAAGCAGACACGCCAGCACCAGGAGCGCTGCACCCTAGGCAGCGTGCTCCCAATCAGAGCAAAGCTCTGTTTTAAAATTCAAAATTTAAATTGAAGCAACGCTTCAGATCCAGCGCTCTGCGCTGTGCGCCACGTGTCAAATACGGGTGCGCTAGCGCAGTTGCGCTGCGTGCCGCGTGTCGAATATGGATGCGCTAGCGCAGTTGCGCTGCGCTCTACGCTGCGCGCCGCGTGTCGAGCGTAGGTGTGCCAGCACAAGGCGCGCCAGCGCTGGAATTAAAAATTCCCCACCGTCAGATCAAAAGATCTACTAATAATAAATTATTAATTGATCAGAACTAAAATTCTGTTATGAAAAGATTTTTCAATCTTATTAAAACAAGAAGATTATCTTCTGTAAAACAGAAGCCTTAGGATCAAAGATCTAACGGTGGGAAATATTCCCAAATCAATCAGAAAAAAATCTTTTAAAACTGATTTAACAAATCAATTGGCCCTATATAAAGGCCCCTAGACTTCAAGTCTCAATAAACAAAAAAGAGAGAGAGAAAACCCTCTGCAAAAGAAGAGAAAGCTCTTAGAAAAAAGAATATTTTTCTTCATCTTCAAGGTAAAAAGAAAAAAAAGAACCATGTTTTTGAATAACAGAGATGAATCCATCTCGTAAAAAGAAGAAACATCTTCTAAAAAGATCTTAAATCTATAAAAAGACTAAGGTCTTTAATTTAAAAGAAAAGACCAGAAGATCTAATCATAAAAAAATTAATAAACAAAAGAAGTATTTTACTTCATTTATAGATCTTTGATCTATAAAGGCAGAGCCTTTTATAAAAACAAGAACTTTTGTTCTTGGATCTTGAGGAAGAAGCCTCCTTTGAAGAACATAAATTTGTTTTTTGATCTTAAAATTGATCAGATGCGCCATGTGCTATTAAAAAGTACCTTGCACTCATGAATTGCGCCCTTGGGCTCATTGGACCGGCGCTCAGCGCCAAAACCTGCCACGTGTCAACCAGAGACACAATCTGCGCTTTGCGCTTCTGAAACAGCGCACTGCGCTCATGAATCGGTGCTCAGCGCCAGAACGTGCGTCGCGTGTCACTCACTGTCGCGCCAACAGACTAGCGCAAAGCGCTCATAAATTAAAAGTGCAATGCGCTAATGAACTAGCGCTTAGCGCTAAGCGCGACACGTGTCCTCTTCGTGTGCACTACCTGACAGAAGCGCAATGCACCTGGCGCGCCACGTGGCGCACTGTCAGAACAAGCTTTGTTTCTGATGAATGCTATGCATTCAATACAAGACAAAAATGTCAGAACCCAATGCCTAGCATTATTGAAAAGGCTGAGCCCAAATAAAGGCTTAATAGCCAGAGCAGCTAAAAATGTTAAATATTTTTAATTGGACTTAGCCCAATTCTGGCTATAAGTCCTCAACTTATATTGAACTGAGCACATCTGCTCATAAATACTCAACAAATCTTAGTCTCAAACTGGGCTACAGGTCTTTCAAACAATTCACCCTGATTCGAGGGTACATCTCGTTACTCCTCTGGTATCTGTCGTTGTAATCCTTCAACGTCGTCAGAGAAGTGACGGGTCCCGACAACCACACATTACTACGGACTGTGGGGTCCTAAAACTCATGGACTATGATGTCCTTAACCTCGACCGTGATGTCTTTAAACTAACATCAGACTGTGAGTGTTGGATATACTGCCCTCAGAGTCAATTATTGGATCACAGGCACGTGATTGCAATGATTGAGGAGGACCTATGCCGGTAGGACAGTCTTACTCGAGATGATAGTATGCTATCTGGTTTATCTTCATCATCGTGTACTGCTTTAGGTGACCCTACAAGTCGCTATTACACGTTGATAGAGCCCCTAGGATTCTTGCTTGACTACCAGCAGTATGAGGGCGATCATATAAGTGAGAGCTGGAGTCTATAAGCACATCCTTAAAAGGTCCCTAGTCGTGGGAGTTTCGAGACAGGGCATCGATTCTCCAGAGTAGACTAGTGTATACAGTCGAGACCCCGACGAGGGGCGGTGGCCGGTCTCACAAGCCACTGGTGTTAGTTGGTTCATCTAAGATGTATACAGGTGCTCATTGGGTTATGAGTACACCGGACAGGACTCGCCGGGAACCTGCTAGTTGGGATTATACCAGACGTCAGATAGCAGTTCCCAGGTGACATGTGTACAGGTTAGTTCATCGACCTGAGATCGTCATTTGTCTCGTGTGAGTTCCCACTGTGCTTTGATTACTACCCTACCACGGCTCAAAGGAGTCGTGCAAACAGGTTTTAGTTGGGTACAGTCCCGAGCCACATGGAGGCAGTGAGCGGATCTGCAGGGGTT
Organism: Agapanthus africanus; assembly: GCA_030015575.1. Classification (NCBI taxonomy): domain Eukaryota; kingdom Viridiplantae; phylum Streptophyta; class Magnoliopsida; order Asparagales; family Amaryllidaceae; genus Agapanthus; species Agapanthus africanus. The sequence goes on along the minus strand of JASDDO010000024.1, from coordinate 902,346,775 downwards.
CGTCTCTCCCGGTATTAGGGGTGAGGTCGCGCTGTGTCTAGGAGAGCCGGAATATGAAAAGTCCTTAGCCAAGACAGGAGATTTGCTGGTAGGTATTCCAGTAGTATCTCAGGGTGTTCTGGGCTACACTCCAACACGACTTGTACCGCTATTGGGGGTCTGACTGTTACCAACCCCCTAGGCCCGCCATGCGATGCTCATAGACGAACGGACCGGACTGTACGGATATTGTCACTGACAGGTTCAGTAGGGTGTCAGGATGAGTTCACTCGTCGACGTCCCTTTTAGTCAGTACCTGGTAGCCCGTTACGTATTAGCTGATACCTCTGACGTGCTAGTGGTTAAATCCACATAGTATTGACGAGTCTTTAGAGTCCACCACACTCAGTTACTCAGGTTTCGGGCGAAACGCTGTAGAGGCCGTATGGAGATATGGCAGGGTTCGATCAGATACGTGCGGTATTGCACGGATCATGATCGGACGGTTTTTAACTAGCCGGCTTTGGCTTAAGCCGGATCCTAGTATTAGATAGTGTAGTTTTGTCTCTTTGCATTTGTGTTCAGTGGGAATACAAATGCGGGCATGTATTTGCAGTAGCGGGGTTTTCCTGTAATTTATTACGGGATCAGTTTTCTGAAGTTGCCAGTTTACATTCCGTTCCGGCCGGTTTTCTTTTATTCCTTCACGGCCGGACTTTCCGTTGGAGGGGGTTATTTGCAGTTTGCAAATAACTTATTTGTGGAGGGCTTTCATGCATATGTGAGGCATCATGAGTGTTCTTTCATGATGAGATTCCTTTTTAATCAACTCACTTGTTTTCATTATGATGGGTTTTGATTTGAAATGGATGTGGCCATTTTCTTTTCTCATGTTGATATATTCTTTCTTGCATTATTCTTTTTGTCATTCCATTCATTTTTTTCCTCCACCATGAGAGGATCATGGGGCCGGCCATTCTTGAGAGGGAGAGAGGAATTCATTTTTGGTGTGGCAAAAATCCTTCATCACATTCTAGCTTACTACAAATTCCTCACCTCTCCAAATGTTTCATTTTCCACCTCCATCCATGGCAACATAAACCCCAAAAGAGACATGGCTACTACAATATTTTACAGCATTCCTTGGACGCGTCGGCTAGCCAACTTCGCGCCCGAGTTGCCTCGGTCAAGAGGTGGGAGCCCGTAAAAGATTCCGGCTATGTGGTGCCCTTTCCGACGAGGACGTGACGGACGGAGATTCCGCAGGAGATCGGAGTGGAGACGAAGACCGAAGGACACGGATCGCTTGGTATAACTTCTCTACTCTTTTCTTGTTTGCTAGTAGCTAGGTTAATGGCCTGATCCGGGTGAAAAGTGCGCGGTGGTGCCGATTTGCTAGTTTGCAAAGTTTTTGTTTCCGCGTTTCCGGCGTCGGATCGACGGCCGGGGCGCCGCCGCGGGCTTACAATGGTATCAGAGCCACGCCATTAACCATGCCTAGCTTGCTCTAGTATGTTTAGAACTCGATCGAACAAAAATCCCCAAAAACCGTATTTTCCAATGCATCGTGTTTCTGTCGAAATTTTTCCTGCTCCAAAATTTTTTCAGGTTGTTTCAGAATACTGTGCATGAAAATCTAAGAATTCTGTGAAAATTTGGTCGCGAGATCGCTCCATACCACCGCGGAACCGCGGCCAAACCCATGCTTGGGCCGTGGTTCCGCCGCGCTTTTATATGATCAGCATGCCAAATTTTTCCAGAGGGCTCTAGGCTTGGAATTATGGGTTTTGGGATATTATTTTTGGGCCCAGATTTTCTGTTAGTGCTACAGTACTGCTTGGGGCCCACTTGATAGAATTTGTTCGATCGGATATTTTAAACATGCCAGTTCACAGTATTTACATTATATCTGCGACCGTGAATGTCACTTGATCGGTAAATCCCGTCTAACTGCTATAGCCCGGTTAGACGGATTTGCGAACGCGACATTCACGTTGATGTTCTGTGTTTTGCTGTGTTGTTGCGGATCGGTCGTGGGGATAGCCTGGTTGCAATGTTAGTACAGTTGTGTTTTATATGTACATTTGATATTGCAGGGCGAGCGTCCGACATGTGGACTGCCGTCACTGCCTGTTTGTATTATTATTTTGGGGCACGACCAGGTTGCGGTCGATGTACCCGTTGTATGTATATTTTACTTTCTGTACTAGGATTACCCCGCGGAGGGGTGCACGGATAGCCGGGTTCTAGAGGGCAACAAGCCCGCATCTCATGGCGTTGAGACGGAGGGGGCTTCACTCTAGAATTGGCGGGCTATTCGCCGCACTCGTAGGGGGTATAGGATTGACCCAGGAGGGGTGCCCAAGTTGCCGAATTCCGTGAAGTGCTGGGTGGTCCATTCACGTTGCTGAAGGGGGCTGCCTCGCTTCAGGTTTTGGCGGGTAACTTGCCGCGCCCGTAGGGGTCTAGGATCTCATTGCACAGGCTATCCACACGACCAGGGGAACGCCGGGTTTCAGCGGCTCTGTGAAACCCGGGGATCCCAGATATCTGTATTGTTCTGTGATGCTGTACTTTTCTGTGATGTTGCATTTTATCACGCCTTGAGCGAAAATTATATTATATATATATACTAGTAGATGTTGTATATGTTTTGCATCCGCGCTAGTCCAGTCCCCGCTCTGTCGTTAGTTAGCTAACCTAACGGGTGATGACGGGACCCAGTGGCGAATGCGGATGGCATATACGTACATCAGTATATTTTCGTTCTTTGTGGTGTGATCAATTGATGGGACTGCGTTGATTCGGATCAATGCAAGATAAACAAACCTATTCTGATGTTGTTGGAACACTTTTTCAAAAAGCTGTTATTGCAAGGGCGTTCTCTTTTGTTTTGCATCGTGGTATTCAGTTGGAATATCCTGCTCCTCAGTCGACGAGGCAAGGGCCGAGATCCCTTCACCGGGAGTGACCCCTTGGACAGAAGTTTGCGTCAGGGCAATAACTTCACTATAGCCGATTGCTTTTGCTTTGCATTGTGGTATTCAGTTGGAATATCCTGCACCTCATTCTACGGGGAAAGAGCCGAGATCCCTTCACCGGGAGTGACCTCTTTAGCAAAGGTTTTCGTCACTATATTTTTATAAAGCTATCAGTTCCTTCAACGATATCAAGTTCATTACGTTAAAGGTTTTCGCCAGAAACCATTCGTAGCCCTCCGTCGTTTCAGACGGGTAGCACGTAGTATTCATGCTATGTTTGTTGGCCTTCGTCAAGGCATAGTGTATGGTAGCTGCTTGTTGCCTTTCTGCTGCATAGATAGATGCGTTGGTTTGGGACAGTCTTATAGCCTTGTTGGCCTTCATCAAGGGCTTGTACGGGTGGGTTCAAATCAACCTGGACAATGACGGGTAGAACTTGACATGTGACTTATGATTTGTTGGCCTTCGTCAAGGTCATAAGAGCATGGGGCAAAAATCCATATCGGGAGTTTCAAAAGAACTGAAACTTGCCAGATATGCGCATACCTTCTGGAGTGTGATAACGTGAGCGGATTCCGTCACTTTATCATGCGATGATAGTTGGATCCCGATTCCCACTGATGAGTTGGTTTACTCCTCGGGTGATCCCGGCTAATTCTTCTTTCAGGTTTGGGGAAGAATTTGACGTTACAGTGGGAGGTTTCCAGATTAGATAAAGTGATAACCATTCTGATCTAGGTTAGAGTGCATGCCGAGTGTTTATTTTCTCTCTCTCTTTGGCAGCGACCATTGACCCGACCCTAGACTATGACTCAGTGACCAAGTTGACCGAACCTTCTTAACACTGGCTTTTGGATTGTCAGAGTTGCAGACCTCATTGCCACTCCTACTTTTACCCTTTTCTTCAGGACACTCCGTATTACTACGATCGTCCACTTCCATTGGACAAAACCATCGTATAGTTATATACGAACTCGAAGGAATTCGAGGATGGTTCCCGGTTCTGGAGAAAACGAATAGGACTATTCAGTTGTCTTTTCCTTTTACCTTCTCTCAGGTTGCGAGTACTCCTTGGTTTAGGAGTAGTACACCTATTACGCAAATTGGATAGTCTTCTTCCAAACCTTAGGCTGGTGCCGAACGGTAGGGAATGAAGAAAGCCAATTAGCCTAAACGGTGTACAGAAGGTATTAAGTTAAGACAAAGCAAGGGATTAGTAAGAGGGCAAAGTAAACTGCGACTGCTATTCACAACCAAACAAAGTATTTCTTCGCCAATCCTAAATCATCTTTGTATTTCTCCAGGACACTCCATATCACTACGAAGATCCCAAGTTTATTGGATAATCCATCGTATGGTCATATACGAACTCGAAAGGAACTTGTTCCAGTTCGGGGATGGATCCTGGTTCAGGAGAAATAGGAATTAAGTTCATTCGGTTGTCTTTTATCCTCACCTTCTCTCGCATTGCGAGTGCTCCTAGGATTAGAACAGTACACCCATTATGCTTATTGGATAGTCTTCTTCCAAACCATAGGCTGGTGCCGAACGGTAGGGAAGGAAGAAAACCATTTGGCCTAAACGGGTGTACAGAAGGTAATGACTAAAGACAAATAAAGGGATTTGGACAGATGGCAAAGAGATATACGGTTACAGTTGTGAATCTGGAAGAGGCATTACTAGGAATACCAGGATACCCCATCGAAACATTTCAATGTTTATGTTTCACTGTGTACTGTTAAAAGAAAACTGATTTTCCAATTAGACACTTACTCCAGGGTATGTATTTACCAGGTTTGATTCTCACATCTGTATGGTTTTACAGATGATGAGTGGGAGTAAGTTATTGGGAATTAGGTGATCATCCTCATTATATCAGGATTCGTTGTAATTGGTGATATTTGAGGAAGTCACCTGGGTTGTTTGCCGGTCGGCAAATATATGGTTTTGAATATCCGTTGTTATGCACCAATTCCAAATTGATGTATCTGTACGTCTATTTTTATAGAGTGAGATATTTCTTTTTGAAATTATGTCTATGACATTTACCTATATCAGTGATGGTTAGGTAAGGAGTATTGAACAGCGGTGTAATTCTTCTTAACCATAAGTACAGTTTTCAACCTACGACACACAGTGAATGAGTTGTTAGACTCAGCGGACTTATACAGAGTATTGTATGTTGTCCAGTGTCCATTAGGACAGAGGGGTTGGTCCCCATACTATATTCTGTTTACTTTTAACTTCTCTAGTTCTTAGACATGTGTTTCGTGGAAACACAGGGTCTAAGTTTTGAGGAGTTATAGGTATATGAATAAAGTAGAGAACCAGGTATTGCAAGTATCGGGATTCTTCAAGGTGATCGAAGATGTAGATACTTGTATAAGGTATTCAGTTGATAGTAATGGTTGAGAGAACTTGCTTCTTTTTCAGGTTACTCATAATTGGAAGCGTTCCTAAGTTGAGTAACGCTGATCGGCCTCCTTCCATTTAGTTGACATGTACTGGAAACAGCTGCATGATTTGAATCTGGTTCAATTAAATCAGTGCCTCTGTTTCTGTATTGGATATAGAACAGTTTATATCTTGACATTGTTAAGATACGGGGAGTTGTCCGGCTTATGCTTAAAACCAGACTCCGGATAACTCAAGGCACGTTTCAGTAATGGCTGTTTGTGGGTTGACCCGGGCTATGACGAGGGTTGACTTTCTACCATCTGAAAGATCAATAGTGATATTGTTCTTAACTCGCCACAGTTTTAATAAAAATGGATTTTTTCAGAAAACAGTAGTGGGAGTATGGTAGAACTGGAAGTGATTCCAGAACCGCAAACGATTACTGAAGATTTGATAAGAACCTAAAGATTCAATCTGATTTGACATTCCATTGGCCACTCCGCAGATAAAGTGGGTAACCTCAGGCACTCGAGAGATACTCCGGCAGCCTCAAGGACGGTGACAGAAAAGTTCTTGTTTACCCAGACTTGCTACTGCTGTTGTTCCAGACTATGAGACCCGGCAGGAGGATGAGTATAGCGTCGTTCTAAACTAGCTTTAGAAGTGTACGTCTATATGACTCTGCCAGAGAGTTGTCATAGTCAGTGGGAGCAGCGGAAGTATTGGTGGATATCAGGCTTATGTCTATTTATAGACTAAAGCAGATATAGCGGAGATAGATCATCTATTTCTGATGTGACAGTCATAGGTTTGACTTCATCAGAATAGGGGATGGATCTGTTAAGAAGGTAGTAGGGTGTGATGTCCTGGTATTTGATGACATACACCGAGTAGGAAGTGATATTCCTATACTACGATCGGTTATACTTTGGTTGTCACACAGTAGTTTCTCTACATAGGACTTGGATATTATATCAGACATTCTGGTTACTAGATCTATGGTTTTAGATCTAGATTTGGGTGGTTTCCCAATCTGGGTACTTTGACCGCATTCTAAGAGTATTTAGAATGGACGACTCCTGGCACGGTAGTGTACCTGCAGGTGATGGAGTCACCCTCTCTAAAGGTGTCTTACAGACTAAAGGGGAGAGGGATACGCATGATTGACAGATCACTTGCTTAGGCAATTGAGTCAATCATGAGATGTCAAGTACCACACCAGATGTTGTTCTTGCAGTAGGTGCAATAAGTTGATATTGATCCAATCCTGGAGAAACAATCGGAAGCAGTTTTAGAACATAAGTTGATGTTCTAGGGATATGATAACAGTATTCTCCTTCGGGAGACAGTTATCATTCCAGGCTTCCAAGGTGACCTGGATGGCAGAGTGGCTGTCAGAGTTATAGTTTTCCTTCTGACGAGGGGCAGTATTTTGGACAGATGGTCCAGATGGATACTGAGGGAAGGCATGGCGCAGGATACTGATTAAGTTCAGTTGACGATACAGTCTAAGAAGTTTGGATTTGGAGTTCATTTATGAGCTAGGTCCCATCAGATATCCAGACACATTCTAAGACAGGTATTGCTCATTTCGGGAGATGGCTTTCTCCGCGAACTTGAGATATAGAGAGACATAGAAAGGAACACCAGAGCGGATCCACTCACTGAGGCTATTCCTCGAACGCAATAGTTTCGCAAACGAGCTTTGTGAGACTGACTAGTAGAGGAGTTGGGTGTTCGGTATCACACGGGCTGTGAGTATGCGACATCGCAATAATTAGCCTTGAGTGCAAGTGGGAGATTGTTGGATATAGTGCCCTCAGAGTCAATTATTGGATCACAGGCACGTGATTGCAATGATTGAGGAGGACCTATGCCGGTAGGACAGTCTTACTCGAGATGACATTATGCTATCTGGTTTATCTTTATCATCGTGTACTGCTTTAGGTGACCCTACGAGTCGCTATTACACGTTGATAGAGCCCCTAGGATTCTTGCTTGACTACCAGCAGTATGAGGGCGATCATATAAGTGAGAGCTGGAGTCTATAAGCACATCCTTAAAAGGTCCCTAGTCGTGGGAGTTTCGAGACAGGGCATCGATTCTCCAGAGTAGACTAGTGTATACAGTCGAGACCCCGACGAGGGGCGGTGGTCGGTCTCACAAGCCACTGGTGTCAGTTGGTTCACCTAAGATGTATACAGGTGCTCATTGGGTTATGAGTACACCGGACAGGACTCGCCGGGAACCTGCTAGTTGGGATTATACCAGACGTCAGATAGCAGTTCCCAGGTGACATGTGTACAGGTTAGTTCATCGACCTGAGATCGTCATTTGTCTCGTGTGAGTTCCCACTGTGCTTTGATTACTACCCTACCACGGCTCAAAGGAGTCGTGCAAACAGGTTTTAGTTGGGTACAGTCCCGAGCCACATGGAGGCAGTGAGCGGATCTGCAGGGGTTCGTCTCTCTCGGTATTGGAGGTGAGGTCGCGCTGTGTCTAGGAGAGCCGGAACATGAAAAGTCCTTGGCCAAGGCAGGAGATTTGCTGGTAGGTATTCCAGTAGTATCTCAGGGTGTTCTGGGCTACACTCCAACACGACTTGTACCGCTATTGGGGGTCTGACTTTTACCAACCCCCTAGGCCCGCCATGCGATGCTCATAGACGAACGGACCGGACTGTACGGATATTGTCACCGACAGGCTCAGTAGGGTGTCAGGATGAGTTCGCTCGTCGACGTCCCTTTTGGTCAGTACCTGGTAGCCCGTTACGTATTGGCTGATACCTCTGACGTGCTAGTGGTTAAATCCACAGCCATAGTATTGACGAGTCTTTAGAGTCCACCATACTCAGTTACTCAGGTTTCGGGCGAAACGCTGTAGAAGCCGTATGGAGATATGGCAGGGTTCGATCAGATACGTGCGGTATTGCACGGATCATGATCGGACGGTTTTTAACTAGCCGGCTTTGGCTTAAGCCGGATCCTAGTATTAGATAGTGTAGTTTTGTCTCTTTGCATTTGTGTTCAGTGGGAATACAAATGCGGGCATGTATTTGCAGTAGCGGGGTTTTCCTGTAATTTATTACGGGATCAGTTTTCTGAAGTTGCCAGTTTACATTCCGTTCCGGCCGGTTTTCTTTTATTCCTTCACGGCCGGACTTTCCGTTGGAGGGGGTTATTTGCAGTTTGCAAATAACTTATTTGTGGAGGGCTTTCATGCATATGTGAGGCATCATGAGTGTTCTTTCATGATGAGATTCCTTTTTAATCAACTCACTTGTTTTCATTATGATTGGTTTTGATTTGAAATGGATGTGGCCATTTTCTTTTCTCATGTTGATATATTCTTTCTTGCATTATTCTTTTTGTCATTCCATTCATTTTTTTTCCTCCACCATGAGAGGATCATGGGGCCGGCCATTCTTGAGAGGGAGAGAGGAATTCATTTTTGGTGTGGCAAAAATCCTTCATCACATTCTAGCTTACTACAAATTCCTCACCTCTCCAAATGTTTCATTTTCCACCTCCATTCATGGCAACATAAACCCCAAAACAGACATGGCTACTACACTATTTTACAGCATTCCTTGGACGCGTCGGCTAGCCAACTTCGCGCCCGAGTTGCCTCAGTCAAGAGGTGGGAGCCCGTAATAGATTCCGGCTATGTGGTGCCCTTTCCGACGAGGACGTGACGGACGGAGATTCCGCAGGAGATCGGAGTGGAGACGAAGACCGAAGGACACGGATCGCTTGGTATAACTTCTCTACTCTTTTCTTGTTTGCTAGTAGCTAGGTTAATGGCCCGATCCGGGTGAAAAGTGCGCGGTGGTGCCGGTTTGCTAGTTTGCAAAGTTTTTGTTTCCGCGTTTCCGGCGTCGGATCGACGGCCGGGGTGCCGCCGCGGGCTTACAGTGAGGTCCTTAAACTCACGAACTATGATGTCCTTAACCTCGACCGTGACGTCTTAAAACTAACATCGGACTGTGAGGTCCTTAAACTCACGGACTATGATGTCCTTAACCTCGACCGTGACGTCTTAAAACTAACATCGGACTGTGGAGTCCTTAAATCCACGGACTATGATGTCCTTAACCTCGACCGCGATGTCTTTAAACTAACAATGGACCGTAATGTCCTTAAACTAACAATCGACCGCAATGTCACTAAACTAAACAATAGAGCCCAATTGCTCTCTTGTTGGATCTAAATGGTCCCGTTAAGTTGATCTTAGTCTAAATTTAGACTAACGTATCCTTAACAAACGTTTAAGTTGATCTTAGTCTCAAATGAGGCTAACGTATCCTTAAATCCAACCCCCAAACCCAAATCTAAGAAAGATATCGATTTGGACTAGTCCACACCTTACGGGCGACGACATAACTTAGTCTCCGTATACAATCCACGGGCAACCACAAACAAAACAAACACCCACGACACGAAGTGACCATCTGGAGATGAAGAAAGTTGTTATCGCGATGCGGTAGCGTAATTAACTGCAGGGGCTTGCGCCTGCAGGGAAGAGCGTCCCTATAATCAAAAACCCCTCAGATGAGAGGGAATCTGACGAAGTCTGCTACATCGGCCGCATCTGTTTAAACCTTCGATATACGGTGCCATAAATCAACTTGGCATCTTCGGAGAGGTGGACGGACAGCACCAATTAGCATCTGCCCCGAATTTCAGGCGAGACGTACATCGCGTCTCCGCCGCGTCTTTCGGAGGGGAACAGATTCTGGCACGCCCGGTGGGACCTTTTCCTCTTTCCACTCCACACTTCGTGTGTCGTGTTCGCGAACGAATCGCGGTTTGCTAATGGTCACCCTTGGGTTCGAGATACTGAGATTTGGCGTTTTTCTTGGTGCAGAAAGCAAAGATCAATGGCGTTCACCTGCTCGAAGTGTTCCACATGCAACTGCAACCCACGTTCTGCCTCAACTGGGGGCATAGCTTACGGGCCCCAGACGGCTTCCCTGTTCACGATGCTGGTGGAACAGGTCACCCAAGCCACCACAGGATTGTTTTTCGGGACCATGCTCCCGCCAACGAGCTTCAGCGCTCCTATGCCAGCATCGGAAGCTCCCAAGAAGTCGGTCTTCGATCGGCTTGCTACTACTATGGCCCCTCTCAACGAGTCGTCCAGCTCCAACTCCTCGGTCTTCGCCAGACTGAGCCTGAACTCCGATGGGCCTGCCAAGAAGCCCATGACAACTGAAGTGGCCATCCAAAAGAAGATAGCCATCTCTGGTCCTGAAGTCTCAAGGCGGCTTCTCCTGCCAAAGAGTCGGTCTTTACAAGACTGACTATTCCGGCTCCCGTTCCTGCTCGAAGGTCTGTCTTTGACAGATTGGATACCGCTACTCAAAAGACGTCAGTCTTCAAGAGGCTGGCACCAGCGGCGCCTCATCTGGACAGGGGGCAAGACAAAGCCATCCCTATCGCCGAACCAACACCGTCCGGTCGACACGCTCGACGTCGCCACTGGCGCCGAGTAAGGAAGGCTAGGGGCAACTCCCCCTCTGAGCTAACTTCACCGGCTCCAACGGTGGAAATTAATGATGCTGTTCCAACCGGGAACAGCTTTGAGCTGCTGAACAAGGTGCGCATGAATTCGCCTACCGCCGTACTAAAAAGATCTTCGCCACCGGTGGAGACCGTCATAGAAATGAAGCCGGAACAGTCCCCTCAACGACTGTCTTCTAAAGTTTATAAAATCTGGCGACAAGTCCGAGAGTCAGTGGTTGATCAAGACTATCCCCGCCGGCAGAAGAAGCTGAAGGTCCAACAGGAAGAAAACCGTCCTGTTAAGCCACAAAAAACGACGGCTACTTGGGTGCCCACTGCAGCGGCCCCCTCAAGTTCGACCGCTCATAAGAGGAGAAGGCCGGAGAAAATCCCCGTGCCGTCGATAAATGTGAAAGGCACTGAGCCTAAACGCCCTAAGTCTGGGGGCATGGTGGTGCATACCGTCTATATGGCATCCGGAAAAGAGGATAGCCGTATCTCCACAGGTCATCGACCGCTTACGCGATCCGTGACAAAAGCCTAAGAGCAGCAGCAGAAGCTTCAGGAGATGATGACTGCGATGGCCGCGCTCACAGGTCCGAAAGCAAGCCCAGAGGCATCCTCGGAGCAACGCCATGAGCAGGAAACTAATGCCGAATTCCTTCAGAGAATGCTTGAAAAGAAGGACAAAGAGACCGCGGAACAAGCGGCCAATATAAAGCAAATAACCCTTCTATTCCAGGATATGGTGGGCATGATGATCCAGCCGGACCCCCCAACCGAAGATCCTCCAGTAATAATTGAAGATGATAGAGGAGAAATATCAAACCCTCTGCCGGCTTTGTCAACAACCAAGGAAGAGACAATCTCCAAAGCCGCCCTGGATGATTATATCGCTCAGCAGATACGAGTTCACCAGGCGAATGAAGCGGCTAGGCAAATTGTTAGAACTGGGCGACCGTATCCAGGCTGGTATGATCAGATAAAGTACCCGCCGGGCTACACGATCCTGAAATTCCATGTGTACAAGGGGACAGGCAATCCCCATCAACATGTCGCCCAGTTCAGGGCTCTTTGTGGCAACACCGGCGGCGATGATAAGCTCTTGCTTCGCCAATTCGTCGGCAGCTTATCGGAGACGGCATTCGAGTAGTACTCCGAACTTCCAAATGACTCCGTCAAAACTTTCACGGAAATGGAGTTGTTGTTCACCCAATGATTCGCAAGTGCTAGTGAACGCACCCCAATAACGGCATTGATCAATGCCAGGGTGAAGCCGGGCGAGACGTGGGTTCAGTACGCAATCCGATGGCGGAACCTGTGGTCGAAGTGCGAACAGCACATCGAAGAAGCACCAGCGGTGGGCATGTTCGTGGGCACCCTAGACCCTCATGCAACTATTTCACAGTTCATGATGTTCTTCAAACCGACCACGTTCCAGGCTTTAATCGACAAGTTGGCCCAGATGGACCAGATGGGTCATAAACCGTCTCCTCCGAAGCCGGAGCTACGGAACGAAAAAGGTAAGGGGAAGGCAACCTTCGTTGCAAATACCCAACAGCAGCCCAGTGCTCCAAGACTAACGGATCAATTGGAGGAGAGACGACGCTATTATAATGAGAAAATGAAGCGCCCTCATTCCCGCGGGATAAAATGAAGAGGCTGTTCGAACTAGCGATGCTCAACAGGCTTATCAATTTGCCGAATCCAAGGCGACCATCGCAACCCGGCGAAGTGAATAATCCCAATTATTGCCCTTACCACCAAACGGTGAGCCATCCAATCGAAGATTGCTTCGTCTTTAAGGGATGGATCGAGGATCAGTACCTACAAGGCAAGTTTGCGCTGTCTGAGAAGTGGAAAGTAAACCCACCACAACCGCACACTCCTAAAAAGACGGATACACCGGGGGTAACGTGCTCTTTTGTTGAAGAAGCTCCATGGGAAGTGGCCCTTTCGGCCAAAACCAAAAGGATGCTGAATGATCTCCAGGCATGCCCGGCAATCAGGTGGAAGAATCCGTTAGAACCCCAGAACATCGAAGGGATGCTGAAGCCATGCCCAGCTCCAAAGATTGGTGGTGATAGCCAAAGCTCGCAGACCCAGCCGTCGAAATCTCCGAAGAAGAAAAAGAAATCCAAGAAGCCCGTGAAGCCTGATGACAAGCACACGGACCTGCAGAAACAGATCGGCGCGCTGGAAGAGTACAACCAGAAGGTGCGGACTCCGATCACGCTCCAAGAATTCCTCGGCCACGTCCTTGAAGACGGAGATGATGGAGAAGACTCATCAGATGGATCTGAGGATTACGTAGCAAGTTGTCATGTGATCTCTCACTCATTGATAGACGATGAAGAGGCTCCTTGCACCAAGAGACTGGGGGCAGGTCCTGAGCCGGAACTTCTATGGCCGTCAGACGAAATGATCGACACCTTCCTGAGTGAAATTCATCTGAAAAGTAAAGCCGATCGGGAGCGTGAGATGGCCATATTTGAAAAGGCCAAGCGTCGGCGACTGGACAAAAGAGTCAAGCCACTTCCGCCGAATCAAGGGACATCTGTCGCGAATAAAAACAAATTCAAGACAAGGAAAAGGTTTGCTAAAGCCATATCGATAGGAATGAAGCTACCACCCTCCGAAAGAAACACTGTCGGTGAAGCAGAGATGCATCCTAGCTACTGCTCATATCATCGAAAGATTTCGCACCCCACCGAAGAATGCGACGCTTTTAAAAGATGGTGGCAGGGATGTGTTGCTCACCGGCAACATTTTAAGCGGATGAAACGCAAAACTCGTCGGGAGCGGAGAAATACGACCGAAGAGCGTGGAAGAACTACCGGCAACTGTCGCATGGTTAATGCTGGGGGATCGCAAGTTCTCACGTTCGGGAGCGACTTCGATGAAGAGATGACTCTTGGCCCTCTATTCAAGGAATCCACCTCGGGAAAGGAGGGAGAATCGAAGACCTGTGAAAACATCCAGCTGCGCAAACGTACGCTGCCCGAAAAGAATCTCGGACCCGCAAACAGAAAAGATAAGGGAAAAGAGAAGGTCTCTGAAGATATCGCCCTAGATGACCAAGTCATGAAAGAGTTGACCGCCAAGGACCCGCCAAGGAAAAGTAAGGTGGACTACAACATTCTGGCACGCTTGAGGAAGTTACCCTCGCAGCTCAGCATTCTCGACGCTCCTTTACTATCAAAAGAAGCAAGGGACTCATTGATCAAGGCGCTACAAGAGCCAGAGCAATTCCAAGCTTTTCTTGCCGAAGAAAAGATGAAAGACGAGCTGGAAGAAGTACACACAGTCGGTATTACCTTCGGCGATGAAGATCTCCTCCTCGGGACGTGCGAGCACAACCGTCCCCTATATGTCTCCGGATATTGTCACGATATCAAGATAGGCAAAATCCTGGTCGACAATGGGTCTTCCGTCAATCTCCTCAACGTGCGAGTGTTGAAGGAAATCTGCATGAGAGTCCAGCACCTCGCTCGTGATAAAATCACCATCTCCGGTTTTGACTCTCAGTCATCACGGACTCTCGGGTCTGTGATACTGATGTTACGGTTCGGACTACTCGTCACGGATATTAAATTTCACGTCATTGACGCCAAGACCTGCTATAATGCTTTGCTCGGCCGGCCTTGGTTACACGAGTACAACATCATCCCTTCTACACAACATCAATGTATGAAATACTTCAAGGATGGTCTCGAGTATACCGTAACAGGAGAGCTGAACCCATTCTCCGTGAACGAAGTCTGAAAATACGAAGATGCAAAATACTTCTTGCCAGATTTCGAGGACACGGAGAGATGTCATAAACCGGAGAACAAAACTATCCCTACCATTCCGGTCTTCGGGAGTGATACCGAGGAGGAAGAAGAGATTGTTTACTTAGGTCCGCCCCAGTATAACAAACCAGGACCGTCCGCTCCTATGTTGATCTTTGGCAGCGACTCGGAAGATGAGGTCCATGCTATATTCTCCGTTTGACCTTCAATACAAACATTCGCAGATGAAGAGCAAAGTTTGCAAGTTGCTATGGTTCCGTCCAAGCATTATAAAGAACTAGACGCGCTTGATACCTACGGTGTGGAAGAGCTGCAGACGTTCTATGTCCCTCCCAGGCGAGAAGGTGAAAAGGCAATTCTATTCTACCGATCAGGGGAAACTAAAGTGGAGAAAGAAATCTGGCACGGCGCGGATTCCACACTCGACAGGCTCCAGCCCATCCGTTTGCCCAGATATTACACAGACGGACTAAGGAGACTCTTGAGACGGGAAGGTGTACCCCTTAAACAAACTGCTCGACAAGCACGGTTCTATAACAGGATTTGGAACGTCCCTGGAACTCAGCGAAAGTTGCCCAACGGGAAAATGGAAATGATCGGGCTTGGATATGTTCAATCCAAGAAACGGGAGTTACTCCGCGACTGCTACGTCATACATGACTTGATGAAGAGGGAGATGCTTTTTGGGAAAATGCTAACCCTGAATCAGAAAGAGCTCCCGACGTAAAAATGCCCAGTCCGTCGTTTGAAGAACAAATGGACAAGCTTATAAGGGAAGCGAGTCAAAAGGTTCGAGACGACCACAATCGCGAAATGGCCATCAACGAGAAAGCCAGGACGCAACGCCTTCTTCAACATGCTGCGAAAGATGAAAATGCTCCTCCCTGTCAACCCGTTGTACAAAAGGCACAACGCAGAGGCAGAAACAAACCAAAGAACGGGAAAGGTGTTCGAGAGCGACAAAACGGGACCAAGAAGCCACGCGATCGGGAATCGGGCAATCCAGATTCGTCTCTTATAAAGAAGATAAGTCGAGCATACTCTTTTCCTTAGAACAAAACACGGAAGATACTTGATCTCGCCATAAGACATCAAATGATTACACTCCCGGAGTCCAAGCACCCCGAGCAAGCAGGCGAAGTCTCTCATCCAGACTATTGCTCCTATCATAGGGCAATAGGACATCCTATTGAAGACTGCTTCACCTTCAAGAACTGGGTCGAAGATCAATATCGACAAGGCAGATTCGCTCTATCCAGCAGCTGGAGGGTAACCCCGCCGCAGAAGTATGAACCCAAATCCATGAGGGTAGAACAAGATCAACATCGGTCTTGAAAGCGAGCTCGTACCTGCCACGTGATAACGCTATCAGAAGAAGATCCCGACGGTATGAATAATCTCCCCTGATGCTTCGAAAACAATGATGACGAGGTGATCTCAGAGTTTCCACCAGCGCTGAAAGAGCTGGAAGATGGAATACATACCACTGCAGATAACCTCAAGAAAATTGATTTGGGGACGGCAAGTGACCCGCGGCCGACGTTCGTCAGCGAATTGCTGTCTGAAGAAAGGGTGGCTACACTAAAGGACGTGCTCATCCAGCATAAAGATTGCTTCGCATGGAATTATTCCGAGATGCCAGACTAGACCCAGAGATTGCGGTTCATAAACTGGCCATATCCCCGGACGTCAAGCCAATCAAACAAGCGCCGAGAAGAATACGGCTCGAGCTTGAGATGGGCATCAACGCCGAGGTCAAGAAGCTAATCGACTCTGGTTTCATCCAAGAGGTTCAGTATCCTGATTGGATCGCCAACATTGTCCCAGTGATGAAGAAAAACGGGACAGTACGCATATATGTGGATTTTCGGGATCTCAATAAAGCCTGCCCGAAAGATGACTTCCCAGTACCGGTCACCGAGCTAATGATTGACAATACGTCCACCCACAAGCTTTTCTCCTTCATGGATGCCTCGTCAGGATCCAATCAGATAAAAATGCATCCCGAAGACCAGAAGCACACCGCTTTCCGGACCCCTTTGGGTATATTCTACTACAAGGTGATGCCCTTCGGTCTAAAGAACGCCGGTGTCGCCTATCAGAGGGCTATGACGAAGATCTTCGATGACCTCATACATGAAGTCGTCGAATGCTATATCGACGACCTCGTGGTGAAAAGCAAATCATACGAGGAGCATTTAGAGCATCTGAAGATCGTGTTTCAACGCCTTTGGCAATACAACTTGAAGATGAACCTTCTCAAATGCGCGTTCGGAGTTTCCTCAGGCAAGTTCTTAGGATTCATTGTCCGACACCGAGGCATCGAGATAGATCCGTCAAAAATCAAAGCAATTATGGAGATGCCCCCACTGAGGACTCTCAAGCAATTGCGGTCTCTCCAAGGGAAGCTCGCGTATATCCGGCGATTCATAGCCAATCTCTCAGGCAAGTGCCGTCCTTACAGCCACATGATGAAGAAGGGAACCCCGTTCGTCTGGGATCACAAATGCCAAGGCGCACTGGACGAAATCAAGCAGTACCTGCAAAATCTGCCAGTACTGTCCGCTCCGGTTAAGGGAAAGCCTCTCATTCTTTATACAACAGCCCTCGATGATTCCTTAGGCGCATTATGGGTACAAGAGAACGATCAAGGGAAAGAGAGAGCCCTCTACTATTTGAGTCGAGTTCTACTGGGGGCAGAAAGCAATTACTCTTCCATTGAAAAACACTGCCTGGCATTGATCTTCGCAATAACGAAGCTCAGACACTATGCGTTGGCACATGAAGTCCGTCTCATATCGAAGGTGGATCCCCTCAAGTATTTGATGTCATCTCTAAATGGTCCTTGCTCTTGATGGAGTTCTCAATAACTTATCAGCCTCTTAAGGCAGTGAAAGGTCAGGCCATCGCCGACTTCCTCGCTGAGCATCCGATATCTGCCGATTCTCCTTTGAATTGCGAACTGCCAGACGAACATGCATTTGACACGATCGACGGGGGTGATACCCTGTGGGAGCTTTACTTCGATAGAGCATCCTCCATGAAGAAGTGTAAACAAAACACGCCCATAATCAAATCAGGGGTAGGCCTCATCTTCGTAACTCCACAAGGAAGGGTAATGCGCTTCGCTTTCTCTTTAACAGAGCTGAGGACAAACAATGAAGCCGAGTATGAAGCTTTGATAGCAGGTCTCGAGATCGCTATCGACATGGGAATTGAAAACCTTTTCATATACGGAGACTCCCAGCTGGTCGTCAGTCAAGTAAACGGCGACTATCAAACATGCAAACCGGAACTGGTGAAGTACGGCGAGAGAGTACAGCAGCTGCTGACCCAAATACATTCCTATACCTTGGAAAGCATACCGCGTGCGGAAAATAGCAAAGCGGATGCGTTAGCCAAGCTTGCTAAAGAATTGGCCGATGAGAACCTCGATGACGTAAGAATCGTGGTACAAAGCCGTCGGGTTCTTGCACCGGCAGAAATATCTCCGGAGCCGTCCAAGGAAAAGGGAGCGACCGAGCAAATGACTTTACAAATAAAAGACCAAGAGAAGGTTGAAGATTGGAGAGAAGTCTTCATAGACTACTTCAAATCCCATCGAATGCCTGAAGATGCGTCCTCAAAACATCAGCTCATGAAGCGAGCCCTATCTTTCGCTTTTGTCAATGATACTCTGTACAAGAGGTCATTTGATTCTTTATGGTTAAGATGCCTGGGACCTGAAGAAGCAAAAAGGGTCATCCAAGAAACTCATGACGGACTCTGCGGTTCTCACCAAGCCGGGCCGAAGATGAAGCTGAAGATCAAACGGATGGTTTATTATTGGCCCACGATGATCCAAGACTGCCTTGAGTATGCGAAGCAATGCCACTCGTGCCAGATCCATGGGGACTTTATCCACCAGCATCCGAATCCATTACATCCGACAGTGGCTAGCTGGCCATTCGAAATGTGGGGGACTGACATAATCGGTCCCATCGAACCAGCATCGTCCAGAGGACATCGGTTCATTTTGGCGACAACTGATTACTTCTCCAAATGGGCAGAAGCGGTACCGCTGAGGGAGGTGAAGACGGAGAATATCCTCTATTTCTTCAAGACACACGTCATTTATCGGTTTGGCACTCCGCGACGGATTATCTCCGATAACGGACCAGCCTACAGAAGCCACAAGATCAGCCGCTTCGCACAACAGCATAACATAGACTGGAGATACTCCTCAGTCTATAATCCTCGAGCTAACGGTCTGGCTGAGGCTTTTAACAAGACATTGACGAAGATTGTAAAGAAGATGGTGTCTCGAAATAAAAAGGACTGGCACGAGAGACTGTACGAAGCTCTCTGAGCGTACCGAACGACGTTCAAAACAGCCACGAGCACAACGCCGTACGCATTGGTATTCGGTACAGAAGCGGTACTCCCCCTCGAGATAGAGCTACCCTCCCTACGAGTGGCAGTTCACTACGAGCTAACGGACGAAGAAAACGCTCACCTTCGGCTTGAGGAGCTCGATGCCCTTGATGAAACCTGGCTTATGGCGCAACAAAATCTGGAGGCTTATAAAGCAAAGATGACGCGCTCATACGAGAGATTGACTAGGCCGAGAGCATTCCGCCAAGGCGAACTCGTGCTAGTGGTTAAAAGACCTATGATCCCTAATCGCGCTAAGCGGGGAAAATTCGAGCCGAACTATGAAGGCCCATATATCATAGACAAGGTCTACCAGGGTGGAGCCTATCTACTCATGGACATGCATGGCGAAAGGCCCTTCAGACCAATAAATGGTCGCTTCCTGAAGAAATACTACGCTTGACGAGTCATGGCCTAGGTCAACGATAGATGACGACGACTATGTCCGCTTGCTATCTTCCTAAGGCTAAACTCTGTAAGTAGTAACCGTCTTCCTTTACTACGGACCGAAACATCCTTAAACTAACGGCGGACTGAAATGTCCTTAAACTAACGATGGACCGAAACGTTCTTAAACTAACGATGGACCGAAACGTCCTTAAACTAATGATGGACCACTATGTCCTAAAACTAACCGTTGACCGAGATGTCGATAAACTACGGTGGATTGCAGCATCCCAAAGCTGATACAAAAAAAAAGAGTAAAAAAAAAGAAAAAAGAAAAAAGAAAACGGTATGTCCATAAACAAAAAGGGCACGGATGAAAACTCGAAAGAGCCCCGTGAGTAAAAACTGCAGGGTTACCGGCAAGTTTTGTGAAAACCCGAAAGGGCGCAACCTCGCTAGAATAAAAAAAAAGAAAATGGTATGTCCATAAGCAAAAAGGGCACGGATGAAAACCCAAAGGGGCTCCGTGAGTAAAAACAGCAGGGCTACCGGCGAGTTTTGTGAAAACCCGAAAGGGCGCAATCTCGTTAAAGGACACTTGCAAGGTCCTCTCGACTTTGTAAGGAGAAATCACCCGCGTAAGATCCTTACGACTCACAAGGGAGCAACACACTTAGGGATCCCCACGATCCCTAAGGAGAAATTACACTTGCGAGATCCTCACGTCTCGTAAAGAGAACTCTCTTATGGGACCCTCACGGCTCATAAGATTTGAAAGTCTTAAGCTACAGGGATCTGAACCTGTTCTTAAGCAGCCCCACAACCTCCAATATTGCCCTACAAGCGGCTCAATGCTGACCCTTGTATACAATCCACGGGCGCGAATAAACATTTCCCTAACGAAGTCCCATCCGTGACTAGGGATATGTCTATATGGTGAACAACCCTTGTAAGTCCTCTCGATTTATAAGGAGAAAACCCTCTTTTAAGATCCTTACGACTTACAGGAGAACATACACTTAGGAGTCCTCACGACTCCTAAGGAGAAAACACACCTACGAGATTCTCACGACTTGTAGGGAGAAATACCTTCATGAGACCCTTATGGCTCATGAAGTCAAAAGCCTTAGTCAACAGGATCCTAACCCTGTTCACTAAGCCACCTTTGTTTGACATCGACAGAGGCAAATGATGATTCACTCCTGGCAATATTCCAGTAGTAGCGGTGCTGATGCCGAAATCGGTGTCTAATTCCAAGCTTACGGCGAAAAGCCAGCAAGCCACACATGCATACGAAATAGCCGAAATGATGGGGCAACTTGCAAACAAAATCAGCAAATAAAAATATATGCATGCAAAATAGCCGAAATGATTGGGCAACTCGCAATAAAAAGCAGCGAGTAAAAATAAAAATAAATAGCCGAAATGATTGGGCACCGCGAAAAATAGACGAAATGATTGGGTAATCACGACCTTCACGATATAAAAGCTGAAATGATAGAGCATCGCGGAAAGAAATAAAAAAATGAAATGATTGCCCTACAGGTGATATCACATCAATCCCTGTATACGATCCAGGGGCGCAAACAAAGAGAGAATCACACCTTTCCTCCCCAGGCTTCACAAAAGAAGAAGCCAAATCTCAACGGCTCACAGATAGCCTGGAGATCATCTCAACATTCGTCTTATTACAACGGACACAACATCAAGCAAAGCGGAACAGCGGCAACTCCCAGTTCCATGACTCGGCAGTGTACAGATGACCGAGAGTCAAACTCCGACTCCGTGAAATGCGGATAAAGTCAACCCTTCCTGGTCACGTGGAACGCGGATAATGTCAACTCTGACCCCGTGTGAAGCATCCAGAGCGGAGCCTGGTCCTCGCCGAACACGGCAGTGAACCCGTGGGAAGCATCCAGAGCAAAATTCCTGGCTACGTGGAACGCGGCTTATGTCAATCCTGACCCCGTGGGAAACGTCCAGAGCGGATCCTGGTCCTCGCAGAGCACGGCAGTGAACCCGTGTGAAGCATCCAGAGCGGAGCCTGGTCCTCGCCGAACACGGCAGTGAACCCGTGGGAAGCATCCAGAGCAAAAATTCCTGGCTACGTGGAACGCAGATTATGTCACTCCTGACGCCGTGGAAAACGTCCAGAGCGGATCCTGGTCCACGCAGAGCACGGCAATGACCCCATGTGAAGCATCCAGAGCAGAGCCTGGTCCTCGCCGAACACGGCAGTGAACCCGTGGGAAGCATCCAGAGCAAAAATTGGACTGTGAGGTCCTTAAACTCACGGACTATGATGTCCTTAACCTCGACCGTGATGTCTTAAAACTAATATCGGATTGTGGGGTCCTTAAACCCATGGACTATGATGTCCTTAACCTCGACTGTGATGTCTTAAAACTAACATTGGACTGTGAGATCCTTAAACTCATGGACTATGATGTCCTTAACCTCGACCGTGATGTCTTAAAACTAACAACGGACTGTGGAGTCCTTAAATCCACGGACTATGATGTCCTTAACCTCGACCGCGATGTCTTTAAACTACGGTATCCTGAAAAACGTCCAGAGCGGAGCATGGTCCTTGCAGAACACGGCAGCGAACCCGTGGGAAGCATCCAGAGCAACCCCTGACTCCGTGAAATGCGGATAAGGGCAACTTCACCCATCACTTGCGGGTCCTCACGACTCGTAAGGGAGCAAATTCTCTTGTGAGATCCTTACGACTTTCAAGAGAAAACACACTTAGGAATCCTCACGATTCTTAAGGAGAAATTACACCTACGCGATCCTCTCGACCGGTAGGGAGAAAATTCTTTATGAGACCTTTATGACTCATAAAATTGAAAAGTCTTAGGTGACAAATCCTAACCCTATTTTCTAAGCCATCACTACCTTACAAAGAGCACAAGATGGACACTTATATGTTATCTACAGGCCACACTTGCTAGAATCAAATGGCAGCAACACAGCAAGAAGAAGAAAGCGACAAGGAGAACATTTGATTCGCATTTAATTAAGCGTTCAAGGCATACCCGTTCATGCATGCGCAAAAGATTTAGTATGTAAAATAAAACAAGCTGAAATGAGAAACTTGCCATTCATACTGCGAAAAAGTTCTTACAATTATGAAAGCAGTAAACAAAAACATTATCCAAACAATTAAAATGGCAAAACCTCAGATCCGGGGCATGGATTGAGGAACTCAAAAGTGACTTTGTCCAGAATCTTCCTGGAATTTCGAACCATCCTAGTATGCTTTCTTTCATGATCATAAGCGTCGGGATCCCCACGGATGTCCTCCACCCTCCGATAGGCAGCAAGTATGGCTGACTGTTGAAAAGCCTGATGCAGGAGATCGATAAGATTGTCTCGCCTTCCTTTCGAGATTAGGCTCATCAGATACACCGAATGCACCTTATCTTTGGCGGCATCCAATGCCCTAAGCGGTACGCCGGTACAGAATAGAGGAAGCGTTTCCCAGATCGCTCCTACAATAAGTTTCAGGAGAGAGGAGTGTCGAGGAAGCAGTCGACCATTGTATGTGTCAAAGCGGCTCATAATTTTGGCACACTCGGCGTTTGTGAATTCTCGATTCTGAGAACGGCCGAGTGAGCGGATGTCTCCGTAGGAGATAATCTCATCGAGATCATACATGTGAGCGTCCATTACTCCTAAAAAAAGAAAATCAACAAAATTAGCGGACAGACCGATTAAGCGAATTCTTATTAAAAACAGCCACAGGGAGTTAAACTCCTCGAGAGCAATGCTCTACAGACAGGAGTGACACCTGTCAAAATCAATTATGAGGGAAATTTAAAGAAATTCGCCGAGAACATTGAGAGCCTTGCTTTGAGAAGATGATATAATTCATTAAAGATAAAATTCCATTTTTAATCTTCAAGATCCATGAAAAACTCTTAAGAGTTCTTCTATATGATTTGAAAGGAGCAAAACTCCATCAATGAATTAAGAAATCATGAGTAAAATCCTTTTGGAGAGCGAAGCTCTATTAATGGAACCCTAAAAGGGTTCTTTTTAGATCAAAGATCTATGAAGCAAAGCTCTGCTAGTGAAACCCTAATGGGTTTTCTGTAGATCAAAGATCTATTAAGAGCAAGACTCTGTTAATGGGTAAAACCCTAACTCATTAAAATTTATTAAAATTTTTACCTAAAGTTTGAAATTTTTTTTTTACTCTTATGAAGTTCTTAAACAAAAGAGCTGTGCTCTGAATAAAAATTCTCAGGAAAGAAGATGATAATCATCTGAGGACCAAAAGTCCTATTTATAGGCACTGAACCGCCTCTTCAACTTCTGAGTTGATCCAAGGGCTCAGATGTTGCCACCGCTGCACTCACGTGTGCGCCACGTGAGCGCAACGGTGGGGGGCATTTGTTTCCTTCAATCAGAGCAAAGCTCTGTTTTGAATTTCAAAATTCAAAAATTGAAGCAACGCTTCAGATTCTGCGCGCTGCGCGCCACGTGTCAAAAGCAGATACGCCAGCGCCAGAAGCGCTGCGCCCTAAGCAGCGCGCCCCCAATCAGAGCAAAACTCTATTTTAAAATTCAAAATTTAAATTGAAGTAAGGCTTCAGATCCAGCGCTCTGCACTGTGCGCCACGTGTCAAACACAGGTGCGCTAGCGCAGTTGCGCTGCGCTCTGCGCTGCGTGCCGCGTGTCGAATATGGACGCGCTAGCGCAGTTGCGCCGCGCTCTACGCTGCGCACCACGTGTCGAGCGTAGGTGTGCTAGCACAAGGTGCGCCAGCGCTGGAATTAAAAATTCCCCACCGTCAGATCAAAAGATCTACTAATAATAAATTATTAATTGATCAGAACTAAAATTCTGTTATGGAAAGATTTTTCAATCTTATTAAAACAAGAAAATTATCTTCTGTAAAACAGAAGCCTTAGGATCAAAGATCCAACGGTGGGAAATATTCCCAAATTAATCAGAGAAAGATCTTTTAAAACTGATTTAACAAATCAATTGGCCCTATATAAAGGCCCCTAGACTTCAAGTCTCAATAGACAAAAGAGAGAGAGAGAGAGAAAACCCTCTGCAAAAGAAGAGAAAGCTCTTAGAAAAAAGAAGATTTTTCTTCATCTTCAAGATAAAAAGAAAAAAAAGAACCATGTTCTTGAATAACAGAGATGAATCCATCTCGTAAAAAGAAGAAATATCTTCTAAAAAGATCTTAGATCTATAAAAAGACCAAGGTCTTTAATTTAAAAGAAAAGATCAGAAGATCTAATCATAAAAAAATAATAAACAAAAGAAGTATTTTACTTCATTTATAGATCTTTGATCTATAAAGGCAGAGCCTTTTATCAAAACAAGAACTTTTGTTCTTGGATCTTGAGGAAGAAGCCTCCTTTGAAAAACATAAATTTGTTCTTTGATATTAAAATTGATCAAATGTGTCATGTGCTATTGAAAAGTGTCTTGCACTTATGAATTGCACCCTTGCGCTCATTGGACCGGCGCTCAGCGCCAAAACCTGCCACGTGTCAACCAGAGACACAATCTGCGCTTTGCGCTTCTGAAACAGCGCACTGCGCTCATGAATCGGCGCTCAGCGCCAGAACGTGCGCTACGTGTCACTCACTAGCGCGCCAACAGACTAGCACAAAGCGCTCATAAATTAAAAGCGCAATGCGCTAATGAACTAGCGTTTAGCGCTAAGCGCGACACGTGTCCTCTTCGTGTGCGCTACCTGACAGAAGCGCAATGCGCCTAGCGCGCCACGTGGCGCACTGTCAGAACAAGGTTTGTTTCTGATGAATGCTATGCATTCAATACAAGACAAAAATGTAAGAGCCCAATGCCTAGCATTATTGAAAGTGCTGAGGCCAAATAAAGGCTTAATAGCCAGAGCAACTAAAAATGTTAAACATTTTTAATTGGACTTAACCCAATTCTGGCCATAAGTTCTCAACTTATATTGAACTGAGGACATCTGCTCATAAATACTCAACAGATCTTAGTCCCAAACTGGGCTACAGATCTTTCAAACAATTCACACTGGTTCGAGGGTACATCTCGTTACTCCTCTGATATCTGTCGTTGTAATCGTTCAATGTCGTCAGAGAGGTGACGGGTCCCGACAACCACACATTACTACGGACTGTGGGGTCCTAAAACTCATGGACTATGATGTGCTTAACCTCGACCGTGATGTCTTTAAACTAACATCGGACTGTGAGGTCCTTAAACTCACGAACTATGATGTCCTTAACCTCGACCGTGACGTCTTAAAACTAACATCGGACTGTGAGGTCCTTAAACTCACGGACTATGATGTCCTTAACCTCGACCGTGACGTCTTAAAACTAACATCGGACTGTGGAGTCCTTAAATCCACGAACTATGATGTCCTTAACCTCGACCGCAATGTCTTTAAACTACCAATAGACCGTAATGTCCTTAAACTAACAATCGACCGCAACTAAACAAAACAATAGAGCCCAATTGCTCTCTTGTTGGATCTAAATGGTCCCGTTAAGTTGATCTTAGTCTAAATTTAGACTAACGTATCCTTAACAAACGTTTAAGTTGATCTTAGTCTCAAATGAGGCTAACGTATCCTTAAACCCAACCCCCAAACCCAAATATAAGAAAGATACGAATTTGGACTAGTCCACGCCTTACAGGCGACGACATAACTTAGTCTCCGTATACAATCCACGGGCAACCACAAACAAAACAAACACCCACGACACGAAGTGACCATCTGGAGAAGGATAAAATTGTTATCGCAATGCGGTAGCGTAATTAACTGCAGGGGCTTGCGCCTGCAGGGAAGAGCGTCCCCACAATCAAAAACCCCTCAGATGAGGGGGAATCTGACGAAGTCTGCTACATCGTCCGCATCCGTTTAAACCTTCGATACACGGTACCATAAATCAACTTGGCATCTTCGGAGAGATGGACGGACAACACCTATTAGCATTTGCCCCGAATTTCAGGCGAGACGTACATCGCGTCTCCGCCACGTCTTTCGGAGGGGAACAGGGAGATTTTTAAATCCCACCCTCTTTCTCCAAGATCCGGCCAACCGAGAGGAAGAAGAAGGAGACCCATCTTCAAAAATCCCATCTTGGAAAGATCCAGGACCAAAGGGAAGAGAACAAAGGGGCCCCTTTTGATCATTTCCAAAGATTTCTAGGAGTTTAACTCCATTCAAGATCTGTTGGAGTTTAACTCCATAATTTAATCTCTTTTCAGAGAAGTCAAATCGGTAGCACAGCTCCCAGTGCAGGGACAAAGTCCCCTTTTCTGTTGACGCCCAGCGCCCAGTGCGCTTGCGCTCACGTGCCAAGCACGTGGGGCGCCCGGCGCCCAACGCCCTGGCGCCCACATGCCAAGCACGTGGGGCGTCCGGCGTCCAACGCCTGCGTGCCATGCATGTGAGGCGCTGGCCCCCACGCGTCTTTTGGGCGCTTTTTCCCTCTATATATATATGTATATATGTATATATATAGATACACACACACTCCACGACACTGTCCCTGTTAGAAAAAATTTCTAACGGGGCGCTGCCCCGCACCCCCAGCCCGCTATCCTGGTAGCGGGACCCCTGTAAAAACTCTGCGGGGCCCCCGATATATCCAAAACCCCTTTCAAAACACAACACATGCACACTGCACATTGAGTTCGCATGACCAGTTTAATCCGTCAATCGGAGGTTCCTTCTCTCCAAAGGCGAGGGGTAATTAACGGCAGCTTAGTCCGCGGCTGCCGGAGATTCGGATCCCCACAATCAATAAACCCCCACCTACCCTAGACAGGAGGAATCTGTAGTACACCTGACAAGCGCGCGCGTATTCCCATCTCAATGGGGTGGCGAAAAACACCCTACAGATTCTGATACGTCCGGTAGGACCAATCTCTCCTCCCATATTTCGGGTTAAATATCCATGCGAACTCAATCAATATACATATTGACTCATCATTCGCCGTTAAGGGATCTCCCTCGTTTCCAGTTTAACGACTTAGGGGTCATTTGTTTCCAGTTTAATGACTTAGAGGTCATCTGTTTCCAGTTTAAAGACTTAGGGGTCTATTGGATCGGACATGAAGAAACGAACCCTCCTATTCTTCACAGTCATGGTGATGATATGGTGGACGCTACCCAACGTCGACTCGGTCTAAATGATGAAGAGCTCACTCAGGCCGATAAGCCAAAAGAGCCCGGAGTTCCTACGGAATTAAGATCAGGCAATAAGGATGACCCGGTTGTTATAACTGGAACTACAGAACAAGCATTATTCCGATGGCTTCAGAGGTAGCTTCAGGACAGGGATGAGAAGTTAGACAAGGTACAGTCTAAGGTCGACGAATCGGCAAACGTCGCGGTAGATCTCGCGATCCAAGTCGCCCGATTGCAATTACAGCAGAATCAAATTTTGGTTCATGAGCCATGGATTGATACCCGGAGGTAGCCAACTGATACCCCCTTCAGCCTAAGAGCGGAGCGCCTTCACGAAAAACAGCCGCAATCAGCCTCCAGTCCCTCCGATACATACACCGAAGAGGAATCGCCTCTGAAAGAGAAATTGGAATAGGTCTATTCCTTCAAAAGGGACAAAGTCCACAAGATATTCAAGGACGCCCTAAGCAACCACCAGAATCAAAGAGACTGCAAGAAGAGAATATGACCGACGACCCAAAATATTGCCCCTATCATAGAGTGATAAGTCATGCCATTGAGGACTGCTCCGTTTTTAAAGATTGGGTCGAAAAGCAATACAAGACGGGAGAGATAGAACTGTCTAAAGGTGTGTTAGCAAACAGTCAAGCTACGACCGCCGATTTCATACAAATGGAGATCGAGCCCTTCGGGAACCTGATTCTCTCAGACATGTGCCATTATCTGAAAATGGCGAACCAAAGACTATCGGCCTCAAGGACCAGCATCAGTAAAGGCACCTACTCCAATGGAGAGAAAGAAGAAGGTATACTCCTTCAGGAGGGATGAAGTCCGCTAAATATTCGCGGATGCCTTGAACAACGGTCTGCAACTGCTTATTCCAAAGAGCCCACATGAAATGAACATGACCGGCAATCCCATATACTGCTCATATCATAGAATGGTGAGTCATACCATCGAAGACTGCTATATTTTCAAAGATTGGGTGGAGAACCAATGCAAACTTGGGAAAGCCCCACAGTCATCAGATGTACCGACATGCCACAGAGCTACGGTCATCAACACAACTCCGCCAAGATCAAAGTTCGAGGAGCTGGGATAAGCAAGTTGACCACCATGTCATTAAGCTGAGAATAATCGACGTCTAAGTCGTTAAACTGAGAATGTAAAAAAATGTGTAAATAATAATAATAATAATAAATAAATAAATAAATAAATAAATATAAAGCCGAAATGATGGGGCAACTCGCAATAAAAATCAGCGAGTAAAATAAAGATGAAAAGTAAAGCCGAAATGATGGGGCAACGCGCAATAAAAATCAGCGAGTAAAATAAAGATGGAAAATAAAACCGAAATGATAGGGCAACCGCGAATAAATAGCCAAAATGATAGGGCAATCGCGACCTTCGCTATAAGAAAGGCTGAAATGATAGAGCAATCGCGGTAAAAATAACAGCGAATGATGAGTCGCTCCAGGTACCATATTCCAGTGCAGCGATACAGACGCCAACCAAATTCCAAATCTTATACCCCAACGGCGAATGATGAGTCGCTCCTGGTACCATATTCCAGTGCAGCGATGCAGACGCCAAGAAAGTCCCAAAATTCTCCCAGCCCTACGGTTGGTCCCCAAGTTGACTACCGTATACAATCCACGGGCTCAAATAATTCTCATCATACCCCACCGCAATCATCAGTTACGCGGCCGGTCTCCGCCCTTGGAATTATGCTCCGTTTGGGAAAACCCACTCATGTGTCCTCACGACGCATGAGGAGAACAAACCTTACGGGATCCTCACGACTCGTAAGAAAACACCTTCGTTGGATCCTTACGACTCACAAAGGAAAAACACACTTGGGAGTCCCCACGACCCCTAAGGAGAAAGTACACTTACGAGATCCTTTCGACTCGTAGGGAGAAAATGCTTTATGGGACTCTTACGGCTCATAAAATTAAAAAGTCTTAGGTGATAGGGACCTAAACCTGTCTCCTAAGCCATCGCTCCCTAACAGAAAAAGGCAAATGATGAATTGCTCCTGGCACATGTGCTTCAATGTTAGCAACGCTGATGCCGACCCCTACCCCAAAATTCCAAGCTTCCGATCTAATAGACCCCTAAGCCGTTAAACTGGGAACAGATGACTGCTAAGTCGTTAAAGTAGGAACAGATGACCGCTAAGTCGTTAAACTGGGCACGATAGACCCTTAAGTCTTTAAACTGAGAATAGATGACCGCTAAGTCATTAAACTGGGAACAGATGACCGCTAAGTCGTTAAACTGGGCACGACGGATCCCTAAGTTTTTAAACTGGGAACAGATGACCGCTAAGTCGTTAAGCTGGGAACAGATGACCGCTAAGTCGTTAAACTGGGCATAATAGACCCCTAAGTCTTTAAACTAGGAACAGATGATCGCTAAGTCGTTAAAATGGGAACAAATGACCGCTAAGTCCTTAACTGGGCACGATAGACCCCTGAGTCTTTAAACTGTGAACAGATGACCGCTAAGTCATTAAACTGGGAACAGAGGACCGCTAAGTCGTTAAACTGGGAACAGATGACCTCTAAGTCGATAAACTGGAAACAGATGACCCTTAAGTCATTAAACTGGGAACGAGGGAAATCTACTCATGTATCCTCACGATGCATGAGGAGAATAAAACTTGCGAGATCCTTACGACTCGTAAGAAAACGCCTTCGTGGGATCCTTACGACTCACAAAGGAAAAACACACTTGGGGGTCCTCACGACTTCTAAGGAGAAAATGCACCTACGGGATCCTTACAACTCGTAGGGAGAAAATTCTTTTATGAGACCCTTACGGCCCATAAAATTGAAAAGCCTCAGGTGATAGGGATCTAAACCTGTCCCCTAAGCCATCGCTTCCCAATAAGCAAAGGAAAATGATGATTCGCTCCTGGTACCATATTCCAGTGTAGTGATGCTGATGCCAAATAAAAACCAAATCCCCAAATCCTCTCATGACAAATAATAATTCGCTCATGGTACCATATTCCAGTGTAGTGATGCTGATGCCAAACAAAAACCAAATCTCCAAATCCTCTCATGATGATGATTCGCTCCTGATACCATATTTCAGTGTAGCGATGCTGATGTCAACCCAAATCAAATCAAACCAAAAACCTCTGCGGCGGAATCATACTTCGTCCCAGAATTTACCCCGTGTCGAAATTACGCTTCGCTTCGAGATATCTACCTTCCCAGCCGGAATTATGCTCCGCCTCGGGATCAAGTCAACCAGCGACACTCCGCGCCGGGGACAAGTCGATCAGCGACACTCCGTGCTGGGGACAAGTCAAACAGCCAGCGACACTCTGTGCCGAGGACAAGTCGATCAGCGACACTCCGCGCCGGAGACAAGTCGACCAGCTACCTCCCTGTCGAAATCATGCCCCGCCTCGGGATCAAGTCAACCAGCGACACTCCGCGCCAGGGACAAATGGATCAGCGACACTCCGTGCCGGGGACAAGTTGAACATCAGCGACACTCCGTGCCGAGGACAAGTCGAACAGCGACACTCCATGCCGGGGACAGGTTGACCAGCAACTCCCCATGCCGGGGACAAGTCGAACATCAGCAACACTCCGTGCCGGGGACAAGTCGATCAGCGACACTCCGTGCCGGGGACAAGTCGACCAGCGACACTCCGCGCTGAGGAAACGTCGACCAGCGACACTCCGTGCCGGGGACTTTATCGTTATTGATACACAACCTGTAGCGAACCCACGCAATCAAATCCCGGTGATACTCGGTCGACCCTTTTTGGCCACTTCCAACGCAGTAATTAATTGTAGAAACGGCTCTATGACCCTATCCTTTGGAAAGAAGTCAATTGAGCTTAACATTTACAAGTTGGGAAGTGAACCCTCCGAACCCTATGCTCATGTGTGTTCTGTCGAATTAATGGATGTCGACAGCAGCGAATTTGATCAACCTCATGATACTGACTCTTTTCATATGTTGTTGTTTGACCCAACCATGTACTCTTCCACCGAGTTGTCCGGGTCAACATCTAATGAGGAACCTTTTACAGAGTCTGACGATCACCCCATTTTTTCTGATGATATTATTCTTCGGGGTATCGATGAAAGTTTTGAGGAAATTTTCGCTGATGAACTCGCATTTTTAAAAGATACGGGTGTTGAGATGAATCAACTCCAAGATGAAGCAATTGGACCTCCACCCCTTCTTCTGGACAATCATGATAATGTGAGTAATCCATCATCACTATCACTGTGTCGTCTCTCCAAATTGAGACGCAATCCTTTTCCATCACACCTCATATCACCTCCCCACTTCTTCCACCAACCTTGGTGCTTCATCGATAAAATTTTTGAATGGTTGGTGTTGACTTTTGGTCTTTGTAAGGCTTTACTTTGACCAATAACTTTACCCCCCAATGATTTTAGTTGCTTAACATTGTTTAACTCAAGTTTGGGGGTGTGGTATATGTTGGCTCTTGAAAGAAAATGATTTTTACAAAATTGTGAGCCTAAAATAAGTTTGGGGGAGGATTTTCACTTTCATATATTCTTGCCCCCATTAATAATTTCCTCCCAAGTCTACAGGTTTTTGAGCTTAGCGGATGACATCAGTGAGGACACTACTGTAAACAGGTTTGGGGGAGGTTTGTGCTTATTTACACATCAATTTGCATCATACTTTGCATAAGCACAACATTTTTCAAAAAAATTTATAAAAAAAAAAATTTTTTTTATAACAAAAGAGTAGAAAGTGAAAAATTACATCCAAAAGATAGGAATAGTTTAAGAAAACCAAGAAAATTAGAAGTTTTCTTATACGAACTAGTAATAAGTAGTTATGAGCTGTTGTCCCAAGGGTTAGTAAGATGAAGGAAGTCACTAATCTGAGGATAAAAATAAGTCTGAAAAATAGTTTCTATTCTGGAAGCCAAACATTTGAATGTTGATACCCTACTATATGCACTTACACACGTCTTGAAACTCGGGATAGTAGAGGATACCTTGAAATGCTCTTGTCTAAAAGCCAAAGTATGAAAGAAATGAAAAAAAAAATGAAGAAAATATAAAAATGGTGGAAAAAAAAATGAACACTGGTTTTCTTATCGCCAAGGCAGCAATAAAAAAAATATATAGCGTGGGTGCTTCTTCACCTAGTGCCCTAAGGCCAACTGGTCTGGGAGTCACTGCTAAGCCTTAGGTGGTGCAAGACGAGGAAAATACTATCACCAAATCAGCAAGCACTTGAGTAATCGGTCGGTTAGTACCTCAAGAAGTATTAACGGTTGCATGAAAAGGTGTGAGCAAACCTAAGTATTCATAAAATTAAAAAGTACTGAGGTAGATGGACAAGAGTATGATAGCTTGAATTGAATTCTCCGAGTGTAGGGATGTTCTTTACACACACGTGGGGTTATATGATCAATGTTTGGATAAAAGGTAGGAATGAAGAATAAAGACGATGTTTTATTGAGGAATGATGTGATTTCTAACATTTTTTCATGACTATTAAGATAGGGCTCATGACAACAGAAAAGCTAGTATAGTTGGAAACTCTTCTTTTCAAAGTTTTTCTTTTATGGTTCTTATCTTTATATGTAAATTTCACCATCTTTCTTTTGTTATAGGATTTTGTGGGTGTAATCCGCTGAAAACCCTCAGGAGACAACACTCCTCCTATTAGGGACACCTAGAGGTTTAACGGCTTGTTGCACGTGCTCAGTGCAATCGTGTCTGCCTACGAAAGTGTGCTTAGTTTTCTCTTTTCTTTTTCTCCTCTTAAATAAACTAGTTTGCTCGGGACGATCAAAGATAAGTTTGGGGGTATTTGTTCAGTTGATAAAACTGCACATTTGTATTACATTTTTCCTACCATTTTCATATTAAAAAAGGACTTTATTATAATATATTATGCATATGAGGGTTTATGTGTAAAAACATTATTTTCCATGTGTTAATATATTTTAATTATCATTTGGTAGGAAAATGTATGCAAATAAATCTATTGACCAAATCCTAGTAGAACTAAATCTACTAAATATTATTTGAGATTATTGTGCAGAATTTTCCAAGTTGTTATGCAGAATTTATCAAACAAATCAATTTGTTGAAGAAAACTTGCCAAATTAAGAAGCAAAACTTGGAGACCAAGTCTGGAAGCAACCGAGAGAAGATTTCTGAATTTTAAAGGTGCCTAGGATTGCCACATGTCACCAGATGAAAGCCCAAGAAAAATAAGCAATTGATCACATCCCTTGAGCGCGGATCCGCGGCCAAACACACTTTTGGGCCGCGGATCCGCCGCAATAATGAGGAGTTGGAATGCAAGATTTTGGGAGATTGATTACTGCTGAATTTTACCAACTTTTCAACAATAAGATTCTGGGTTTTCACTATAAAAGGCACCGAGAGCCTCTTGGAAAAGCTATCAAGCCGAAGAGATCACGAAGCCCCAGACGCTCACGCATCCAGGCTGATCATCAACTGTTCATCTACCTCCTTAGGAAAGATCGAGTAGCAACTAGTTTGTAATCATTTTCTACGGATTAAAGTGTAGTTTGTTCAAGTTGATTAATAAAGGTAGTTATTTTATTTAATTCTTTTTGCATTTTACATTATGTTTTCCCTCTCTTTCTTTTCATCTTCTTCTCCCAACATGCGCGAGTAATTCTCCGCTTGTTAGGGTTCGTAGGATTAGGGTAGGCTAATTGTAACACCCGAGCCCAGTAATACTATTTATATTACTAGTTGAGGGTTATATATTGCTCATTTCCAATTATCCTGATTTTCTGGTGTTTATTGCTAAATTTTAACCGGTTAAGTTATTTTGGCACCTAACAAATTTTAACTCCTAAAATGAAATTTAAAATGTCCAGGTTGGCCTACTCGTCGCCACTAGTCGCGTGGTAGCGTCCGCGTGTCGAGATTCCGTCCCGTTTGGCTAAACGGGCAAGTTTGGACGACTACGCGCACGTGCAAGTGTCCGACTTGGGGGCATGCTTTTTAATCATTAAACACCTCTTTTCAAAATTTGGAACCCGCTTAAAATCCTATAATTTGAATTTGGAACATTTGGGCGCAACCCGGGCGCGATTTGGAAATGTTTCATTTCGCGCCAAAATGGCCCATTTAAATTTAATACCTTAAACTAATTATATACGAAATATATTTTCTTTACCTGTTTCTCTCTCCAACTCCTTCAAAATTCAATCTCAAATCTTTTTCCAACTCGTGATCAGCCAATCACAGCATGAGATATTACCGCGTGGGCCCCTTCCCTTTTCCCTATCTCTCTCTCTCTCTCTTCCCTCAATCTCTCTCCAATCTCTCTCTCTCTCTCTTCCTATTATTATTAACCCATGCAGCCGCCTCCCTCAACCCATCTCCTCCCATCACGAAACCCACACAAAACCCTAACCCTAGCCCTCACGACCTCACCGCCGACCTTCCCGTGACCTCGTCGCCGCCATCAACACCTCCTCGACCTAGCCGCACCTTCCTCCTCTCGTTCTCCCGACGATTCCCGCGCCTGCACCCAACCCGACGACGTCTCCTACCCTCGCAGACCTCGCCGTCGACGCCACCTCCCGTCGCCGACGACTCCCACGACTCCCTCTCACCCTCCTCGTCCCGACCTCGTCGTCGTCTCCCTCCTCCCCTCGTCGGACCACCAACCCGAGCCCTTCACCCATCGCCTACCCTCCACTGTTCGCCGGAGAACGTGCCGGCGACCTCGCCGTCGTCACCAGGGCCACCTCCTTCTCCCCCCTCGACCACCAGAGCCGACCACCCTTTCCTCCACTCGCCGCAGCATCCTCTCCCGCACACCCCGAGGCCTTTCAGCCCTTGCAGCCGCCGCCGCCGTTGCCTCACCGGCGTTCCAGCGCCGTCGAGCTCGCCGGGGTCACCTGGTATATCTCCCTGTAAACTTCCTCTTCCTTTCCTGTGTGCAGTAAACCCTCGCTGATCGCATCGAGTTTAGTGTGTGTTGCTAACTTGTTGTCGCGTTTTGCCGGAATCCGACCGTGCCGTCTTGGCGAACCCGACGCTCCAGCGAAGCCCCCTGGTCCGTGTGATCCCGTTGTTCTCTGTTGGGACCTGATCCGTGGCCCGTGCTATCATATCGTGTTTTTTCCGACATCGCATCCGTGTTCCAGATTGCAGAACCGTCGAGGCAAGTATCTGAATACTTGCTTGAACATGCTAGCGTGCGAGATCTAGTCTTGCCACGCAATTGAATTCATACTATTTAATACCACAACTTAATGATGGCAGTTGATATCATATTATTGCAGTTATCTTTATAATGGAATCGTTACAACAGTTCCTCGTAATTAATCAACCCACATCAATCCATATTTCAACTAAACAAAACGACTGAATCATATCTGCTTAGACTGTTAAATCGTTCACGAAACAATTATTATACTTAATGTAAATTCCTGTAGCTTCATTACTTCAGAATTGTGGATATTGATTTACCTTGTGGCTATTGCACCCTAAAGGTGCTTGAACCTGTTAATAAGAGAATACAAACATCACTGTGGTTACATGGAATATTATGGTTAATTACTGTTTCCTGCTGCTGTTCATTATTGATTGTATACTTGTTGTGAGCACTTACCCGATTGCACTACATATTGGCCTGACCCTGCTACACATGATATATACACACATACCAACTCATCCTGTTGTACCATGACATTACTTGTTTCATGATTTCATGCCTAATGCCGACAAACCTGACCATTCCCGCTGTCGATCCAGACAGACCTACTTTTATTGATCATATGTTGGCATTGATCCTTGACTATTGAATACCTGACCTGACATACATAGCTTGGGGGTATGGGGAAATCAAAGATGAACCTGACTTGTAACTCGACAGTTCACTACCGTTCGAGTGTACACATTCCTATTCTGTGCCTAACGGCATGTCTCGGTTTCAGCCGAGAATATTGTGGCCGTGATCCCGGGTATGTACGGGGTAATACCGAGTGTACACTTTCCCATTCTGTGCCTAACGGCATGTCTCGGCTGCCGTCGAGAATATTGTGGCCGTGGTCCCGGGTATGTACGGGATACTAACACTTTCCTCTTCTGTGCCTAACGGCATGTCTCGGCTGCCGCCGAGAATATTGTGGCCGTGGTCCCGGGTATGTACGGGATACTAACACTTTCCTCTTCTGTGCCTAACGGCATGTCTCGGCTGCCGCCGAGAATATTGTGGCCGTGGTCCCGGGTATGTACGGGATACTAACACTTTCCTCTTCTGTGCCTAACGGCATGTCTCGGCTGCCGCCGAGAATATTGTGGCCGTGGTCCCGGGTATGTACGGGATACTATTGGGTTACATCGACGATTCATCAATTGGTTTCAAAGACTATAGAGTAGAAAACCTGATAGGACAGTTTGGACACCATTGCACATTACCCTGCTTGTTATTTCCTGTTACTGCTTTATTCATGTTCATACTTGCATTGCTTATTACCATGTTTATACTATATACTTGATGTCATGACGCGCTGACGTCTGGGTTTTGCATGGCCCAGATTCTTTACCACTGTCGCCGACCGTGCAGGAGTACTTCAGCCAGCAGGCTGATCTGAGTTCTATAGTGGTTAGTTGATTTATTGCATTTTATTTCCAGGTGCGATCCCGCATTATGGGACGTACCTTTCTATTATTATATTGGATCATTTGCTTCCGCACTTATTGTTCATTGATTCCTTGTTATTATGGATTTGGACATGTGTTAGATTAGTACTTTATCTTGTTCTTGATATCCTTACAACCGTAATGTGACTGTGGATGGATACTTCCTACCCACAGGTAGCATGGTTGGCTATGTCACGTGCCCAATCCTGCGTACTCTGGGAAGCGGGGCGTGACACTAATGGACGATGAAAATAATTAAACCCTTTTTAAGTCCTATAAAGTTTAGGAACTTTATCAAAAGAATCATTAACATCTTAATCGGGCGCGCTAGCAATTCTTTGCTAGTTCCGACCGCGATTAGAGATTAGATTAATGCTTGTTTTGGTAAAGACTAGATATGAACGGAGTTCCGTGTCGAGATAAGGGTTAAGAGTGGGATTCCTTTTCCCTCCGGAAACCCTAATCTACACGCATCACCGTCGTTCTAGTTCTAAATCTATTAATGGATAAAATGGGTAACTTTAATTAATCGTCCATAACTACTAAATCCTAACGAACCCTACAAGCCCTATTATTATATTATTTAAATCTCTAAAATAATCTAGATCTATATTTTACATTCTTGTTTAAAGTAGATCTAGAATCTTTTCACAAAATTCTTTCTTCCTCCTCTCTTTTTCAACACATCTAAAGTAAGAATAAAAGGTTCCACGTTTCCCAGAGGACGACCCGTACTCATCTCGGTCTAGCTACGCGCGACACCGTTATTGATTGCGGTAAACAAACACAAATTTTCACATCAATCAAATGGCGCCATTGCCGGGGATACGTGCGTAATTTTTTATTTTTACTATTTGTGTTGAATTCTTAGACGAGCCATATCATTATTAAAACAAAACTGCAAACTGCATATTTAACGATTTGTGCGTGGATTTTTGCAAGGAGATCTGGAGTCACAGAATTGAGGAAAACAGGAAATAGAGAGATTTTTAGAGATCCAGAGGAGCAAAGGAGATCACAGAAAAAATTTCATCAACTGATCTATCCACCTCGCGGCGGAACCGCGGCACTAAGGTGATTCCTGCAGCGGAAACGCGGCGGATTGGAGGGATTAGGGCTACGGAATTCTCTGGTAAGATTCTCAACTCCTTCTCTCTCCCCTCAAATCCAATAAAATCTATTTTCTGCAGGATTCTTTGCAAAATAGCGCCGCTCAAAAATCTTTTTGCAAAAGTTTTGTGATTGGTTTTGTTTTGCATATTTAATACGGACTTTAAGGGGCAAAGACCAAATCAAGATTAGGTGGGGATTTCATCACCCTTCCTAAGCCCCACAAATCACAAACCGAGCATATAGACCAACCCTTCATTAATTTAAAAAATATCTAGACCAGACTCTAAGGACTGTCGCGCTCAATAAGGACAGAGGAAGGTCGTGGGTAATCTATCGTTTATCCGCATTACTTTTGAAGTGCCTAGGCAAGTGTGACAAAGGCTAGTGGTTTTTAATTAGGCCCACTGTTGTGGTGGTTCCTTCCCACTTACCTGGCACTTACCTCGCTACAAGGGTAGTACGGAGGCGGTAGAGGATTTATCCTGCGGCTTGTCCTTTGGAAGTCTAGGAGCGGTCTAGAGACTGGACCTAGGTGACCTTAGCTCTAGGGTTGCTTGTGCATCTTAGGGAGATTTGTCTTGAGTCCCACATTTTTCAAAACAAGCCAATTTTAAATCACACACACGCTGCCACTTGCACTAAACCCGCTTAGTGCATGCTCGGCTGGACACGGGATCCTAGTGCCCGTCTTGTCCGCGTTCCTTCTATCGACACTGAAGTCGGTACTTCTTCATCTTCTTTTCCCCCACCACACACCACATCGATCGTGATGGACGACACTCCATCTAATTATAACACCACGCTGCCACCGCCCGCAGGTGCGCAGAATCCACCGCGCATCTCTCTCCAAGAGAGATGCTATCCTATTCGTGGTCCCCTTCCTACTTGTTTATCTCTTCCACCACCTAACGGGGATAATTTCGAAATTAAACC
Organism: Agapanthus africanus; assembly: GCA_030015575.1. NCBI lineage: Eukaryota > Viridiplantae > Streptophyta > Magnoliopsida > Asparagales > Amaryllidaceae > Agapanthus > Agapanthus africanus. The sequence goes on along the minus strand of JASDDO010000024.1, from coordinate 902,307,450 downwards.
CCACTACATCAATCTGCTGCCCAAATTTCACGGGCTTGAGTCGGAAGACGCGTACGTTTTCATCACCAAATTCGAAAACGTATGCGCAATGATGGGTACTTCACAATTGACTTTAGATGCTATGCGCTTACGTCTTCTCCCATTCACATTGTGCGACTTGGCAGAAAAATGGCTTTATAATACTGCCGCACACTCTATCACTAATTGGGATGAATTCGTCGTAGCATTTCTTAAGAAGTTTTATCTAAATCATAAGACTGCACATGTTAGGAGCGAGATTAACCAGTTCACCCAGCTTCCCAATGAACCATTTTGGAAGTGCTTTGAACGTTTCAAAGACCTGCTTGTCCAATGCCCCCATCACGGAATACAAAGATGGGATTTATGTCGGATTATATATGAGGGCATTAATCCAGCGACAAAGCAGATGCTTGAAACAATGTGTCAATGCAATTTCATGTCTAAAGATGACGGTGAAGCATGGAAATATCTGGAAGACCTTGCTGAACACACTTTGCAGTGGGAAAGCGTAAGACCACCTTCAACTAAGGGAGGTATTCACCAGCTCGATGTTTCCATCGCAGTAAAAGCCGAAATGGCAGCGATACAGAAGAAACTCGATGCTATTGAGAACAAATTTTCATCATTCTCCCTAAATCAGGTCACGCTTTCTAAGACCGTTTGTGGTTGCTGTTCGGATCCTTCACACTTAACGGAAGAATGTCCTATGAATGCATCGTTTCAAGCTAATGCTGCTTTTCAGCAGCGACCTAGAAACGACCCTTATTCTTCCACATATAATCAAGGATGGAGGAATCATCCTAACTTTGCTTGGAATCAAAACCAACAAAGTAATTTTCAAAGACCTCCACAACAACCACAACCACAGAATCAGCCCCCCTTTCAGTCACAGAATTTCCAAAATCCGGCCAATATTTCTACACCACAAGTGGCCGGTACTGACAACTCACTTGCACAAACCTTGGATATGTTCATAAAACAATCCATGCAAAATTCGGCTGAGATGAGGTCTTCTATTGATACCTTAACGAAAAACTCTGCCTCCCATGGTGAGAGTATTAAATCAATAGAAAACCAAATCGCACAGTTAAACGCCGCAATGAGTGCGAGAGAGAAAGGGAAACTCCCATCTCAACCCATACCTAATCCTGGCCACTCACAAAGTTATAATGTAAGTGCTGTTACCACGTTGAGATCGGAAAAAGTGCTGAATGACCGAGTGGGTGAGCAGTGTGATGATTGTGACACCAATGATACCCCTTCTTCTTCTTCTTCCCCTAATTCGTCTAGTCTCCCACCTTCACCCGAGCCTATTCTCCGTTTTCCCCAAGGCTCGAACCCTTCGCCCATTTCGCCAAATCTATCTAAGTCGATTCCCACTCCAGTTTTGGGATCGAATCCGTCCCCACAATCCTCTCCAATGTTGGACCAAACCCTTATTGATCAAGCGCCTTATCCAAACAGGTTAAGGGGCAACAGACCAAGTCCACAAATGGAGAAGATTGTGGAAATTTTTAAGCAAGTTAACATAAACATTCCTCTCCTAGATGCTATTCAACAAGTTCCGTCATATGCAAAAATCTTAAAGGACTTGTGCACTAGGAAGAGAAAAGTTCAAGTACCTAAAAAAGTTTTCCTTGCGAGTAATGTGAGCACTGCTTTTACACAACAACTTCCCAAGAAACGAAAGGACCCCGGAAGTCCTACAATTTCAATTTCTATTGGGGGTAAAAATATTAATCGTGCTTTACTCGATCTAGGTGCTAGTGTTAACTTGCTTCCGTATTCTGTTTATGAGCAATTAGGGATCGGAGAGTTAAAACCTGCGCATTGCACTCTTCAGATGGCCGATCGATCTATCACCCAACCTAGGGGTGAGCTAGAGGATGTGTTAATCAAAGTCGGGGAATTCATATTTCCTGTGGACTTTATCGTTATTGATACACAACCTGTAGCGAACCCACGCAATCAAATCCCGGTGATACTCGGTTGACCCTTTTTGGCCACTTCCAACGCAGTAATTAATTGTAGAAACGGCTCTATGACCCTATCCTTTGGAAAGAAGTCAATTGAGCTTAACATTTACAAGTTGGGAAGTGAACCCTCCGAACCCTATGCTCATGTGTGTTCTGTCGAATTAATGGATGTCGACAGCAGCGAATTTGATCAACCTCATGATACTGACTCTTTTCATATGTTGTTGTTTGACCCAACCATGTACTCTTCCACCGAGTTGTCCGGGTCAACATCTAATGAGGAACCTTTTACAGAGTCTGACGATCACCCCATTTTTTCTGATGATATTATTCTTCGGGGTATCGATGAAAGTTTTGAGGAAATTTTCGCTGATGAACTCGCATTTTTAAAAGATACGGGTGTTGAGATGAATCAACTCCAAGATGAAGCAATTGGACCTCCACCCTTTCTTTTGGACAATCATGATAATGTGAGTAATCCATCATCACTATCACTGTGTCGTCTCTCCAAATTGAGACGCAATCCTTTTCCATCACACCTCATATCACCTCCCCACTTCTTCCACCAACCTTGGTGCTTCATCGATAAAATTTTTGAATGGTTGGTGTTGACTTTTGGTCTTTGTAAGGCTTTACTTTGACCAATAACTTTACCCCCCAATGATTTTAGTTGCTTAACATTGTTTAACTCAAGTTTGGGGGTGTGGTATATGTTGGCTCTTGAAAGAAAATGATTTTTACAAAATTGTGAGCCTAAAATAAGTTTGGGGGAGGATTTTCACTTTCATATATTCTTGCCCCCATTAATAATTTCCTCCCAAGTCTACAGGTTTTTGAGCTTAGCGGATGACATCAGTGAGGACACTACTGTAAACAGGTTTGGGGGAGGTTTGTGCTTATTTACACATCAATTTGCATCATACTTTGCATAAGCACAACATTTTTCAAAAAAATTTATAAAAAAAAAAAAAATTCTTTTATAACAAAAGAGTAGAAAGTGAAAAATTACATCCAAAAGATAGGAATAGTTTAAGAAAACCAAGAAAATTAGAAGTTTTCTTATACGAACTAGTAATAAGTAGTTATGAGCTGTTGTCCCAAGGGTTAGTAAGATGAAGGAAGTCACTAATCTGAGGATAAAAATAAGTCTGAAAAATAGTTTCTATTCTGGAAGCCAAACATTTGAATGTTGATACCCTACTATATGCACTTACACACGTCTTGAAACTCGGGATAGTAGAGGATACCTTGAAATGCTCTTGTCTAAAAGCCAAAGTATGAAGGAAATGAAAAAAAAAATGAAGAAAATATAAAAATGGTGGAAAAAAAAATGAACACTGGTTTTCTTATCGCCAAGGCAGCAATAAAAAAAAAAATAGCGTGGGTGCTTCTTCACCTAGTGCCCTAAGGCCAACTGGTCTGGGAGTCACTGCTAAGCCTTAGGTGGTGCAAGACGAGGAAAATACTATCACCAAATCAGCAAGCACTTGAGTAATCGGTCGGTTAGTACCTCAAGAAGTATTAACGGTCGCATGAAAAGGTGTGAGCAAACCTAAGTATTCATAAAATTAAAAAGTACTGAGGTAGATGGACAAGAGTATGATAGCTTGAATTGAATTCTCCGAGTGTAGGGATGTTCTTTACACACACGTGGGGTTATATGATCAATGTTTGGATAAAAGGTAGGAATGAAGAATAAAGACGATGTTTTATTGAGGAATGATGTGATTTCTAACATTTTTTCATGACTATTAAGATAGGGCTCATGACAACAGAAAAGCTAGTATAGTTGGAAACTCTTCTTTTCAAAGTTTTTCTTTTATGGTTCTTATCTTTATATGTAAATTTCACCATCTTTCTTTTGTTATAGGATTTTGTGGGTGTAATCCGCTGAAAACCCTCAGGAGACAACACTCCTCCTACTAGGGACACCTAGAGGTTTAACGGCTTGTTGCACGTGCTCAGTGCAATCGTGTCTGCCTACGAAAGTGTGCTTAGTTTTCTCTTTTCTTTTTCTCCTCTTAAATAAACTAGTTTGCTCGGGACGATCAAAGATAAGTTTGGGGGTATTTGTTCAGTTGATAAAACTGCACATTTGTATTACATTTTTCCTACCATTTTCATATTAAAAAAGGACTTTATTATAATATATTATGCATATGAGGGTTTATGTGTAAAAACATTATTTTCCATGTGTTAATATATTTTAATTATCATTTGGTAGGAAAATGTATGCAAATAAATCTATTGACCAAATCCTAGTAGAACTAAGTCTACTAAATATTATTTGAGATTATTGTGCAGAATTTTCCAAGTTGTTATGCAGAATTTATCAAACAAATCAATTTGTTGAAGAAAACTTGCCAAATTAAGAAGCAAAACTTGGAGACCAAGTCTGGAAGCAACCGAGAGAAGATTTCTGAATTCTAAAGGTGCCTAGGATTGCCACATGTCACCAGATGAAAGCCCAAGAAAAATAAGCAATTGATCACATCCCTTGAGCGTGGATCCGCGGCCAAACACACCTTTGGGCCGCGGATCCGCCGCAATAATGAGGAGTTGGAATGCAAGATTTTGGGAGATTGATTACTGCTGAATTTTACCAACTTTTCAACAATAAGATTCTGGGTTTTCACTATAAAAGGCACCGAGAGCCTCTTGGAAAAGCTATCAAGCCGAAGAGATCACGAAGCCCCAGACGCTCACGCATCCAGGCTGATCATCAACTGTTCATCTACCTCCTTAGGAAAGATCGAGAAGCAACTAGTTTGTAATCATTTTCTACGGATTAAAGTGTAGTTTGTTCAAGTTGATTAATAAAGGTAGTTATTTTATTTAATTCTTTTTGCATTTTACATTATGTTTTCCCTCTCTTTCTTTTCATCTTCTTCTCCCAACATGCGCGAGTAATTCTCCGCTTGTTAGGGTTCGTAGGATTAGGGTAGGCTAATGGACGATGAAAATAATTAAACCCTTTTTAAGTCCTATAAAGTTTAGGAACTTTATCAAAAGAATCATTAACATCTTAATCGGGCGCGCTAGCAATTCTTTGCTGGTTCCGACCGCGATTAGAGATTAGATTAATGCTTGTTTTGGTAAAGACTAGATATGAACGGAGTTCCGTGTCGAGATAAGGGTTAAGAGTGGGATTCCTTTTCCCTCCGGAAACCCTAATCTACACGCATCACCGTCGTTCTAGTTCTAAATCTATTAATGGATAAAAAGGGTAACTTTAATTAATCGTCCATAACTACTAAATCCTAACGAACCCTACAAGCCCTATTATTATATTATTTAAATCTCTAAAATAATCTAGATCTATATTTTACATTCTTGTTTAAAGTAGATCTAGAATCTTTTCACAAAATTCTTTCTTCCTCCTCTCTTTTTCAACACATCTAAAGTAAGAATAAAAGGTTCCACGTTTCCCAGAGGACGACCCGTACTCATCTCGGTCTAGCTACGCGCGACACCGTTATTGATTGCGGTAAACAAACACAAATTTTCACATCAATCAAGTTCGCATGACCAGTTTAACCCGTCAATCGGAGATTCCTTCGCTCCAAAGACGAGGGGTAATTAAAGGCAGCTTAGTTCGCGGCTGCCGGAGATTCGGATCCCCACAATCAATAAATTCCTGCCTACCCTAGGCAGGGGAAATCTGTAGTACGCCTGACAAGCGCACGCGTATTCCCATCTCAATGGGGTGACGAAAAACACCCTATAAGCGGGACCCCCGTAAACTCTGCGAGGCCCCCGATATACCCAAGACCCCCTCAAAACACAATACACGCACACTGTACATTGAGTTCGCATGACCCGTTTGACCTGTCAATCAGAGATTCCTTCACTCCAAATGCGAGGGGTAATTAACGACAGCTTAGTCCACGGCTGCCGGAGATTCGGATTCCCACAATCAATAAAACCCGGCCTACCTTAGGCAGGGGGAATCTGTAATGCGTCTGACAAGCGACGCGTATTCCCATCTCAACGGTGTGACGAAAAACACCCTACAATCATCAATGTCTTCTTCTTCTTCATTGATAAATATGCCTCACATTCGATCCTGGAGACTACCGGTTGGATTTCCTAACGATTCGGCGTCATCATGAACATTTGAGTTTATCTCCAGACGTCTGCTAAGGCTCTAAATGCGCGAGCACACTTATTGCAGACGTCTGCCCTGACAAGGGTCAGACGTCTGCGGAACTCTCTGTTATTTTGATGAAGATACCAGACATCTGTGATATTCTTGTTCAGACGTCTGGATTACTCTCTGGATTCTCATGATGACAAATGCAGACTTCTGCCAAATATCTTCTGCATACGTATGCCTTTCTAGGCCGGGCGAAGATCCACTTAGTTAGGAAATTAGTGTTTTTTGTAAAACTTTTGTATGCTATATATATGATAGCTTGTTTTAGACATAGATCTGATAGCCTTTTGTTAATTTGAAAGAACCTATTGTTATTTTGAGAGAGCTAGGGGTTTGAGAGGGATTTGTATTCTCCATCGATTTGTACTCCTCCGATATTTGATTATTAATAAAGTCTTGCCTTCGCCTATTTGTTTTGTGGTTAGTAATCGTATTTCTGTCTTGCATGTGATTTGTTTTCTTCTTGTTATTGATTGTTTGTGCTTTGTGATTGTCTCGTATACGCAACAATCTAGTATCAGAGCCATTGTTGCGTTGTTGTGAGACTTTTGGTTGAACCTTTAGCTCTTTTATTTTGCGATCTAAGTTAACGGTGGGTAACGACAACTATGTCCTCTTCCCCACTTTCTTAGATCGTGATTTTGAAGTTTAGGGTTCGTTAACACATCGTATTTTGATTTGATCCCACATTATGTCTCCGACAACCATGAAGTTCGATATCGAGAAGTTTGATGGAAATATGAGTTTTAGTTTGTAGAAGGTTCGTATGGTTACCATTTTGACTCATAACAATATGAAAAAGGAGATTTTAGGGAAGGATAAAATACCTTCCACTATGACGGAGGAAGGTTAGGAGGAGATGGACGGGAAGGCCCTCGCGGTGATCCGCTTGTGTCTGACTGACGAAGTTCTATAAGAAATTTTGGTGGAGAAGACGGCGGCTGATTTGTGAAATAAATTAGAGGAGTTATATCTAAGGAAGTCTCTCATGAATCAACTCCTGTTGAAGCAGCGTCTCTACACACTTCGCATGTCAGAAGGCACTCCAATAAAATCTCACATCGGAGAGTTTAATAAGATCATTACGGATCTGGGTAAGATCGACACTAAGATAGATGATGATGATCAGGCTCTGATCTTGTTGTGTTCGTTGCCACCCTCTTATAAGCACTTCCGTGATACAGATCTCAGTCAATGATGTTAAGGAAAATTTGATGAACAAAGAGAAGATCAACAAGAAGTTAACTTCCACTGAAGCGAATGATTCATCGTCTGGCTTATTTGTTTGAGAGTGAGCAGAGAAGAGAGATCCGAAAACAAATAAGAAGAAGTCGCAGTCGAAATCAAAGGCTAAAAACGTGACCTGCAATTATTGTAAGAAGGGGCACTTCAAGGTCGATTTTTTTAAATTACAGAACAAAATAAAGCAGGAAGTCAAATCAAAGGAGGGGTTTTCGGCTGAAGCGAGTATAGCGGAAGGAGAATAAGATCTTCTTGTGGTTCCTGACAGCGCACGTCAATCCAAAGACGAGTGGATTATGGATTCGGTTTGTTCGTACCACATGTGTCCCTATAGGGATTTGTTTACCACGTATGAGTCCATTGATGGTGGAGTGGTTTTGATGGGCAGCAATAGTTCGTGTCGAGCTATTGGTAAGGGGACGATCCAAATCAAGATGTTTGACGATGTGTGAGGACGTTGGCGGAAGTCAGGCACATACCTGACTTAAAGAAGAATCTCATTTCTTTGGGTATACTCGACGACAAGGGTTACAAATTTTCCACTGAAGGTGAAATTTTGAAGGTAACAAAAAACGCTCTCATTATGATGAAGAGCTTGAAGAAAGGTTTTTTGTATTCATTGCAAGGTTCGACGACTTCCGGATTGGCAGCTATTTCATTATCCAAATCTATAACAGATTCAGAAACTACCAGATTATGGCACATGAGGCTCGGGCATACGAGTGAGAGGTTTGGCCGAGTTATCGAAACAGGGTCTACTTGGTGGGAAGAATATGACGAAACTGGAGTTTTATGAACATTGCGTCTTCGGGAAGTAAAAACCGTTAGCTTCAGTTTGGCGGTGCACAATACGAAATGTACTCTAGATTATATCCATTAGGATCTTTAGGGATCCTCTCTAGTTGCTTCTAAAGGAAGCGGTGCTAAGTATCTGCTTACCATCATTGGTGATTTTTCGAGGAAGGTTTGGGTCTACTTCTTGAAGCACAAAAATGATGTGTTTACTACGTTCAAGCAATGGGAGACGTTGCTTGAGAAGCGGACAGGGAAGCAGATCAAGAGACACAGACAACGGGTTAGAGTTTTGCAGTGGAGATTTCTGAAAAAATGAAAGGATTGTTCGGCATCATACCGTTATCTATACACCACAACAAAACGGAGTCGCGGAGCGTATGAATCAGACTCTTTTGGAGAAAAGCGCGGTGCATGTTGTCTAATGCACAGCTCGGCAAGGAGTTTTGGGCAGAAGAGGAAAATACGGAGTGTTATTGTGAATTGGTCACCTCATATGACGCTAGGTAGTAAGACACCGTAGTAGGTATGGCTAGGGAAGCACGTCGATTATTTGACACTTAATGTGTTTGATTCCCCCACTTATGCACATTGCCGTAAAGTCAAGTTGGATTCTCGAGCGAAGAACTGGTTATTTCTTGGTTATGCTACCGGCGTAAAGGGTTATAGATTGTAGTGTTCAGATCCAAAGTCGCTTAAATTTATGATTAGCAGAGATGTGGCGTTTGATGAATCTGCCATATTGAAATCGAAAAACAAGGAATCTCCAGTTGTAGACGATTCCAGGAAGGACGAGCCGAGAGTTGATATTGAGGTCGATGAGAGCTCGGGTTCGTAGAACATCTCTCCTTCACCATCGTCTGAAGAAGCTCATGACGAGCAGTCCCATGTTGAGGAGTATTTGCTCGCTCATGACCGAAAGAGAAGGGACATTAGACCGCCACAAAGATATGTCTATGATGATCTAGTAGCGTATATGATGTCCATTGCAGAAATAGTTGATAGTAGCAAGCCGACAAGCTATAGAAAAGCCATCTCATCCGATGAAGCAGCTCGTTAGCTAGTCGTTATGAATGAAAAGATTGAGTCTCTTCACAAGAACCAAACTTGAAAGCTCGTGAAGCCCGAAGAAGGAAAGAAAATAGTTGGCTGCAAGTGGGTTTTCAAAAAGAAAGAAGGTGACCGAAGTGCGTTGGATATGAGATATAAGGCGCGATTAGTCGCTAAAAGCTATTCGCAGGTGCGAGGAGTTGACTTTACTGAGGTATTTTTTCCGGTTGTTAAACACACCTCTATATGTGTCTTGCTCGGTTCAGTAGCTATGCAAGATTTGGAGCTTGAACAGCTCGATGTGAAGACCGCATTCTTGCACGGTGATTTGGTGAAGAAAATCTACATGCAACAACCCGAAGGTTTCGAAATCGAAAGTAAAGAAAACCACGTTTGTCTGCTAGAGAAGTCTCTCTACGGTTTGAAACGGTCACCTAGACAGTGGTATAAGAAGTTTGCCTCCTTCACGATAGATATTGGGTTTACGAGAAGTAAGAGCAACAGTAATGTTTATTGTAAGAAGCTTGCCGATGGTTCTTTCAGATACTTGCTACTTTATGTTGATAATATGTTGATAGCAGCAAGGTATATGGTTGATATTCAGAATTTGAAGGAACAGTTGAAAAGCAGGTTTAAGACCAAGGATTTGGGAGCGGCCAAGAAAATACTTGGTATGGAGATAAAGCGCAACCGCAAATGAGGAAAACTTTACTTGTCTCAACATCAATACGTTGAAAAAGTTTTAGAGCGTTTTAGCATGACAGTCGCTAAATCTGTAAGTACTCCGTTGGCAACTCATTTTAAACTTTCAACTCGTTCATCACCGTAAATGAAATTAGATATATGTCAAATGTTTCGTATGCGAGTGTGGCAGGTAGCATTATGTATGCCATGGTTTGTACACGACCCGACGTTTCACACGCTGTTTGTTAGTCGCTATATGGCATCTCCTGGCAAAAGCCATTGGCAGGAGGTGAAATGGATATTACGAAACCAGCGGGGTACGTTTGACGTGCAGTTGGTATTTGGCAAGAACAACAACAATTTAGTTGGATTCAACAACTCCGATTATGTGGGTGATCTTGACAGATGCAGATCGATCATCGATTATGTGTTCTCCTTAGGAGGATGCGCATCAGTTGGCGTGCTTCCTTACAGCCTACGATTCAACTGTCTACGACGAAGATGGGGTATATGGCTGTAGTGCGTCCATTAAAGAGGCAATCTGGTTGAAGGGAAAATTTTCGGAACTTGGTATTCAAAAAGATATCATAATAGTCTACTGTGATAGCCAAAGCGTGATTTACTTGATGAAAGATCAGATGTATCACGAGAGGATGAAGCACATTGATATGATGTACTGGTTCGTGCAGGAAATCGTTGAGAAAGAAGAGATATTGTGAATAAGTTTGACACAACGGACAATCTGGCCGGCATATTGACAAAGTCTCTTTCAGTTGTTAAGTTTAACAACAATTATATTTAAGCATAAGTTTAAACATTGCTTAAATATAATTGTAGTGCGTAGCACTCATTGAGCTCTTTAAAGATTTTGTGGTGAAGGTGGAGCTGTTATTACTTTAATGGAGGAGTTTGTGGAATGTGATGCAAGATGGAGATTTGTTAGATATGCCTCACATTCGATCCTGGAGATTACCGGTTAGATTTCCTAACGATTCAGCGTCATCACGAATATTTGAGTTTATCTCTAAGGCATACATCTAGGGCTAAGATCTCTAGATGCCTGCTGAGACTATGGATGCGTGAGCATACTTTTGGCAGACGTCTGCCCCGATGAGGGTCAGACGTCTGCGAAGCTCTCTGTTATTTTGGTGAAGATACCAGACGTCTGTGATATCCTTGTTTAGACGTCTGGATTGCTCTCTGGATTCCCGTGACGACAAATGCAGACGTCTGCCAATTCTTTCTGCAATTGTTTGCCTTTCTGGGACGGGCGAAGATCGCTTAGTTAAGAAATTAGTTTCTATGGTATCTTTTGTATGCTATACATATGATAGCTTGTTTTAGACCTAGATCTGATACCCTTTTGTTAATTTGATCGAACCCATTTTTATTTTGAGAAAGCTAAGATTTTGAGAAGGATTTGTATTCTCCATCGATTTATACTCCTCAGATATTTGATTATTAACGCATTCGCCTATTTTTTTGTGGTTAGTAGTCGTATTTCTATCTTGTCTGTGATTTGTTTTCTTCTCGTTATCAATTATTTGTGCTTTATGATTGTCTCGTATACGCAACATTCATCTTCTTCCTCCTCCTCTAATTCTTCCCTTCCACCACTTCATCGTCATAATCAACATCATCACCGGCACCCCTCTTCTTCTACTTCTTCTTCTTCTTTTGATTTTAAGAATTTTTATTTTTAATTTCTCAAAAAAAAAATAGTGACGGTAGAATTGTCTTTTTATCCCAAACAAACGGTTTTGGCTTAGATTTGTTAGATATGGTAGTTTTCTATAAAAAATAACTATAAGGTAGTTTGCTGCTACGAGCTAAAACCACATGGGCGTTTGTTGGATTTAAGCCATTTTTATATATTTAAAATAAGATAATCACAAAACGAAAACGAAATACAAGAGAACGGAATCAAGGCTATTACACGATAGTATGTCGCGCTCCACGCCCCAGTACGGATGGTATTGTCCGCTCTGACCGAAACCATATGGTTTTGTCTTTTGGAGCAAACCGGACTCGAGAAGGGGCCTCTTCCCAGGATGTCACCCATCTTAGGGTATCCCTAGCCCGAGCATGCTTAGCTACAGAGTTCTTCAAACTCCACAGTTCCGGTTCATCCGAAAGCCTCCTTCGTAATTGAGGATGGTATCATTACATTTATTATGCAGTTCGGTCCTCTTTTGGAATATACTTCAGGGACCCGATCCTATTGTTTTGAAGCGGTTCCACACTCAGATCACCATGTGTCCGCAGCAGACCGCACCGAGTGTGGACAGGGCAGATCACCATGATGTCCGAAGATCGTACTGCTCTGAGGTATTACATTCCCTCCACCTAAGAACAATGGTTCGTTCTCGAACCACAGACCTACTACCGAGGGACCTGCATGGGCCATCATAAAAGTCACACTCCACGCCCCGGTACGGATGGTATTGTCCGCTCTGATTGAAACCGCACGGTTTTGTCCTTTGGAAATAATCGGACTCGAGAAGGTGCCACTTCCCAGGAGGTCACCCATCCTAGGATTTCCCGAGCCCGAGCTCGCTTAACTAAGAAGCTATTCAAACTCCGGAATACCGATTCATCCAAAAGGCACCTTCGTAATCGAGGGCGGCAACATTACATTTATAATGCAGTTCGGTCCTCTTTCGGAATGTGCTTCATGTACCCGATCCCATAGTTCTGAAGCAGCTCCACACTCAGATCACCATGTGTCCACAACAAACCGCACTAAGTGTGGACATAGCAGATCACCATAATGTCCGAACACTGCACTGCTCTAGGGTATTACACAATAGCTTAAGATCGCACTTTTAAAATAGAAAGTAGTGCACTCCAATTTCGAGCAATTGGTCCACTATCAAGATCTGTAGTATCAAAAAACTTAGCCACCCTAATTGAAGTATCGTAGATAATATCCCGAAGAACGATCTCTTTAGATCTTAATTGATACCTAAAATTCTATAATTTTGTTCTTTCTAAACATGTCAAACGACATTTGCAACCATAATACAAATGATTGCTCCAATTGGTTTCTAATACGAGACCTGCATTTGGATAAAATTTATGATGCCATATAGATTATATGGTGGATTGTAAAGTTTGCAACACGCTGATGATGCTCGGGCCACCCTACTAGAGAATCCACACTCAAAAAAGAAATGCTTATGACTTTCGGATTAAGTTTTGCATAGAATTCATTGTTCGCCTTCATCTATACCTCTTGCTTGAAGTAAATCAAGGGTCTTCAATTTTCCAAGAATAGATTGTCATGCACAAAGAGTTTTCAGAATGGCTTTGTGAAACCAAACAAATTTAGCCTAATAATATATTAAGGAAGGTTATGGTAGAAGAGATGCTTTCGCCAATTTTGCGGTGAACATTCCAAAATGAGATGGTTTCTAAATTAAAGTATCGCCGGTGATAGATCCATCAATATCAATTGTAACAACCCTAAAACTTTCTGTACAGAATTTTTTCAAAAATACAGAAAGGAACACATGAGCTTGAGCACAAATTATAAATTAAATTTGCTTTTGAACAGCAAGAAAGCACTTGTAGCTCATTGGTAAAGCCTTACACTGCTGTGACGTAGCCCCTGTGATTGAATCCCCCCAGCCACATATATTTTTAATTGATTTTTCTTTTAATGTTTTAGAAATCCAAAGGTTTACACGTGCACTACACGTAAAATGAAAAGTCACAGATTAAACAAACACGTGCACTGAGTTATACCAAGCAACAGGGACACGTGACGAAGATCCTAAGCCCCCTCACCGGATCTCGACCGGCGAGATGATGCCTACGGCCGGCACCGTCAGGCCCCCCGTAGGGGATGTTCCCCAAATTTTAACCCCAGCATCCCTTGGCCTACCCCACTACTCTATACTGTTTGATTTCTCTGCACATTTCCAGAGAATTAAAAATGGGCATTAATCCATATTTTAATGCACTGTTTCCCCCAATCAGAGAAAACTCTGTAAATTTGAAATTTAAACTGAGGCAGCGCCTCACGTGCAAAGCACGACAGCGCCGGCGCCAGGAGCGCCGGCGCTGTTTCCCCCAATCAGAGCAAAACTCTATTTGAAATTTAAATTTTGAAATGAAGCAACGCTTCAGATGCAGCGCCAAGTGCGCTGCGCCCCAAGCAGCGCACCACGTGCAAAGCACGTGTGCGCTAGCGCTAGGTGCGCTGCGCTCCAAGCAGCGCACCACGTGTGCGCTAGCGCTAGGTGCGTTGCGCTCCAAGCAGCGCACCACGTGCAAAGCACGGGTACGCTAGCGCTGAAACTAAAAGCTCCCCACCGTTAGATCAAAAATATAATAATAATGATGAATCATTAATTGATCAGAATTAAATTCTGTTAAGAAAAGATTTCTCAAAATCTTTCCAAACAACAAGATTGTGCTCTGTAAATCAGAGCACCGTTGGATCAATGATCCAATGGTGATTAAATATCACTAAAAATACAGAATAAAAGCACGTGTGCGCTAGCGCTAGGTGCGCTGCGCCCCAAGCAGCGCACCACGTGCAAAGCACGTGTGCGCTAGCGCTAGGTGCGCTGCGCTCCAAGCAGCGTACCACGTGTGCGCTAGCGCTAGGTGCGTTGCGCTCTAAGCAGCGCACCACGTGCAAAGCCCGGGTACACTAGCGCTGAAACTAAAAGCTCCCCACCGTTAGATCAAAAATCTAATAATAATGATGAATCATTAATTGATCAGAATTAAATTCTGTTAAGAAAAGATTTCTCAAAATCTTTCCAAACAACAAGATTGTGCTCTGTAAATCAGAGCACCGTTGGATCAATGATCCAATGGTGATTAAATATCACTAAAAATACAGAATAAATTCTGTTTAGAAGATTTTCCAATCTTTGGTAAAAACAAGAAGGTTGCCTTCTGTAAATCAGAAGCCCTTGGATCAAAGATCCAACGATGGGAAATTCCCCAAATCAATTGGAGAAAAGATCTCCTTAACTGATTGAACTGATCAGCTTGCCCTATATGATGGCCCCAAGATTTCAAGTCTGATATACAGAAGCATAGAGAGAAACCTCCTCATAAACTTTGAGAAATTCAAAGAAAAAGAGCAAGCTCTCAGAAGAAGAAAACTTTCTTCAAGGTAAAGAAAATGAATGATGATGAACATAGAGATAAAATCATCTCATAATTAAGAAAGAAGAATTCACTTCTTTAAAGATCATAGATCTACAAAGACCAATATCTTTTCAAAAGAGATTAAAAGATCCCATCATAAAATAAAAAGAAGAATATAAATTTTCTCACAGATCATAAATCTACAAGACTAAGGTCTTTTACAAAATGAGAGCAATACATCTCAAGGAGGGGGGAGAATTGTTCAATTCTCTTAGGATCATAGATCTATAAAGGCAAAACCTTTCACTAAAATAAGAGATTAAAACATCTCCTACAAAATAAAAACTTTTGTTCTTAAAATCTTGAGACAAAGTTTTTTATAAATGAGAGTTTATTTCTCAGATCATAAAAATTGATCAGATGCGCTTTACGCCCTTGAACTGCGCTTCCGCGCTCTTGGACTGGCGCTCAGCGCCAAATGCGCCACGTGTCCCTCACGTGTGCGCCACTTAACAGTTAGCGCTTCACGCTATCGAAATAGCGCACTGCGCTCATGGGCTGGCGCTCAGCGCCAGGCGCACCACGTGTCAATTACGTATGCGCCACTAAACTACTAGCGCAATGCGCTCATAAACTGGCGCAATGCGCCCATCATCTGGGACTCAGCGCCAAGCGCGACACGTGTCCCTCACGTGTGCGCTACTCGGCAGAAACGCACTGCGCTATTTGACTGGCGCAAAGCGCCAAGCGCACCACGTGTTGCGCTGATAGAACATAAATTGTTCTTTAATAAGCCCAGAGCTATGATGCATGCCCAGCATTCAATAAAAGACAAAATATTGTCAGAATTCAAGTCAATGCTCAGTATTGTTAAAAGGGCCAAGCCCAAGCAAAAGCTCAGCAGCCCAAAATAAATGTTAAACATTTTTTTAACTTGATTAGACTTAGCCCAAAATTGGCCATAAGTCCTCAACTCATATTGATTGAGCCCATCTGCTCATAAATATTTTAACAGATCTTAGCCCCAAATTGGACTACAGATCTTTCAACCAAAATTGGTTCAAGGGTACATCTCTTTACTCCTCTGATATTTGTCGTTGTAATCCTTCAACGTCTTCAGAGAGCTGACGGGTCCCGACAACCATACATTTCATAGACCATGATGTCCTTAACCTCGGACTGTGGGGTCCTTTAAAACCCATGGACTATGATGTCCTTAACCTCGGATTGTGGGGTCCTTAAGCCCATGGACCGAGATATCCTTAAATTAACATTGGACCACCATGTCCTTAAACTGGTAATCTACCGCAATATCCCTAAACTAAACAATAGAGCCCAAATGCTCTTTTGTTGGATCTAAATGATTCTGTTAAGTTGATCTTAGTCTAAAATTAGACTAACGTATCCTTAACAAATCGTTAAGTTGATCTTAGTTTAAAATTAGACTAACGTATCCTTAACATACGTTTAAGTTGATCTTAGTCTCAAATGAGACTAACGTATCCTTAAACCTAACCACCAAACCCAAATCTAAGAAAATACGGATTTGGACTAATCAACGCCCTACGGATGACAACATAAATTAGTCTCCGTATACAATCCACAGGCAACCAAAAACAAAACAAACGCCCACGACACGAAGTGATCATCTGGAGAAGGAGAAAATTGTTACCGCGACGCGGTAGCGTAATTAACTGCAGGGGCTTGTGCCTGCAGGGAAGAGCGTCCCCACAATCAAAAACCCCCTCAAATGAGGAGGAATCTGACGAAGTCTGCTACATCAGCCGCATCCGTTTAAACATTCGATCCACGGTGTCATAAATCAATTTGGCATCTTTGGAGTGGTGGACGGATAGCACCAATTAGTATCTTCCCCGAAATTCAGGCAAGGCGGACCCGCGCGGTCGCGTCACCGTGTTTCGGCGGGGAACAGACTCTGGCACGCCCGGTGGGACCTCTTCCTCTTTCCACTCCACACATCGTGTGTCGTGTTCACGAACGAATCGCGGTATAATATGGTTGCCCATGTGTTCGAGGTACTAAGATTTGGTGTCTTGCTCCGTGCAGAAAAAAGAACAGCAATGGCCTCTAACTGTTCCAACTGCAACTCCCGTTCCGCCTCATCTGGAGGTGTAACTTACGGGCCCCAAGCGGCCTCCCTTTTTACAATACCGGTGGAGCAAGTAACTCAGGCCACCACTGGTCTATTCTTCGGGACAATGCTCCCACCCATGAACTTCAATACCCCAATGCCGTTGCAGGAGGCTCCAAAGATGTCGGTCTTTGATCGACTTAACACAGCCGTGGCCCCTCTCAACGGATCGCCCAACTCCACTGCTTCGGTTTTTAACAGACTAGGCCAGAGCTCCAACGGGCCCATGAAGAAGCCCGCAATACCAGAAAGGGTTATTCCAAAAAGGTAGCCATTCCTGCTCTCGAAGTCGTCAAAGCGGCTTCTCCTGCCAAAGGGTCGGTCTTCACAAGACTGACTGTGCCGGCTCCCGCTTCAGGCGAAGTCCTCAAAACGGATTCCCCTGCCCAGAGGTCCGTCTTTGACAGATTGGATGCCGCTTCTCAACGGACATCGGTCTTAAAGAGGCTGACAACGACAACTCCCCGCCCAAACAGGGGGCATGAGAAAGTCACCCCTACTGCTGAGACAATCCTAACGGCTCGACACGCTCGACGTCACCACTGGCACCGAGTAAGGAAGGCTTGGGGCAACTCTCCTTCTGGACTTACTCCGCCGGCTTCAACGATGGAAATCGATGCTGCTGTTCCAACCGGGAACTGTCACGCCCCGCTTCCCAGTATACGGACAGAGGATGTGACGAGGCCGCTACATATTTACTTTGAAGTAAATACGCTAAGCGTAACTAAGCAATATAAAAGAAGTAAATGCTCAAGAGACAAGATATAATAAAACAACAACTTTATTTAGCAATGCCTAAACAATGGCATAACAGGAATGTAAAGTACTCAAAGGAAATGTATACAATGAAACTAAAGCACTGGGTCTTCAGCAAACTGATCCAAGTCTTCAGCAGTAGGCTCGATCTCTGACGTGTCCCAATTACCTGATGACATTCAAAGAAGAAAGAAAGAGAATGTCGTCAGTGAACAGGTCACTCGGTAAGTCCTAAAGAGAAGAGGAAAGTAGAATAGACAGAATAAAAAAGTATTTTTTAAAGTTATATTATATTGTTGTAATATTGTGTTAACGCTGTTGTTTGTAGTTTGGTACAGAAGATGCCAGTGTATACGAGAGGAGTCCCACTTACACCGGGGACTTTGGTAAACTGTAGTACAAGGCTCCGTCGATAATACCACGGAACAACGGTATGGATGTAATTACGTCTTAAGTGACCACCTCGTGCCACCTTTAACATATTCCGTACCAGTCTACCCCTTAAACCCCGTAGTGTTATCTTGATTGTATTGTATTGTCTTGTATTGTAACTGTATAAATTGTATAATTGGATGACTGACCGAAACCATGATATCAGTAAACGGATGTAACCGTAGAATCATGTAAATGGAATAACTGGAGAACCATGTAAATGGAATGTATATCCATGGTTCGGTTCAGTCAAGTTGTATAGATTGATAATTGGATTCATGGATTCATGTTGAATTGTAATATTGAAGATTGTAGATTGTACTTGAATCATATTCAAGTCAGATTATACTGAGATTCAAACTGAGTCAGACAATTGGCAAGGTAAATTAAAGTCCTGATTGTTTTATTAATTTATCTACCTTAGATAGACAAGCACCCACTTTTCCGGCTCCCTGAGGATCAAGAGATTGGTCCCGCTTAAACCTATATTTACTAGGGTCTTTAGGGTAATTTATAGAACTTGAGAGGGTTTTATGAAAAAATACTTTTATATACTTTTCAAAATACATCCCAAATATTTATTATTCATCTTTAGAGTTGTAGTGAATGCAGATTTTACATTGTGATATTTTCAGTGAACATATCCTAATTTCATAAATAAAGGTATTTATTTGTAATATTGGTTTTGTATGGAATTCATGGTATTTTAAGGTAAATTGATTCTTGTGATTTTTAGAAAAAGGTGGAATATTTATATCATAACAAAATATGTATTTTAATGAGAAATATACATATATTTATACAAAAATAATTTTAATATATATTTTATATTCTAAAAATATCATTTTCTTAAGATATCGTATTTTAAATTTTTCGAGACCGAATACTCCTTGCGGAGGTCTGAATCTCGCACTACTAAACCCGAGGATGTGCGATAATCCGCACCATCCCAAACGGGTTCCCCAAATGGGTTGTAGCGGCGCTTTGCAAAGATTTGTATAAATACTAATCATTAAGGAAAATGGTTTTATTAATTATGGTATTTAAATGAAAAAGTGTCGTTTTCCCGTATTCTATGTTCTAGAGTCTCCTAAGTTAACTAGACTGCTCCTAACTGGTCTAAAAGGACATGTTATGAGATACCTCAAATTGCCTCTTCACCGCCAATTGTGGCCAGGTTAGTACAAGTGAAAAAAGGAGGGATCCGCTCACGAATCACCGTGAGACGGGCTTTATAAACTTACCTTTCTCACTTGTCTAGTCTAGACACCACAAACTCAGGTTTAGATAAACGTCTGATTTCCACAACCTATCCTATTTTCATTATAAGTGGTATTTATTTAAAAAGTGTATCAATACTAAATCTTTTAGAAATGGCTTTATTTAGTAAAGGGTATTTAAATGAAAATATTTGTTTTCCCGTATTCTAAGTTTCCGGTGGTATCGTGTTATGTTGCATATGAGTGTGTAAGGAGGTAGGTCGTTACCTCGTGATCTACTTTTAAGGTATAGCAAGTTTAATGGGGTTAAATGTAGAATTGAAACAATATGGTATTTAAGTGAAAAATACGATAAATTGAAATAGCCATCATTTCATATGATGAAACTTGATCAATTTGGTTGATTAGTTTTTAATAGTCAACATGAGAGAGTTTAAGCATAATTGTACTAACGAGAAGTGAAGTTTTATAAGAAACCGAATCGGAAATCGGATTTGTTCCGATTCCGTCGGGTTTTGTAAATCCATATTTTAGAATAGAAAGGAGAGATAGAAAATGGGACTTACGGGTTTTAGGTCACACAAGAGAGTGAAATAGAAGTAGGGGAATCACCGATGTGTTGCGTAGTCGCCGATAGTTCCTAAAACGATCGCCGGAAGTTCGCCGTAGATTTCGCCGGAGTTTTGCCTTTCGCTCGTTTTCAAAGTACACACGATTCTTGGAATTTTAAGAGAGTGGGCTCAGAATTTTGGGGTGAGAGGGTAGGGGTATGGATGTATTTATAGGGTTAAGCTAGGGTTAGGGTAGGTGTAGGGTTTTTTAAATAAAAATGTAAAAATATAGGAAATTCATTAAAAATTTGGAGTAATTAGGTGTTAATAGGCTCTCTGGAGGTGGTCTGCAAAATTAAAGTATGCAGGGGTGTAGGGTAGTTCAAAAGGAACACTTCCCTTGTTGACGACTCGGCCGTCCGGCGGCGCCGGCCCGAGTCGGCCGGTCCGCCGGCCGACTCGGCCAAGTCAGGCCGAGTCGGGGTTTTAGGAGGTGGGGAGTCGCCGGGGGTAGGCACTGGTATATTCAAATTTTCAGGTTCAGTTCAAAGTTTAGGAGTTATCTCAGGTGGACTGTTGGGCTTCTATAAAATTTAAACAAAATAAGTATAAAAAATAATATGGGGCATGGGATTTGAACTCTGGTGGCTTGGTTCAGCAGTGCAAGCTATTACCAATAAGCTACAAGCTCATTCTTATAATTAAATTGCTAATTAATTATTTAAGTCTTGTGCTCAGGCAATAAATACCCCTTTATGGATTTTTGAAATTTTTTTGTAAAAACTTGGATATGAAATTTAGGGTTGTTATATTCTACCCTCCTAAAAAAAATTTCGTCCTCGAAATTTGTAAAAGGAAAGTGTAACAGTTTGGTGACAGAACTAAAGATTGTAAAAAAAAATTTGGTCAAAGTTGTGAGGGAGTTACTTGGGTTACCTTGGTCAACTGTCTTGACTTCTACGGCTGCTAAGGTGTAAGCCTGTCGCCATGGCACGTTCCTCCTAGCTGGAGGCATATTCCCCTGTACTCGAGGCATGTTTCTCGGTGCCTGATGGAATTGGCGAATTGGCTGAGCAGGAAATCCACGTGGAGGTGGTACTGGGAGTGCAGGACGAGTTGCAGGAGCCTGGATAGCTGGCTGCTGCGGGGAGTTAACGGGTGTGTGAGCTGGGTTGCGTCTATAGGGATAGTTTCCAATTCCGTGATTGGACGCGCCACAAACCAAGTATAGGCCTTTTGCGCGCCTACAGTCCTTACACAAGTCTCCTTCTCTCTTGCAATAAAAGCAAAAATCAAGTCTTGGCCGATCCTTGGCTTCTTCTATTCTTCTGAGTTCAACAGCTGGCCTTGAAGAGGCCCCTCCTGCCATTTGAGTGGCAGGGCGTTTCACTCCTGCAGACTGAGGTCTGCCCCTTGCCTTTATCACTGCCTCATAACGACGGGCAGCTTCCAGAGCATCCTCATGAGTTGGAAATTCCCTGTGGCTAGTGCAGCCTGGATTTCCGTGTCCAAACCTTATTGAAATCGACGGGCTCTAATCTCATCCGTCGGTATCAGGTGTGCCGCAAATCTGTTACGGTCTTGTGTTAGCTGTGTAGCATGTGATATTAAAAATTTGAAATACCGTTGACATATCTTACCGACTGAGCATGGTGAATTCAGCGTCATACTCATCTACTGACTTGTCCCACATCGAAGCTTGTTGTAGATGAATGAACTGCTGTTCCATGGCAAACCTGGCAGTCACAGGGAAGTACTTCACGTCAAACTTATCACGAAAAGTCTTCCATTCAATGGGCTCATCAAGACGGCTTTCTTCTGCCTTCCACCAGTTCCGTGCATTGTCCGTGAGTTGCAGCTTTGCAACTCGGACCCAAGCTATTTCTGGCACTTGTGCTTCTGCCAGATCATCCTCGATACTTTGAGCTCATTCCTCAGCTTCCAGTGGGCTCCCCTTTCCTGAGAACTGTTTGGGATGTAAATCTCTGAATTGCTTCACCCCAGGTGTTTCAGCCTCGGGACGGTTCAAGAGCTGTTGCTGTCCCTCTAGGAGGTTGCGGATTGTCTCAAGCAGAACCGTTTGCTCGTTGAGTGGAGCAGGAACGACAGGTGTGATTGGTAGTGGAGGTGGAGTGTTGTTGAAGTTGGTGCTTGTATTGTTTGGGGAATACATAACCTTGAATGAAAAATTTAGGTTAGGACAGATTCAAAGTATATGATTCAAGGAATATGAAATTGATAAGATTCAAGGAACATGGATTGTAAAGAATGTTTTAGTTGCTGGTTCTTGTGTTTTATATTGTTTAGGTTGTTCATGCAGAACATTAGGTTGTTCATGCAGAACATAACTGCATAGTATGGTTCTATACAGCTCGAGACCTGCATGGGCCACAAACAAAAACTGTCACGCCCTGCTTCCCAGTATACGGGCAGAGGATGCGACGAGGCCGCTACGTATTTACTCTGAAGTAAATACGCTAAGCGTAACTAAGCAATATAAAAGAAGTAAATGCACAAGAGACAAGATATAATAAAACAGCAACTTTATTTATTCACATTCTTTCTGTACAATGCATGTAAAGTAAATACAACTGAAATAAAGTAATGCCTAAACAATGGCATAACATGAATGTAAAGTACTGAGAGAAAATGTATACAATGAAACTAAAGTGCTGGGTCTTCAGCAAACTGATCCAAGTCTTCAGCAGTAGGCTCGATCTCTGACGTGTCCCAATTACCTGACGACATTCAAAGAAGAAAGAAAGAGAATGTCATCAGCGAACATGTCGCTCGGTAAGTCCCAAAGAGAAGAGGAAAGTAGAATAGACAGAATAAGAAGGTATCTTTTAAAGTTGTATTATATTGTTGTAATATTGTGTTAACGCTGTTGTTTGTAGTTTGGTAACCGTAGAATCATGTAAATGGAATAACTGGAGAACCATGTAAATGGAATGTATATCCATGGTTCGGTTCAGTCAAGTTGTATAAATTGATAATTGGATTCATGGATTCATGTTGAATTGTATTATTGAAAATCGTAGATTGTACTTGAATCATATTCAAATCAGATTATATTGAGATTCAAACTGAGTCAGACAATCGGCAAGATAAATTGAAGTCCTGATTGTTTTATTAATTTATCTACCTTAGATAGGCAAGCACCCACTTCTCCAGCTCTCTGAGACTCAAGAGATTGGTCCCGCTTAAACCTATGTTTACTAGGGTCCTTAGGGTAATTTATAGAACTTGAGGGGGTTTTATGAAAAAATACTTTTATATACTTTTCAAAATACACCCTAAGTATTTATTATTCATCTTTAGAGTTGTAGTGAATGTAGATTTTACATTGTGATATTTCTAGTGAACATATCCTAATTTCATAAATAAAGGTATATATTTGTAATATTGTTTTTGTATGGAATTCAGGGTATTTTAAGGTAAATTGATTCTTGTGATTTTTAGAAAAAGATGGAATATTTCTATCATAACAAAATAAGTATTTTAATGAGAAATATACATATATTTATACAAAAATAATTTTAATATATATTTTATATTCTAAAAATCTCATTTTCTTAAGATGTCGTATTTTAAATCTTTCGAGGCCAAATTCTCCTTACGGAGGTCTGACCCTCGCACTACTAAACCCGAGGATATGAGATAATCCGCATCATCCCGAACGGGTTCCTCAAATGGATTGTAGCGGCGCTTTGCAAAAATTTGTATAAATACTAATCATTAAGGAAAACGGTTTTATTAATTATGGTATTTAAATGAAAAAGTGTCATTTTCCCGTATTCTATATTTTAGGGTCTCCTAAGTCAACTAGACTGCTCCTAACTGGTCCAAAGGGACAAGTTGTGAGATACCTCAAATCGCCTCTTCACCGCCAATTGTGGTCAGGTAAGTACAAGTGAAGAAAGGAGGGATCTGCTCACAAATCACCGTGAGACGGGCCTTTTAAAGTTATCTTTCTCACTTGTCTAGCCTAGACACCACAAAATCATGTTTAGATAAACGACTGATGTCCACAACCTATCCTATTTTCATAATAAGTGGTATTTATTTAAAAAGTGTATCAATACTAAATTTTTTAGAAATGGCTTTATTTAGTAAAGGGTATTTAAATGAAAATGTTTGATTTCCCGAATTCTAAGTTTTCGGTGGTATTGTGTTATGTTGCATATGAGTGTATGAGGAGGTAGGTCGTTATCTCATGATCTACTTTTAAGGTATAGCAAGTTTAATGGGGTTAAATGTAGAATTGAAATAATGTGGTATTTAAGTGAAAAATACGATAAATTGAAATAGCCATCATTTCATGTAATGAAACTTGATCAATTTGGTTGATTAGTGTTTAATAGTCAACATGAGAGAGTTTAAGCATAATTGTATTAACGAGAAGTGAAGTTTTATAAGAAACCGAATCGGAAATCGGATTTGTTCCGATTCCGTCGGCTTTTGTAAATCCGTATTTTAGAATAGAAAGGAGAGATAGAAAATGGGACTTACGGGTTTTAGGTCACACAAGAGAGTGAAATGGAAGTAGGGAAATCGTCGATGTGTTGCGTAGTCGCCGGTAGTTCCTAAAACGATCGCCGGAAGTTTGCCGTAGATTTCGCTGGAGCTTCGCCTTTTGCTCGTTTTCAAAGTACACACGATTCTTGGAATTTTGAGAGAGTGGACTCAGAATTTTAGGGTGAGAGGGTAGGGGGTATGGGTGTATTTATAGGGTTAAGCTAGGGTTAGGGTAGGTGCAGGGTTTTTTAAATAAAAATGTAAAAATATAGGAAATTTATTAAAAATTTGGAGTAATTAGGTGTTAATGGGCTCTCTGGAGGTGGTTTGCAGAATTAAAATATGCAGGGGTGTAGGGTAGTTCAAAAGGCACACTTCCCTTGTCGACAACTCGGCCGTCCGGCCGAGTCCTGCCGGCGGCGCCGGCCCGAGTCGGCCAGTCCGCCGGCCGACTCGGCCGAGTCAGGCTTGTTTCCCCAATCAGAGCAAAGCTCTGTTTTGAATTTCAAAATTCAAAATTGAAGCAACGCTTCAGATCCTGCACGCTGTGCGCTGCGCGCCACGTGTCAAAAGCAGACACGCCAGCGCCAGGAGCGCTGAGCCCTAGGCAGCGCACCCCAATCAGAGCAAAGCTCTGTTTTCAAAATTCAAAAATTAAAAAGATGAAGCAACGCTTCAGATCCAGCGCTCTGCGCTGCGTGCCACGTGTCTAACACAGGTGCGCTAGCGCAGTTGTTCTGCGCTCTGCGCTGAACGCCACGTGTCAAGCACAGGTGCGCTAGCGCAGTTGCGCTGCGCTCTGCGCTGCGCTCTGCGCTGCGCTCTGCGCTGCGCGCCACGTGTCCAACGTGGGTGCGCCAGCGCTGGAATTAAAATTCCCACCGTTAGATCAAAGGATCTAATAATAATGATAAATCATTTATTAACTAGAATTAAATTTTGTTAAGGAAAGATTTCTCAAAATCTTTCCAAACAACAAGATTGTGCTTTAAGCACCGCTGGATCAATAATCCAATGGTAAATAATGAATTACCAAAAACAGAACAAATTCTGCATAGAAAGATTTTCCAATTTTTGTTAAAACTAGAAGATTACCTTCTGTCAAACAGGAGCCTCAGGATCAAAGATCCAATGGTGGGAAATATTCCCATATCAATTAAGAGAAAGATCTCTTAAACCGATTTAATAAATCGATTGACCTTATATAAAGTCCCCTAGACTCCATGTCTCACATATACACTGGGATAGAGAGAGAACCCTCTGCAAACTTTGAGAGAAGAACTCAAAGAGAAAGAAAGAGAGGGAACCCTTTGAAGAAAGAAGATCATTTTCTTCATCTTTTAAGGTAAAGAATTATATTTTCGAAGAAGAGAGATGAAACCATCCCATTAAAAAAGAAAAATCATCTTCTAAAAAAAATCAGAGATCTAAGAACAAGATCAAGATCTTCAATAAAAAAGAAAAGATCAAAAGAGCTAATCATAAAAAAATAAAAGAAGTAATTTACTTCATTAACAGATCTTTTGATCTATAAAGGCAGAGTCTTTTGATGAGAACAAGAACTTTGGTTCTTGGATCTTGAGGCAAGGCCTCCTTTGAAGAACAAAAAATTTGTTCTTTGATCTTAATTTGATCAAAGATGCGCTCTGCGCTATTGGACAGTGCCTTACACTCTTGAATTACGCCTTTGCGCATATTGGACTGGCGCTTAGCGCCAAAACATGCCACGTGTCAACTACAGACACAGTTTGCACTTTGCGCTCCTGAAACAGAGCACTGCGCTCTTGGACTGGCGCATTGCGCCAGAGCGCGCCACGTGACATTCACGGGCGCACCCATAAATTGGCACAGCGCACTTATAAAGCGCAGTGCACTAACAGACTTGCGCTTAGCGCTGAGCGTGACACGTGTCACCTTCGCATGCGCTAGCGCAATGCGCTTTTTGATTAGCGCAAAGCGCCTGACAAGCCACGTGGCGCACTATCAGACCACTATTTTGCTCCTGATAAATGCTATGCATTATTAAAAGGGCAGAGCCCAAACAAAGGCCTAACAGGCAGAACAAAAAGAAAACGTTCAACATTCTTTTAACTGGACTTAGCCCAATTCTGGCCATAAGTCCTTAAACTAACAACGGACCGAAACGTCCTTAAACTAACAACGGACCGAAACGTTTTTAAATTAACAATGGACCACTATGTCCTAAAACTAATTGTTGACCGAGATGTCGAGAAACTACGGCGGATTGCAGCATCCCAAAGCTGATACAAAAAAAAAGAATAAAAAAAAAGAGAAAAAAGAGAAAACGGTATGTCCATAAGCAAAATGGGCACGGATGAAAACCCGAAAGGGCTCTGTGAGTAAAAACAGCAGGGCTACCGGCAAGTTTTGTGAAAACCCGAAATGGCACAATCTCGTTAAAATAAAAAAAAGAAAAAGAAAAACAGTATGTCCATAAGCAAAATGGGCACGGATGAAAACCCGAAAGGGCTTCGTGAGTAAAAACAGCATGGCTACCGTTGAATGTTTGTGAAAACCCGAAAGGGCGCAACCTCGTTAAAAGACACTTGCGAGGTCCTCTCAACCTTGTGAGGAGAAACCACCTGCGTGAGATCCTTACGACTCACAAGGGAGCAACACACTTAGGGATCCCCACGATTCCTAAGGAGAAATTACACTTGCGAGATCCTCACGACTCGTAAGGAGAACTCTCTTATGGACCCTCACGGCTCATGAGATTTGAAAGTCTTAAGTTACAGAGACCTGAACCTGTTCTTAAGCAACCCCCACAACCTCCGATACTGCCTTACAAGCGGCTCAATGCTGACCCTTGTATACAATCCACGGGCGCGAATAAACATTTCCTTAACGAAGTCCCACCCATGACTAGGGATATGTTCGTACGATGAACAACTCTTGTGAGTCCCCTCGACTTATAAGGAGAAAACTCTCTTGTGGGATCCTTACAACTTACAAGAAGCCATACACTTAGGAGTCCTCGCGATTCCTAAGGAGAAAATGCACTTACGAGATCCTCACGACTCGCAGGGAGAAATTCCTTTGTGAGACCCTTACGGCTCATGAAGTCAAAAGCCTTAGTCGACAGAATCCTAACCCTGTTTACTAAGCCACCTTTGTTCGACATCGACAGAGGCAAATGATGATTCGCTCTTGGCAATATCCCAGTTGTAGCGGTGCTGATGCCGAAATCGGTCTCTGATCCCAAGCTTGCGGCAAAAAGTTAGCGAGCCATACATGCATATGAAATAGCCGAAATGATGGGGCAACTTGCAAACAAAATCAGCAAGTAAGAAAATGTATGCATGCAAAATAGCCGAAAGGATTGGGCAACTCGCAATAAAAAGCAGTGAGTAGAAATAAAATAAATAGCCGAAATGATTGGGCTCCGCGAAAAATAGCCGAAATGATTGGGCAATCGCGACTTTCGCGATATTAAAGCTGAAATGATAGAGCATCGCGGAAAGAATTAAAAAAAAATAAAAATGAAATTTATGCCCTACAGGTGATATTACATCAATCCCTGTATACAATTCAGGGGCGCAAACAAAGAAGGAATCACACTCCTCCTCCCCAGGTTTCATCAGAAGACGAAGCCAAATCTCGATGGGCCACAGATAGCCTGGAGATCATCTCAATATTCGTCTCAGCAGACACAACATCAAGCAATACGGAACAACGACAACTCCCAGTTCCATGGCTCGTCAGTGTACAGATGACCGAGAGTCAAATCCCAACTCCGTGAAATGCGGATATAATCAACAAATTTCCTGGTCACGTGGAACGCGGATAACGTCACTTCTGACCCCGTGGAAAATGTCCAGAGCGGATCCTGGTCCTCGCAGAGCACGGCAGTGAACCCGTGTGAAGCATCCAGAGCGGAGCCTAGTTCTCGCTAAACACGACAGTAAACCCGTGGGAGGCATCTAGAGCAAAATTCCTGGTCACGTGGAACACGGATAACGTCACTTCTGACCCCGTGGAAAACGTCCAGAGCGGATCCTGGTCCTCGCAGAGCACGGCAGTGAACCCGTGTGAAGCATCCAGAGCGGAGCCTAGTCCTCGCCGAACACGGCAGTGAACCCGTAGGAGGCATCTAGTCCAAAATTCCTGATCACGTGGAACGCGGATAGCGTCACTTCTGACCCCGTGGAAAACGTCCAGAGTGGATCCTGGTCCTCGTAGAGCACGACAGTGAACCCGTGTAAAGCATCCAGAGCGGATCCTAGTCCTCGCCGAACACGGCAGTGAACCCGTGGGAGGCATCTAGAGCAAAATTCCTGGTCATGTGGAACGCGTATAACGTCACTTCTGACCCCGTGGAAAACATCCAGAGCGGATCCTGGTCCTCGCAGACCACGGAAGTAAACCCGTGTGAAGTATCCAGAGCAGAGCCTAGTCCTCGCCGAACACGGCAGTGAACCCGTAGGAGGCATCTAGTGCAAAATTCCTGGTCACGTGGAACGCAGATAACGTCACTTCTGACCCCACGGAAAACGTCCAGAGCGGAGCCTGGTCCTCACCCAAACACGGCAGTGAACCCGTGGGAAGCATCCAGAGCAAACATCGGACGGTGGAGTCCTTAAATCCACGGATTATGACATCCTTAACCTTGACCGTGATGTCTTAAAACTAGCATCGGACTGTGAGGTTCTTAAACTCACGGACTATGATGTCCTTAACCTCGACCGTGACGTCTTAAAACTAACAATCAACCCCAGTGATTTTAAACTGATTCTACCTTGGTTCAAGGTTATATCTCTTCACTCCTTTGATATTTGTCGTTGTAATTCCTCAACGTCTTCAAAGAGGCGACGGGTCCCAACAACCACACATTTCACGGACTGTGGAGTCCTTAAATCCATGGACTATGATGTCCTTAACCTCTACCGTGATGTCTTAAAACTAATATTGGACTGTGAGGTCTTTAAACTCACGGACTATGATGTCCTTAACCTTGACCGTGATGTTTTAAAACTAACAGCGGACTGTGAGGTCCTTAAACACACGGACTATGATGTCTTTAACCTCGACAGTGATGTCTTAAAACTAACATTGGACTGTGGAGTCCTTAAACCCATGGACTATGATGTCCTTAACCTCGACCGTGATGTCTTAAAACTAACATTGCACTGTGGAGTCCTTAAACCCATGGACCATGATGTCCTTAACCTCGACTGTGATGTCTTAAAACTAACATTGGACTGTGAGGTCCTTAAACTCATGGACTATGACGTCCTTAACCTCGACCGTGATGTCTTAAAACTAACACCGGACTGTGAGGTCCTTAAACTCACGGACTATGATATCCTTAACCTCGACCGCGATGTCTTTAAACTACGGTATCCTAGAAAACGTCCAGAGCGGAGCCTGGTCCTCACCAAACACGGCAGTGAACCCATGGGAAGCATCCGGAGCAATCCTTAACTCCGTGAAATGCGGATAAGGACAACTACACCCATCACTTGCGGGTCCTCATGACTCGTAAGGGAGTAAATTCTCTTGTGAGATCCTTACGACTCTCAAGAGAAAACACCCTTGGGAATCCTCACGATTCTTAAGGAAAAGTTACACCTACGGGATCCTCTCGACCCGTAGAGAGAAAATTCTTTATGAGACCCCCACGGCTCATAAAGTTGAAAAGTCTTAGGTGACAGATCCTAACCCTGTTTTCTAAGCCATCACCACTCTACAAAGAATCCAAGACTGACAGTTATATACTATCTAATTCACATAGCAACAACACTGCAAAGAGGAGAAGGCAACAAGGAGAATATCTGATCTGCACTTAATTAAGTGTTTGAGGCACACCCCGTCCATGCATTTGCAAAAAGATTCAGAACGTGAAATAAAACATGCTAAAACGAGAAATTTGCCATTCGTATTGCAAAAAGGTTCTTACAATTATGAAAGCAATAAACAAAGATATTACTAAAGTAATTACAATGGCAAAACTTCAAATCCATGACATGGATTGAGGAACTCAAAAGTGACCTTATCCAGAATTTTTCAAGCCTGGCGAACCATCCTAGTATGCTTTTTTCGCGATCACAAGCATCGGGGTCCCTACGGATGTCCTCCACCCTCCGATAGGCAGCAAGTATGGCAGACTGTTGAAAAGCCTGGTGCAGGAGATCGACAAGATTGTCTCGCCGTCTCTTCGAGATTAGGTTCATCAGATACACCGAGTGCACCTTATCTTCAGCGGCATCCAATGCTCTAAGTGGCACGCCGGTACAGAATAGAGAGAGCGCTTCCCAGATCGCTCCCACGATAAGCTTCAGAAGAGAGGAACGCCGAGAAAGCAGTTGACCATTATATGCGTCAAAGCGACTCATAATTTCGGCACACTCGGCGTCTGTGAATTCGGGATTCTGAGAACGGCCGAGTCGGCGGATGTCCCCGTAAGAGATAATCTCTTCGAGATCATACATGTGAGCGTCCATTACTCCTGTAAAAGAAAATCAGCAAAGATCAGCAGACAGACTGAATAAACAATTTCTTATTCAAAATAGGCACATGGAGTTAAACTCCTCGAGAGCAATGCTCTGTAGACAGGAGTGACACCTATCAAAAATCAGTTATGAAGGGAAGTTAAAGAAGGCTCCCGAGAACATTGAGAGCTTTGCTCTAAGAAGATGATATAATTCATTAAAAATAAAATTCCATCTCAAATCTTCAAGATCCATGAAAAACTCTCAAGAGTTCTTCTATATGATTTGAAAGGAGCAAACCTCCATTAATGAATTAAGAGATCACAAGAAAAATCCTTTTAGAGAGCAGAGCTCTATTAATAGAACCCTAATAGGGTTCTCTTTAGTTCCCTGTAGATCTCTTTAGACCTATGGAGCAAAGCTTTGCTAGTGAAACCCTAAAAGGGTTTTCTTTAGATCAAAGATCTATTAAGAGCAAGGCTCTGTTAATGGATAGGAACCCTAATTTGTTAAAATTAAAATTTCTAAATTTTACCTAAGAGTTTTGACTCTTGAAAGTTCTTAACAGAGGAGCTGCGCTCTGAATGAAAATTTTCAAGAAGATGATGATAATCATCTAAAGGACCAGAAGTCCTATTTATAGACGCTGGGCTACCTCTTCAACTTCTGAGTTGATCCAAGGGCTCAGATGTTGCCACCGCTGCACTCACGTGTGCACCACGTGAGCGCAACGGTGGGGGGCATTTGTTTCCCCAATCAGAGCAAAGCTCTGTTTTGAATTTCAAAATTCAAAATTGAAGCAACGCTTCAGATCCTGCGCGCCGCGCGCCACGTGTCAAAAGCAGACACGCCAGCGCCAGGAGCGCTGAGACCTAGGCAGCGCACCCCAATCAGAGCAAAGCTCTATTTTCAAAATTCAAAAATTAAAAAGATGAAACAACGCTTCAGATCCAGCGTTCTACGCTGCGTGCCACGTGTCTAACACAGGTGCGCTAGCGCAGTTGCGCTGCGCGCCACGTGTCAAGCACGGGTGCGCTAGTGCAGTTGCGCTGCGCTCTGCGTGTCCAACGTGGGTGCGCCAGCGCTGGAATTAAAATTCCCACCGTTAGATCAAAGGATCTAATAATAATGATAAATCATTTATTAACCAGAATTAAATTCTGTTAAGGAAAGATTTCTCAAAATCTTTCCAAACAACAAGATTGTGCTTTAAGCACCGCTGGATCAATAATCCAATGGTAAACAATGAATTACCAAAAACAGAAAAAATTCTGCATAGAAAGATTTTCCAATCTTTGTTAAAACTAGAAGATTACCTTCTGTCAAACAGGAGCCTCAGGATCAAAGATCCAATGGTGGGAAACATTCCCAGATCAATTAAGAGAAAGATCTCTTAAACCGATTTAATAAATCGATTGACCCTATATAAAGGCCCCTAAATTCCAAGTCTCACATATACACTGGGATAGAGATAGAACCCTCTGCAAACTTTGAGAGAAGAACTCAAAGAGAAAGAAGATCATTTTCTTCATCTTTAAAGATAAAGAATTATATTTTCAAAGAAGAGAGATGAAATCATCCCATTAAAAAAGAAGAATCATCTTCTAAAAAGATCAGAGATCTAAGAACAAGATCAAGATCTTCAATAAAAAAGAAAAGATCAAAAGATCTAATCATAAAAAAATAAAAGAAGTAATTTATTTCATTAACAGATCTTTTGATCTATAAAGGCAGAGCCTTTTGATGAGAACAAGAACTTTGGTTCTTGGATCTTGAGGTAAGGCCTCCTTTGAAGAACAAAAAACTTGTTCTTTGATCTTAATTTGATCAAAGATGCGCTCTGCGCTATTGGACAGTGCCTTGCACTCTTGAATTGCGTCTTTGCGCTTATTGGACCGGCGCTCAGCGCCAAAACATGCCACGTGTCAACCACAGATACAGTTTGCGCTTTGCGCTCCTGAAACAGAGCACTGCGCACTTGGACTGGTGCATTGCGCCAGAGCGCGCCACGTGTCATTCACGGGCGCACCCATAAATTGGGGCAGCGCACTTATAAAGCGCAGTGCGCTAACAGACTTGCGCTTAGCGCTGAGCGTGACACGTGTCACCTTCGCATGCGCTAGCGCAATGCGCTCTTTGATTAGTGCAAAGCGCCTGACAAGCCATGTGGCGCACTATCAGACCACTATTTTGCTCCTGATAAATGCTATGCATTATTAAAAGGGCAGAGCCCAAACAAAGGCCTAACAGGCAGAACAAAAATAAAATGTTCAACATTCTTTTAACTGGACTTAGCCCAATTCTGTCCATAAGTGCTCAATTTAAATTGAACTGAGCTCATCTGCTCTTCCAATCAATTTACACCCGGTTCATGGGTACATCTCTTTACTCCTCTGACATCTGTCGTTGTAATCCTTCAACGTCGTCAGAGAGGTGACGGGTCCCGACGACCACACATTACTACGAACTGTGGGGTCCTTAAACTCATGGACTATGACGTCCTTAACCTTGACCGTGATGTCTTAAAACTAACGTCGGACTGTGGAGTCCTTAAATCCACGGACTATGATGTCCTTAACCTCGACCGTGATGTCTTAAAACTAATGTTGGACTGTGGAGTCCTTAAATCCACGGACTATGATGTCCTTAATCTCGACCGTGACGTCTTAAAACTAACACCGGACTGTGAGGTCCTTAAACTCACGGACTATGATATCCTTAACCTCGACCGCAATGTCTTAAAACTAACAATGGACCGTAATGTCCTTAAACTAATTATCGACCGCAATGTCATTAAACTAAACAATAGGGCCCAATTGCTCTCTTGTCGGATCTAAACGATCTCGTTAAGTTTATCTTAGTCTAAAATTAGACTAACGTGTCCTTAACAAACGTTTAAATTGATCTTAGCCTCAAACAAGGCTAACATATTCTTAAACAAAACCCCCCCAAACCTAAATCTAAGAAAGATACGGATTTGGACTAGTCCACGCCCTACGGGCGATAACATAACTTAGTCTCCGTATACAATCCACGGGCAACCAAACACAAAACAAACACCCACGACACGAAGTGACCATATGGAGAAGGAGAAAGTTGTTACCGTGATGCGGTAGCGTAATTAACTGCAGGGGCTTGCGCCTGCAGGGAAGAGCGTCCCCATAATCAAAAACCCCTCAGATGAGGGGGAATCTGACGATGTCTGCTTCATCGGCCGCATCCGTTTAAACCTTCGATCCATGGTGCCATAAATCAACTTGGCATCTTCGGAGAGGTGGACGGATAGCACCAATTAGCATCTGCCCCCAGATTCAGGCAAGACGTCCAGTTTTCCCGGCTTCCGGCGGTGAACAAGGCTGAGTCGGGGTCTTGGGAGGTGGGGAGTCTCCGGGGGTAGGCACTGGTATATTCATATTTTCAGGTTCAGTTCAAAGTTTGCGAGTTATCTCAGGTGGACTGTTGGGCTTCTATAAAATTTAAACAAAATAAATATAAAAAATAATGTGGGGAATGGGATTTGAACTCTGGTGGCTTGGTTCAGCAGTGCAAGGTATTACCAATGAGCTACAAGCTCATTCTTGTAATTAAATTACTAATTAATTACTTAAGTCTTGTGCTCAGGCAATAAATACCCCTTTATGGATTTTTGAATTTTTTTTGTAAAAACTTGTATATGAAATTTAGGGTTGTTACAGGAACAGCTTTGAATTGCTTAACAAGATGCGCAGGAATTCACCAACTGCCATACTGAAAAGATCTCCTTCACCCGTGGAGAATGATACAGAGAAGAAGCCGGAGCAGCCCCCTCAGCGGCTGTCCTCCAAAATTTATAAAGTCTGGCGACAGGTCCAGGAATCGGTGATTGACCAGGACTACTCTCGTCGACCAAAGAAGATTAAAGCTCGGGAATAAAAGAGCCACCCCGTGGTACCACAGAAGATGTCATCCGTTTGGGTGCTCGCTGCAACGGCTCTCTCAACTTCAACCGCTCACAAGAGAAGGAGGCTGGAGAATGCCCTTATGACCGCGGCGAACCGCAGGGACGCTGAATCTAAACGCCCCAAGTCTGGGGGCATGGTAATACATACCGTTTATATGGCTTCTGGAAAAGAGGAAAGCCGTGCTTCTACGAGTCATCGACCGCTTACTCGATCGATAACAAAGGCTTAGGAGCAGCAGCAGCAGAAACTTCAAGAGATGCTGACTGCGATGGCCGCACTCACCGGGCCGAAAGAAAATCCAGAGACCTCCGAGCAGCGTCAGGAACAAGAAACTAATACTAAATTCCTCCGAAGAATGCTCGAGAGGAAAGAAAAAGAGGCCGCGGAACAGGCGGCAAACATAAAACGAATGGCTCTTTTGTTCCAAGACATGGCCAGGATGGTGTTACAGCCGAAACCTCCAGCTGAAGACCCCCCGATTATCATTGAAGACGACAAAGGAGAGACATCGAACTCTCCTCCGGCTCTCTCAGCAGCCAAGGAGGAGACCATCTCCAAGGCCGCTTTGGATGATTATATTGCTCAGCAAATACGAGCTCACCAGGCGAATGAAGCGGCCGGGCAGATCATTAAGACTGGACGACCCTATCCAGGCTGGTATGACCAAATAAGGTACCCGCCGGGATATACGATTGCCAAATTCCACGTATATAAAGGCACAGGCAATCCGCATCAGCATGTCGCTCAGTTCAGGGCTTTGTGCGGCAACACTGGAGGCGACGACAAACTGTTGCTTCGCCAATTCGTTGGTAGCTTGTCGGAAACGGCGTTTGAGTGGTATTCTGAACTTCCAAATGACTCTATCAAGACATTTGCTGATATGGTGCTGCTGTTCTCCCAGCGTTTCGTGAGTGCTAGTGAACGCACCCCAATAACGGCATTGATTAATGCCAGGGTAAAGCCAGGTGAAACGTGGGTGCAATACACAATACGATGGCGAAATCTATGGTCGAAATGCGAGTAGCGAATCAAAGAAGCGCCTGCAGCAGGTATGTTTGTGGGCACTCTTGACCCTCAAGCGACCATCTCCCAATTCATGATGTTCATCAAGCCGACCACATTCCAGGCCTTGATTGACAAATGGCCCAAATGGACCAGATGGGCCACAGGCCTTCCTCTTCGAAGCTGGAGTCGCGGAATGAAAAAGGGAAAGGGAAAGCGACCTTCGTCGCCAATGCTCAACAGCAGCCCAGTGGTCCAAAATTAACGGATCGCCTAGACGAGAGACGACGATACTATAATGAGAAAATAAAGCTCCTTTATTCGTTTCTCCGGGACAAAACGAGGAGATTGTTCGAGCTGGCGGTGCACAATAGGCTCATTAATTTGCCGAATCCAAAATGCCCATTGCAACCCGGTGAGGCTAATAGTCCTAATTATTGCCCCTACCATCAAGCAATAAGCCATCCAATTGAAGATTTCTTTGTCTTTAAAGGCTGGATCGAAGACCAATACCAACAGGGCAAGTTCGCACCGTCCGAGAATTGGAAAGTAAGCCCGCCGCAGCCGCACGCTCTCAAAAAGACGGACACACCGGGAGCATCATGCTCTTTTGTAGAAGAAGCCCCATGGGAGGTCGTTCTTTCAGCCAAGATGAAAAGAATGCTAAAGGATCTCCAAACGTGCCCGGCAATCAGATGGAAAAATCCACTGGAACCCAAGATCATCGAGGGAATGCTGAAACCGTGCCCAACTCCCAAAACTGGTGGTGATGGTCAAAGCGCTCACATCCAGCCGTCAAAGTCTTCGAAGAAGAAGAAGAGATCCAAGAAGCCCGTGAAGCCTGGTGACAAGCACACTGACCTGTAAAAGCAGATTGACGCGCTGGAAGAATATAATCAGAAGGCGCGGACTCCAGTCACACTTCAAGAGTTTCTCAGTCACGTCCTTGAGGACTGAGATGACGACAATGGACAAGACTCGTCGGATAAATCTGAGAATTATGTGGCAAGTTGCCATGTGATCTTTCACTCGTCGATAAATGATGAAGAAGCTCCTTATGCAGAGAAACTGGGGGCAGATCCTGAGTCGGAACTTCTAGGGCCATCAGATGAAATGATTGATGCATTCCTGGACGAAGCTCTTCTTAAAAGCAAAGCTGATCGAGAGCGTGAGATGGCCATATTTGAAAAGGCCAAACGTCGACAACTGGACGAAAGGGTCGAAACACTCTCACCAGATCAAAGTACATCCGCTGTAAATAAAAGCAGGTTCAAGACGAGGAAAAGGTTCGCCAAAGCCATATCGATGGGAATGAAGCTGCCACCCTCTGAAGGAAACACTCCTGATGAAGCAGATTCTTTTTTTAGGAACGCATCAATTTCTCTCAGATACACATCCTAGCTACTGCTTATATCATTGAAAGATTGCGCACCCCACCGAAGAGTGCCACGCTTTTCAAAATTGGTGGCAAGGATATATTGCCCACCGACAACATTTCAAACGAATGAAACACAAAACTCGTCGGGAACATAGAAATATGACCGAAGAGCGCAAAAGAATGACCGGCAACTGTCACATGGTCGACGCTGGGGGATCACAAGTTCTCACCTTTGGGAGCGACTCTGACGAAGAAATTTGGCCCTCCCTTTAAAGAATCCACCTCGGGAAAAGAGGAAGGACCGAAGAGCTGCGAGAACATTCAGCTGCGCAATCGCACATTACATGAAAAGAATCTCGGACCCGCAAACAAGGGATCGAATAAAAAGGATAAGGGGAAAGAAAAGTTCCCTGAGGATATCGCCCTCGATGAACAAGTCGTTAAAGAACTGACAGCCAAAGACTCGCCAAAGAAAAGTAAGGCGGACTACAACGTTCTGGCACACTTGAGGAAGCTACCTTCGCAGCTAAGCATTCTTGATGCACTCTTGCTATCAAAAGAAGTAAGAGACTCTCTGATCAAGGCGTTACAAGAGCCCGAACAATTCCAAGCCTTCCTTGCCGAGGAAAAGATGAAGGACGAGTTGGAAGAAGTGCACACAGCCGATATCACCTTCAGCGATGAAGATCTCCTCCTCGGGACGTGCGAACATAACCGCCCCCTTTATGTCTCTGGATAGTGTCATGATATCAAGATAGGAAAAATCCTGGTTGACAATGGGTCCTCCGTTAACCTCCTCAATGCGAGAGTATTGAAGGAAATCTGCATAAGCGTTCAACACCTCGCTCGGGATAAGATCACTATTTCCGGGTTTGACTCCCAGTCATCACGGACGCTCGGGTCTGTGATACTGACGCTGCGTTTTGGGCTACTAGTCATGGACATCAAGTTTCACGTCATTGACGCTAAGACCTGCTATAACGCTTTGCTCGGCCGGCCTTGGTTACACGAGTACAATATCATCCCTTCTACACAACATCAGTGTATGAAGTACTTCAAGGATGGTCTCGAGTACACTGTGACAGGAGAAATAAACCCATTCTCTATGAATGAAGTCCGCAAATATGAGGATGCCAAATACTTCCTGCCTGATTTCGAAGACACAGAAAGATGTCGCAAACCGAAGGACAAGAACAAAGCTATCAACACTATTCCAGTCTTTGGGAGTGATACCGAGGAGGAAAAAGAAATAGTTTATTCAGGGCCGCCCCAATGCAACAAGCCGGGACCGTTAACTCCTATTCTGGTCTTTGATAGTGACTCAGAAGACGAGGTCAACGCGGTATTCTCGGCACGTCCATCAGTGCAAGCCTTCGTTAGAGATGATCAGAGTTTGCAGATCGCCATGGTTCCGCAAGAGCATTACAAAGAGCTTGACACACTTGACACCTACAGTGTGCAAGAACTACAGACATTCTACGTCTCTCCCAGGAGAAAAGGTGAAAGGGCGATCCGATTCTACCGATCCGGAGAAACCAGAGTGGAAAAAGAAGTTTGGCATGGTGCCGATTCTACACTTGACAAGCTCCATCGTATCCGTTTGCCCAGATACTACTGTAGTGTGTTTTTCGTCACCTCATTGAGATGGGAATACGCGCGCGCTTGTCAGGCATATACTACAGATTCCCCCTGCCTAGGGTAGGCGGGGGTTTATTGATTGTGGGGATCCGAATCTCCGGTAGCCGCGGACTAAGCTGCCATTAATTACCCCTCACCTTTGGGGCGAGGGAACCTCCGATTAACGGGTTAAACTGGTCATACGAACTCAATGTGCAGTGTACGTGTGTTCTGTTTTGGAGGGGGTTTAAATATATCGGGAGCCACGCAGAGTTTTTACGGGGGTCCCGCTACCCGGATAGCGGGCTGGGGGTCAAGAGGGCCAGCAGCCCCCTTGCGGGGTGCGGGCTAACGCCCCGTTAGAAATTTTTTCTAACAGGGTCAGTGTCGTGGAGTATGTGTGTATGCACATATGTATACATATGTGTGTGTGTGTGTATATATGTATATGTATATACATAAGAAAAAAAAAGGAGGAAAAGGCATCCAAAGGATGCGTGGGGGGGCAGCACCTTGGGCGCTGTACGCCTAGGTGCTATGCGCTCAGGCGTTAGAGTGCCACGTGTCGGCACGTGGGCGCTCTGCTCTTGAGCGCAGGTGCACCACATGTCGGCACGTGGGCGCTTTGCGCTCGAGCGCCTGACGCTCGAGCGCAAGCGCGTCACGTGTCGGCACCGGGGCGACTTGCGCTCGAGC
The DNA here is from genome assembly GCA_030015575.1 of Agapanthus africanus. Taxonomy (NCBI): domain Eukaryota; kingdom Viridiplantae; phylum Streptophyta; class Magnoliopsida; order Asparagales; family Amaryllidaceae; genus Agapanthus; species Agapanthus africanus. The sequence goes on along the minus strand of JASDDO010000024.1, from coordinate 902,267,705 downwards.
GCTTGCGCGGGAGCGCAAGCGCGCCACGTGTCGGCACGTGGGCATTTTGCACTTGAGAACAGGGTGCTGTAGTGCAAGCGCGCCACGTGTCGGTACATGGGCGCTTTGCGCTCGAGCGCTGAGCACTTGAGCGCAAGCGCGCCACGTGTCGGCACGCGGGCGCACTGCGCTTGAGCGCCGGAGAGAAAAAGAGGCTTTTAGCCTAAAAAAAAATTTCTCGGAAGAGAAATCAGATAGGAGTTGGACTCCTGAGTGTGTTTTTGGGGTTAATGGAAGGGGTTCTTCTTCCTCCTCCTCTGTTAGCTGGATCTTGAAGATCAAGTGATGTGAGATCTCAAAATCTCTCCTTTTTGGGATCTAAAGACAGATCCAAGTTCCCCTTTGTGGGTTTGGTGGTGAAAAACTATCTTATTTTTGAAAAGGAAGAGTAAAACTCTTGATTTAATTCAAAAGAAAGAAGAAGGTTTGAGACCTTCAGAAAAGGGAAAGAAATACAAACCCTAGGTTTTTTTTGAGAGAATGAAAGTCTTTTTTTTATTCATCATCATTTTGCCTTATATAGGCTTACATATTTACATATAGGCCTTGGGCTCTACAAAATGGTATTTTGCCCATCCCATAGCTCATGTGCCATTTCTTTTTTCACATAAGCCATGGGCTTATAAAATATTGGCTTTATGCCCATTTTTCATACATTCATGTATATATAAAAAAAATTACATAAAATTATTTATTACATGATCTATATTTTGGCATGGAGGAGGCTGGCCGCGGGCTCAACTTGGGCATGGGCCCACTTGACCTGGGTTTGGGCCCACCTGGCTTGGGGTTGACCTTGACTTTGACTCGGTCAACGGGGGTGTAAATTTTTACCCCAACAAAGTGCCCCCATCAAAAAATGCACACCGCACATTTGAGTTGTGTGCATGAAATTGATGGATCTTGAAGCTGAACTTCGAGGTGGAACATCATTCCGGAGGCGAAGCATCATCCCAGGGAGCATGATTCCCGGGGATCGGAGCATCATTCTGATTCGCGGAGCATAATTCCGGGGTCGGAGTATCCCTCGGGGAGCATGATTCCCGGGGATCGGAGCATCATTCTGATGAGCGGAGCATGATTCCAGGGATCGGAGCATCATTCCGATGAGCGGAGCATGATTCCAGGGGATCGGAGCATCATTCCGATGAGCGGAGCATAATTCCAGGGTTCGGAGCATCATTCCGAAGAGCGGAGAGTCAGAGCGTCATTCCAATTTGCGAAGCATAATTCCAGGGTCCGGAGCATCATTCCAAGGATCGGAGCATGATTCCAAGAGATCGGAGCATCATTCCGAAGAGCGGAGCATCATTCCAGGATTCGGAGCATCATTCCGAAGAGCGGAGCATAATTCCAGGACTCAGAGCATCATTCCGAAGGGTGGAGCATGATTCCAATGATCGGAGTATCATTCCGATGAGCGGAGCATGATTCCAGGGGATTGGAGCATCACTCCGATGGGTGGAGCATAATTCCAGGGATCAAAGCATGATTCCAAGGGATCGGAGAATCATTCCGAAGAGCGGAGCATGATTCCAGGATTCGGAGCATCATTCCGAAGAGCGGCAGAGATTCTGACCGAAGCATAATTTCGATGCAGAGGTAGATTCCTAGGCGAAGTATAATTCCGACAAGGAAGGCAAATATTCCGAGGCGAAGCATTGATTTCGACACGGGGTACATTCTGAGACGGAGCATGATTCCGGCGCAGAGCTTGTTGGCTGACTTGATTCCGAGACGAAGCATAATTTCGACAGGGAAGGCAGGTACACCGAGGCGAAGCATCATTTTGACACGGGGTGCATTCTGAGACGAAACATAGTTCCGACGCAGAGCTTGCTGGTTGACTTGATTCTGAGGCGGAGAATAATTCCGGCAGGGAAGGTAGATATCCCAAGGTGAAGCATAATTTCGACACGGGGTAAATTCTGGGACGGAGCATGATTCCGCCGTAGAGGTTGTTGGTTTGATTTGATTTGGGTTGACATCAGCATCGCTACACTGGAATATGGTACCAGGAGCGAATCATCATTTGTCATGAGAGGATTTGGGAAATTTTTTTTGTCGGCATCTGCATTGCTGCACTGGAATAATGCCAGGAGCAACTCATCATTTACCCCGGGAGGATTTGGGAATTTTTTTTTATCGGCATCTGCATTGCTGCACTGGAATAATTCCAGGAGCAACTCATCATTTGCCCCGGGAGGATTTGGGAATCGGTTTTTGCTTGGCATCAGTATCGCTACACTGGAATATGGTACCAGGAGTGGATCATCATTTGCGCTTGTTTATCAGGAAGCGATGGCTTAGGAGACAGGTTTTAGATCCCTATCACCTAAGACTTTTCAATTTTGTGAGCCGTAAGGGTCTCACAAAGCATTTTCTCCCTACGGGTCGTAAGGATCCCGTAAGTGTATTTTCTCCTTGGGAGTCATGGGGACTCCCAAGTGTGTTGCTCCTTTGTGAGTAGTAAGGATCTCACGCGGGAATTTTCTCCTCACAAAGTCGAGAGGACCTTGTGAGTGCATTTCATCTCTTTTTCACGAGTTTGCGCCCTTTCGGGTTTTCACAAACTCGCCGGCAGTCCTGCTGTTTTTACTCACGGAGCCCTTTCGGGTTTTCATCCGTGCCCATTTTGCTTGTGGACATACCCTTTTTTTTATTTTTTTTATTTTTAATTTATTACTTTTGGTGGGACTTTGAATATGGTCTCACCGGTAGGACTTGGGAGAGATTGGGATCATTTTACGCCCGTAGATTGTATACGGTTTTGCAGGATGTATGATCCAGACCGTAGGGCCGAAAAAATATTTCGAGATTTTGTTGGCGTCTACATCGCTGCACTGGAATATGGTACCAGGAGCGAATCATCATTTGCCGTTGGGGTATGGGATTTGGAATTTGGTTGGCGTCTGCATCGCTGCACTGGAATATGGTACCAGTAGCGACTCATCATTCGCCACTTGGGGATTGGGGAGCGATGGCTTAGGAGACAGGTTTAGATCCCTATCCCCTAAGACTTTTCAATTTTATGGGCCGTGAGGGTTCCATAAAGCATTTTCTCCCTACGACTCGTAAGGATCCCGCAGGTGTATTTTCTTCTTAGGAGTCGTGAGGACTCCTAAGTGTGTTTTCCCTTTGTGAGTCGTAAGGATCCCACAAAGGTTTGTTCTCCTTATGTATCGTGAGGACACATGAGCGGGTCTTCTCAATGGAGCATAATTCCAAGAACGGAGACCAGCCGCATAACTGGTGATTGTGGTGGGGCATGGGTATGACGAGAATTATTTGATCCCGTGGATTGTATACGGCAGTCAATTTGGGGACTGACCGTAGGGCCGGAAATTTTTTGAGAAATTGGATTTTGGTTGGCGTCTGCATCACTGCACTGGAATAGGTACCAGGAGCGACTCATCATTCGCCGTTTTTTTTTACCGCGATCGCTCTATCATTTCAGCTTTTCTTATCGCGAAATCATTTTGGCTTTTATTTGCGGTTGCCCCATCGTTTTGGCTTTATTTTCGTCTTTATTTTACTCGCTGATTTTTATTGCGAGTTGCCCCATCATTTCGGCTTTTCTTTATTTTTCTTTTATTTACACATTTTTTTATTTATTTACATATATATATTTTTTACATTCCCAGTTTAACGACTTAGAGGTCGATTGTTCCCAGTTTAGTGACATGGTGGTCAACTGTTTTCAGAGAAAGGCAGATGTCTGAGAGAATCAGTTTCATGAAGAACTTCGGTCTCCGTTTGTATGAAATTGGCGGTCGCATCTTGACTTTTTACTAACATGCCTTTAGACAGTTCTATCTCTCCTGCCTTGTATTGCTTTTCGACCCAATCTTTGAAGACGAAGCAATCCTCAATGGCATGACCTATCACTCTGTGATAGGGGCAGTATTTGGGGTCGTCGGTTTTATTCGCTTCCTGCGGTCTTTTTGACTCTGGCAGCTGTAGACCATTCTTGAGGGTGTCTTTGAATATTTTACGGATTTTGTCCCTTCTGAAGGAATAGACCTTATCTAGCTTCTCTTTGAGTGGAGATTCTCCACCCTCTCCGAACACTGGCTTCCGAGGCTGGTTGGTGCTAGGCCCGCTCATCCCTTGCTTATTTCGGTTAGCCGAAATGTTGAAAGATCCAGAATCATCGGAGTTTCTGCCTTTGCGATTATCGTCCTTTCGGTTTCTCTAGGATCTATTGTTATTTTGGGAATCCGAGGAGGACTCCTGCTTTGAGCGCTCCAGCATCTGGACTTTCCTGGTCAGCTCTTGGAATATTTTGAGACCCGCGGTACATAAAAACGGGGCCATCCAATTGTTGAGATTTCCGACGAGGAGACTGACAGATTGGTCCTGCTCTATCGGCGGTTCGCATTTGACGGAGAGATTGCGCCATCGGGTTATAAAATCCGTGCTGCTTTCGTCGCTCTTGGGCTTGGTCCTTACGAGCTCGGCAATGGTAATCTTATCGCTGACGCTCATGAACCTCTGTCGAAACAAAGGTTCCATTTAGACGAAAGTAGTAACAGAGCCATCCGGTATGCTCGCGTACTAGTCGAAAGCAACATCGGTCAAGCTATTAACGAACTGGCGGAGGAGAAGCGCATCATTGCCCCCAGAATTCCCGCATGAGGCTTTGAAGTGGGCGATGTGTTGATTCACATTTCCTGTCCCATCGAATCTTCCGAATTTGGGGATGACATAGCCGCTAGGAAATTCTACCAGATCATACTGAGCGGGATATGGTCTCCCACTACTGCTGATATCTTTTTGCGCTTTGGCTTCGGCCACCAATGTTTTGACTTTGCTGGCAACCAAATCCATGATTTGATCTTGAGTTAGCGGCCTACTGTCATCGGTAGCCAAGACATTTCCCGAGATAGGATGCGACTGATTTTCATGTAGTTCGCCCACTTTTGGATTTGAGGGAATAGGCGTCGGCTGCTTTGGGACACCATTTCCCGGTTCACGAGCAGAGCCCTCCGCCTGATTGGGCGACTGAGAGGCAAGCCGGGCTGTGAGCTGCATCACGACATTCATCAAGTCGTCAATTTTTGAGTAGAGCTTGGCCATCTCCTTGTCTTTGTTTCTGAGCTGCTTTCGGAGCTCTTGAAGCAGCTCTTGCTCTGCGGTCCTGGGGCGGAAAGTCAGCTCTTCTTCTCTTTCTGAGCCCGCCTCCTCATGGACCGAAGGGTCTTTCTGCCTATCATCCTCATCAAGAGGGTTTTCATCACCCAGCAGAGGCGGCTGTTCTTGGGAGGCGGCCACCACATTCAAGCCAGATTGGGTTTGAGATGTGGTAGCCCCGTCCTTACTCTTGCTGCGTGTGCCCACCGTGTAGACAGTGTGGACCACATACCCAGCCATTTCCTCATCTTCGGCGGGGTAACCCTATTCTTCGAACCTCATGAGGTTTAGCCTGGCAGGAGCCCTAGCCCTTTTGTTGGCTCTATATCTGAGCCTTTTCTCCCTCAGCTTCTCGATTTTGAAGGCTTGGCGGGCATCCACTACCCGGGAAGCCATTGTGAGTTGATCAGAGGGGAGCTTAGAGAAGACACCCGATCGAGCAGTAGTCAAGGGCACCGCTGGAGCTTGCTCGGGACGCGTTGTAGCTTTGTTGGTGTTGATGGCCTTGCCCCCAGCTGGGGCCAAGGAAAGTCGTTCAGACACCGACTTGCGTTTGGGTTGGGGCGCCCTTGAGATCATCACATTTGGTCTCCTGCCTTTCGAGACCGGTTTGTCTGCCACCGGGGCTTGAGGAGCTGGGATGGTGACAACTGGCATGAACACAATAGAGCCGAATGGTAGCAGCGGCTCCTCCCATTGTCGCCCGAGACTGGCCGGAAGGACCGTCCTAGAGTCTATCCTCATCGTGTAGGAGACGGGAGCTGAGTTCATCATCGAAGACATCGTCGGAAGGTGATTGCTTGAAAATCTGCATGAAAAAGCATTATTTTTAGTATAAATACAGGTATGTATATTGATTGAGTTCGCATGAACGCTTAACCCGAAATATGGGAGGAGAGATTCGTCCCACCGGGCGTGCCAAAATCTGTAGGGTGTTTTTCGTCACCCCATTGAGATGGGAATACGCGTGTGCTTGTCAGGCGTACACTACAGATTCCCCCGGCCTAGGGTAGGTGGGGGTTTATTGATTGTGGGGATCCGAATCTCCGGCAGCCGCAGACTAAGCTGCCGTTAATTACCCCTCGCCTTTGGGACGAGAGAACCTCCGATTAACGGGTTAAACTGGTCATGCGAACTCAATGTGTAGTGTACGTGTGTTCTGTTTTGGAGGTGGGTTTAAATATATCGGGAGCCACGCAGAGTTTTTACGGGGGTCCCGCTACCCGGATAGCAGGCTGGGGGTCAAGGGGGCCAGCAGCCCCTTGTGGGGTGCGGGGCAGCACCCCGTTAGAAATTTTTTCTAACAGGGACAGTGTCGTGGAGTATGTGTGTATGCACATATGTATACATATGTATATATATATATATATATGTATATACATAAGAAAAAAAAGATGGGTAAAAGGCATCCAAAGGATGCGTGGGGGGCAGCACTTTGGGCGCTGTGCGCCTAGGTGCTGTGCGCTCAGGCGCTAGAGTGCCACGTGTCGGCAAGTGGGCGCTCTGCGCTTGAGCACTTGAGCGCAAGCGCGCCACGAGTCGGCACGTGGGCGCTTTGCGCTTCAGCGCCTGATGCTCGAGCGCAAGCGCGCCACGTGTCGGCACGTGGGTGCGTTGCGCTTGAGCGCAGGGCGCTGTAGTGTAAGCGCGCCACGTGTCGGCACGCGGGCGCACTGCGCTTGAGCGCCGGCGAGAAAAAGAGGCTTTTAGCCTAAAAAAAAAATTTCTCAGAAGAGAAATCAGATAGGAGTTGGACTTATAAGTGTGTTTTTGGGGTTAATGGAAGGGGTTCTTCTTCTTCCTCCTCTGTTAGCTGGATCTTGAAAATCAAGAGATGTGAGAACTCAAAATCTCTCCTTTTGGGATCTAAAGACAGATCCAAGTTCCCCTTTGTGGGTTTGGTGGTGAAAAACTATCTTGTTTTTAAAAAGGAAGAGTAAAACTCTTGATTTAATTCAAAAGAAAGAAGAAGGTTTGAGACCTTCAGAAAAAGGAAAGAAATACAAACCCTAGGTTTGTTTGAGAGAATGAAAGTCTTTTTTTTTATTCATCATCATTTTGCCTTATATAGGCTTACATATTTACATATAGCCCCTTGGGCTCTACAAAATGGTATTTTGCCCATCCCATGGCTCATGAGCCATTTCTTTTTTGCACATAAGCCATGGGCTTACAAAATATTGGCTTTATGCCTATTTTTCATACATTCATGTATATATAAAAAAAATTACATAAAATTATTTATTACATGATCTATATTTTGGCATGGAGGAGGCTGGCCGCGGGCTCGACTTGGGCATGGGCCCACCTGACCTGGGCTTGGGCCCACCTAGCTTGGGGTTGACCTTGACTTTGACTCGGTCAACGGGGGTATAAATTTTTACCCCAACAACTACATAGACGGATTAAAAAAACTGTTGAGGTGCCGAGGCATACCCTTCAAACAGACCGCTCGACAAGCCCAGTTCTATAACAGGATCTGGAATGTCCCCGGAACTCAACGAAAGTTGCCCAACGGGAGAATGGAAACGATCGGACTTGGATATGTTCAATCCCGGAAATAGGAGCGATTTCGCGGCTGCTGCGTCATACATGACTTCGATGAAGAAGGAGATGCTCTGTGGGAAGATACTAACCCTGAACCAAAACGAGCTCCCGTCGTGAAAATACCAAGCCCGTCGTTCGAAGAACAGATGGACAATCTAATAAAGGAAGCGGGTCAAAAGGTTTGAGACGACCATAATCGCAAAATGGCCATCTACGAGAAAGCCAGAACGCGACGCCTCCTTCAGCAGGCCGCAGAAAGTGATGATGCCTTTCATCGCCAATTCATCATACAAATTACCCGACGCAGAGGCAAAAATAAATCAAAGAGTGGGAAAATCTTTCGACAATGACAAAGCGGGACCAAGAAGCCATGCGAGCGAGAGTCGAGCAACCAGGATTCGTCTCTTCTAAAGAAGATGGGTCGAGCGTATTCTTTTTCCCAAGACAAGATGAAGAAGATATTCGATCTTGTCATAAAACATTAGATGATGACACTCCCAGAGTCTAAGCACCCGGAGCAAGCAAGTGAGGTCTCTCACCCTGAATATTGCTCCTATCACCGAGCGATAAGACATCCTCTCGAAGACTGTTTTACATTCAAAGAATGGGTAGAAGACCAGTATCAGCAAGGCATGTTCGCTCTATCCAGCAGTTGGAGGGTAACCCCGCCGCAGAAGCATGAACCCAAAGTCAGGAGAGTAGAGCCGGATCAACATCGGTCGTGGAAGCGATCTCGCACCTGTCCCGTGATAACGATGTCAGGAGAAGGAACATGCGAAGATATGGCTGATTTCCCCTGGTGCTTCGAAAACGATGATGACGAGGTGATCTCCGAATTTCTACTGGAGCCAAAAGATCTGAAAGATGGGATACATACTACTGTAGATAACCTCAAGAAAATTGACTTGGGAATGGCAAGTGACCCGCGACCGACATTCGTCAGTGAGCAGTTGTCTGAAGAAAGGGTGGCTACGCTTAAAAACGTGCTCATGCAGTATAAAGACTGCTTCGCATGGAACTATTCCGAGATGACGGGATTAGATCCAGAGATTGCTATGCACAAATTGGCGATATCTCCGGACATTAAGCCGATCAAACAAGTACCAAGAAGAATGTGGCTCGAGCTTGAGATGAGCATCAACGCTGAAGTCAAAAAGCTAATCGACTCCGGCTTCATCCAAGAGGTTCAGTATCCTGACTGGATCGCCAACATTGTCCCAGTGATGAAGAAAAATGGGACGGTACGCATATGTGTGGATTTTCGGGATCTCAATAAGGCTTTCCCGAAGGACGACTTTCCAGTACCGGTCACCGAGCTGATGATAGATAATACGTCCCCTCACAAAGTTTTCTCCTTCATGGACGGTTCATCAGGATACAATCAGATAAAGATGCATCCTGAGGACCAGAAGCATACTGCTTTTTGGACCCCTTTGGGCATATTTTGCTACAAGATGATGCCTTTCGGTCTAAAGAACGCTGGTGCCACCTATCAGAGGGCCAAGGCGAAGATTTTCGATGACCTCATACATAAAATCGTTGAATTCTATATCGACGATCTCGTAGTTAAAAGCAAATCATACGAGGAACATTTAGGGCATCTGAAGATCGTGTTTCAGCGCCTTCGGAAATACAACTTGAAGATGAATCCTCTCAAATGCGCATTCGGAGTTTCCTCAGGCAAGTTCCTGGGATTCATCGTCCGACACCTAGGCATCGAGATAGACCCGTCGAAAATCAAGGCGATTATGGAAATGCCCCCGTGATTTGTATGTCAAAAACTATCTATAACCGCAATCAAGAACGGCGTCGCATGAAACTAGCCGGTGAGTACGGGTCGGTCCACAGGGATTTTGTGAATCTCCTAATCGCGCTAACGAGTTGGCAATTATCTAGATCTATTCTTGCTAGGGTTAGGTTTAGAGATGGTTTGGAAATGCAAGTAAATCTCAACGCTTTCTATACCCGAATGAAGATCTGTGAGGAGTTATGGTAATTATCAATAAAGGGGATTAGATCCATTCGGGAAGGTGTTCCTTCCTCTAGGTTCTTGTCCTTCCTTTAGAGATCCTTACCCTAACCTCCATGGAAAACGCGCGCAACCGGGCCTTTACACTACGGTGTCATCGTTACCTCGAGGGGTAGGGTGCCGTAGGACGCGGTATGTGCGCGTATGCATGGAGTCCTATTGTAAATATTTGGTGGGTAAGAAAGGGATGAGAGATCTCATCTCTCAAAATCCTTCCCCAAAGCTAAACCCTAAACAAGTTCCTAGGGCATGAAATTAAATCTACCTAGGGCAAAGAATTGAAATCTGAACTAGGGCGAGAATTTAAATCTACTTACAGATGCATACCTCCAATCATCCATGCAGGTTTGTCAGATCTGAATTTCTGAATGGAAAAGAAAACACCGATGCTCTCCAAAAGAATTCTAGAATTTATTATTAAAAGGAGGCATAAGATTTACAATCTTTAGAGTTCCTATTTATAAAGAATAGGAAACCCTAGGTTACATCTGATTCGCATGTCTACAATTACAAAAATAGCCCTAAGAAAAGACCTAACCAACAATATGCGCATAACCAAAAAACTTCGCTCAGACACGGGCTCTATCAGGCTGTGGTTCCGCGGCCAAAGGCATGCTTTGGCCGCGGTTCCGCGGCCAAAGTAGTGCCTTGTGATCTGAAAATTTCTGCAGTTCTTCCTGTTGGCTTTTTATTCCTGTTTCTATATGTCCTTTTTCATTTGGGCTTCTAGGTTGGTTCCAGATCTCCAGTGAACAATGTGCAATGGCTTTTTAACCGTTCGCTTTGCATTTTTGGACCTTGAGTTACCTTGTTAATTGTGAACTGTCTTTCGATGTAGGCTTGACTAAGATCCTCCCATTTGTTGGTCAAAAGTCCATATTTTCATCGTCTTTACATCGTTTTCACTGTTTCCTGTCCAAGAACCTGTAACCTGTAACATATAGCAGACATGCGTCAAAAGCACCTGTTTATTTATAAAAAGAATAAGAATGGGGAATATAATAATACAATATTATGGTGTGAACAAATACCCTCAAACTTATCTTTTGCTCGTCCTCGAGCAAACTTATTTTTTTATTCACTACTAAAAAACTAACCACACTTTCGCAGGGAAACGCGATTGCACTGAGCTCGTGCAACAAGCCGTTAAACCTCTAGGCGTCCCTAGTAGGAGGAGTGTTGTCTCCTGAGGGTTTTCAGCGGATACTACCCACAAAATCCTATCAACTCGGCCCATTAACTTTAATTCTCAAATTAGGTTTTCTAACAAGGAATTCTATTATCTTATACTTGTAAATTATCCACCCACATTCTTCACACTTCCTCATTATTTAACTTAAGATTATATATATTCTGTAGACTTACATAGCTTTCGGCATCTCTTATGTTTTCCTTCTAGGGTTCCATCTCCACTTAGAAATTTCTATCAACTCTACTAAAGATACAAGTTCTATTCTTCACTCTTTTCTCTCATCTAAATCCCAATCACATACCCCTACGCGTGTGTATAAATCACCCCTACACTTGGAAATTCAAATCAAGCAATCATACCTTTGTTCGTTGTCCAAAGTACTTATTAGTAGGTGAATTTTTAATTGAATTTTGCTTACACATCCTTCATGCGACCGTTAATACTTCTTGAGGTACCAACAACCGATTACAAGATGTGTTTGCTCATTAAAGCGTAATTCCTAGTCTTGTAACCCCCAAGGCTTTTAGCAGTGACTCCCAAACCAGTTGGTCTAAGGCACTAGGTGATGAAGCACCCTCGCTAAATATTTTTCTATTTTTGCAGCCTTAAGTAATCACAAAAACCAGTGTCCATTTTTTTTCTATTCTTTATTCACACTTTTTTTTCTTTTATTTTCTTCGTACTGAGGACTTTAGACAAGAGCATTTCAAGGTCACTTTTACTATTCCAAGTTTCAAGGTGCGTGATTGTGCAAATTGTAGGGTATACGTTTTCAGAATATAGACTTAAGCTAGGAACTATTTTTCAAACTTATACTCTAATAAGAACATCAATACTCTTCCCTCATTTTGACTCAACCCAAGAAGTGAACCCAAAATTTGCCTATTTCTAAATAAACTATAAGGCACATACTTTCTACCGTTAAACTTTAAGGAAGGTTATTTTTAGGGTTTTTAATTTACTAAGTCTAAGATCTAGTTGTTCCTAGCCAGTTAACCTATTTGTCAAACTCAAGTCAATTAGCCAAAATTGAATACATTAATTTTTATATTTTTGAAAATTTTCAATTTTTATGGGTTTTCAAATAAATATGCAAATGCAAAAATATGTACAAATGAATGCGAAGGAAGAAGACGTACCGAGCATACCCTCAAACTTGAATTTGACAGTGTCCTCACTGTCATGCAAAACCAAGAGGGTCAAAATGTCTGCACTCCCCTGTTTATTTATTTATAATTTTTTTTATATTTTTAATGTTTTGAATTTTTTTTTATTTTTTTATAGAAAAAGAAAACAAAAATATATATACATAAATACAACAAGGCTCCCCCCAAACTTAAGCTTGGCCTTACATAAGCCAAAGGTTAGCACCAACCATTCAAAAATCTTATCGTGGTAATGGTATAATCGGTGCAAGAAAGGGGTGGAAAGAAAAGAAATGAGAAACACGCGAGACCGTGTGGAAAGAAGAATGGTAGAATATGGTCTCGGTGGGGGAGAAGAAGGGCGGAAAGGAGAAAGAAGTGGAGTACGATCTTGAGGATGTAAATTGAGTGAATAAATTAGCGCAATTTGTGATGACCGATGTGTTAAAAGCGATTGCGCTAACCTATCAACCCGTCGAGAAATGGGATCAAATCCCTCAAGATTCGCAAGAAAATATGGGTACGCCGAACTTGGTATTGGAGATGAAAGCGTAACGGTCACTTGTTCGGTCGGAACGATAAGAACGACGAAAGGGAAGGAATTAGGGATAGTCTCTTTCTCACAGTAGTAAATTGTCTCGAACTTAAAAGATTCCATTAATGGCTCGAAACTACTGTAAGCAACCGAGTCTGATAGTTCAACTAACTCATCTGAAAATGTAAAGGACTCAAACTCGGGCTGTGAGTAATCAACATCGTCCGAAAAAGTGAAACACTCGTAAGTGTTATCGTCTGTGAGAACTGTGTCAGATTCAAAGGAAAATTTGTCAAGCTCACAGTCTTCAAACGGGGTCGGAACGATGGAAAGGAGGGAGGGTGATATAACAGTCAAAGGTTCAGGAGGATGAATTGGAAAATCAGACACATCAAATAAAAATGGTTCAACCTCAATATGGTCCTCAAAACTCTCCTCGATACCATCCTTATAATTCTCCTTAACATTTATCTCATCCATGCCAGTATCTTCAACATCAAGACGCATATGAAGTTCGGGAGAAACATCTAATGGCTCGGGATGATGATTTGAACATAAAATCTCAATTAAATCGACAGGTTCATCATCCGAAATATTTCCGGCGTCTATATCCTCAATCAAGTGAAAATCAATTTTCTTAGACACCTCATCAAAAGCATGGATATCTATCGATTTAGATTCTAGATGGGAGGTGTAAAGATCGAAAGGATTAGGTGCGGTTTCACTCGAAAGGGGTTCTTCACAATTTGGCAAATCAAGCACTACAAAATCACACAACTCATTTTTATTTTCAATAGGTGAACTATGTAGGGCAATCGATGGAAAACAGGAGTTGTGAGCTTCAATTGGGTAAGGGTAGGTTTGATTTGGAAATCCTCTCAAATTCTCATTCTGTCCAACCGCCTCCTCATACATTGAAAAATTTGGAGCTAGCGGGAAACCAGCTACCGGTTCAGCAGGTTGCATAAGGGCGGCTACAGACGCTTACACATTCCTAACCATTTTGTTTGTTGCAGCAATATAAGCTTCCAACGACTCTTCCAAACTAGACTTGGGTGGTAAGGGGGTTTCGGTAAAAGAGTCGAAATCGTGTGGATATGCAAAGCTCCCAACAGGCTGTGTAGAATCAATGTCTAGTGAAGGTGGGAAGGTCGGGTAGGACTGGTAGGAAGTGGGTAGTTGGGCAGGGATAGGGTCAACATGTGGATAAAAAGGTGAATAAACGTGCGGGCCCCTAAAACTAGATGAGTGGAGAGGGGTGAAAGATCGGCTGCGAGATTGAGCAATATGCTCAGCAATGGACATCGGCTTAGGAGTAACAGAAGGACTCGAAAAAGTGGTGTCAACATATGGAGGTGGTAAAGGTTGACTTGGTTGACACAAAGTGGGTTGAAAAGTCGAACTGTTTCTCCTAGACGCCTCTATTTGATCTTTCAAAGATATTTTAGGCAAGGAAGGATCGTCTTTAAATTGACCGAACAAATTGACGTACGACGCAAAATTAGGTTCGGGATACCAAAGTTCGGCAAGAGATTTTTTTATGTGGGGTACCCATGTTAGAAGAAAGGGAAAGGAAGAAAGTTTGTGGTGCAAGGATTTATTTGCGGCTAAAAAAAAAACTTTGCAAGTTTCTACAAAATTTTCCTTATTCTTTTTTTTTTCTTTTTCTCTTTATTAGGAAAAATTTGTTGCAAAAAGATTTTCAACACAAGATATGCAACAGCAAAATATTACTTGCAATCTAATTTCATTTTAAGCAAGGCACAAAAATCCTGCACAAGATCGTTATTCGGAAGGGAATATATTTTTAAAGTGCACAAAATTTTGCAGGAATTTCCAGAAAAAATATATGAGGATTTACAGAGGGGAGAATTAGAAATCAAACCGTGAAAAAATTCTGCGATGAACAGTCAAAAAGGCCGCGGTTCCGCAGTTTTTGGCGCATCAAGGCCGCGGTTCCGCGGTTGTTCTGCTGGATCGGGTCCTGGAAAAAAATGTACGGCTCTGTGGTGGCAATCTACCTCTGTTCTGATGTGTTGTTTTCTGGTTTGCTTTCTGGAAATTTCCAGATCCGATTTTCGTGTATCCTGCAAAATTAAAACAACAAAGTATCCCTTCCAAAAATAACAATTGATATATTTTTATAATTTTTAGGGTTTTTCAGATTTTTATGATTTTTTTATTTTATGATTAACCCGAAATTGCGAAAAGAAAATTTCTACGCCATCCCCGGCAACGGCGCCATTTGATTTGTATGTCAAAAACTATCTATAACCGCAATCAAGAACGGCGTCGCATGAATCTAGCCGGTGAGTACGGGTCGGTCCACAGGGATTTTGTGAACCTCCTAATCGCGCTAACGAGTTGGCAATTATCTAGATCTATTCTTGCTAGGGTTAGGTTTAGGGATGGTTTGGAAATGCAAGTAAATCTCAACGCTTTCTATACCCGAATGAAGATCTGTGAGGAGTTATGGTAATTATCAATAAAGGGGATTAGATCCATTCGGGAAGGTGTTCCTTCCTCTAGGTTCTTGTCCTTCCTTTAGAGATCCTTACCCTAACCTCCATGGAAAACGCGCGCAACCGGGCCTTTACACTACGGTGTCATCGTTACCTCGAGGGGTAGGGTGCCGTAGGGCGCGGTATGTGCGCGTATGCATGGAGTCCTGTTGTAAATATGTCACGCCCCGCTTCCCAAAATACGGAATACGAGGGGTAAACAAGGCCAGCCATGCTCCTACGGTCAAGGAAAAGTCCTGCCGTAGTCACACTTCGGCTTCTAGTTTCTCATGGTAAACAGTATATATATTGCACAGGTAATGAGAAATGCAGTAACTGAAGGAAACAATATAAAGTCTGACCTGAAGTGGAACAAATGAAGGCAACACGGGAGGGCAAGTAAAGAAGTCTGTGATGCACGTCTAGTTCTGGTCCAGGCTAAAATCTTCTCCTCACACTGAGCATGCATACTCAGGTCGTCAGAGCGACACAAAAACAATATAATGTATATAATCAAGTAACAGTTCTAACAGTGGTAATAGATATGAATAACAGTAAATCAATGACAGCATGAATATGAATGAGCAGAGATCAATGCAGCGGAAAAATAAAGCAGTATAACAATATGTCACGAATGTCAAGACAGTATAGAATGAATGTAAATGACAGTAACCCTATCAGTCTCTAAGTCTCACTGCACAGGTCAATAAGCCTATCGTCAGTCCAAGTGTGAGAGTCAACCACTCGCGAGTGTCCTCCATCCAAGGGTAGAACCCAAGGGCAAGGGACCACGGGCCCAACATGTAACGAATGTATCACGGTGTCTATAGCACATACCCTGTAAATCTCCATATAACTCCCTAAATCTATAAGCCGGCATGGGACTCCCGAGATTCTGTTGAATTCACACTTGAACTACCCCACACCCCGTGGTCCACATCAAACGCTAACCACAACCCTAAATACTAATCGATCCGTGACAAGTCTGCGCGAGAACTGGAGGCAGGACCTCCATCAAGCACGTCCCGACTAATACCTAAGATAAATGGCAGTGTCGGATGCCTTATCTGTGACATCCGTGCAAGCGCTCCCATAAGTGTCCCATACCACTTATAGTCACACGTACACACATCCCACAGACGTCGACAATGCAATAGAATAAAAGGGACACTGATTGTGCACAAGTACGTATCACTTTCACTTAATCACGGATACACGAATACTGACGTACTTGCCACAATCATCACTAAAAAACTAACACTGGGTGAATGCACGATATCACTAGGTTATCACTACAATGATATAGGTATGCTATGATGCATGAACAGTATAAGAAGCACAACTCAGGTATCATAAAAACAATAGTCTATCACTTGCACGATTTATCAGGAACCGTACGTATATAATTTAGCGAAACAATAAACAGGTATTAATTAGTATGTTCAGTTATCCATCCATAGAATTTTGTTTCAAGTCAATCGAGTTTCAGGATCATTAGTTATAACTGTTTCAATTTAAGCGCACGCGGCTGGAAATCCAATTTCAGAATCAGGAATCCATTTCGCAACGCATTTTAATCCCTGTGGGGATCAGATTTTAGCGACTCTACAGTTGGATGAATTCTAGGGTTTTCAGTAAGGTTTTCAACGCAACAGACGGATCTTCGATCGCATTTGTACGTTAAGAGATATACAATGTTTAACACTACTATGTCAGTTCTGATTCTGCTGGGACTGTTATGTGTCCCGGTCTATTAAATTACAGATTAAGTATCAAACGGTAACGAAACAGTATGAAATCAATCGTGTTGTCTAGCTAACAGTTTTATCTACAGTAAACAGCAGAGTTCCGCAACCTAAGAGTTAAGGGAATCCTGTGGTACTCAATACGAAACAGCAAGCAAAGACTGGAGTCACTCTGGACTGCAGTCCAGAGTCGCACTCCGATCCGAATATCATCATAGTTTATATACAGAAATGTCTGAAAACTGGTATAGGGTTAAAGTTCGTCGAGTTGGCTTCGATTTGAGCCCTCGAACGCACCATTCTAGTGTGTATATGATTTATGGTAAATTTAACGGTTTTCAGGTGCAACAGGATTTCAGTTTTACGATCAAAATTGGGGGTAGTTGTTTTAATCGTTATCGATCACATCATCCAACAAAAATCACATACTATGTTCACAACCCTACGGGCCAACCTACACCATTGAGTTCCGTCAAATTTGATAATGTTTTCCTAAGAGAACAAGTATCGAACAGTTACAGCACATAATAGTTTTAAACTTGTAACTTTATAATTTATGCATTTAACAATTATAACTTAAGTAGAATAGCATGTAAGCAAGTAAAAACTTGCCTGGAAGAAGTCTCGGGGTCGCAGGGCAGCAACGTCGTCACGAACGCGCGATATACGCCACGTACCGGATTCCTGCGAGCCTATTTCGAAACACGAATTTCACGTCGGAGTTTTCCCGGAGTCGTTTTGCGTGCACTGGAAGCTTAGGGGGTGCTCTCTGGTTCGCCCGAGAAGTGTTGGGGTTGTCGACGGTCGATGGCGCCGCTCCGGCAGCGTGCGCAGTGCAGTTTACAGTGAGGGGTAAAATATTGAAATTGGGTTTGGTGTGGTTTTCTTTTTGTGAGAGAGTTAGGGAAAAGCAGTGAAGGAAGGAGAGAGAGAGAGAGACAGTGAGAGAAGAGGGAAATGAGAGAGAGAGAGAGAGATGCACAGAGAGAAGAGAGAGACAGGGAATTAGAGGGAGAAAGAGATAATGAGAGAAGAGAAATCGAGTGAGAGAGTGAGGGGGCAGAGAGAACGAGAGAGAGAGAGAGAGTTAGAGAGAGAGGGAAACGAGAGAGAGAGAGAGTTGAGACAGAGAGAGAGAGGGAGTGATCGGGAGAGAGAAAGAGACAGAGAGTGAGAGACAGAGTGAGAGAGGGAGTGTGTGCACAGATCAGGGAGGTAGGGAGAGAGAAACACAGAGAGGGGGTGAGGGTGAGGACTCGGTGAGTGAGGGGAGTGAGGGTGAAGGCGACGACGATGATGTGGATGATGACGATGGGTCGACGAGGAGCAGTAGGCCGCCGTCGAGGGGTGCAGCTCGGGAAATGGTGCAGGGGGTAGATGGGTTGTTGTCGGGGAAGTAGGCGAAGATGAGAAGGAAGTGGGGATCAGGGTGTGCAGGTGAGTGCGTGTCGTGCAGGGAGGAGGTGGACGGCGAGACGACGGGGCGCCGGCGGTGAGGTGCGAGGTGGCTCGGGAGTGTAGCGAGAAGAGGAGAGAGAAGGAGAAAGTGATGGGAGTTTTGGGAGGAGAGGACGAGGGCGACGTGGTTGAAGAGGGGAAATGCGTAGGGTAACGCTCGCGCGAGCGAGTGCGGAGGAGGCGGCGAGAAACTGGGATCGCGCGCGCGAGAAGGGAAAGAGCCGTTGGAAATTTTATAAAATGAACAGTGGTCGGGAGAGACGTGGGCTCGGAGGCGAGCTGGGCTGGGGAGAAGCGGGCCGGGCCAAGAGAAAAACAAAGGGATTAAAGGGAAGGTTGGGTCCAGAGGGCCGGGCCGGGATTATATTAGAAATATAATTGGGATTTAAAAGGAGTGGGCCGGGCCAGCTTCAGGGAAATAACAAATAAAAATATAGTAGAGGAATGGGGCCGGGCCGCGATAAGTAAAGGATTAATAGGAAAAGATGGGAACGGGCTGGAAAGATTTGTGCTGGGCTTGAGAATAAAATATGGAAAAGTTTGAGGAGAAAAAGAGTGCATGGGCTCAGGTCGGGCCAGTGGGGAAAATTTTTGAAAGGGCAAAATGGGTTTAAAAGGAAAGTGAACTTAAATAAAGGAAAGGGAATTAGGGTTCTATTAAAAGAAACTGGTGTTGGCTAAGGGAAATTTGTTGAAAAAAATATAACAGGGTTTGGGTTTAAATTTTGTTAAGGGAATTTGGGCTGGGGCTTAGGAATTAGCTAGAGAAAGAAATGGTGTTCGAAAAATAAAATATAATAATAAATCTATAAATAAAATAAATAATTCACAATTAGGAATAAAGAGGATTCTAACGTAACAAAATACGGACTTAGGCGTATAAAAGGAAACCGGGTATTACATCATACCACCCTTACAAAAATTTCGTCCTCGAAATTTAAAACTAATGATAAGTTGTAAAATCAAAAACGAAAGCTACCATAATGGTTTACTTAAAACGGGTGGTTGAAATTTGTGAAGATATATATATATATATATATATATATATATATATATATATATATATACAAGAATAACATACACAGAAAGGATTTAATTAAGTATACGGCAGGAACAACTATATGGTCGAGCTATAAGTACACGAGAATATAGGTAACAATAGCGAACGGAAATATTCAAGACGTGTTCAATAAGATCGAAGCCCAAATGTGTGCACATCTAAGTATATCAAAATAGCAAACAGAGAATTAAGTGTAAGGTTCAACTATATATGATAGTAATCGTAGGCACAAAACTCAAAATTAAAGTAACGACGATAATGCAGTGAAAACTAGTCAGTAGATTAAAACATTTTAGGAAAACGTATCGATAGAATAGGTTTAAAATAATTTAGGAAGCTTATATAGTGAAAATAAGAAACATGGAACAGAAATATGCGCGGTGTAAGGTTGCGCTACTGAAAAATGAAAAATACTATTAGCGTACTCAAAATACATAAAACAGAGTAATCAATAACACGCGCTTTTTGATAAATTTAAAATAGTGAAAAACTAAATTTTGAATAATAATGACCCTAAATATATTTGGGGTAAAGGAGAAATCACCAATATGAATAAGGCTAGCTAGGGTAGTGATTACAAGAAGGTGTGGCTCAATCAGAAAGTTGAAGTGTGTCGGTTTTAGGCTGAAGATCGAGAAGATTGGGATCGGGTCAGCACAGGAAGTAAGGATGAGCAACAAAAGAATACAAAAGGAAAGTGTGGGGGAAACAACAGTGGGTACAACACACGAGCCAAAATTTGAAGAGTTAGTGAATTCGGAAGTTTCACAAGAACTAATCTCCTCCCAGAAGGATCTCAAACAGGGTACAGACGAAAGGTGAAAGGTGGCTCAGAGTGCGATACTATCCAATTGAAACGAGGGTGAAAACTTTTCAATGAGTAGGGGTGGACAGTCAGGGAACTCCGCAGAAAGATAGATGGATATGGGCAATAAACAAGCATCAAGCGAACCAATAATCAAAAGGTTTACGAATTCGGAAGATTTATTTCATTCGAGAAAATTTTGAAACAAGGCATTCTCAAAGACGAAAAGTGACCCTAAACTATACACAGTTTATCTGGCCCGAAAGACAACATCAAAAGATATTCCATCAGTCGCGGTTGTGGAGATTCAGCAGGTTGCGGTAGGCTCGCGCACTCAGGTAGGGGCGTCCATTTCCATAGCGCCTCGCAGGTACCTCTATTGGAAGTCCTTCCACCACAGGGTCTTGATCTTCTGGTTCTTCTTCCTCGGATAGAGCTTCTTCATCGAGATCCGATTCCATGTGATCCTCTCCTTCTGGGTTTTCTCCCATGGGGTCTTCCTCCACTGAATTTTCTTCTATCGGACCTTCCTCGGGATCATCCTCTATCGGGTTTTCTTCCATAGGGTTCTCTTCAGGATCTCCTTCTTTTTCGTCGGAATCAGCTATCATGTCAAACTCTGGGGCGGCTGCTCCCTCGTCCTCTGAATCATTATTTTCGAAGTTGACTTGGGGACCGTTGATCTCATCGTCAGAACTCGTCATCGTGTGGTCTAAGGACACGCATGACTGTGCATCCTTATCTAGATGCGGCGCTGCTCCAGGGTGTGCCATGGCCCGAAAAGAAAAGTCATGATTAAACAATGGAATGAATAAGGAAAATGGCCAAGTGTACAAAGTATGGAAAAATATGCGGTGAAAGGAATTGAAAGCTCAGAGTTTAAAATACTGTGATGATGATTAGAACTTGACATAGAGAAAACCTGAGAATGATACATGTATTATGATTCAAATTTTATTTCATTCAACTAAAAGTTCGACAGATACACAGGTTCAAATGGAAGGAAATGTTTATAAAAATATGACAACATAATACTGAAATTTGAAAAACATAAAATTCTTCTCTGACTGCCAGAACGCTGCATCATCGTTATGCGAGTTGAATCCTGTGTTGGGTCCGCTTTATCCTCGAAATTCGAACTAGGTAGAGATCCTCACTTGGCAGCAGTGGAGAGTGTGGACAAGTTTCCTCCCTGTAGTTCTTTCCTTTCTGGACAACCGTTGATAAGATATTTGTCGGAACCGCATATCAGACATTTCCCTTGAGCACGGCGACAATCCCTCTGAAGGTGTCCTGGCCTCTTACAATACCCGCAGCAAAGGTTCTTCTGATGCTTCTGTTGACGCTTCATTTTCTTCTCTTTTCCTCGTCCAATAGGGATCCCTTTATGATAGGAGACTCCTGCTGGTGCCTGATTCACCTGTCTTCTCAATCCTTCAGCTAATAAGTCGTTTGTCCGCTCCTGGGCTTCCTTCAAACCTTGTAGTACACTAAGGATCTCAACATTCTGATTCTGGGGAGCGGATAAAGATGAAAAGTCGTTGGAAGACATGATCCTGAAACAACAATTTCGAGAATGATATGAGTCACACGCTAAATGAATCAAAATATGATATGGATAGAATAAGGATTCAAGAATATCAGAGATGATGAATATCATTACAAGTGGAGAATCAACTGTATCAATTTAAGTCACTTGAATAGAGTACGGTAGTGCAATTGCCACCACGTACCCTTGTCAAGTCACCCGAAACCATAGCGAATGGATAGCTGAACACTCGATGTGAATATGGATCAAGAGTGACAAATTTACAATCTAGACCGAAGGATGTCTTAGATTGCCAAACTGTACACGGAAAACTGCAGTCCCAATCGATGCAAAACCTGGGCTCTGATACCAACTAAACAATGTCACGCCCCGCTTCCCAAAATACGGAATACGAGGGGTAAACAAGGCCAGCCATGCTCCTACGGTCAAGGAAAAGTCCTGCCGTAGTCACACTTCGGCTTCTAGTTTCTCATGGTAAACAGTATATATATTGCATAGGTAATGAGAAATGCAGTAACTGAAGGAAACAATATAAAGTCTGACCTGAAGTGGAACAAATGAAGGCAACACGGGAGGGCAAGTAAAGAAGTCTGTGATGCACGTCTAGTTCTGGTCCAGGCTAAAATCTTCTCCTCACACTGAGCATGCATACTCAGGTCGTCAGAGCGACACAAAAACAATATAATGTATATAATCAAGTAACAGTTCTAACAGTGGTAATAGATATGAATAACAGTAAATCAATGACAGCATGAATATGAATGAGCAGAGATCAATGCAGCGGAAAAATAAAGCAGTATAACAATATGTCACGAATGTCAAGACAGTATAGAATGAATGTAAATGACAGTAACCCTATCAGTCTCTAAGTCTCACTGCACAGGTCAATAAGCCTATCGTCAGTCCAAGTGTGAGAGTCAACCACTCGCGAGTGTCCTCCACCCAAGGGTAGAACCCAAGGGCAAGGGACCACGGGCCCAACATGTAACGAATGTATCACGGTGTCTATAGCACATACCCTGTAAATCTCCATATAACTCCCTAAATATATAAGCCGGCATGGGACTCCCGAGATTCTGTTGAATTCACACTTGAACTACCCCACACCCCGTGGTCCACATCAAACGCTAACCACAACCCTAAATACTAATCGATCCGTGACAAGTCTGCGCGAGAACTGGAGGCAGGACCTCCATCAAGCACGTCCCGACTAATACCTAAGATAAATGGCAGTGTCGGATGCCTTATCTGTGACATCCATGCAAGCGCTCCCATAAGTGTCCCATACCACTTATAGTCACACGTACACACATCCCACAGACGTCGACAATGCAATAGAATAAAAGGGACACTGATTGTGCACAAGTACGTATCACTTTCACTTAATCACGGATACACGAATACTGACGTACTTGCCACAATCATCACTAAAAATCTAACACTGGGTGAATGCACGATATCACTAGGTTATCACTACAATGATATAGGTATGCTATGATGCATGAACAGTATAAGAAGCACAACTCAGGTATCATAAAAACAATAGTCTATCACTTGCACGATTTATCAGGAACCGTACGTATATAATTTAGCGAAACAATAAACAGGTATTAATTAGTATGTTCAGTTATCCATCCATAGAATTTTGTTTCAAGTCAATCGAGTTTCAGGATCATTAGTTATAACTGTTTCAATTTAAGCGCACGCGGCTGGAAATCCAATTTCAGAATCAGGAATCCATTTCGCAACGCATTTTAATCCCTGTGGGGATCAGATTTTAGCGACACTACAGTTGGATGAATTCTAGGGTTTTCGGTAAGGTTTTCAACGCAATAGACGGATCTTCGATCGCGTTTTTATGTTAAGAGATATACAATGTTTAACACTACTATGTCAGTTCTGATTCTGCTGGGACTGTTATGTGTCCCGGTCTATTAAATTACAGATTAAGTATCAAACGGTAACGAAACAGTATGAAATCAATCGTGTTGTCTAGCTAACAGTTTTATCTACAGTAAACAGCAGAGTTCCGCAACCTAAGAGTTAAGGGAATCCTGTGGTACTCAATACGAAACAGCAAGCAAAGACTGGAGTCACTCTGGACTGCAGTCCAGAGTCGCACTCCGATCCGAATATCATCATAGTTTATATACAGAAATGTCTGAAAACTGGTATAGGGTTAAAGTTCGTCGAGTTGGCTTCGATTTGAGCCCTCGAACGCACCATTCTAGTGTGTATATGATTTATGGTAAATTTAACGGTTTTCAGGTGCAACAGGATTTCAGTTTTACGATCAAAATTGGGGGTAGTTGTTTTAATCGTTATCGATCACATCATCCAACAAAAATCACATACTATGTTCACAACCCTACGGGCCAACCTACACCATTGAGTTCCGTCAAATTTGATAATGTTTTCCTAAGAGAACAAGTATCGAACAGTTACAGCACATAATAGTTTTAAACTTGTAACTTTATAATTTATGCATTTAACAATTATAACTTAAGTAGAATAGCATGTAAGCAAGTAAAAACTTGCCTGGAAGAAGTCTCGGGGTCGCAGGGCAGCAACGTCATCACGAACGCGCGATATACGCCACGTACCGGATTCCTGCGAGCCTATTTCGAAACACGAATTTCACGTCGGAGTTTTCCCGGAGTCGTTTTGCGTGCACTGGAAGCTTAGGGGGTGCTCTCTGGTTCGCCCAAGAAGTGTTGGGGTTGTCGACGGTCGACGGCGCCGCTCCGACAGCGTGCGCAGTGCAGTTTACAGTGAGGGGTAAAATATTGAAATTGGGTTTGGTGTGGTTTTCTTTTTGTGAGAGAGTTAGGGAAAAGCAGTGAAGGAAGGAGAGAGAGAGAGAGAGACAGTGAGAGAAGAGGGAAATGAGAGAGAGAGAGAGAGATGCACAGAGAGAAGAGAGAGACAGGGAATTAGAGGGAGAAAAAGATAATGAGAGAAGAGAAATCGAGTGAGAGAGTGAGGGGGCAGAGAGAACGAGAGAGAGAGAGTTAGAGAGAGAGGGAAACGAGAGATAGAGAGAGTTGAGACAGAGAGAGAGAGTGAGTGATCGGGAGAGAGAGAGAGACAGAGAGTGAGAGACAGAGTGAGAGAGGGAGTGTGTGCACAGATCAGGGAGGTAGGGAGAGAGAAACACAGAGAGGGGGTGAGGGTGAGGACTCGGTGAGTGAGGGGAGTGAGGGTGAAGGCGACGACGATGATGTGGATGATGACGATGGGTCGACGAGGAGCAGTAGGCCGCCGTCGAGGGGTGCAGCTCGGGAAATGGTGCAGGGGGTAGATGGGTTGTTGTCGGGGAAGTAGGCGAAGACGAGAAGGAAGTGGGGATCAGGGTGTGCAGGTGAGTGCGTGTCGTGCAGGGAGGAGGTGGACGGCGAGACGACGGGGCGCCGGCGGTGAGGTGCGAGGTGGCTCGGGAGTGTAGCGAGAAGAGGAGAGAGAAGGAGAAAGTGATGGGAGTTTTGGGAGGAGAGGACGAGGGCGACGTGGTTGAAGAGGGGAAATGCGTGGGGTAACGCTCGCGCGAGCGAGTGCGGAGGAGGCGGCGAGAAACTGGGATCGCGCGCGCGAGAAGGGAAAGAACCGTTGGAAATTTTAGAAGATGAACAGTGGTCGGGAGAGACGTGGGCTCGGAGGCGAGCTGGGCTGGGGAGAAGCGGGCCGGGCCAAGAGAAAAACAAAGGGATTAAAGGGAAGGTTGGGTCCAGAGGGCCGGGCCGGGATTATATTAGAAATATAATTGGGATTTAAAAGGAGTGGGCCCGGCCAGCTTCAGGGAAATAACAAATAAAAATATAGTAGAGGAATGGGACCGGGCCGCGATAAGTAAAGGATTAATAGGAAAAGATGGGAACGGGCTGGAAAGATTTGTGCTGGGCTTGAGAATAAAATATGGAAAAGTTTGAGGAGAAAAAGAGTGCATGGGCTCAGGTCGGGCCAGTAGGGAAAAATTTTGAAAGGGCAAAATGGGTTTAAAAGGAAAGTGAACTTAAATAAAGGAAAGGGAATTAGGGTTCTATTAAAAGAAACTGGTGTTGGCTAAGGGAAATTTGTTGAAAAAAATATAACAGGGTTTGGGTTTAAATTTTGTTAAGGGAATTTGGGCTGGGGCTTAGGAATTAGCTAGAGAAAGAAATGGTGTTCGAAAAATAAAATATAATAATAAATCTATAAATAAAATAAATAATTCACAATTAGGAATAAAGAGGATTCTAACGTAACAAAATACGGACTTAGGCGTATAAAAGGAAACCGGGTATTACAAAATATTTGGTGGGTAAGAAAGGAATGAGAGATCTCATCTCTCAAAATCCTTCCCCAAAACTAAACCCTAAATAAGTTCCTAGGGCATGAAATTAAATCTACCTAGGGCAAAGAATTGAAATCTAAACTAGGGTGAGAATTTAAATCTACTTACAGATGCATCCCTCCAATCATCCATGCAGGTTTGTCAGATCTGAATTTCTGAATGGAAAAGAAAACACCGATGCTCTCCAAAAGAATTCTAGAATTTATTATTAAAAGGAGGCATAAGATTTACAATCTTTAGAGTTCCTATTTATAAAGAATAGGAAACCCTAGGTTACATCTGATTCGCATGTCTACAATTACAAAAATAGCCCTAAGAAAAGACCTAGCCAACAATATGCGCATAACCAAAAAACTTCGCTCAGACACGGGCTCTATCAGGCCGCGGTTCCGCGGCCAAAGTAGCCTTGTGATCTGAAAATTTATGCAGTTCTTCCTGTTGGCTTTGTATTCCTGTTTCTATATGTCCTTTTTCATTTGGGCTTCTAGGTTGGTTCCAGATCTCCAGTGAACAATTTGCAGTGGCTTTTTAACCGTTCGCTTTGTATTTTTGGACCTTGAGTTGCCTTGTTAATTGTGAACTGTCTTTCGATGTAGGCTTGACTAAGATCCTCCCATTTGTTGGTCAAAAGTCCATATTTTCATCGTCTTTACATCGTTTTCACTGTTTCCTGTCCAAGAACCTGTAACCTGTAACATGTAGCAGACATGCGTCAAAAGCACCTGTTTATTTATAAAAAGAATAAGAATGGGGAATATAATAATACAATATTATGGTGTGAACACCCCGCCGAAGACTCTCAAGCAATTGCGGTCTCTCCAAGGAAAGCTCGCGTACATCCGGCGATTCATAGCCAATCTCTCCGGCAAGTGCCGTCCTTACAGTCACCTAATGAAGAAAGGGACTCCTTTCATCTAGGATCGCAAATGTCAAAGCGCGCTGGACGAAATCAAGCAATACCTGCAGAATCCGCCAGTACTGGCCACTCCCGTTAAAGGAAAACCTCTCGTCCTGTACACAACAACCCTCGAAGGTTCTTTAGGCGCGCTGTGGGCACAAGAAAACGACCAAGGGAAAGAGAGGGTCCTCTACTACTTGAGTCGAGTTTTACTGGGGACAGAAAACAATTACTCCCCCATTGAAAAACACTGTCTGGCGTTGATCTTCGCAATAACGAAGCTCAGACACTATGCGTTGGCACATGAGGTCCATCTTATATCAAAGGTGGATCCTCTCAAATATTTGATGTCAAAGGCTATATTGACGGGACGGCTCGCTAAATGGGCCCTGCACTTGATGGAATTCTCGATAACTTATCGACCCCTCAAGGAAGTGAAAGGCCAGGCCATTGCCGACTTCCTCGCTGAGCATCCGATACCTGCCGACTCTCCCTTGAATTGCGAATTGCCAGACGAGCACGCGTTTGACACGATCAACGGTGAGAAAGGAGAGAGTGACACCCGATGGGAACTTTACTTCGACGGGGCATCTTCCATGAAGAAGCGGAAGCAAAGCACCCCCATAATCAAATCCGGGATAGGCCTCATCTTTATAACTCCACAAAGGGGGATAATGCGCTTCGCCTTCTCCTTAACAGAGCCGAGGACGAATAATGAAGCCGAATATGAAGCTTTGATAGCAGGTCTTGAGATTGCTATCGACATGAGAATTGAAAACCTCATCATATACGAAGACTCCCAACTGGTCGTTAGTTAAGTAAATGGCGACTATCAGATGTGCAAGCCAGAGTTGGTGAAGTACGGCGAGAGAGTACAACAATTGCTGGCTCAAATCTCTGCCTACACCCTGGAAAGTATACCGCGCGCGTAAAATAGCAAAGCGGACGCATTGGCCAAACTCGCTAAAGAACTGGCCGACGAGAACCTCGATGACGTGAGGATCGTTGTGCAAAACCGTCGGGTTCTTGCACTGGCAGAAATATCTCCGGAATTGTCCGAAGAAAAAGGAGCGACTGAGCAAATGGCCCTATAAATAAAAGACCGGGAAAAGGCTAAGGATTGGAGAGAAGTCTTTATAGACTACTTTAAATCCTGTCGAACACCTGAAGACACGTCCGCAAGACATCAGCTTATGAAACGAGCTCTATCCTTCACCTTTGTCAATGATACTCTGTATAAAAGATCATTCGACTCCCTGTGGCTAAGATGCCTAGGACCTGAAGAAGCAAGGAGAGTCATCCAAGAAACTCACGACGGACTCTGCGGCTCTCACCAAGCCGGGCCGAAGATGAAACTAAAGATCAAAAGGATGGGCTACTATTGGCCCACGATGATCCAGGATTGCCTTGAATACGCGAAGCAGTGCCACTCGTGCCAGGTTCACGGGGATTTTATCCATCAGCATCCGAATCCACTACATCCAACGGTGGCTAGCTGGCCGTTCGAAATGTGGGGGACTGACATAATTGGCCCCATCGAACCGGTATCGTCCAGAGGACGTCGATTCATTTTGGCAACAACTGATTACTTCTCTAAATGGGCGGAAGTAGTACCGCTGAGGGAAGTGAAGATGGAGAATATCCTCCATTTCTTCAAAACACACGTCATTTATCGGTTTGGCACTCCGCGACGGATTATCTCCGATAACGGGCCAGCCTATAGAAGCCACAAGATTAGCCGCTTCGCACAACAGCATAACATAGACTGGAGGTACTCTTCGGTCTATAATCCCCGAGCTAACGGTCTAACTGAGGCTTTCAACAAGATCTTGACGAAGATCGTGAAAAAGATGGTGTCTCGAAATAAGAGGGACTGGCACGAAAGACTGCATGAAGCTCTCTGGGCATATCGAACTACGTTCAAAACTGCCACAAACACAATGCCCTATGCGTTGGTATTCGGCACAGAAGCAGTACTCCCCCTCGAGATAGAGTTACCCTCTCTACGAGTGGCGGTTCACTACGAGTTAACGGACGAAGACAATGCTCACCTTCGACTAGAGGAACTTGATGCCCTTGATGAAACCCGGCTCATGGCGCAACAAAATCTGGAGGCTTACAAAGCAAAGATGACGCGCTCATATGAAAGATTGACTAGGCCGAGAACATTCAACCAAGGAGAACTCGTGCTAGTGGTCAAAAGACCTATGATCCCCAATCGTGCCAAGCGGAGGAAATTCGAGCCAAACTATGAAGGGTCGTATATCATAGACAAAGTTTACCAAGGTGGAGCCTATCTACTCATGGACATGCATGGTGAAAGACCTTTTAGGCCAATAAACGGTCGCTTCCTGAAAAAATACTATGCTTGACGAGTCACGGCCTAGGTCAACGATAGATGACGATGACTATGTTCGCTCGCTATCTTCCTGGGCCCAAACTCTATAAGTAGTAGCCGGCTATCGGACCGAAACGTCCTCAAACTAACAACGGACTGAAACGTCCTTAAACTAACAATGGACCGAAACGTCCTTAAACTAACAACGGACCGAAATGTCCTGAAACTAGTGATGAACCGAAACGTCCTTAAACTAACGATGGACCACTATGTCCTAAAACTGGGTATTGACCGAAACGTCGATAAACTACTACGGACCACAGCATCCCAAGGCTGACACAAAAAAATAATAAAAAAAGAAGAAGAGAAAACAATATGTCTATAAGCAAAATGGGCACGGATGAAAACTCGAAAGGGCTTCGTGAGTAAAAACAGCCGGGCTACCGGCGAGTTTTGTGAAAACCCGAAAGGGCGCAAGCTCGTTAAAAGACACTTGCAAGGTCCTCTCGACCCTGTAAGGAGAAACCACCTGCGTGAAGTCCTTACGACTCACAAAGGAGCAACACACTTAGGGATCCCCACGATTCCTAAGGAGAAACACACTTACGAGATCCTCACGACTCGTAAGGAGAACCCTCCTTTGAGACCCTCACGGCTCATAGGATTCAAAAGTCTTAAGCTACAAGGATCTGAACCTGTTCTTAAGCCATCACAACCTCCAATGCTGCCCTACAAGCGTCTCGATATCGACCCTTGTATATAATCCACGGGCGTGAATAAACATTTCCCTAACAAAGTCCCACCAGAGACTGGGGATATGCTCATATGGCAGAAGACACTTATAAGTCCTCTCGAATTATAAGGAGAAAGCACTCTTGTAAGATCCTTACGACTTATAAGAGACCATACACTTGGGAATCTTCACGATTCCTAAGGAGAAAACGCACCTATGAGATCCTCACGACTCGTAGGGAGAAATACCTTTATGAGATCCTTACGGCTCATGAAGCTAAAAGCCTTGGTCGACAGGATCCTAACCCTGTTTGCTAAGCCACCTTTGTTCGACATCGACAGAGGAAAATGATGATTCGCTCATGGCAATATCCCAGTTGTAGCGATGCTGATGCCTAAATCGGTATCAAATTCCAAGTCCTTTCATGGCAAATGATGATTCGCTTCTGACAATATTCCAGTCGCAGCGATACTGATGCTAAGATTGGCACGAGATTCCAAGTTCCATACTCGTGGCAAAAAGTCAACGAGCCAAAAATTCATATGAAATAGCCGAAATGATGGGGCAACTTGCATCAGCAAGTAAAATGTATGCATACAAAATAGCCGAAATGATCGGGCAACTCGCAATAAAAATTAGTGAGTAAATAAAAACAAATAGCCAAAATGATTGGACACCGCGAGAAATAGCCGAAATGATTGGGCAATCGCGACTTTCGCGATATAAAAACTGAAATGATAGAGCATCGGGGAAAGAAAAATATATAAAATGAAACATTTTACCCTACAGGTGATATCACATCGATCCCTGTATACAATCCAGGAGCACAAACAAAAAAGGAATCATACCTTCCCTTCTAGGCTCCATCAGGAAAAGAAGCCAAGTCTCGACGGCTCACAAACGGATTGGAGATCATCTCAACATTCGTCTTATTACAACAGACGCAACATCAGCAAAGCGGAACCGCGGCAATTCCCAGTTCCATGACTCGGCGGTGCACAGACAACCGAGAGTCAACCCCCGACTCCATGAAATGTGGATAAAGTCAACCCTTCCTGGTCCTTGCGGAACACGGCCTATGCCAATCCTGACCCCGTGGGAAGCGTCCAGAGCGGAGCCTGGTCCTCGCAGAACACGGCTATATCAATCCTGAACCCGTGGGAAGCATCCAGAGCAAATCCTGGTTTTGTAGAACACGGCCTATGTCAATTCTGACCCCGTGGGAAACGTCCAGAGCGGATCCTGGTCTTTGCAGAACATGGCTATGTCAATCCTGACCCCGTGGGAAGTATCCAGAGCAAATCCTGGTTTCGTAGAACACGGCCTATGTCAATTCTGACCCCGTGGTAAACGTCCAAAGCGGATCCTGGTCCTCGCAGAACACGGCTATGTCAATCCTGATCCCGTGGGAAGCATCCAGAGCAAATCCTGGTTTTGTAGAACACGGCCTATGTCAATTCTGACCCCGTGGGAAACGTCCAGAGCGGATCCTGGTCCTCGCAGAACACGGCTATGTCAATCCTGACCCCGTGGGAAGCATTCAAAGCAAATCCTGGTTTCGTAGAACACGGCCTATGTCAATCCTGACCCCGTGGGAAACGTCCAGAGCGGATCCCGGTCCTCGCAGAACATGGTTATGTTAATCCTGTCCCTGTGGGAAGCATCCAGAGCAAATCCTGGTTTCGTGGAACACGGCCTATGTCAATCCTGATGCCGAGGGAAACGTCCAGAGCAGATCCTGGTCCTCGCAGAACACGGCTATGTCAATCCTGACCCCGTGGGAAGCATCCAGAGCAAATCCTGGTTTCGTGGAACACGGCCTATGTCAATCCTGACCCCATGAGAAACGTCCAGAGCAAATCCTGGTCCCTTGGAACACAACTAGAGTCAATCTCGACCCCGTGGGAAATGCCCAGAACAATTTCGGACTCCGTGAAATGCGGATAATGTCAACTTCATCAGACACTTACGGGTTCTCTCGACTCGTAAGGAAGAAAATTCTCTTATGAGATCCTTACGACTCTCAAGAGAAAACACACTTAGGAATCCTCACGATTCCTAAGGAGAAAATACACTTACGAGATCCTCTTGACTCATAGGGAGAAAAGTCTTTATGAGACCCTCGCGGCTCATAAAGTTGAAAAGCCTTAGGCAGCATATCTGAACCTGTTTCCTGAGCCATCACTACCTTTCGGAATGCTCTCTATCATCTACAGGCTACGCTTACTAAAGTAGGACGCCGGCAACAAAGAAAAGAGAAGAAAGCAAGAGATAACGCAAGATAGCATGAAAGAAATGTATCTTTTATTTATAAATTCAATTGAGCACAAGTTACATCATATAAAAAAAAGGGATACATTTCATTCAAGAGTTAAAAATGTTAATTGGTACAAGAACAACTATTGGAAGGGAAGCGTTTTCAATAAGCCAATCAGTTGCTCGCGCACTCCCCTCAGCCCCTTTTCGCGGTCAGCTGCCGCGGCCAACTCCGCTTCAACTTGAACCCGTTGCTGCAAGTAAGATGAAAGTTGCTCGTCAACGACCCACTGAGCTGCCCCACGACTCTGCGCATCCCACTCGACGATGTCAAGCTTCTGCCTCGGTGTTAGCCCATTAGAGATGCATCACAGAAGGCCTTCAAAGATAGCTTTCAACTGTGTAGCATTTGCATCAACCTGAGCGTGTAGCCGTGAAAATTCGCTTGAAGTCTCTTCGCACTCCTTACGCTTTAAGGCTGCCTCTTGTTCAAGATGACGGAAGTAGGGAGTGCTCTGCTCGACCCACGCAGCCCGCTGGGAGTTCACAGCTAGGACCTCGGGAGCATGACGTTTGACCTCGAGCTCATGTAGACAAGCCTCAATTTGATTGCAGTGATTAACCCAAGACTCAATGATGCCCTCACTATGAAAGTTCACGAGCGTCGCCAGCATAGGATTAACTTCGGCAGCAAAATCTGCAGGAAGGGCAGGGGTCTCCACATCAAGCTTCTCGATGTAATCGCTCAACATGCGCAGACTATTCACAGCGCATTTTGAAGAGGGACGTCGAGAAAAGGGGATTGCTGGCATTATGATTCGAGACTCGAACGGAGCTGAAGTCGGTGTCACTGCTGCAAAAACAAATCATAGTCAAATAACGGTTCAAGAAATGGAGAAGCTATATGAACAATGGAGTTTACTATACTGGCTGCGGCAGATGGCAAGGCCGGGAGTACCGGTGGTGCAACTGTTCTTTCGTCTCCTCCTTCAATCCATAGTGCTGCAGTCAAAACTGAGAAGAGTTAACAATGACTTGACTCCCCGTAAAAGAAAAGACATTAGCTAAAGGCCGTACTCACCAGCACCACTAGATGAGACAATCTTCGACTGGAAGGAGAAATGTGGATGCAACACCTGATACAGGTGATCAAAAAGGACTCCTACAAGGATGTAGTAATGCGATGTCAGTACATAAAGTATATTGCCTACAATGAAACCAATGGGTCACAAGTCCGTACCTTCTAGCATTTGGGAGGACACGAGAGAAGGCAAAGGGGCGGCCGCCGTCAAAGCAGCAACTGGTGATGCTGCCTCGGGTGGCACGACCTCAACGCTCACCACACCTGCATCAGAAACAAGAAAAATACTATCAGAAGAGATTGAAAGGGATTGCAAAATGAAAAGAAAAGCGATGACTCAAAATCTACCTGGTGAGTCGCCAGTTGAAACCGCGACGAGGGCGTCACTGGGTTCAACGACTGCTTCACCCTCCCCCATCGGAATACTTTTGCCGCCCGTAGCTTCATCCCCCGTCTCCACGAGAATCGTTGTGACACTCGCAGCACCCGGCAATGGCAAGGAACCGCAGGATGAGAGAGTGGCAATTGGGGCAGTTCCAGACTCCTGAGAAAGAGTGGCTACCTCAGGCTCGGTGGTTGCCGCCATTTCACCCACCACTTCCTCGTCAAGATTTGGCCCTGCAGGATAGGACATATAAGAATCTGAAGATTAAAACTTTGACGAAAGAACTCAATGCCACATTACCTTGGGTCGGTCTTTCGACTGCTTCTCGAGCCGCACGTGCTGCCTGTCTATGGGCGGTAGACAAGGCGGCTAAAACATCGTCTGAAAGAGTAGGGGCAGAGGTAGCAGCGCTCGAACCTGCACCCGTGGCCAAGGCGACGTTGCGCTCCCTTGCTACGCGCATTCTATGCTTCCTTTCCGCCCGGGCTATGAAAGCGGATCTTCTTAAGACCTCCGTCAATGGGACGTCATCGTCCACGCCAAGAGCTACCTCTGAAGTCGTATTGACATCCGTCATCAGTTGCTTAAGTGAGTCTTCTTTCGGCAGTACCGGCGGAACCGAGACTTCGATAGCCGACCTTGGAAGCATCTCCGCACCGCCCTGCGAAGTCGGTACCACACCTGGAATAACCTGAGTAGAGCTAGTTCCTGTAATAAGATGAAAAGGAAGGGTCAGATTACCCATAAGAAACAGGAGTGGAGACGCGGTGAACCGAAATGTACCGATGCCTAAGGATGCTCGAAGTCTCTCCTCCTCCTCAAAAGTCTTGAGAGAAGCTGCGAGAGCTTCTTCGGTGGAAATGCCTGTTAAATAAGGAAAAGTGTCAGTCAAAACATGATGATAAAAATATGATGCAATGACAAAAGGTACAGCTGATGTTTACCTGATTGCGCGAGGATGGCCAGTCCCGCTTTGTGGCTTCCTAGTCGCTCGGAAGCTGCAATAGCAGCCTGGAGGTCGGTATCGTCCGGCTCTACGAATAGACCCTCGTTGGTCCCATATTCGCTTAGGCCCCCGCTATAAGGAGCATGAGGCTCCTGGCCGAATGCAACGTCGGCAGAGAGAATTGACTTCTTCTTCCTCTTCTGCGAGCGAGCACCGGTCGCCGCTAGCACAAGCTTACGCTAGGTGGGTATCTTGGGACGACGAGCCCCGATATCTGAACCCATGCCAGACTCGGGGGATGCTACGGTCACCGCTTCCACTGGAGCATGGGGTATCGGCAGCTCAGGCCTGTCATGCGGGACTTCGACCGCTGCAGCTTCTCTTAAGGGAGGACGAACAATGGTCCGTCGCTTCAGAGGGACGTTTGGATTACCGGCAGGGGGTGCACCCTTACGATCAAGCAACAGTCGCTTCTCCTCCCTGATGACGGCGCCCATTGAATGCTGATACCAGGCCACGTACACATTGAGGGCCTTCGGAACACAGCTCGGTTCGCTGATAAAGAAGTTGGACCCTGTGTTCAGGCGCATAAAATGATGCAGCGCGCTTCACATTCCCTCTTCGGTAGCAGTAGGTTCTACCAAGAAAGCCTCAAGCGGGACTCCCTGATTATAGCTCAGCTACTGGGCGAAACGATGCGGGTTGTATCTCATGAATAACGCCGCATCATTTTGCCTAAACACTAGAAAACCCGGTCTGATGGAATATAAATGAAGAATTTACTGATCTTTCAAAATAGAGGCTCCATCTTTAAAAATGGCCCGCAATGGCTGCACCGTTGTCGCGGACTCTTTGCCGATAGTCAGAATCTTGTCAGTAAAGGTCATGCCATCTCCAACCGTGTGAGGACGAAGGAGCAAACCCCTAGCTTCCCGCTGTAGCGGATTTACAATGGATGCATCAACTAGCCGCATAATCCGGGGGAAACCACATCTGTCATAGAAGGAAGGCCTTTTATGGATAACGAAAATGCCAAGTGCATGTAGCTCAAGCCATGACATGAAGTAATGCATCGAGAAGTTCACATGCTGCACCCCTGGTTCAGTAGTATCCGCCACTTGGCTGAGGCCGTAATACAAATGAGGTAACCCGGCAACCCGACAGCCACTTTCACCCCAATACCCATTCGGTGAGCTGGGTAGAAGACAGACGGCCTCATACGGCGAGGGTGCATCGGAAGCGCAAACCAGCTCAACCATAACCCAAGAAACCCGAAAAAGAACGTTTCCTCATCGATCCCAGGGCCTGCAACCTCTGCAAAAGAAACGACTGGGGTGTTGGGAAGGAAGAAACTCTTCTGATCTGCCTCCGCCGTTGGCAGGTTGTCCAAACCTAAGCCGAAAGGATCGTCAAGTTTGGCGAATTTAGCGGCCTACTTCGAAAGGACTTCCGGGTGGAGAAAACGAGCGATGAAATCCGTGAAATTAACCCCACGGCTCCCAGATTCGAGGAAAAGGCCCTCATAAATATTCAATATTTTGATCAAACTAGGGAATTGGTGTTAAATGGCGTTCTCTGGGGTAAGGCCTGTCATCACTGACTTGGCACCAAAAACATATTCTTCCGTAGGAAGCAGTTCCTCATAATGCTCCTCTATAACCGGTAAGCCAGAAACTTCTGCAAATTTCTCTAAGGAGATTGATACTTCTCGATCCAGCAAAAGGAATGTGTGAGTAGGAATATTCCACTGCTCCAAAAAGGCCTTAACCCACCAAGCAGGAAGCGTAGAATACTGAAAAAGAGAAGCATAAATTGTGGGATACAACCCAAGCCTCAGCAACTGCGACTTCTTCGCTGACAGAATATAGCAGGCCCATTGCAGATAGCCAGTTGGATGACGAGGAGTTAGGCCAATCATATATGGTTGCCCCCACGGGCGCGACTCGCCTTGACAAATACGTCGCCCCAGGGTATCCAAAGCCATTGGAGGCTGAACGGGTATCGAAGCCATAGCAGGCTGAAGAAGACCTCCCGAAGTCCAGTTGACTTCTTCTACGGCATAGTTCACCGGGGGTGAGTCAGCGTAATGGATCGCCATGATGGGCTCTGAGGGTACCACACACGAAAAACTCTGCCGACCCTTAATAATTTGATTGTACCATGTCCCCCAAAGATGAAGATTCTTATGTTCCGGGTCATGATCTCTGATCAATGCTAAGACTTCCCGGTCCACTGGCACTCTAGGGAATTCTCCCTCTGAACGAACAAATGGGGAAAACGATCGAAAGACATATCACCTGCGCGAAAAGGGACAAAAGTCAACCGTCGGTGCTATAATTTAAATTCTGACACTTGGTGCTTTAAAATTCGTACTGCACTGTAATGCAGTAAAGGGGACCAAAGGGTGACCCACAAAATCTATATGACAGTTCATCGTTAATAAAACAGCCTCATCATTTGATGAGACTGTCAATTAAATGAGGAAATCCTCAATTGATTCTCATTTAATGAGAAATCCCTCGGGCTAAGGAGTAAATCTCCCCTTGAGAGCAGTGCTCTGTGACAGAATGACACCTGTCAAGTTCTAATGATGAAGGAATAAAAATTCCTCAAGAGCCTAACTCTGTAAAAATGATGGAAAAACCCATCAGAAAAATTGAAATCAATTTTTTATATGAATTAAAATTCTGAGATCTCTAACACCTATGAACAAACTCTGTGAGTTCTTCATAAGAGATTAACAAATCTCCGTTATTCAAGAGAGCAAAGCTCTGTTAATGGGTCAAGAAACCCTCAAAAGGTTTTCTTTAGATCTAAGATCAATGAAGAGCAAAGCTCTGTTAATGGGTAAAACCCTAATAACATTTTTTTTAGATCTAAGATCTATGAAGAGCAAAGCTCTGTTAATGGGTGAAACCCTAGATTATTAAAAGTTTTAATCTTTACCTAAATTTTGACAGAGTTATGTCCTTAAGAAAGTTCTTAAGCCACAGAGCTATGCTCTGCAAGAGAATAATAATTCTCAGAAGGAGGAAGATGAACAGAAATCATCCTAAGGGCTAAGGGTCCTATTTATAGGCATTGAAATGCCTTTTCAACTTCTGAGTTGATCTAAGGGCACAGATGCTGCCACCGTTGCACTCACATGTGGGCCATGTGAGTGCAACGGTGGGGGAGGGCATTTGTTTCCCCCAATCAGAGAAAAGCTCTATTTGAAATTTAAATTTTGAAATGAACCAACGCTTCAGATGCAGCGCCAAGTGCGCTGCGCCCCAAGCAGCGCACCACGTGCAAAGCACGTGTGCGCTAACGCTAGGTGCGCTGCGCTCTAAGCAGCGCACCACGTGCAAAGCATGGATGCGCTAGCGCTAAATGCGCCGCACTCTAAGCAGCGCACCACGTGCAAAGCACGGGTGCGCTAGCGCTGGAACTAAAAGCTCCCCACTGTTAGATCAAAGATCTAATAATAATGATGAATCATTAATTGATCAGAATTAAATTCTGTTAAGAAAAGATTTCTCAAAATATTTCCAAACAACAAGATTGTGCTCTGTAAATCAGAGTACCGTTGGATCAATGATCCAATGGTGATTAAAAATCACTAAAAATACATAATAAATTCTGTTTAGAAGATTTCCCAATCTTCGGTAAAAACAAGAAGATTGCCTTCTGTAAATCAGAAGTCCTTGTATCAAAGATCCAACGATGGGTAATTCCCCAAATCAATTGGAGAAAAGATCTCCTTAACTGATTGAACTGATCAGCTTGCCCTATATAAAGGCCCCAAGATTTTAAGTCTGATATACAGAAGCATAGAGAGAAACTTCATCATAAACTTTGAGAAATTCAAAGAAAAAGAGTAAGCTCTCAGAAGAAGAAAACTTTCTTCAAGGTAAAAAAAATGAATGATGATGACATAAAGATGAAATCATCTCATAATTAAGAAAGAAGAATTCACTTCTTTAAAGATCATAGATCTATAAAGACCAAGGTATTTTCAAAAGAGATTAAAAGATCCCATCATAAAATAAAAAAAAGAATATAATTCTTCTCACAGATCATAGATCTACAAGACTAAGGTCTTTTACAAAATGAGAGCAATACATCTCAAGGAGGGGGGAGAATTGTTCAATTCTCTTAGGATCATAGATCCAAAAAGGCAAAGCCTTTCACTAAAATAAGAGATTAAAACATCTCCTACAAAATAAGAACTTTTGTTCTTAGAATCTTGAGACAAAGTCTTTTATAAACGAGAGTTTATTTCTCAGATCATAAAAATTGATCAGATGTGCTTTGCGCCCTTGAACTGCGCTTCTGCGCTCTTGGACTGGCGCTCAGCGCCAAATGCGCCACGTGTCCCTCACGTGTGCGCCACTTAACAGTTAGCGCTTCGCGCTCTCGAAATAGCGCACTGTGCTCATGGGCCGGCGCTCAGCGCGAGGCGCACCACGTGTCAATTACGTATGCGCCACTAAACTACTAGTGCAATGCGCTCATAAACTGGTGCAATGTGCCCATCATCTGGTGCTCAGCGCCAAGCGCGACACGTGTCCTTCAAGTGTGCGCTACTCGGCAGAAGCGCACTGCGCTCTTTAACTGGCGCAAAACGCCAAGCGCACCACGTGCTGCGCTGATAGAACATAAATTGTTTTTTAATAAGCACAGAGCTATGATAAATGCCCAGTATTCAATAAAAGACAAAATATTGTCAGAATTCAAGTCAATACTCAGCATTGTTAAAAGGGCCAAGCCCAAGCAAAAGCTTAGCAGCCCAAAATAAATGTTAAACATTTTTTTAACTTGATTGGACTTAGCCCGAAATTGGCCATAAGTCCTCAACTCATATTGATTGAGCCCATCTGCTCATAAATATTTTAACAGATCTTAGCCCTAAATTGGACTACAGATCTTTTAACCAAAATTGGTTCAAGGGTACATCTCTTTACTCCTCTGATATTTGTCGTTGTAATCCTTCAACGTCTTCAGAGAGCTGACGGGTCCCGACAACCATACATTTCATAGACTATGATGTCCTTAACCTCGGACTGTGGGGTCCTTTAAAACCCATGGACTATGATGTCCTTAATCTCGGACTGTGGGGTCTTTTAAAACCCATAGACTATGATGTCCTTAACCTCGGATTGTGGGGTCCTTAATCCCATGGACCGAGATGTCCTTAAACTAATATTGGACCACCATGTCCTTAAACTGGTAATCGACCGCAATGTCCCTAAACTAAACAATAGAGCCTAAATGCTCTTTTGTTGGATCTAAATGATCCTGTTAAGTTGATCTTAGTCTAAAATTAGACTAAGTATCCTTAACAAATCGTTAAATTGATCTTAGTCTAAAATTAGACTAACGTATCCTTAACATACGTTTAAGTTGATCTTAGTCTCAAATGAGACTAACGTATCCTTAAACTCAACCCCCAAACCCAAATCTAAGAAAATACGGATTTGGACTAATCCACGCCCTACGGGCAACAACATATATTAGTCTCCGTATACAATCCACGGGCAACCAAAAACAAAACAAACGCCCACGACACGAAGTGATCATCTGGTGAAGGAGAAAGACGCTACCGCGACGCGGTAGCGTAATTAACTGCAGGGGCTTGCGCCTGCAAAGAAGAGCATTCCCACAATCAAAAAACCCCTCAAATGAGGGGGAATCTGACAAAGTCTGCTACATCGGCCGCATCCGTTTAAACGTTTTATCCACGGTGTCATAAATCAATTTGGCATCTTCGGAGAGGTGAACGGATAGCACCAATTAGCATCTGCCCCGAAATTCAGGCAAGACGGACCCGCGCGGTCGCGTCTCCTTGTTTCGAAGGGGAACAAGTGCTAAGAGTCAAAGACTCTGAGGCAGCGCCTCACGTGCAAAGCACGAGAGCGCTAGCGCCAGGAGTGCCAACGCTAAGAGTCAAAGACTCCGAGGCAGCGCCTCACATGCAAAGCACGAGAGCGCCAAGCGCTAGAACTAAATGTTCTCCACCATTGGATCAAAAATCCAACTGAGATGAATAAATTATCAAATTACAGAATTAAATTCTGATTGAGGAAATACTCCTCAAATCTTTCTAAACAAGAAAAATTGTGCTCTGTAAATTAGTGTACCGTTGGATCAAAAATCCAATGGTGATTAAAAATCACCAAGATACAGAATAAGTTCTGTATGGGAATTTTTTTTCCCAATCTTGTTAAAAACAAAAAGACTGTCTTCTGTAAAACAGAAGTCCTAAGATCAAAAATCCAATGGTGGGGAAACATCCCCAAATCAATCAAAGAAAGATTTCCTTAACTGATTCAATAAATCAGCCTCCCCTATATAAAGGACCCAAGATTTCAAGTCTTGCACAGAGAGACCTCCCCATAAGTTCTCAAATCAAAAGAAGAAGAGAAGAACCCCCTTAAAAAAACTTCGAGTTCTCAAAAAAAAAGAAGAGAAAAAGAGAAGAGTAAGCTCTGAAAAGAAGAATTTCTTCAAGGTAAATAAAATAGAGAGATCAAAGCATCTCATCAAAAAAGAAGAACTTAATTTTTTTTAGATCATAGATCTACAAAGACAGAAGAGATCTATCATAAAAAAAAGGGAGGGAGAAGAACTTAGTTCTCTTTAGATCGCAGATCTATAAGACAAAGACAAAATCTTACACAAAAACAGAACAGATCATAGCATCTCCTATTAAAATAAGAACTTAGTTCTTGGATCCACAAGATAAAGTCTCTTAATTCTCCGAGCACAGAATTGATCAAGAGCGCTTTGCACTCATTGGCTAACGCTTAGCGCCAAGTAATTTGAATCTCAAAAACTATCTATTACCGCAATCAAGAACGGCGTCGCATGAACTAGCCGGTGAGTACGGGTCGGTCCACAGGGATTTTGTGAATCTCCTAATCGCGCTAACGAGTTAATTCCGAAGGGTGTTCGGATTGGTTATTAAATCTAAAAACCTAATTATTCTATCTAGGGCAATTAATTGAAAGTTATAACTAGGGCAGATAAATAAAATCTATACTAGGGCAGGAAAATAAACTTAATCTAGGGCAGGAATTGAAATTATCTAGGGCAAGAAAATAAATAAATCTACTTACGTTACAGATGGATCTCTCCAACCATTTACGCAGGGTTGTCAGATCTGAATAGATGAATTGAAGAGAGGCACCGATGCTCTCCATAAAGAAATTTGTATTTTATTAAAAGGAGGCATAAAGTTTACAATGATTTAGAGTTCTATTTATAGAAAAAAGAAACCCTAGGTTACATTTGTTTCGCATGTCTACAATTACAAATTTGCCCTTAGGTTGACTAGTCAGCGCAGAACCCACATTTTGGTAAAAAATCATTTCCTTTTGGGCTTCATTTAGCCGCGGAACCGCGGCATTGGTGGGCTTGGGCCGCGGTTCCGCGGCCCTTTAGCAGTCTTGGTTGCTGAAATTTTAGGGTTTTGTTCATGATCTTTTGGGCTTCAATATTCTGTGGTTCTTTTCTCAATTGGGCTTCTACGTTGGTTCCAGATCTCCAGTGAACAAATTGCAATGGAATTGTAACCGTTCGCTTTGAGTCGATGTCTTGAATCTTACTTTGTGAATTGTTCCTTATATAGGCTTGATCAAGAGTCTTCTGTTTATTGGTTAAAGTCCACTTTTTCATCGTCTTTGCCTTGTTTTCACTGTTTTCTGTCCAAGAACCTGTAACCTGTAACATGTAGCAGACATGCGTCAAAAGTACCTGTTTATTTATAAAAAGAATAAGAATGGGGAATATAATAATACAATATTATGGTGTGAATAAATACCCCCAAACTTATCTTTTGCTCGTCCTCGAGCAAATTTATTTTTTATTCTCTACAAAAATCTAACCGCACTTTCGCAGGGAAACGCGATTGCACTGAGCTCGTGCAACAAGCCGTTAAACCTCTAGATGTCCCTAGTAGGAGGAGTGTTGTCTCCTGAGGGTTTTCAGCGGATACTACCCACAAAATCCTATCAATTCGGCCCATTGACTTTTGTTCTCCAATTAGGTTTTCTAATAAGAAATTTTATTATCGTCGACTTGCAAATTATCCACCCATATTCTTCATACTTCCTCATCATTTAACTTAAGATTATATATGTTTTATAGACTTACTTAGCTTTCGGCATCTCTTAAGTTTTCCTTCTAGG
Source organism: Agapanthus africanus (assembly GCA_030015575.1). Classification (NCBI taxonomy): domain Eukaryota; kingdom Viridiplantae; phylum Streptophyta; class Magnoliopsida; order Asparagales; family Amaryllidaceae; genus Agapanthus; species Agapanthus africanus. The sequence goes on along the minus strand of JASDDO010000024.1, from coordinate 902,224,829 downwards.
GTTCCATCTTCACTTAGGAATTTTTATCAACTCTATTAAAGATACAAGTTCTATTCTTCACTCCTTTCTCTCATCTAAACTCCAATCACATACCCCTACGTGTGTGTTTAAATCACCCCTACACTTGGAAATTCAAATCAAGCAATCATACTCTTGTCCGTTGTCCAAAGCACTTCTTAATAGGTGAATTTTTAATTGAATTTTGCTTACACATCCTTCATGCGACCGTTAATACTTCTTGAGGTACCAACGACCGATTACAAAATGCGTTTGCACTTTACAGCGTAATTCCTAGTCTTGCAACACCCAAGGCTTTTTAGCAGTGACTCCCAAACCAGTTGGTCTAAGGCACTAGGTGATAAGGCACCCTCGCTAAATATTTTTTCTATTTTTGCAGCCTTAAGTAATCACGAAAACCGGTGTTCATTTTTTTTCTTTATTCACTTTTTTCTTCTTTTATTTTCATTGTATTAAGGACTTTAGACAAGAGCATTTCAAGGTCTCTTCTACTATTCCAAGTTTCAAGGTGCGTGATTGTACAATTTGTAGGGTATACATTTTCAGAATCTAGACTTAAGCTAGGAACTATTTTTCAAACTTATACTCTAATAAGAATATCAATACTTTTCCCTTGTTTCGACTTAGCCCAAGAAGTGAACCCAAAATTTGCCTATTTCTAAATAAACTACAAGGCATATAGTTTCTACCGTTAAACTTTAAGGAAGGTTATTTTTAGGGGTTTTAATTTACTAAGTCTAAGATCTAGTTGTTCCTAGCCAGTTAACCTATTTGTCAAACTCTAGTCAAATAAGACAAAATTGAATACAATAATTTTTATAATTTTTAAAATTTTTCAATTTTTATGGGTTTTCAAATAAGTATGCAAATGCAAAAATATGTACAAATGAATGCGAAGGAAGAATACGTATTGAGCATACCCCCAAACTTGAACTTGACAGTGTCCTCACTGTCATGCTAAACCAAGAGGGTCAAAAATGCCGGTACTCTCCTGTTTATTTATTTATAATTTTTTTTCTTTTTATTGTTTTGAATTTTTATTTTATTTTTTATAGAAAAAGAAAACAAAAATATATACATATATACAACAAGGTTCCCCCCAAACTTAAGCTTGGCTTTACACAAGCCAAAGATTAGCACCAACCATTCAAAAATCTTATCATGGTAATGGCTAAGTTGGTGAAATAATGGGGTGTAGAAGAAAGAAATGAGAAAAACGCGAGACCGTGTGGAAAGAAGAATGGTAGAATATGGTCTCGGTGGAGGAGCAGAATGGCGGAAAGGAGAAAGAAGGGTCGCGCGATCTTGAGGGTGTAAATCGAGTGACCAAATTAGCGCAATTTGTGATGACCGATGTGTTATAAGCGATTGCGCTAATTTATCAACTCGTCGTGAAATGGGGTCAAATCCCTCAAGATTCACAAGAAAACATGGGTACGCCGAACTTGGTATAGGAGATGAAAGCATAATGGTCACTTGTACGGTCGGAACAATAGGAAGGACGAAAGGAAGTGAATTAGGGATAGTATCATTCTCACCGTAGTAAACTGTCTCGAACTTAAAAGATTCCATCAATGGTTCGAAACTACTGCAATCAACCGAGTCTGATGGTTCAATTAACTCATCTGAAAATGTAAGGGACTCAAACTCGGGCGGTGAGTCATCAACATCATCCGAAAAAGTGAAACACTCGTAAGTGTTAACGTCTGTGAGAAGTGTGTCAGATTCACAAGAAAATTTTTCAAGCTCACAGTCTTTAAGCGTGGTCGGAACGATGGAACGGAGGGAGGGTGATATAACAGTCAAAGGTTCAGGAGGCTGAATTGGAAAATCAGACATATCAAACAAAAATAGTTCAACCTCAATATGATCCTCAAAACTCTCCTCAATACTATCCTTATAATTCTCCTCAAGATTCAACTCATCCATGCCATTATCATCGAAGTCAAGACGCATATGAGATTCGGGAGAAACATTTAATAACTCGGGATGATGATTTGAACATAAAATCTCAATTAAATCGACAGGTTCATCATCCGAAATATTCCCGGCGTCTATATCCTCAATCAAGTGAAAATCAATTTTCTTAGACACCTCATCAAAAGCATGGATATTTATCGATTTAGGTTCTAGAGTGGAGGTGTAAAGGTCAAATGGATTAGGTGCGGTTTCACTCGAAAGGGGTTCCTCACAATTGGGCAAATCAAGCACTACAAAGTCGCACAACTCATTATTTTGGACACATGTTTGAAAATTGGAGTTGTTGGATTCAATTGGGTAGGGGTAGGTTTGATTTGGAAATCCTCTCACATTCTCACTCTGTCCAACTGCCTCCTTATACATTGAAAATTTTTGAGCTAGCGGGAAACTAGCTACCGCTTCAGTAGGTTGCATAAGGGCGGCTAAGGACGCTTCCACATTCCTAGTCATTTTATTTGTTGCTGCAATGTACGCCTCCAACGACTCTTCCAAACTAGACTTAGATGGTGAGGGGGTTTCGGTAAAAGATTCAAAATGGTGTGGATATGCAAAACTCCCAACAGACTGTGTAGAAACAGTGTCTAGTGAGAGTGGTAAGGTCGGGTAGGACTGGTAGGAAGTGGGTGGCTGGGCAGGGGTAGGGTCAACATATAGATAAAAAGGTGAATAGTCGTGTGGATCCCTAGAACTAAATGAGTGGAGAGGGGTGAAAGATCGGCTGCGAGATTGAGCAATATACTCAGCAATGGACATCGGCTTAGGAGTGACAGAAGGACTTGAAAAAGTAGTATCGACATATGGAGGTGGTAAAGGTTGACTTGGTTGACACAAAGTGGGTTGAAAAGTCAAACTGTTTCTCCTAGACGCCTCTATTTGATCTTTCAAAGATTTCTTTGGCAAGGAAGGATCGTCTTTAAATTGACCGAACAAATTGACATACGACGCAAAATTAGGTTCGGGATACCAAAGTTCGGCTAATGATTTATTATGTGGGGTACCCATGTTGTAAGAAAGGGTGAAAGAAAGAAAGATGGATGGTGGTGGTGCAAGGATTTATTTGCGGCAAAAATTTTTTTTTGCAAGTTTCCTAAAAAAAATTTTCCTTATTCTTTTTTTATTCTTTTTCTCTTTATTAGGAAAAATTTGTTGCAAAAAGATTTTCAACACAGGATATGCAACAGCAAAATATTACTTGCAATCTAATTCCTAATTGAAGCGGGGCGCAAAAATCCTGCACAAGATCGTTATTTGGAAGCGGAAATATTTTATAGCGCACGAAATCCTGCAGGCATTTTTCAGAAAATATCTTAAAATTTGCAGAGGAGAAATAACAGAGGAGCTTACAGTGCAAAATGCAGAGGATGATGTCACTAAAAGGGCGCGTTTCCGCGGTCAAAGGGGGTCTACCGCGCCGGAAGGGCGGCGGTCTAAGCGGCGTAGATCTCCAAAATTTTTTCTGTGCAGCAACTCGACAAGACGGCCACGTTTCCGCGGCCTAAGGCAGGTTTTGGCCGCGGAAACACGGCGGGGTAGGGGATTTGGGGCTCCAAAATTTTTCTGCCTCTCTGTTGTTTAAAATCCTTTCTGTTCCGATATCTCGTTTTCTGTTTTACTTTCTGGAAATTTCCAGATCCGATTTTGTATATCCTGCAAAAATTCAAACAACAAAGTATCCTTTCCAAAAATAACAATTGATATATTTTTATATTTTTTATGATTTTTCAGATTTTTATGATTTTTTAAATTTTAAGATTAACCCGAAATCGCAAAAAGGAAAGTTCTACGCCATCCCCGGCAACGGCGCCATTTGATTTGTCTCAAAGAATATCTAGTAACCGCAATCAAGAACGGCGTCGCATGAAACTAGCCGGTGAGTACGGGTCGGTCCACAGGGATGTTGTGAATCTCCTAATCGCTCTTACGAGTTAATTCCGAAGGGTGTTCGGATTTCTTATTAATTCTAAAATCTAAATTATTCTAGAAACTAAATTAATCTAGATCTATTCTTGCTAGGGTTAGGTTTAGGGTTGGTTTGGAAATGCAAGTAAATCTCAACGCTTTCTATACCCGAATGAAGATCTATGAGGAGTTATGGTAATTATCAATAAAGGGGATTAGATCCATTCGGGAAGGTGTTCCTTCCTCTAGGTTCTTGTCCTTCCTTTAGAGATCCTTACCCTAACCTCCATGGAAAACGCGCGCAACCGGACCTTTACACTACGGTGTCATCGTTACCTCGAGGGGTAGGATGCCGTAGGGCGCGGTGTGTGTGTGTATGCATGGAGTCCTATTGTAAATATTTGGTGGGTAAGAAAGGGATGAGAGATCTCATCTCTCAAAATCCTTCCCCAAAGCTAAACCCTAAACAAGTTCCTAGGGCATGAAATTAAATCTACCTAGGGCAAAGAAATAAAATCTACACTAGGGCGAGAAATTAAATCTACTTACAGATGCATCCCTCCAATCATCCATGCAGGGTTGTCAGATCTAAATTTCTGAATGGAAAGGAAACACCAATGCTCTCCATAAAGAATTCTGAATTTATTATTAAAAGGAGGCATAAAGTTTACAATGATTAGAGTTCCTATTTATAAAGAATAGGAAACCCTAGGGTTACATTTGTTTCGCATGTCTGAAATTACAAAAATAGCCCTTTGAAGACCAGTCAACGCCACCACCAAATTATGGTAAAGTTTTGCGCCCGTAATTCCTTCTATCCACCGCGGAACCGCGGCCCCAGCCAGGGTTGGCCATCCTGGTGGTTTGGGCTGTGAAAAATTCTGTGTTGTCTTCTGGTGACTTTGTCTTCCTGTTTCTATATGTCTTTTTCCATTTGGGCTTCTAGGTTGGTTCCAGATCTTCAGTGAACAATTTGCAATGGCTTTTTAACCATTTGCCTTAACATTTTGGGATCTTGTGTTGCCTTGTTAATTGTGAACTGTCTTTCGATATAGGCTTGACTAAGATCCTCCCATTTGTTGGTCAAAAGTCCATATTTTCATCGTCTTTACATCGTTTTCACTGTTTCCTGTCCAAGAACCTGTAACCTGTAACATGTAGCAGACATGCGTCAAAAGTACCTGTTTATTTATAAAAAGAATAAGAATGGGAAATATAATAATGCAATATTATGGTGTGAACACCAAGCGCGCCACGTGCTCCTTACGTGGGCACTACTTAATAAAGAGCGCTCTGCACTCATTGGCTGGCGCTCAGCGCCACGTGCTCCTCACGTGTGCGCCATTTACATAAGAAGCGCCTTAGCGCTCCAGGTCTGGCGCTCAGCGCCTAGCGCGCCACGTGCTTCTCACATGTGCGCTATTTCATAAGAAGCGCCTTAGCGCTCCAGGTCTGGCGCTCAGCGCCTAGCGCGCCACGTGCTCCTCACGTGTGCGCTATTTCATAAGAAGCGCCTTAGCGCTCCAGGTCTGGCGTCCAGCGCCAAGCGCACCACGTACTCCTCACGTGTGCGCTATTTCGTAAGAAGCGCCTCAGCGCTCCAGGTCTGGCGCTCAGCGCCAAGTGCTCTGTACATAAAGGCTCTGTACGTAAAGCGCTCTGCGCTACAAAGAGTGTTCAACACTCAATAAAAGACAAAAGAAAAAGGGGTGTCAGAACCCAAATTAATGCACAGAATTATTGAACAAAAGAGGCTAAGCCCAAACAAATGTTTAACACCCAAACAAATGTTCAACATCAAAACAAATGTTCAACAGTTTAATCAGAACTGAATGGGCTGAGCCCAACTTGGCCGCAAGTCCCTAGCTCAGACCAGCTGAGCCCATATGCTCACAATTGGTCTTGGTCCCAAGTCTGACTACAGATATCCCAACCAACCTTGGTTCAAGGGTACATCTCTTCATGCCTCTGATGTGTGTCGTTGTAATTTTTCAACGTTTTTAGAGAAGTGGCGGGTCCCGACTGTTCACCGCCGAAAGACGCGACCGGGACGTTGGGACGTCGGGGCCTGAATTCCTAGGGCAGATGCTAATTGGTGCAATCCATCCACCTCTCCGAAGATGCTAAGTTAATTTATGACACCGTGTATCGAAGGTTTAAACGGATGCGGCCGATGTAGCAGACTTCGTCAGATTCCCCCTCATTTGAGGGGTTTTTGATTGTGGGGACGCTCTTCCCTGCAAGCGCAAGCCCCTGCAGTTAATTACGCTACCGCATCGCGGTAACCACTTTCTCCTTCTCCAGATGGTTACTTTGTGTCGTGGGTGTTTGTTTTGTTTTTGGTTGCCCAAAGATTGTATACGGAGACTAATTTATGTTGTCGCCCGTAGGGCGTGGATTAGTCCAAATCCGTATCTTTCTTAGATTTGGGTTTGGGGGTTGGGTTTAAGGATACGTTAGTCTCGTTTGTGACTAAGATCAACTTAATCATTTGTTAAGGATACGTTAGTCCAATTTTTAGACTAGGATCAACTTAACGGGATCGTTTAGATCCAACAAGAGAGCATTTGGGCTCTGTTGTTTAGTTTAGGGACATTGTGGACGATTACCAGTTTAAGGACATGGTGGTCCAATGTTAGTTTAAGGACATCTCAGTCCAAGGTTAAGGATATCATAGTCCGTGAGTTTAAAGACATCACAGTCAAGGTTAAGGACATCATAGTCCGTGAGTTTAAATACCTCACAGTCAAGGTTAATGACATCATAGTCCGTGGGTTTTAAAGGACTCCACAGTCCGTAGAATGTTTGGTTGTCGGGACCCGTCACCTCTCTGAAGACGTTGAAAGATTACAACAACAAATAGATGTACCCTCGAACCGATGTGAGTTGGTTGAAAGATCTGTAGTCCAATTTGGGACTAAGATCTGTTAAAATATTTATGAGCGGATGGGCTCAATTAATATGGGTTGAGGACTTATGGCCAATCTTGGGTTAAATCCAATAAATGTTTAACATTTTGTTTTGGGCTGTTGAGCCTTTATTTGGGCTTGGCCCTTTTAACAATGTTTTTGTCTTTTATTGAATACTGAGCATTCATCAGAGCTCTGGGCTTATTAAAGAACAATTTATGTTCTGTCAGCGCAACACGTGGCGCGCTAAGCGCTTTGTGCCAGTCAAAGAGCGCAGTGCGCTTCTACAACATGGCGCACATGTAAGGGACACGTGTCGCACTCAGCGCTAGGCACAGATGATGAGGGCATGATGTCGGTTTATGAGTGTTGAGCGCTAATCCATGAGCGCATTGCGCTTTCAGTTTAGTGGTGCACACGTGAGTGACACGTGGTGCGCTTGGCGCTGAGCGCCAGCCCATGAGCCCAGTGCGCTATTTCAGAAGCGCAAAGCGCAAGTTGTCAATTGGCGCATACGTGATTGACACGTGGCGCATTTGGCGCTGAGCGCCAGTCCAGAGAGTGCAGAAGCCCAGTTCAAGAGCGCAAAGCGCAGTTCAAGAGCGCAAAGCGCATTTGATCAATTTTATGATCTGGGAAACAAATTTATATTCTTTTTAAAAGAGACTTTGTCTCAAGATTTAAGAACAACAGTTCTTATTTTTTTGCAGGAGATATTTCTAATCTCTTATGTTGATGAAAGATTTTGCTTTTGTAGATCCATGATCTGTGAGAAGAATTATGTTCTTCTTCTTTGAGGATGAGATCTTTTGATCTCTTTGTGAAAGACTTTTTATCTTTGTAGATCTATGATCTGTTTAAAGAAACGAATTCTTTTTTCTTAATCATGAGATGATTTCATCTCTGTGTTCATCATCCTTCATCCTTACCTTGAAGAAATATCTTCTTGCAAGAGCTTGCTCTTTATCTTTGAGTTTTTTTCAAAGTTTATGGGTTTTTTTTCTATATAAGACTTGAAGTCTTGGGGCCTTTATATAGGGCAAGCTGATCAGTTCGATCAGTTAAAGAGATCTTTCTCTGATTGATTTGAGGATGTTTCCCCACCATTGGATCTTTGATCCTAGAGCTTCTGTTTTACAGAGGCAATCTTCTTGTTTTTAACAAGATTGGAAAATCTTTCCATAACAGAATTTAATTCTGATTAATTAATGATTTATTATTATTAGATATTTTGATCTAACGGTGGGGAGTTTTTTAATTCCAGCGCTAGCGCACCCGTGCTTTGCACGTGGTGCACTGCTTAGAGCGCAGCGCTCTTAGCGTTAGCGCACCTATGTCTTACACGTGGTGCGCTGCTCGGAGCGCAGCGCAAACTGCGCTGCTCGGAGCGCAGCGCACCCTGCGCTAGCGCACCCGTGTTTGACACGTGCCGTGCTGCTTAGAGCACATCGCACCTAGCGCTAGCACACACATGGTGCGCTGCCTAGGGCGCAGCGCACTTGGCGGTGCATCTGAAGCGTTGCTTCAATTTTAAAATTTGAAGTTCAAACAGAGTTTTGCTCTGATTGGGGGAAACAAATGCCCCCCACTGTTGTGCTCACGTGGCCCACATGTGAGTGCAGCGGTGGCAGCATCTGTGCTCTTGGATCAACTAAGAAGTTGAAAAGGCATTTCAATGCCTATAAATAGGACTTTTGGTCCTTTAGATGATTCTGTTCATCTTCTTCTTTTGAGAATCTTTATTCAGAGCATAGCTCTTCTGCTTAAAAACTTTTCAAGAGTCAAAACTCTATTAAAATTTTTAGGTAAAAATTAAATCTTTTAAAAGATCATTTTAAGAATCTAGGGTTTCACCCATTAATAGAGCCTTGCTCTCTATAGATCTTTGATCTAAAGAAAAGCCTTTTTAGGGTTTCATTAATAGAGCTTTGCTCTCTTGAACCCATAAATCTAAGGAGATCTTCTTTCAGGGTTTCTTAACCCATGAACAGAGCTTTGCTCATAAAAAACTCTTAGAGTTTGTTCATAGATCTTGAAGATCTCAGAATTTTTAATTCATAAAAAATTGATTTTAATATTTCTGATGGATTCTTTCATCATCATTTTTTCAGAGCAAGGCTCTTGAGGAATTTTTATTCCTTCATGATCAGAATTTGACAAGTGTCACTCTGTCACAGAGCATTGCTCTCAAAGGGAGATTTACTCCTCTGCCCGAGAGATCTCTCATTTAATGAGAATTTTCTTGAGAATTTCCTCATTTAATGACAGCCTCATCAAATGATGAGGCTGTTTTATTAATGATGAATTGTCATCTAGATTTTGTGGGCCCCCTATGGTCCCTTTCCACTGCATTGCAGTGTGGTACAAATTCTAAAGTACCAAGTATCAGAATTTAAATTAAATTATAGCACTGACAGTTGACTTTTGTCTCTTTCCGCGCAGGCGACATGTCTTTCGACACCTCTTTTCCGTTCATCCGCTCAGAAGGCGGATTTCCTGAGGCGCCTGTAGACCGAGAGGTTCTTGCGCTGATCAGAGACCACGACCCGGAATACAAGAATCTTCACCTATGGGGTAGATGGTATGATCAAATTATCAGAGGCCGTCAGAGCTTTTCTTGTGCGACGCCTTCAGAGCCTATTTCTGCGATCCCTTATGCCGATGCACCCCCGATCAATTATACCGTAGAGGAGGTAAATTGGACTTCAGAAGGTCTCCTTCGGCCTTCTATCGCCAAAACATCCGTGAAGCCGCCGGTGGCTTTGGACACCCTAGGGCGGCGCATATGTCAGGGCGAGTCACGCCCTTGGGGACAACCCTACAACATCGGGCTAACTCTTCGTCATCCGGCCGGATACTTGCAGTGGGCCCGATATATCTTATCGGCAAAGAAATCGCAGCTGCTGAAACTTGGCTTATACCCTGCGGTCTATGCTTCCTTGTTCCAGTATTCTACACCTCCTACATGGTGGATCAAGGCGTTTTTAGAGCAGTGGAACATTCCGACCCATACCTTCCTCCTATTGGATAGAAAGGTCTCCATTTCCTTGGAAGAATTTGCCGAGGTTTCTGGTTTACCAGTTAGGAGGGAGCACTACGAGGAGCTGCTTCCTCCGGATGAATACGTTTTTGCCACCAAACCAGTGGTGATGGGTCTTACCCCAGAGAACGCCATTCAACACCAGTTCCCAAGTCTGATAAAGGTGTTGAACATGTATGAGAGCCTATTTCTTGAATCCGGAGGCCGGGGGGTCAGCTTTGTGGACTTCATTGCTCGTTTTCTTCGCCCAGAAATTTTGTCGTGACAAGGCGAAAAGTTTGCTAAACTTGATGATCCTTTCGGCTTTGGATTGGACCATCAGCCAATACTGGAAGCCGATCAAAAGGATTTCTTTCTTCCCGATGTCGCGATCGTCTCCCTGTCAGAAATCGCCGCTCCTGGCATTAATGAGGAAGCATTCTTTCTCGGGTTTCTCAGTTTATGGTTAAGCTGGTTCGCGCTTCCTCTGCACCCTCGTTACATGAGACCTTCTGTCTTCTACCCCGCACATTGTATGGTTGCCAAAATACAAGTGGCCATCGGGATCGCCAGGTTAGCCCACCTATATCACGGCCTCAGCTTAGCAGCGGATACCACTGAACCAGGGGTGCATCCTGCTAACTTCCCAATGCATTACTTCACTTCATGGATGGAGCTGCACGTGCTTGGGGTTTTCGGTATCCACAAAAGGCCTTCTTTTTACGACAAATGCAGGTTCCCTCGGATAATGCGGCTGGTTGACGCCTCCATCGTAAGTCCGTCACCGCAGGAAGCTAGGGGCTTACTCCTTCGTCCGCGCACGGTTGGAGATGGTATGTCTTTCACAGACAAACTCTTGACCATCGGCCAGGAAACTTCAAAAGCGGTGCTGCCATTGCAAGACATTTTTAAAGACGGGGCCTCTATGTTGAAAGCCCGGGAGATTCTTCATTTGTACTCCATCAGGCCGGGCTTTCTCGTATTCAGGCAAAATGATGCGGCATTATTCATGAGATACAACCCGCATTGTTTCGCCCAGCAGCTGAGTTACAATCAGGGCGTCCCACTTGAGGCCTTTTTGGCAGAACCTGCTGCTACCGAAGAGGGGATGCGGAGCGCGCTGCATCATTTTATGCGCCTGAACACAGGGTCTCACTTCTTTATCAGCGAACCGAGCTGTGTCCCGAAGGCCCTTAATGTACACGTGGCCTGGTACCAACATTCAATGGGCGTCGTTATCAAGGAAGAGAAGCGACTGCTGCTCGATCGCAAAGGTGCACCCCCTGCTGGTGATCGAAACGTCTCTCTGAAGCGACGGACCATTGTTCTGCCTCCCTTAAGAGAAGCTGCGGTGATCGAAGTTCCGCATGATAGGCCCGAGCTACCGATACCCCGGGCTCCTGTAGAAAAGGTGACTGTAGCTTCCCCCATTCTGGCGTGGGTTCAGATATCGGGACTCGTCGCCCCAAGGTGCCCGCTAAACGTAAACTTGTGCTTGCGGCGACCGGAGCTCGCTCGCAGAAGAGGAAGAAGAAGTCGATCCTCTCTGCCGACGTTGTATTTGGTCAGGAGCCTCATGCTCCTTATAGTGAGGGCTTGGGCGAATATGGGACCAATGAGGGTCTATTCATAGCGTCGGACGATACTGATCTGGAGGCTGCTATTGCAGCTTCTGTGCGATCGGCAAGCCACAAAGCAGGACTGGCCATCCTCGCGCAATCAAGTAAACATCAGCCGTACCTTCTGTTATTGCATTATATTTTTATTATTATGTTTTGACTGACACTTTTCCTTCTTTAACAGGCATTTCCACTGAAGAGCCTCTAGTGGCTTCCCTCAAGACTTTTGAGGAGGAGGAGAGGACTCGCGCTTCGCTGGGAGTTGGTATATCTCGGCTCATTGCATCTTCATTCGCCTTTCTTATGGACAATCTGACTCCCTCCTTATCTTATCGCAGGGACTACAATGCCAATCCCGCAAGGTGATGCAGAGATGCTTCCAGGGCCAGCCATCGAAGTCCCGGCCTCCTCAGCACTGCCGAAAGAGGCCTTACTCAAACTACCGATGATGGATGCTATAATGGCTCCAGAGGTAACCCTTGGCGCGGACGATGATGTCCTATTGATGGAGGCTTCTAGAAGATCTGCTCTCACGGCCCGAGCGGAAAGGAAGCGTAGAATGCGCGCGGTAAGGGAGCGTAGTGCCGCCTTGGCCGCGGGTGCAGGTTCGAGCGCCGCTGCCCCTGCCCCTACCCCTTCAGAGGATATTTCGGCTGCCCTGTCCACCGCCCACAGACAGGCAGCACGTAATGCTCGGGAAGCAATCGAAAAACCGACTCAAGGTAACGTGACATTGGGTTCTTTTGTCAAAGTTCTAATTTTCAGGTTCTCATATGTCCTATCTTGCAGGGCCGAGTCCTGCCGAAGAAGTGGCGGCAACCATCGAGCCTGAGGTAGCGACAGGTGAGACAGCCACGATTGCCGAGCCCGAGGTAGCGGTAGGTGAGATGGCTACAATCGTCGAGCCCGAGGTAGCCGCTCCTTCTCAAGAGTCGGGCACTGCTCCAATCTTCATTCTTTCCGCCTGCGGTTCTCTGCCATCTTCTGGCGTCGCGAACGTTACGACGGTTCTCGTAGAGTCAGGAGATGAGGCGACGGGAGGCGAAACCATTTTGTTGGAGGAGGGTGAGGCAGTCGCTCCATCCAATGATGCCCTTGTTGCGGTCTCGACCAGCGACTTACAAGGTAAATTTCAGGTTATTGCTTTCTATTTTATTCTGCAATCCCTTTTCGACCTTTTCTGACAGTACTTTTGTTTCGAATGCAGCTGCGGTGGGCGTTGAGGTTGTGCTACCCGAGGTTGCGCCACCAAATGCCGCTTTGACGATGACCGCCCCTTTTCCTTCTCTCGTACCCTCTCAAATGTTGGAAGGTGCGGATTTGTGACTCATCTGTTTCATTGCAGGTAGTATATTTCATGTACTGACATTGTACTACTACATCATTGCAGGAGTCCTTTTCGATCACCTGTATCAGGTGCTACACCCACACTTCTCTTTCCAGTCAGAGATTGCCTCATCTAGTGGTGCTGGTGAGTACAGCCTTCAGCTAATGTCTCTTCTTTTACGGGAAGCCAAATCATTTCTAATTCTTCTTTGTTTTGATCGTAGCGCTACAGATCGAAGGAGGAGACGAAAGAACAGTTGCGCCACTGGTACTCCCGGCCTTGCCACCTGCTGCAGCCAGTATATTAAACTCCATTGTTCATGAACCTCCTCTATTTCTTGAACCGTCATTTGACTATGATTTGTTTTGCAGTGGTGATATCGACTTCAGCTCCATTTGAATCTCGAGTCGAAATGCCAGCATGCCCTTTTTCTGGACGTTCATCTTCCAAAGGCGCTGTGAATAGTCTGCGCATGTTGAGCGACTACATCGAGGAGCTTAACGTTGAGGCTCCCACATTCGCTGTAGATTTTGCCACGGAGGTTAATCCTATGCTGGCGACGCTCGTGAACTTTCATAGTGAGGGCGTCGTTGAGTCTTGGGTTAATCACTGCAGGGAAATTGAGACCTGTCTGCATGAGCTCGAATTCAGACGTCCTGCTCCTGAGGTCCTGGCTGTGAACTCTCAACGGGCTGCATGGGTTGAGCAGAGCACTCCCTACTTTCGCCATCTTGAACAAGAAGCGACCTTAAAGCGTATGGAGTGTGAAGAGATTTCAAGCGACTCTGCTCGACTGCATGCTCAGGTTGATGCCAATGCTGTGCAGTTGAAGACTGTCTTCGAGGGCCTTCTACGATGTATTTCCGACGGGCTAACGCTAAGGCAGAAGCTCGACCTCATCGAGCGAGATGTACAGAATCGTGGGGCAGCTCAGCAGGCCGTCGAAGAGCAACTTTCGTCCTACTTGCAGCAACGAGCCCAAGTCGAAGCAGAGTTAGCCGCGACAGCTGACCAAGACAAGGGGCTGAGGGAAGTGCGCGAGCGGCTGATTGGTTTATTAAAAGCTCTTCCCTCTCAATAATTGTTTTTGTACCATTTGTAATTTCGAATAAAATGTATCCATTTTTTTATTCTTTCATAAGATGTATTTTGTACCCAATTGAATTTATGAATAAAAGATACATTTCTTTCGTAATGTCTTGTGTCATTTCTTTGCTTTCTTCTTTTCTTTGTTATCAGCATGTCACTTTAGTCAGCATAGCCTGCAGATGATAGAGTGAGCATTCCGTTTTGAATTCTTCGAGAGGTAGTGATGGCTTAGAAAGCAGGTTCATATCTGCTGCCTAAGACTTTTCAACTTCATGAGCCGTGAGGGTCTCATAAAGACTTTTCTTCCTACGAGTCGAGAGGATCTCGTAGGTGTATTTTCTCCTTAGGAATCGTGAGGATTCCTAAGCGCGTTTTCTCTTATAAGTCGTAAGGATCTTACAAGAGAATTTTCTTCCTTACGGGTTGAGAGGGCCCGTAAGTGATTGATGGTGTTGCCATTATCCGTATTTCACGGAGTTAGGAGTCGCTCTGGGCGTTTCCCACGTGGTCAGGATTGACTTTAACCGTGTTCCACGAGACCAGGAATTTGCTCTGGATGCTTCCCACAGGGTCATAACTGTGTTCTGCGAGGACCAGGCTCCGCTCTGGATGCTTCCCACGGGGTCATAGCCGTGTTTTGCGAGGACCGAGATCCGCTCTGGACGTTTCCCACGGGGTCAGGATTGACATAAGCCGCGTTCCACGTGACCAGGAATTTTGCTCTGGATGCTTCCCACGGGGTCATAGCCGTGTTCTGCGAGGACCAGGCTCCGCTCTGGATGCTTCCCACGGGGTCATAGTCGTGTTCTGCGAGGACCAGGATCCGCTCTGGATGTTTCCCACGGGGTCAGTATTGACATAAGCCGCATTCTACATGACCAGGAATTTGCTCTAGAGGCTTCCCACGGGGTCATAGCCGTGTTCTGCGAGGACCAGGCTCCACTCTGGATGCTTCCCATAGGGTCATAGCCTTGTTCTGCGAGAACCAGGATCCGCACTGGATGTTTCCCACGGGGTCAGGATTGACATAAGCCGCGTTCCACATGACCAGGAATTTTGCTCTGGATGCTTCCCATGGGGTCATAGCCGTAATCTGCGAGGACCAGGCTCCGCTCTGGACGCTTCCCACGGGGTCATAGCCGTATTCTGCGAGGACCAGGCTCCGCTCTGGACGCTTCCCATGGGGTCATAGCCGTGTTCTGCGAGGACCAGGATCCGCTCTGGACGTTTCCCACGGGGTCAGGATTGACATAAGCCGCATTCCACGTGACCAGGAATTTTTCTCTGGATGCATCCCACGAGGTCATAGCCGTGTTCTGCGAGGATCAGACTCTGCTCTGTATGCTTTCCATGGGGTCATAGACCAGGATCCGCTCTGAAAGTTTCCCACGGGGCCAGGATTGACATAAGCCGCGTTTCACATGACCAGGAATTTTTCTCTGGATGCTTCCCACGGGGTCATAGCCGTGTTCTGTGAGGACTAGGCTCCGCTTTGGATGCTTCTTACGGGGTCATCGCCGTGTTCTGCAAGGATCAGGATCCGCTCTGGACGTTTCCCACGGGGTCAGGATTGACATAAGCCACGTTCCACGTGACAAGGAATTTTGCTCTAGATGCTTCCCACGGGGTCATAGCCATATTCTGCGAGGACCAGGCTCCGCTCTGGATGCTTCCCACGGGGTCACAGCCGTGTTCTGCGAGGACCAGGATCCGCTCTGGACGTTTCCCATGGGGTCAGGATTGACATAAGCCGCGTTCCACGTGACCAGGAATTTTGCTCTGGATGCATCCCACTGGGTCATAACCGTGTTCTGTGAGGACCAGGCTCCGCTCTAGATGCTTCCCACGGGGTCATAGCCATATTCTGCGAGGACCAGGATCCGCTCTGGACGTTTCCCATGGGGTCAGGATTGACATAAGCCGCGTTCCACGTGACCAGGAATTTTGCTCTGGATGCTTCCCACGGGGTCATATCCGTGTTCTGCGAGGACCAGGCTCCGCTCTGGATGCTTGCCACGGGGTCATCGCCGTGTTCTGCGAGAACCAGGATCCGCTCTGGACGTTTCCCACGGGGTCAGGATTGACATAAGCCGCGTTCCACGTGACCAGGAATTTTGCTCTGGATGCTTCCCACGGGGTTATAGCCGTGTTCTGCGAGGACCAGGAACCGCTCTGGATGCTTCCCACGGGGTCATAGCCGTGTTCTGCGAGGACCAGGATCCACTCTGGATGTTTCCCATGGGGTCAGGATTGACATAAGCCGCGTTCCACGTGACCAGGAATTTTGCTCTGGATGCTTCCCACGAGGTCATAGCCGTGTTCTGCGAGGACCAGGCTCCGCTCTGGACGTTTCCTACAGGGTCAGGATTGACATAGGCCGTGTTCCACGTGACCAGGAATTTGCTCCGGATGCTTCCCACGGGGTCAAGATAGACATAGGCCGTGTTCCACGTGACCAGGAATTTGCTCTGGATACTTCCCACGGGGTCATAGCCATGTTCTGCGAGGACTAGGCTCCGCTCTGGATGCTTCCCACGGGGTCAGGATTGATATAGGCCGCATTCCACATAACCAGGAATTTGCTCTGGATGCTTCCCACGGGGTCATAGCCGTATTCTGCGAGGACCAGGCTCCGCTCTGGATGCTTCCCACGGGGTCATAGCCGTGTTCTGCGAGGACCAGGATCCGCTCTGGACGTTTCCCACGTAGTCAGGATTGACATAAGCCGTGTTCCACATGACCAGGAATTTGCTCTGGATGCTTCCCACGGGATCATAGCCGTGTTCTGCGAGGACCAGGATCCGCTCTAGACGTTTCCCACAGGGTCAGGATTGACATAAACCGCGTTCCACGTAACCAGGAATTTGCTCTGGATGCTTCCCATGTGGTCATAGCCGTGTTCTGCGAGGACCAGGCTCCACTCTTGATGCTTCCCACGAGGTCATAGCCGTGTTCTGCAAGGACCAGGATCCGCTGTGGACGTTTCCCACGGGGTCAGGATTGATATAGGCCGCGTTCCACGTGACCAGGAAGGGTCGACTTTATCCGCATTTCACGGAGTCGGGGTTTGACTCTCGGTCATCTGTGCACCGCCGAGTCATAGAACTGGGAATTGTCGCGGTTCCGCTTTATTTGATATTACGTCTGTTGTAATGAGACGAATGTTGAGATGATCTACAGGCTGTCTGTGAACTGTTGAGATTCGGCTTCTTCTTCTGATGGAGCCTGGGGAGGGAAGGTGTGATTCCTTCTTCGTTTGCGCCCATGGATTGTATACAGGGATTGATGTGATATCATCTGTAGGGTATAAATTCCATTTTTTTTATTTCTTTCCGCGACGATCTATCATTTTAGCTTTTATATCGCGAAGGTCGCGATTGCCCAATCATTTCGGCTATTTTTCGCGGTGCCCAATCATTTCGGCTATTTGTTTTATTTTTACTCGTTGCTTTTTATTGCGAGTTGCCCAATTATTTCGGTTATTTTGCATGCATATATTTTTACTTGCTAATTTTGTTTGCAAGTTGCCCCATCATTTCGGCTATTTTGTATGCATGTGTGGCTCGTTGGCTTTTCGTTGTAAGCTTGGAATTAGACACCGATTTCGGCATCAGCACCGCTACAACTGGGATATTGCCAGGAGCGAATCATCATTTGCCTCTGTCGATGTCGAACAAAGGTGGCTTAGCGAACAAGGTTAGGATCCTGTCAACTAAGGCTTTTGACTTCATGAGCCGTAAGGGTCTCATAAAGGTATTTCTCCCTGCGAGTCATGAGGATCTCATAGGTGCGTTTTCTCCTTAGGAATTGTGAGGAATCCTAAGTGTATGGCTTCTCGTAAGTCGTAAGGATCTTACAAGAGTATTTTCTCCTTCTAAGTCGAGAGTACTTACAAGGGTTGTTCACTGTGTAGACATATCCCTAGTCACGGATGGGCTTTGTTAGGGAAATGTTTATTCGCGCCCGTGGATTGTATACAAGGGTCAGCATTGAGCAGCTTGTAGGGCGGTATTGGAGGTTGTGGTGGCCGCTTAAGAACAGGTTCAGATCCCTGTAACTTAAGACTTTTGAATCTTATGAGCCGTAAGGGTCTCATAAGAGGGTTCTCCTTACGAGTCGTGAGGATCTCGCAAGTGTAATTTCTCCTTAGGAAACGTGGGGATCCCTAAGTGTGTTGCTCCCTTGTGAGTCGTAAAGATCTCACGCAAGTGGTTTCTCCTCATAGGGTCGAGAGGACCTTGCAAGTGTCTTTTAACGAGATTGCGCCCTTTCGGGTTTTCACATAACTCGCTGGTAGCCCTGCTGTTTTTACTCACGGAGCCCTTTCAGGTTTTCATCCGTGCCCTTTTTGCTTATGAACATACCGTTTTCTTCTTCTTTTTTATTATTTTTTATTATTTTTTTGTGTCAGCCTTGGGATGCTGCAGTCCACAGTAGTTTATTGACGTCTCGGTCAACAGCTAGTTTTAGGACATAGTGGTCCATCGTTAGTTTAAGGACGTTTCGGTCCGTTGTTAAGGAAGTTGGCTACTACTTACAGGGTTTGGGCTTAGGAAGATAGCGAGCGGACATAGGCGTCATCATCTATCGTTGACCTAGGCCGTAACTCGTTAGGCATAGTATTTCTTTAGGAAGTGATCGTTTATTGGCCTGAAAGATCTTTCACCATGCATATCCATGAGTAGGTAGGCTCCACCCCGGTAAACTTTGTCTATGATATACGGGCCTTCATAGTTCGGCTCGAATTTCCCCCGTTTGGCACGATTAGGGATCATAGGTCTTTTGACCACTAGTACGAGTTCGCCTTGGCGGAATGTTCTCGGCCTAGTCAATTTTTCATCTGAGCGCGTCATCTTTACTTTATAAGCCTCCAGATTTTGTTGCACCATGAGCCGGATTTCATCAAGGGCGTCGAGCTCCTCAAGCCGAAGGTGAGTATTTTCTTCGTCTTTTAGTTAGTAGTGAACTGCCACTCGTAGAAAGGGTGGCTCTATTTCGAGGGGGAGTACCGCTTCTGTACCGAATACCAATGCATACGGCGTTGTGTTCGTGGCTGTTTTGAACGTAGTTCGATACGCCCAGAGAGCTTCATGCAGTCTCTCGTGCCAGTCTCTCTTATTTCGAGACACCATCTTTTCACGATCTTTGTCAAGGTCTTGTTGAAAGCCTCAGCTAGACCGTTAGCTCGGGGATTATAGACTGAAGAGTATCTCCAGTCTATGTTATGCTGTTGTACGAGGTGACTGATCTTGTGGCTTCTGTAGGCCGGCCCGTTATCGAAGATGATCCGTCGCAGAGTGCCGAACCGATAAATAACGTGCGTCTTGAAGAAACGGAGTATATTTTCCGTCTTCACTTCTCTCAGTGGTACTGCTTCTGCCCATTTGGAGAAGTAATCAGTTGTCGCCAAAATGAACCGATGTCCTCTGGACGATGCTAGTTCGATGGGACCGATTATGTCAGTTCTCCACATTTCGAATGGCCAGCTAGCCACCGTTGGATGTAGTGGATTCGGATGCTGATGGATAAAATCTCCGTGAATCCGGCATGAGTGGCATTGCTTCGCGTATTCGAGACAGTCCTGGATCATCGTAGGCCAATAATAGCCCATCCTTTTGATCTTCAGCTTCATCTTCGGGCCGGCTTGGTGAGAACCGCAGAGCCCATCATGAGTTTCTTAGACGACTCTTTTCGCTTCTTCCGGTCTCAGGCATCTTAGCCATAAAGAGTCAAACGATCTCTTATATAGAGTATCATTAACAAAGGCGAAGGATAGAGCTCGTTTCATGAGCTGATGCCTTGAGGATGCATCTTCAGGCGTTCGAAAGGATTTGAAGTAGTCTATAAAGACTTCTCTCCAATCCTTAGCCTTTTCCTGGTCTTTTATTTGTAGGGCTGTCTCTTTGGTCGCTTCTTTCTCTTTAGACGACTCCGGAGATATTTCTACCGGTGTGAGAACCCGACGGCTTTGCACAATGATCCTCACGTCATCGAGGTTTTCGTCGGCCAATTCTTTAGCAAGCTTGGCTAACGCATCTGCCTTGCTATTTTTCGTACACGGTATGCTTTCCAGGGCATAGGCAGGGATTTGAGTCAGTAGTTGTTGCACTCTCTCGCCGTATTTCACTAGCTCAGGCTTGCACGTCTGATAGTTGCCATTTACCTGACTAACAACCAGCTGGGAGTCTCCGTATATGAGGAGGTTTTCAATTCCCATGTCGACGGCGATCTCGAGGCCTGCTATCAAAGCTTCATATTCGGTTTCATTGTTCGTCCTCGGCTCTGTTAAAGAGAAGGAAAAGCGCATTATCCCTCCTTGTGGAGTCACGAAGATGAGGCCTACTCCTGATTTGATTATGGGCGTGCTTTGTTTGCGCTTCTTCATGGGAGTCACGAAGTAAAGTTCCCATTGGGTATCATTCTCTCTTCTCCCCCCACCAATCATGTCAAACGCGTGTTCGTCCGACAATTCGCAGTTCAAGGGAGAGTCGGCAGATATCGGATGCTCAGCGAGGAAGTCGGCGATGGCCTGGCCTTTCACTGCCTTAAGAGGCCGATAAGTTATCGAGAACTCCATCAAGAGCAGGGCCCATTTAGCGAGCCGCCCCGTTAATATGGCCTTTGACATCATATACTTGAGAGGATCTACCTTTGATACGAGATGGACCTCATGTGCCAATGCATAGTGTCTGAGCTTCGTTATCGCGAAGATCAATACCATGCAGCGTTTTTCAATGGAAGAGTAATTACTTTCTGCTCCCAGGAGAACTCGACTCAGATAATAAAAGGCTCTCTCTTTTTCTTGGTCGTTCTCTTATGCCCATAATGCGCCTAGAGAACCTTCGAGGGCTGTCGTATACAGGACGAGAGGCTTTCCTTTAACGGGAGCGGCCAGCACTGGCGGATTCTGCAGGTACTGCTTGATTTCGTCCAGTGCGCTTTAGCATTTGTGATCCCAGACGAACGGGGTTCCCTTTTTCATCAAGTGACTGTAGGGGCGGCACTTGCCGGAAAGATTGGCTATGAATCGTCGGATATATGCAAGCTTTCCTTGAAGAGATCGCAGCTGCTTGAGAGTCTTTAGCGGGGGCATTTCTATAATCGCCTTGATCTTTGACGGGTCTATCTCGATACCTTGGTGTCGGACGATGAATCCCAGGAACTTGCCTGAGGAAACCCCGAACGCGCATTTGAAAGGGTTCATCTTCAAGTTGTATTGCCGAAGGCGTTGAAATACGATCTTCAGATGTTCTAAATGTTTCTTGTATGATTTGCTTTTAACTATGAGGTCGTCGATATAACATTCAACGATTTCATATATGAGGTCATCGAAGATCTTCGTCATGGCCCTCTGATAGGTGGCACCAGCGTTCTTTAGACCGAAAGGCATCATCTTGTAGCAGAATATACCCAAAGGGGTCCGGAAGGCGGTGTGCCTTTGGTCCTCGGGATGCATCTTTATCTGATTGTATCCTGATGAGCCGTACATGAAGGAGAAAACTTCGTGAGTGGACGTATTATCTATCATTAGCTCAGTGACCGGTACTGGAAAGTCGTCCTTCGGGAAAGCTTTGTTGAGATCCCGAAAGTCCACGCAGATGCGCACCGTCCCGTTTTTCTTCAATACCGGGACAATGTTGGCGATCCAATCAGGATACTGAACCTCATGGATGAAGCCGGAGTCAATTAGCTTCTTGACCTTAGCGTTGATGCTCATCTTAAGCTCGAGCCGCATTCTTCTCGGTGCTTGTTTGATCGGCTTGACGTCCGGGGATATTGCCAATTTGTGTACAGCAATCTCTGGATCTAGTCCTGGCATCTCGGAATAGTTCCATGCGAAGCAATCTTTATACTGCATGAGCACGTCTTTTAGCATAGCCACCCTTTTTTCAGACAACAGCTCACTAACGAACGTCGGCCGCGGGTCACTTGCTGTCCCCAAATCAATTTTCTTGAGGTTATCTGCAGTAGTATATATTCCATCTTCCAGCTCTTTTGGCACCGGGGGAAACTCCGAGATTACCTCGTCATCATCATTTTCGAAGCACCAGGGGAGGTCATCTATATTCTCGGGCTCTTCTTCTGACAGCGTTATCATATGACAACTACGAGATCGCTTCCAAGACCGATGTTGATCTGGTTCTGCTCTCGTGGTCTTTGGTTCATGCTTCTGCGGCGGGGTTATTCTCCAACTGCTGGATAGAGCGAACCTGCCTTGTTGATATTGGTCTTCGACCCAATTCTTGAATGTGAAGCAGTCTTCAATAGGATGTCCTATTGTCCTGTGATAGGAGAAATAGTCCGGGTGAGAGACTTCGCCTGCTTGCTCAGGGTGCTTGGACTCCGGGAGTGTCATCATCTGATGTTTTATGACAAGATCGAATATCTTCCTTGTCTTGTCTTAGGGAAAATAATATGCTCGACCCATCTTTTTTATAAGAGAAGAATCCGGACTGCTCGATTTCTGATCGCGTGGCTTCTTGGACCCGCTTTGTCGCTGTCGAACGCCTTTCCCGTTCTTTGGTTTGTTTCTGCCTCTGCGTCGGGCCTTTTGTACAATGGGTTGACAAGGAGGAGCATTTTCATTTTTCACAGTCTGTTGAAGGAGGCGTTGCATCTTGGCTTTCTCGTAGATGGCCATTTCGCGATTATGGCCGTCTCGAACCTTTTGACCTGCTTCCCTTATAAGCTTGTCCATTTGTTCTTCGAATGACGGACTGGGCATTTTCACGGCGGGAGCTCTTTCTGGTTCAGGGTTAGCATCTTCCCACAAAGCATCCCCTTCTTCATCAAAGTCATGTATGACGTAGCAGTCGCGGAACGGCTCCCGTTTCTTGGATCAAACATATCCAAGCCCGATCATTTCCATCTCCCGTTGGGCAACTTTCGTTGAGTTCCGGGAACATTCCAGATCCTGTTATAGAACCGTGCTTGTCGAACGGTTTGCTTAAGGGGTACACCTTGGCGTCTCAAGAGTCTCTTTAGTCCGTCCGTGTAATATCTGGGCAAACGGATGGGCTGGAGCCTGTCAAGTGTAGAATCTGGGCCATGCCAGATTTCTTTCTCTACTTTGGTTTCCCCGGATCGGTAGAATAGGATCGCCTTTTCACCTTTTCTCCTGGGAAGGACGTAGAATGTCTGCAGTTCTTCCATACTGTAGATATCAAGCGCGTTTAGCTCTTTATGATACTTTGGCGGAACCATGGCAACTTGCAAACTTTGATCTTCATCAGCGAAGGCTTGTATTGATGGCCGAGCAGAGAATACGGCATTGACCTCATATTCCGAGTCGCTGCCGAAGATCGACATAGGAGCGGACGGCCCCGGCTTGTTGCACTGGGGCGGCCCTGAATAAACTATTTCTTCTTCCTCCTCAGTATCACTCGTGAAGACTGGAATAGTGGTGATATCTTTGTTCTTGTTCTCCGATTTACGACATCTTTCTGTGTCCTCAAAATCTGGTAAGAAGTATTTTGCATCTTCGTATTTTCGGACTTCGTTCACAGAGAACAGGTTTAGTTCCCCTGTCACAGTGTACTCAAGACCATCTTTGAAATACTTCATACACTGATGCTGTGTAGAAGGGATGATATTGTACTCGTGTAACCAGGGCCGGCTGAGCAAAGCATTGTAGCATGTCTTGGCGTCAATGACGTGAAATTTAATGTCTGTGACGAGCAACCCAAAGCGTAGTGTCAATATTACAGACCCGAGCGTCCGTGATGACTGGGAGTCAAACCCGGAGATAGTAATCTTATATCGAGCGAGGTGTTGAACGCTCATGCATATTTCCTTCAACACCCTTACATTGAGGAGGTTAACGAAGGACCCATTGTCGACCAGAATTTTGCCTATCTTGATGTCATGACAGTATCCGAAGACATATAGGGGACAGTTATGCTCACACGTCCCAAGGAGAAGATCTTCATCGTCGAAGGTGGTATCCGTTGTGTGCACTTCTTCCAACTCGTCCTTCATCTTTTCTTCGGCGAGGAAAGCTTGGAATTGTTCCGGCTCTTGTAATGCCTTGATCAGCGAATCTCTCGCCGCTTTGGATAGCAGAAGGGCGTCGAGAATGCTTAGCTGTGAAGATAGCTTTCTCAAGTGTGCCGGAACGTTGTAGTCCACCTTGTTTTTCTTTGGCGGGTCCTTGGCTGTCAGCTTTTCGACGGCTTGGTCATCAAGGATGATATCTTCATGGACCTTTTCTTTCCCCTTATCTCTTCTATTTGACCCACTGTTCGAGAGCCCAAGATTCTTTTCGGGCAGCGTGCGATTGCGCAGCTGAATGTTCTCGCAGTCCTTCGGTTCTTCCTCTTTCCCGAGGTGGATTCTTTGAAGAGAGGGTCAAGAGTCATTTCTTCGTCAGAGTCGCTCCCGAAGGTGAGAACTTGCGGTCCCCCAGCGTCGACCATGTGACAGTTGCCGGTAGTTCCTTTACGCTCCTCGGTCGTATTTCTTTGCTCCCGACGAGTTTTGTGTTTCATCCGCTTGAAATGTTGTCAGTGAGCAACATATCGCTGCCACCATCTTTTAAAAGCGTTGCACTCTTCAGTGGGGTGCACAATCTTTCGATGATATAAGCAGTAACTAGGATGTGTTTCCGTTTCACCAAGGGCGTTCGCCTCGGAGGATGGCAGCTTCATTCCCATTGATATTGCTTTGGCGAACCTCTTCCTCGTTTTGAACCTGCTTTTATTTGCGGCGGATGTACTTTGATCTGGCGGGAGTGTTTCAACCCTTTCGCACAGTCGTCGGCGTTTGGCTTTTTCAAATATGGCCATCTCATACTCTTGAGCAGCTTTGCTTTTAAGAAGAGCCTCATCCAGGAATGCATCGATCATTTCGTCTGATAGCCCTAGAAGTTCCGGCTTAGGGTCTGCCCCCAGTTTCTCTGTGTAAGGAGCTTCTTCATCATCTATTAATGAGTCAGAGACCACATGGCAGTTTGTTACATAATCCTCAGATTCATCCGACCAGTCTTTTCCATTGTCATCATCTCCGTCCTCAAGGACGTGGCTGAGAAATTCTTGGAGTATGACTAGAGTCCGCGCTTTTTGATTATATTCTTCCAACGCGTTAATCTGTTTTTGCAGGTCCATGCGCTTGTCACCAGGCTTCATGGGCTTTTTGGTCTTCTTCTTCTTCTTCGAAGACTTTGATGGCTGGGTGTGAATGCTTTGGCTATCACCACTAATCTTTAGAGTTGGGCGTGGTTTCAGCATTCCCTCGATGATCTTGGGTTCTGGTGGATTTTCCACCTGATCGCCGGGCATGTTTGGAGATCCTTGAGCATTCTTTTCGTCTTGGCTGAAAGAGCGACCTCCCATGGAGCTTCTTCTATGAAGGAGCATGATGCCCCCGGTGTATCCGTCTTCTTGGGAGCGTGTGGCTGTGGCGGGTTCACTTTCCAATTCTCGGATAGGCAAATTTGCCCTGTTGGTATTGATCTTCGATCCAGCCTTTAAAGACGAAGCAATCTTCAACTGGATGGGTTACCGTTTGATGGTAGGGGCAATAATTGGGACTATTAGTTTCACCAGGTTGCAACGGTCGTTTTGGATTCGGCAGATTGATGAGCCTGTTGCGCACCGCCAGTTCGAACAGTCTCTTCGTTTTGTCCCGGGGGAACGAATAAGGACGCTTCGTTTTCTCATTATAGTATCGCCGTCTCTTTTCTAGTTGATTTGTTAGTTTTGGGGCATTGGGCTGCTGTTGAGTATTTGCGACGAAGGTTGCCTTCCCTTTACCCTTTTTGTTTTGCGGCTTCGACTTTGGAGGAGGCGGTCTATGACCCATCTGGTCTATTTGGGCCAGTTTATCGATCAAGGCTTGGAACGTGGTCGGCTTGAAGAATATCATGAATTGGGAAATAGTTGCCTGAGGGTCCAGAGTGCCTACGAACATGCCCACCGCCGGCACTTCTTCGATGCGCTGCTCACATTTTGACCATAAGTTTCGCCATCGTATTACGTATTGCACCCACGTTTCACCTGGCTTCACCCTGGCATTGATCAATGCCGTTATTGGGGTGCGTTCACTAGCACTCGTGAAACGCTGGGTGAATAGTAGTTCCATCTCCGCAAAAGTTTTGACGGAGTTGTTTGGAAGTTCAGAATACCACTCGAATGCCGTTTCCGACAAGCTGCCGACGAACTGGCGAAGTAGCAATTTATCATCACCTCTGGTGTTGCCACATAGAGCCCTGAACTGGGCAACATGCTGGTGGGGATTGCCCGTCCCTTTATATAGATGAAATTTAGGGATCGTATATCCTGGCGGGTACTTTATTTGGTCATACTAGCCTGGATATGGTCGCCCAGTTTTGACAATTTGACCGGTCATTTCATTCGCCTGGTGAGCTCGTATTTGTTGAGCAATGTAGTCATCCAGAGCGGCCTTAGAGATGGTTTCCTCTTTGGCTGCTGAAAGAGCCGGAGGAGGGTTCGATGTCTTCCCTTTGTCGTTTTCAATGATGATCGGGGGGTCTTCAGCTGGACGTTCCGGCTGTAACATCATCCCAGCCATATCTTGGAACAGGAGAGCCATTGGTTTTATATTGGCTGCCTGTTCCGCGGCCTCTTTTTCTTTCCTCTCGAGCATTCTTCGGAAGAACTCGGTGTCAGTTTCTTGTTCCTGACGCTAGTCCGAGGTCTCTGGATTTTCTTTTGGCCCAGTGAGTGCGGCCATTGCAGTCAGCATCTCCTGGAGCTTCTGCTGCTGTTGTTCCTGAGCCTTCGTTATCGACCGGGTAAGCGGTCGATGACCCGTAGAAGCACGGCTTTCCTCTTTTCCGGAAGCCATATAAACAGTATGCAGCATCATGCCCCCATACTTGGGGCGTTTAGATTCAACGTCTTTCCGGTTCGCTGCGGTCACAGGAGTTTTCTCTGGCCTTCTTCTCCTGTGAGCAGTTGAAGTCAAGGGAGCCGTTGCAGTGGGCATCCAGACGGCTGTCGCCTTTTGTGGCTAGACAGGTTGGTTATCTCCTTGTCGAGCTTTAAGCTTCTTTGATTGGCGAGAGTAGTCCTGGTCAATCACCGATTCCTGGACCTGTTGCCAAACTTTATAAATTTTGGAGGACAGCCGCTGAGGGGGCTGCTCTGGCTTCTTCTCTGTAGTAATCTCCATAGGTGGAGGAGATCTCTTCAGCACGGCAATCGGAGAGTTCTTGCGAACCCTCCTAAGCGGTTCAAAGCTGTTCCCAGTTGGAACAGCAACATTGATTTCCACCATGGGGGCTGGCGGAGTTAGCCCAGAGGGGAGTTGCCCCCGGCCTTCCTTACTCGGCGCCGGTGGCGATGGCAAGCATGTCGTGCAGATGGTGTTGGTTCAGCTATGGGGATGGCTTTGTCATGCCCCCTGTTCTGGTCAGGCGCTGCTGGTACCAGCCTCTTTAAGACCAACGTCCGTTAAGCAGCAGTATCCAAACTGTCAAAGACAGACCTTTGAGCAGGAACGGGAGCCGGAGTGGCCAGCCTCGTAAAGACTGATCCTCTGACGGGAGAAGCTTTTTTAGTGACCTCGAGAGCAGGAATGGCTATCCATTTTGGGATGGCCGCTTCAGGTATCGTGGGCTTCTTGACGAACCCACAGAAGTTCAGGCTCGGCCTATCGAAGACTGATGCTGTTGGCTTGGCATTGGATGACCCGTTGAGAGGGGCCATGATGGTAGTGAGCCGATCAAAGACTAACTTCTTCTGCACTTCTTACGGCAGCGGGATGTTAACGTTCACTGGTGGGAGCATGGTCCCGAAGAACAACCCGGTAGTAGCCTGCGTTACCTGCTCCACCGGCATCGTGAAAAGGGAGGCCGCTTGGGGGCCGTAAGTCACTCCTCCGGACGGGACGGAACGAGAGTTGCAGTGGCAGTTAGTGCAGGTTGAAGCTATTGATCTTCTGTTTTCTGCACGGAGCAAGACACCAAATCATAGTACCTCGA
This sequence comes from Agapanthus africanus, assembly GCA_030015575.1. Classification (NCBI taxonomy): domain Eukaryota; kingdom Viridiplantae; phylum Streptophyta; class Magnoliopsida; order Asparagales; family Amaryllidaceae; genus Agapanthus; species Agapanthus africanus. The sequence continues at coordinate 902,197,027 of JASDDO010000024.1, read as the reverse complement.
ACCCAAGGGCAACCATATCAAACCGCGATTCGTTCGCGAACACGACACACGAAGTGTGGAGTGGAAAGAGGAAAAGGTCCCACCGGGCGTGCCAGAATCTGTTCACCGCTGAAATACGCGACTGGGACGTTGGGACGGCGGGGCCTGAATTCCGAGGGCAGATGCTAATTGGTGCTATCCATCCACCTCTCCGAAGATACCAAGTTGATTTATGACACCGTGTATTGAAGGTTTAAACGGATGCGGCCGATATAGCAGACTTCGTCAGATTCCCCCTCATTTGAGGGGTTTTTGATTGTGGGGACGCTCTTCCCTGCAGGCGCAAGCCCCTGCAGTTAATTACGCTACTGCATCGCGGTAACCACTTTCTCCTTCTCCAGATGGTCACTTTGTGTCGTGGGTGTTTGTTTTGTTTTTGGTTGCCCGTGGATTGTATACGGAGACTAATTTATGTTGTCGCCCGTAGGGCGTGGATTAGTCCAAATCCGTATCTTTCTTAGATTTGGGTTTGGGGGTTGGGTTTAAGGATACGTTAGTCTTGTTTGGGACTAAGATCAACTTAAATGTTTGTTAAGGATACGTTAGTCCAATTTTTAGACTAAGATCAACTTAACAGGATCGTTTAGATCCAACAAGAGAGCATTTGGGCTCTGTTGTTTAGTTTAGGGACATTGCGGTCGATTACCAGTTTAAGGACATGGTGGTCCAATGTTAGTTTAAGGACATCTCGGTCCAAGGTTAAGGACATGGTGGTCCAATGTTAGTTTAAGGGCATCTCGGTCCAAGGTTAAGGACATCATAGTCCGTGAGTTTAAAGACATCACAGTCAAGGTTAAGGACATCATAGTCCGTGAGTTTAAAGACCTCACAGTCAAGGTTAAGGACATCATAGTCCGTGGGTTTTAAAGGACTCCACAGTCCGTAGAATGTTTGGTTGTCGGGACCCGTCACCTGTCTGAAGACGTTGAAGGATTACAACGACAAATATCAGATGAGTAAAAAGATGTACCCTCGAACCGATGTGAGTTGGTTAAAAGATCTGTAGTCCAATTTGGGACTGAGACCTGTTAAAATATTTATGAGCAGATGGGCTCAATTGATATGGGTTGAGAACTTATGGCCAATTTTGGGCTAAGTCCAATAAATGTTTAACATTTTGTTTTGGGCTGTTGAGCCTTTATTTAGGCTTGGCCCTTTTAACAATGTTTTTGTCTTTTATTGAATACCGAGCATTCATCAGAGCTCTGGGCTTATTAAAGAATAATTTATGTTCTGTCAGCGCAACACGTGGCGCATTAGGCGTTTTACGCCAATCAAAGAGCGCAGTGCGCTTCTGCAACATAGCGCACATGTAAGGGACACGTGTCGCACTCAGCGCTACGCGCCAGATGAGGGCATGATGCCGGTTTATGAGTGCTGAGCACTAATTCATGAGCGCATTGTGCTTTCAGTTTAGTGGCGCACACGTGAGTGACACGTGGTGCGCTGAGCGCCAGCCCATGAGCGCAGTGCGCTATTTCAGAAGCGCAAAGCGCAAGTTGTCAATTGGCGCATACGTGATTGACGCGTGGGGCATTTGGCACTGAGCGCCAGTCCAGAGAGCGCAAAAGCACAGTTCAAGAGCGCAAAGCGCAGTTCAAGAGCGCAAAGCGCATTTGATCAATTTTATGATCTGGGAAACAAATTTATGTTCTTTTTAAAAGAGACTTTGTCTTAAGATTTAATAACAACGGTTCTTATTTTGTTTTGCCGGAGATATTTCTAATCTCTTATGTTGATGAAAGGTTTTGCCTTTGTAGATCCATGATCTGTGAGAAGAATTATGTTCTTCTTCTTTTATGATGAGATCTTTTGATCTTTTTGTGAAAGATTTTTTGTCTTTGTAGATCTATGATCTGTTTAAAGAAATGAATTCTTCTTTCTTAATCATGAGATGATTTCATCATCCTTCATCCTTACCTTGAAGAAATATCTTCTTGCAAGAGCTTGCTCTTTATCTTTGAGTTTTTTTCAAAGTTTATGGGTTTTTTTTTCTATATAAGACTTGAAGTCTTGGGGCCTTTATATAGGGCAAGCCGATCAGTTCGATCAGTTAAAGAGATCTTTCTCTGATTGATTTGGAGATGTTTCCCCACCATTGGATCTTTGATCCTAGGGCTTCTGTTTTACAGAAGACAATCTTCTTGTTTTTAATAAGATTGGAAAATATTTCCATAATAGAATTTAATTCTGATTAATTAATGATTTATTATTATTAGATCTTTTGATCTAACGGTGGGGTTTTTTTTAATTCCAGCGCTAGCGCACCCGTGCTTTGCACGTGGTGCGCTGCTTAGAGCGCAGCGCTCTTAGTGCTAGCACACCTGTGTCTTACACATGGTGTGCTGATCGGAGCACAGCACACCCTGCGCTAGCGCACCCGTGTTTGACACGTGACGCGCTGCTTAGAGCGCAGCGCACCTAGCGCTAGCGCACATATGGTGCGCTGCCTAGGGCGCAGTGCACTTGGCGCTGCATCTGAAGCGTTGCTTCAATTTTGAAATTTGAATTTCAAACAGAGCTTTGCTCTGATTGGGGGAAACACCGACAACCAGACACTCCATGGACTACGATGTCCTTAAACTTATGGACCGCAACGTCCCTAAACTAAACTCTATAGACTATGATGTCCTTAAATTCTACGGACTATGATGTGCTTAAACTCTACGGACTATGATGTCCTTAAACTTATGGACCGCAACGTCCTTAAACTAAACCTTGTAGACTATGATGTCTCTAAACTAGACTATGATGTCTTTAAACTCCATAGACTATGCTGTCCTTAAACTTATGGACCGCAATGTCCCTAAATTAAAACGATAGAGTCCAAATACTCTCTCGTTGGATCTAAATGATCCCAAAACATTGTTGAGTAGATCTTAGTCTAAAATTAGACTAATGTATCCTCAACAAACGTTTGAGTTGACCTTAGTCTAAAATAAGACTAACGGTCCTTAAACCAACCCAAACCCAAATCTAAGAAAATACGGATTTGGACTAATCCACGACCTACGGGCGACAACACAAATTAATCTCCGTATACAATCCACGGGCAACCAAAAATAAAACAAACACACACGACACGAAGTAACCATCTGGAGAAGTAGAAAGTAGTTACCGTTATGCGGTAGCGTAATTAACTGCAGGGGCTTGCGCCTGCAGGGAAGAGCGTCCTCACAATCAAAAACCCCTTGTAAACGAGGAGGAATCTGACGAAGTCTGCTACAACGGCCGTATCTGTCTAAACCTCCGATATACGGTACTATAAATCAACTTAGTATCTTCGGAGAGGTGGACAGATAAAAACAAATAGCATCTGCCCCCAAAATTCAGGCAAGACGACCTACGAGGTTTCGTCTCTATTTTCGGCGGCGAACATGCACATTTTAATTCTATTCTTCATTATCCTAAACCCTAATTTTCCCTATAAATACCACACCACATTTCACCCCTCCTCATTCAGAATTCCATTACAAAAACTCTCTAAAATTTCCAAGTCCCAAGTTGTACAAGTGGAGTTAGCAAGAGGCGACGTTCCGGCGACATTCCAAGAAGAATCCGGCGACAAAATGACGGTCCCGAAAGCTTCTTCTTTCTCTCTTCTTTCTTAATAGCCAGTAAGTCCCCACTAACCTCCACCATCTCTATTCTAAAATAATCTATTTCGAAAACTCGTCGGAAGCGGAGTTATTCCGACTTCCGAATCGTTTTTCTTTAAAATCCTTATTTTTCTAAAATAATAAAATACCATATTCTCTTATAATATTTAACAAACATAAATAAACATATTAGAACAAGTTTCATCTCAAAATAATTCATGTTGCTATTTCTATTTCACCTTTACAGTAAAATACCATCATATTACATACAACTTGTAATTATTCAATTTAACCATATTACCTTTAGATAACTCACGAGGTAATGACCTACCTCATCACAACACACATTCTTGACATAACACGATGAATTTTGGGACTTTAGTTTATGGGGAAAATACGAGATTATGAATAAATAGCTTGAACATTCAAAACCGTTTCTTTAAAAAGTGTGTTATTTAAATTCCTTACAATTACGCCTCTATAACCCATTTTGGGGAACCCTGATCGGGATGGTGCGGGTTATCGCACGTCTCGGGCCTAGTAGAGTAAGATGCAGACCTCCGTAAGGAGCATTCGATCTCGATGGAATTTTTAATGCAATTTTTAAGAAAAATGTGATTTCTATTTAATAAATAAGTTTTGTTTCCCCCAATTAGAGCAAGGCTCCGTTTGAATTTCAAAAATTCAAAATTTTGAAGCAACGCTTCAGATCTTCTGCACTGCGCGCAAAGCGCCACGTGTCAGAAGCTGATACGGCAGCGCAGCGTCCAAGGCAGTGCGCCCAATCAGAGCAAAGCTCTATTTTAAGTAAAATTAAAGGAAGCAACGCTTCAGTTGCGCAAGCACTGCGCTGCGCGACACGTGTCAGCGCAGATGCACTAGCGCAGTTGCGCTGCGCTGTGCGCTGCGCGACACGTGTCACGCGCTGGAGCATTTGCGCTAAACAGAATTAAGATTTTAAAGAAATCTTTCTGTTCTTATTAAAACAAGAAGATTTTCTTCTGTAAAACAGAAGCTCTTGGATCAAAGATCCAACGGTGGGGAAAATTCCCCAAATCACTCAGAGAAAGATCTCTTTAACTAATTTATGGGTACTATAAAAAGGACCCCAAGCCTCAATTCAAAGGCATGAACATTCTTGTTGAAAAAAGTCAAGAGCTACAAACAGAGAGAGAACTCTGAGAAAATTCCAAAGAAAAAGGTAAAAACCTTCACGAGAGAGAAGAAATCTCTTTTAATAAATCATTGATCTAAAAACCAGATCAATGATCTTCACATAATAAACAGTGCTTTGCACTTCTTATGAACCACTGGTTCTTTAAAACAAGAAAACAACAAAAATAAAAAAAATAGTGCTTTGCACTTTTATGAACCTCTGGTTCTTGAAATAAAAAGAAAAACTTATTTTTCTTTGATCTAAATTAGATCAACAAATCAAATAGTGCTTTGCACTTCTGTTCATGAATCTAAAAGATTCTTAGTACTTTGCACTTCCAAACTGCGCTGTTGCGCTCTTGGAAAAGCGCCACGTGTCAGTATCTAAATCACTTGCGCTATGAGCTTTGAGATAGAGCTTTGCTCTCTGTAATTGGCGCAACTTACCAAGGTGCGCCACGTGTCAGCAGCGCAAGCGCAGCACACTAGCGCAGCGCACTGCGCTTGCATGACACGTGTCGTCATCACAAGCGCTTGCGCTCTCTGATTGGCGCAAAGCGCCTGAAAATGCAATGCATTTTCTGAAGGGCCAGGCCCAATTAAAAGACCAAACAAGCATTTTCTGAAGGACCAGGCCCAATTAAAAGACCAAACAAGCCTAATTAAATTGATGCTCTGCATCACTTATAAATGGGCAAAGCCCAAACTAAATAATAAAAATGTTATGCAGATGCCTTGCAGAACCCAAAATAAATTGATGCTCTGCATCTTTTATAGGCAGAACCCAAACAAAAGAATAGAAAATAATGCAATGCATTATTTAAAAATGGGCCAAGCCCTAACACAGGTCTAACTGACCAAAAACAAATAAAAGGCGTTGAATACTTTTCAACTGGACTTAGCCCAATCATGGCCGTAAGTCCTCAAATTAAACTGACTGAGCGAGATTGCTCCCTTAAATCAATTTATATCCGGTTCGAGGGTACATCTCCGAGCTCCTCTGACACCTCTCGTTGTAATCCTTCAACGACGTCAGAGAGGCGACGGGTGCCAACGACCACACATGAATATGGACTGCGGGGTCCTTAAACTCGTGGACCGAAACGTCCCTAAACTAATATTGGACCGAGACGTCCTTAAACTAATATCTCGGACCGAGACGTCCTTAAACTAATATCGGATCGAGACGTCCTTAAACTAATGATGGACCACCACGTCCCTAAACTGGCGATGGACCGAAACGTCCTTAAACTAATGATGGACCACCACGTCCCTAAACTGGAATGCGGACCACCACGTCCCTAAACTGGAACGACGGACCACCACGTCCCTAAACTGGAGCATAGACCGCAACGTCCCTAAACTATCTATGGACCACTACGTCCCTAAACTGGAACAATAGAGCCTCCAAATGCTCTTTTGCCGGATCTAAACGGTCCTGTTTAAGTTGATCTTAGCCCCAAACACGGCTAACGTATCCTTAAACACTCAAATGAACGATAAAATTCCAAATCAACCTTGGTTCAAGGGTACATCTCTGAACTCCTCTGACATCCGCCGTTGTAATCCTTCAACGACGTCAGAGAGGTGACGAGTCCTGAAGGCCATATATTAAATGAATCACTACGTTAAGTTGATCTTAGTCTTAAACAGGACTAACGTATCCTTAACGAACGTTTTAGTTGATCTCAGCCGCAATACGGCTAACGTATCCTTAAACTAAAAACACCAAACCTAAATCTAAGTAAATACGGATTTGGACTAATCCACGTCCTACGGGCGACGGCATTACTCAGTCTCCGTATACAATCCACGGGCAACCACAAACAAAACAAACACACACGACACGAAGTGAAATTCTGGAGAAGGAGAAAGTTGTTACTGCGATGCGGTAGCGTAATTAACTGCAGGGGCTTGCACCTGCAGGGAAAAGTGTCCCCATAATCAAAAACCCCTCAAGCGAGGGGGAATCTGACGAAGTCTGCTACATCGGCCGCATTCGTTTAAACCTCCGATACACGGTGCCATAAATCAACTTGGCATTTTCGGAGAGGTGGACGGATAAAACCAAATAGCATCTGCCCCGAATCTCAGTGTAAGGACATCACGGTCCTGTGCGCCGTCTTTCGGAGGGGAACAGATTCTGGCACGCCCGGTGGGACCTTTTCCTCTTTCCACTCCACACTTCGTGTGTCGTGATTCGCGAACCAATCGCGGTTTGTTAATAGTTGCCTTCGAATTTCAAGTTACTAAGATTTGGCCCTTTGCCTGGCGCAGAACTTAAGATTCAGTGGCCTCTAATTGCACCAATTGCTCGAAGTGTCACTGCAACAGACGCTCCACCTCACTGGGAGGTGTAGCATATGGGCCCCAAGCGGCTTCCTTCCTCGCTCTGCCGGTAGACCAGGTGACCCAAGCCACCACTGGCCTGTTATTCGGGACCATGAGCCCACCTACAAGCTTCTCTGAGCCAATACCTTCACCGGAAGTGAACAAGAAGTCGGTCTTCGACCGGCTTACGGCTACGACGACCCCTGTCAACGGGTCGCCCACTACCAAACCGACAGCCTCTGTTTTCACCAGGCTAAATCAGAACTCTAAATTGGCTGTCCCAAGGAAAGCAATAACAGCTGCTCCAAAAGTCGTCAAGGCGGCTTCCCCTGCCCAAGAGTCAGTCTTTTCAAGACTGACGATTCCTGCTCCTGCCCTTGCCCGAGGATCTGTCTTCGACAGGTTAAATATCACCCCTCAAAAGACAACCTCAGTCTTTAAGAGGTTAACACCGGCGGCGCCTCATTCAGACAGGGGGCAAAAAGAAGATGTCTCAATCTCCGAGCCAGTCCCAACGGCTCGTCATGCTCGACGTCGCCATTGGCGACGAGTGAGGAAGGCAGGGGGCAACTCCCCCTCAGGGCTAATTCCACCGGCTCCAGTGGTGGAAGTCAACGCTGTTGTTCCAACTGGGAACAGCTTTGAACTGCTGAGGAGGGTACGGAAGAATTCTCCAACCGCTACACTGAAAAGATCTCCTCCGCCTGCGGAGAGAGTCCCAAAAACAAAGCAAGAACAACCCCCTCAACGGCTGTCCTCAAGAATTTATAAAGTTTGGAGGAGGGTTCAAGACTCCGTGATCGACATGGATCACTCCCGTCAACAAAAGAAGATGAAGGTGCAAAAAGAAAAGGACCGTCCTATTAAACAGCAGAGGACAACGATCACCAAGATGCCCACTGCAACGGCCCCTTCAACTTCAACGGCCCACAAAAGAAGAAGGCCGGAGAAAACCCCCGCGCCCGCGGCAAATGCCAAAGGTGGTGAGCCTAAACGCCCTAAGTCCGGGGGCATGATAGTTCATACAGTTTATGTGGCATCGGGAAAGGAGGATAGCCGCATATCAACAGGTCATAGACCGCACACGAGGTCGGTGACCAAGGCTCAGGAGCAGCAGCAGAAGCTCCAAGAAATGATGAACGCTATGGCCGCACTTACAGGGCCAAAAGAAACCCCTGAAACATCCTCGGACGAGCGTCAAGAACAAGAAACTGACGCTGAATTCCTTCGTCGCGTACTGGAGAAGAAGGATAAAGAAGCTGCGGAACAGGCAGCCAACATAAAGAAAATGGCCCTCCTGTTCCAGGATATGGTGGGTATGATGATTCAACAAGATCCACCTGCTGAAGATCCCCCGATCATCCTTGAAGACGATAGGGGAGAGACGTCGAATCCTCCGCCAGCTCTGTCAACGGCTAAAGAGGATACAATCTCTAAAGCTGATTTGGACGAGTATATAGCCCAACAAATACGTGTTCATCATGCGACCGAAGCAGCCGGCCAGGTCGTAAAAATGGGGCGGCCATATCCAAGTTGGTACGACCAAATCAAGTACCAGCCAGGTTACACAATTCCCAAGTTCCATGTCTACAAAGGGACGGGCAATCCTCACCAGCACGTTGCCCAGTTCAGGGCACTCTGCAGCAACACTGGTGGTGATGACAAGCTTTTACTTCGCCAGTTTGTTGGAAGTTTATCGGATACGGCGTTCGAGTGGTACTCTGAGCTCCCGAATTACTCTATCAAAACCTTCGCGGAAATGGAGCTATTGTTTACTCAGCGTTTTGTAAGAGCCAGTGAACGTACCCCGATGACGGCACTGATTAACGCCAGGGTAAAACCCAGCGAGACGTGGGTTCAGTACGCTATACGATGGCGGAACTTATGGTCGAAGTGCGAGCAGCGCATTGAAGAAGCTCCCACGGTGGGTATGTTTGTAGGAACCCTTGATCCACAAGCAACCATCTCGCAATTTATGATGTTTTTCAAGCCAACTACCTTCCAGGCTTTGATTGACAAGCTAGCGCAGATGGATCAGATGGGCCATAAACCCCCTCTTCCAAGGCCGGACTCCCTAAATGATAAAGGAAAGGGAAAAGCGATCGTCGTCGCTAATGCTCAACAACAACCGAGCGACTCGAAGCCGGTTGCTCGTCAAAATAATATGCGCCCGCACGTACCCCTTGAGGATAGGATGGGACGTCCTTATTCCTTTCCCCGCGATAAAACGAGGAGGTTATTCGAGCTGGCGTTGCGCAACAGACTCATAAATCTGCCGGATCCAAAACGTCCGTTGCAACCAAGTGATGTCAACGAGCCCAACTACTGTCCTTATCATCGAGTACTAGGCCATCCGATCGAAGATTGCTACGTTTTCAAGAATTGGCTTGAAAACCAGTACCGACAGGGCAAGTTCGCATTGTCTGACAAATGGAAGATGAATCCCCCGCAGCCCCACACCTCTAAGGGGACGAATACGCCGGGGGCAACATGCTCCGTCGTTGAAGAAGCTCCTTGGGAGGTTGTATTATCAGCCAAGACAAAGAAGATGCTGAACGACCTTCAGACATGTCCAGCGATTAGGTGGAAGAACCCGTTGGAACCGCAGGTCATTGAAGGGATGTTGAAGCCACGTCCAACTCCAAAGACCGATGGTGGTGGTTCAAGCACTTGCAGCCAGCCGTCAAAATCTTCGAAAAAGAAGAAGAAGAAATCTAAGAAGCCCGTGAAGCCTGGCGACAAGCGCACGGACTTACAAAAGCAAATTGACGCGCTGGATGAATACAACCAAAAGGCACAGACTCCCATACGCTCCAAGAGTTCCTCAATCACGTCTTTCAAGAAGAAGACGAGGGAAGAAGTTCATCTGATGAATCCGAAGAATGCGTGGCGAGCTGTCATATGATTTCCCATTCGATCACGAACGATGAGGAGACTCCTTGCACCGAAAAGCTGGGGGCAGATCCTGAATCAAAAATTCTGGGGCTATCAGATGAGGTAATTGACGCATTCCTTAATGAAGCTGGGTTGAAAAGTAAAGCTGATCGGGAGCGCGAGACGGCTATATTTGAAAGGGCCAAGCGCCAGCGACTTGATGAAAGAGCTGAGACGATCCCGCTGGAGCAAAACACCTCCGCTACCGACAAAAGCCAATTCAAGATGAGGAAAAAGTTTGCTAAGGCCATATCAATGGGCATGAAGCTACCATCCTCTGAAGGAAACATCGCCGGTGAAGTGGAAACGCACCCCTCTTATTGCTTATATCATCGGAAGATTCCGCACCCCACTGAAGAATGCAAACCTTTTGATAGATGGTGGCAAGGATATGTTGCTCATCGACAACGCTTTAAGCGGGAAAAGCGTAAAACTCGTCGAGAGCAAAGAAATACGACCGAAGGGCTTAAAAGAACTGCTAGCGATTGTTGCATGGTTAACACCGGTAGATCACAAGTGCCTACATTCGGGAGTGATTCTGATGAAGAGCTAGAACTTGCCCCTCTCTTTAAAGAGTCCGCTTCGAGAAAAGAAGAAGAACCGAAGGTTTGCGAAAATATCCGGCTACGTAATCGCACGCTGCCCGAAAAGAACCTCGGACCCTCGAACAAAAACGATAAAGGGAAAGAAAAGGTCTCTGAAGATATCGTCTTAGATGACCAAGTGGTGGAAGAGCTAGCTGCCAAAGACCCACCAAAGAAGAATAAGGTGGATTACAACGTTTTAGCACATTTGAGGATTCTGCCCTCACAGCTCAGCATTCTTGACGCCCTTTTGCTATCAAAAGCGGTGAGAGATTCGTTGATTAAGGCGCTCCAAGACCCAGAACAATTCCAAGCATGCCTGGCCGAGGAAAAGACGAAGGATGAATTGGAGGAAGTGCACACGGCCGATGTCACTTTTGGCGAATCAACAATTCGAAGTGCTTTTCTTGCGTATTCTTGATGAGCCAGCGCCCTCTCTATGTCTCGGGATACTGCCATGATATAAAGATAGGCAAAATCCGGATCGATAACGGGTCGTCTGTTAATCTCCTCAACGTGCGGGTGTTAAAAGAAATCTGCATGAGCGTCCAGCACCTTGCTCGGGACAAGATCACCATCTCCGGGTTCGACTCCCAATCGTCAAAGACTCTTGGATCTGTGATACTGACGCTACGCTTCGGGCTACTCGTCACGGACATTAAGTTCCACGTCATAGACGCCAAGACATGCTACAACGCTTTGCTCGGCCGACCATGGTTACATGAGTACAACATCATCCCTTCTACACAGCATCAGTGTATGAAATATTTTAATGATGGTTTCGAGTATACCGTGACGGGAGAACTGAACCCGTTCTCTGTAAACGAGGTCCGCAAATATGAAGACGCCAAATACTTCTTACCGGATTTCGAAGACACAGAGAAGTGTCACAAGCCGGAGAATAAAATTAACACTACCATCCCTATCTTCGGCAGTGATACTGAGGAGGAAGAGGAGATAGCTTATTCGGGTCCGCCCCAACATAACAAGCCGGGACCATCAGCTCCTACATTGATCTTTGGCAGCGACTCAGAAGATGAAGTCCATGCTGTATTCTCTGCTCGACCTTCAATACAAACGTCCGCTGACGAAGAGCAAAGTCTACAAGTCGCCATAGTGCCGCTTAAACACCATAAAGAACTGGATGCACTTAATATCTACAGTGTAGAAGAGTTGCGGACATTCTATATCCCTCCCAGGCGAGAGAGCGAGAAAGCAATTCTGTTTTACCGCTCTGAAGAAACCAAGGTAGAAAAAGAAATCTGGCATGGCACGGATTCTACGCTCGACAGGCTTCAGCCTATCCGTCTCCCCAGATATTATACGGAAGGTTTGAAAAAGCTGCTGAAACGCTAGGGGATACCCTTCAAACAGACCGTTAGAAAGGCAAAATTCTATGACAGGGTCGGGAACGTCCCCGGGACTCAACGCAAACTGCCTAACGGGAGAATGGAAACAAAAGGGCTTGGATACATCCGGTCAAAGAAACGAGAGTTACTACCCGGCTGCTACGTCGTGTATGACCTTGGTGAAGAAGCGGATGCTCAATGGGAGGACGCTAATCCTAAGCCGGTGAAAGTTTCAGATGCAAAGGAGCCCAGTCCGTCGTTCGAAGAACAAATGGACAAACTTATAAAGAAAGCTGGTCAAAAGTCTGAGATGATCACAACCGTGAGACGGCCATCTACGAGAAAGCCAAGACACAACGCCTTCTCCAACAGGCCGTAAAGGATGAAAATGCCACTCTTTGTCAACCTGTTATAAAGAAGGCTCGGCGCAAAAGCAAAAATAAGTCGAAAGGCCAAAAAGGCGCCCAACAGCAACAAAGCAGGGCTAAGAAGTCACGCAAACGGGAGGCAAGCGTTATTGATCTATCCCTCATGAAGAAAATGAGTCGAGCATACTCTTTTCCTCGGGATAAGACGAGGAGGATACTTGAGCTTGCTCTAAAACATCAGATGCTCACACTGCCGGAGTCCAAGCACCCCGAACAAGCAAGCGAAGTCTTTGACCCAAACTATTGCTCTTACCATCGAGTAATAGGGCACTCGCTAGAAGACTGCTTCACCTTTAAGAATTGAGTCGAAGATCAGTACCAGCTCGGCAAGTTCGCTCTGTCTGATAACTGGAAGGTAACGCCGCCACAGAAGCATGAGCCCAAGGCCACGACAGAAGAACCGGTTCCACATTGGGATTGGAAGCGAATTCGCACCTGTCACATGATTACAATATTAAAAGAAGAGCCCGAGGACATAGATGAGCTCCCTTGGTGCTTCGAAAATAGCAGCGACGAGATAATCTCAGAATTCCCACCAGCGCCAAAAGAGCTGGAAGATGGAATCCATACCACTGCAGATAACCTCAAGAAGATTGAGTTGGGATCGGCAGACGATCCGCGACCGACATTCATCAGTGAGTTACTATCTGAATAAAGGGTAGCTGCGTTAAAGGATGTGCTTCTGCAGCATAGAGATTGCTTCGCGTGGAACTATTCCGAAATGCCGGGACTAGATCCAGAAATTGCTTTACACAAATTGGCGATATCCCCAGACATCAAACCAGTCAAACAGGCGCCGAGGAGAATGCGGCTCGAGCTCGAGATGAGTATCAACGCCGAGGTCAAGAAGCTGATCGACTCTGGCTTTATCCAGGAGGTTCAATATCCTGAATGGATCGCTAACATCGTCCCGGTGATGAAGAAAAATGGGACGGTGCGCATATGCGTAGACTTCCGTGATCTTAATAAAGCTTGCCCGAAGGATGATTTTCCAGTGCCAGTCACCGAACTGATGATAGACAATACGTCCACTCATGAGGTTTTCTCGTTCATGGACAGCTCGTCAAGATATAATCAGATAAAAATGCATCCCGAAGACCAGAAGCACACCGCCTTCCGGACTCCTTTGGGTATATTCTGCTACAAGGTGATGCCCTTCGGTCTAAAGAACGCCGGTGCCACCTACCAGAGGGCCATGACGAAGATCTTCGATGACCTCATACACGAAATCGTCGAATGCAATATCGACGATCTCGTAGTTAAAAGCAAATCATACGAGGAACATCTCGAGCATTTAAAGACCGTATTTCAACGCCTTCGACAATACAACTTGAAGATGAACCCGCTCAAGTGTGCATTCGGAGTTTCCTCGGGCAAATTCTTAGGATTCATCGTCCGACACCGGGGTATCGAAATAGATCCGTCCAAGATCGAGGCGATCATGGAAATTCCCCCGCTGAGGACTCTCAAACAGTTGTGGTCTCTCCAAGGGAAGCTCGCGTATATACGGTGATTTATAGCCAACCTTTCAGGAAAGTGCCGTCCTTACAGCCACCTGATGAAAAAGGGAACCCCGTTCGTCTGGGACCAAAAATGCCAAAGTGCACTAGACGAAATTAAACAGTACCTGCAGAACCCGCCGGTGTTGGCTGCTCCGGTCAAGGGAAAACCCCTCATTCTTTATACAACCGCCCTCGAAGGTTCCTTGGACGCATTATGGGCACAAGAGAACGATCAAGGGAAAGAAAGAGCACCCTACTACTTAAGTCGAGTTCTACTGGGGGCAGAAAGCAACTACTCCCCCATTGAAAAACACTGCCTAGCGTTGATCTTCGCGATAACAAAGCTCAGGCACTATGCGTTGGCGCATGAGGTTTGTTTCATTTCGAAGGTGGACCCTCTTAAGTATTTAATGTCAAAGGCCATACTGACAGGTCGACTCGCTAAATGGGCTCTGCTCTTGATGGAGTTCTCGATAACATATCAACCTCTCAAGGCAGTAAAAGGCCAGGCCATCGCCGATTTCCTCGCTGAGCATCCGATACCGGCTGATTCTCCTCTGAATTGCGATTTGCCAGACGAACATGCGTTTGACGCGATCGACGGTGGTGATACCCAATGGGAACTTTATTTCGATGGAGCATCTTCTATGAAAAAGCGCAAACAAAGTACCCCTATAATCAAATCGGGGATAGGCCTCATCTTCGTAACTCCACAAGGAGAGATTATGCGCTTCGCCTTCTCCTTAACAGAGCCGAGGACAAACAATGAAGCCGAATATGAAGCCTTGATAACAGGCCTCGAGATCGCCATCGACATGGGAATTGAAAATCTCCTCATATACGGGGATTCTCAACTGGTCGTTAGTCAAGTAAACGGCGACTACCAAACGTGCAAGCCGGAGTTGGTAAAGTACGGCGAAAAGGTGCAACAACTGTTGACCCAAATTCCTTCCTACACTTTGGAAAACATACCGCGCGCAGAAAACAGCAAAGCAGACGCATTGGCCAAACTTGCTAAAGAACTGGCTGATGAGAATCTCGATGACTTAGAATCATGGTACAAAGCCGTCGGGTGCTTGCCCCAGCGGAGATATCTCCGGAATCATCCGAAGAGAAGGGAGCGACTGAACAGACGACCCTACAAATAAAAGAACGAAGAAAGGCTGAGGATTGGAGGGAAGTCTTTATAGACTACTTTAAGTCCCACCGAATGCCCGGAGATGCGTCCACAAGACATCAGCTCATGAAACGAGCTCTGTCCTTCGCCTTCGTCAACAATACTCTGTACAAGAGGTCATTCGATTCTCTGTGGCTGAGATGCCTAGGACCTGACGAAGCAGAAAGAATCGTTCAGGAAGTTTACGACGGACTATGCGGTTCTCACCAAGCGGGCCCAAAGATGAAGTTGAAGATCAAACAGATGGGCTACTACTGGCCCACAATGATCCAAGACTGCCTCGAATATGCGAAGCAATGCCATTCATGCCAAATTCATGGGGACTTCATCCATCACCATCCGAATCCACTACATCCAACGGTGGCTAGCTGGCCATTCGAAATGTGGGGGACTGATATAGTCGGCCCCATCGAACCAGCATCGTCTAGAGGACATTGTTTCATCCTAGCGACGACTGACTACTTCTCTAAGTGGACAGAAGCGGTACCGCTGAGGGAAGTAAAGACGGAGAATATCCTCCATTTCTTCAAGACGCATGTCATATATCGGTTTGGAACGCCAAGATGAATCATCTCCGATAACGGGCCAGCCTACAGAAGCCAAAAAATCAGTCGCTTCGCGCAGCAGCATAATATAGACTGGAGGTATTCTTCAGCCTATAATCCGTGAGCTAACGGTCTCGCCGAGGCCTTCAACAAGACCTTGACGAAGATCATAAAGAAAACGGTGTCACGAAATAAGAAAGACTGGCACGAAAGACTGCAAGAAGCTCTCTGGGTGTATCGAACTACATTTAAAACGGCCACGAACGCAACGCCATATGCGTTAGTATTCGGTACAGAAGCAGTACTCTCTCTTGAGATAGAATTACCCTCTCTACGAGTAGCAGTCCACTACGAGCTAACGGAAGAAGAAAATGCTCACCTTCGGCTTGAGGAGCTTGACGCCTTTGATGAAACCCGGCTCATAGCACAGCAAAATCTGGAAGCTTATAAAGCAAAGATGACGCGCTCATATAAAAGATTGACCCGACCGAGGACATTGCGCCATGGCGAACTTGTGCTAGTGGTCAAAAGGCCTATGATTCCAAATCGCGCCAAGCGAGGAAAATTCGAGCCAAACTATGAAGGCCCGTACATCATAGATAAGGTCTACCAGGGTGGGGCCTATCTACTCATGGACATGCACGGTGAAAAGCATTTCAGGCCAATAAACGGTCGCTTCCTAAAGAGATACTACGCTTAATGATCCACGGCCTAGGTCAATGATAGATGACGACGACTATGTCCGCTCGCTATCTTCCTAAGCTCAAGCTTTATAAGTAGTAGCCGGCCTTCTCCATGACGGACCGAAATGTCCTTAAACTAATAGCAGACCGAAACATCTTTAAACTACTACCGCAGTATCTTTAGGCTGACGAGATAAAAAAAACATATAAAATTTTTTTAAAAAAAAAACGGTATGTCCATAAGCAAAAAGGGCACGAATGAAAACCCGAAAGGGCTCCGTGAGTAAAAACAGCAGGGCTACCGGCGAGTGTTCGCGAAAACCCGAAAGGGCGCGACCTTGTTAAAAAATAAAGAGAAAAAGAAAATAAAAAGAATAAAAAAAACGGTATGTCCATAAGCAAAATGGGCACGGATGAAAACCCGAAAGGGCTCCGTGAGTAAAATCAACAGGACTACCGGCGAGTGTTTGTGAAAACCTGAAAGGGCGCAACCTCGTTAAAGGACACTTATAGGGTCCTCTCGACCTTGTAAGGAGAAACCACCTGCGTGAGATCCTTACGACTCACAAAATAGCAACACACTTAGGGATCCCTACGATCCCTAAGGAGAAAATACACTTGCGAGATCCTCACGACTCGTAAGGAGAACTCTCTTATGGGACCCTCATGGCTCATAGGATTTGAAAGTCTTAAGTTACAAAGACCTAAACCTGTGCTTAAGCAAACCCCCACAAACTTCCAATATTGCCCTACAAGTGGTTCAATACTGACCCTTGTATACAATCCATGGGCGCGAATAAACATTTCCCTAACCAAGTCTCATCCGTGACTGGGGATATGTTCGTATGGTGAGCGACCCTTATAAGTCCTCTCGATTTACAAGGAGAAAACCCTCCTGTAGGATCCTTACGACTTACAGAGGAACATGCACTTAGGAATCCTCACGAGTCCTAAGGAGAAAATACACCTACAAGATCCTCACGACTTGTAGGGAGAAATAACTTCGTGAAACCCTTACGGCTCATGAAGTCAAAAGCCTTAGCCAACAGGACCCTAACCCTGGTCGTTAAGCCACCTTTGTTCGTCATCGACGGAGGCAAATGATGATTCGCTCCTGGCAATATCCCAGTTGTAGCGATGCTGATGCCGAAATCGGTGTCTAATTCCAGGTTTACGGCGGAAAGCCAGTAGGCCACACATGCATACGGAATAGCCGAAATGATTGGGCAACTTGCAATAAAAAGCAGCAAGTAAAAATGTATGCATGCAAAATAGCCGAAATGATTGGGCAACTCGTAATAAAAAGCAGCGAGTAAAAATAAAATAAATAGCCGAAATAATTGGGCACCGAGAAAAATAGCCGAAATGATTGGGCAATCGCGACCTTCGCGATATAAAAGCTGAAATGATAGAGCATTGCGGAGATAAATTAAAAAAAATGATGATAAAACTTTGGCCCTACAGTTAAGATCATATCGATCCCTTATACAATCCAAGGGCGTAAACAAAGAGGGAACCATACTTTCCCAACAGGATCCTCCAGAGAACGAAGCCAAATTCCTCGACTCACGGATACAAACACTCCTTGACGAGAGCCTCCTGATCCGCGTCGACTCGCAGAGCCACCAGTGCCTCCGTGGGAAATCCTCGACTCGTTTCAAACCCCAAGGAAACAAATAATCCTTGGCGCTTGGGAAACAAATAATCCCTAGCAGACTCCTCGACTCACGGATACAAACACTCCTTAACGAGAGCCTCCTGATCCGCGTCGACTCACAGAGCCACCAGTGCCTCCGTGGGAAATCCTCGACTCGTTTCAAACCCCAAGGAAACAAATAATCCTTGGCGCTTGGGAAACAAATAATCCCTAGCAAACTCCTCGACTCACGGATACAAACACTCCTTGACGAGAGCCTCTTGATCCGCGTCGACTCGCTGATCCGCGTCGACTCCGTGGGAAATCCTTGACTCGTTTCAAACCCTAAGGAAAAAAATAATCCTTGACGCTTGGGAGACAAATAATCCCTAGCAAACTCCTCGACTCACGGATACAAACACTCCTTGACGAGAGCCTCTTGATCCGCGTCGACTCGCAGAGCCACCAGTGCCTCCGTGGAAAATCCTCGACTCGTTTCAAACCCCAAGGAAACAAATAATCCTTGGTGCTTAGGAAACAAATAATCCCTAGCAAACTCCTCGACTCACGGATATAAACACTCCTTGACGAGAGCCTCCTGATCCGCGTCGACTCGCAGAGCCACCAGTGCCTCCGTGGGAAATTCTCGACTCGTTTCAAACCCCAAGGAAACAAATAATCCTTGGCGCTAGGGAAACAAATAATCCCTAGCAAACACCTCAACTCACGGATACAAACACTCCTTGACGAGAGCCTCCTGATCCGCGTCGACTCGCAGAGCAACCAGTGTCTCCGTGGGAAATTCTTGACTCGTTTCAACACCAAGGAAACAAATAATCCTTGGCGCTAGGGAAACAAATAATCCTTAGCAAATTCCTCAACTCAGGGAAACAAACAATCCTTGACGAGAGCCTCCTGATGCGCGTCGACTCGCAGAGCCACCAGTGCCTCCGTGGGAAATCCTCGACTCATTTCAAACCCCAAGGAAACAAATAATCCTTGACGCTTGGGAAACAAATAATCCCTAGCAAATTCCTCGACTCACGGATACAAACACTCCTTGACGAGAGCCTCCTGATTCGCGTCGGCTCGCAGAGAAACTAGTGCCTCCGCGGGAAATTCCCGATTCGTCTCAACTTGCAAGATGAAGCCTCAGGCAGCAGGGACTGAAAAACTTGCTTCCTGAACAATGGGACCCTGCAAGTCAATCCAAAATGGTCTCTTGCATACTATTCACGGGTCTCACTCTCCAAAGTCGAGTTTCGACAAGGAGGGAAACAACCGCTTACGA
This sequence comes from Agapanthus africanus, assembly GCA_030015575.1. Lineage (NCBI taxonomy): Eukaryota > Viridiplantae > Streptophyta > Magnoliopsida > Asparagales > Amaryllidaceae > Agapanthus > Agapanthus africanus. Next base: position 902,177,774 of record JASDDO010000024.1, on the reverse strand, counting down.
ATCCTCTCGACTCGTAAGAGGGAAAATTCTCTTATAGGATCCTTACGACTTATAAGAGAAAACCACACTTAGGAATCCTCACGATTCCTAAGGAGAAAACCCACTTACGAGATCCTCTCGATCCGTAGGGAGAAGAATCTCTATGAGACCGTCACGGCTTATAGAGTTGAAAAGTCTTAGGCAGCAGATCTAAACCTGCGGCCTAAGCCATCGCTGATTCTTAAGAAAGTCAAGATGCGTGCTCTATTATCTGTTGACCATGTTTACTAATGTGGCATGCTGATAATAAAATAAAGAAAAGGCGGAGAAATGACACAAGACATTACAAAAAATGTGCATCTTTTATTCATAAACTTGATTGAGTACAGAATACATTGTGCTAAAGAATAAAAAATATACATACATTTTTTATTTACAAGTACAAACGATACAAGGAGAATTACTGAGAAGGAAGCATCTTGCATAGATCTAGCAATTGTTCGCGCAATTCCTTCCCCGCTTTCTCCTGATCGGCTACCACCGCCAACTCCGCCTCCACTTGGGCCCATTGCTGCAAGACAGACGCAAGCTGCTCCCTGACGGCCTGATAAGCAGTTTCCCGACCTGGGGTATCGCGCTCAGCTACATCAAGCTTTCGCTTCAAGTTTAGCCCATGGGAGATGCGCTCCAGGAGACCCTCAAAGATAGTCTTCACTTGGGCAGCATTCGCTTCAACCTCAGCACGCAGATGGGCCGTCTCGCTTGAGGTCTCTTGGCATTCCCTTAGCCTTAAAGCTGCTTCTTGTTCCAAGTGGTGGACGTAAGGGCGCTTCCCTCGATCCATGCTGCTCTTTCATTGCTCGCGGCTAAAGTCTCGGGGGCAGGACGCATCAACTCCAGCTGATGCAGGCGAGCCTCGATCTTCATACAATGATTAACCCAAGATGCGATGATGCCCTCGTCATGGAAATTCACGAGTATCACCGGCATCGGGTTAACCACTGTAGCGAAGTCCGCAGCGGAAGTAGGAGTCTCAACGTCGAGCTCTTCAATGTAGTCGCTCAACATACGCAAGCTGTTCGCGGCGCCTTTCGAAGATGGACATCTCAGGAAAGGACCTACCGGCATTATGATACAAGACTCGAAGGGCGCCAAGACCGGAACGATCGCTGAAAAGAAACAAGATGTGATCAGATAACAGTTCAGGAAGTAAAAAAAAGGGGGAGTTGTTAATGTGATAGTCGCTATACCAGCTGAGGCAGGTGGCAAGGCCGGAAGGGCCGGTGGCGCAGCCGATCTTTCATCCCCTCTTTCAATCTGTAGCGCTGCAGTTGAGATAAAAAAAGGGGTTATATGTAATTCCGTCAATAAAAAAAAAAGAAAGACATCGAAATGAAAATATACTCACCGGCACCACTAGAGGGAGAAGCGAGTTCGGATGGGAAGGAGAAGTGTGGGAGCAACACTTGATATAGATGATCAAAGAGCACTCCTGAAAAGACACAGTGGTACGACGTTAGATACATAAGTTATGCGGTTAAAAGATAAACTGATGAGTCACAAATCCATACCTTCCAACATTCGCGATGGCACAAGGGAAGGCTGGGAGGTGACCACCGCCAAGGCAGTAGTTGACGGTACTCCTTCGAGCAATGGAGTATCGGCGTTGGCCGCACCTGCGTTAAAAACAAAGACAAACTTGTTAGAAAAGATCGCAAGATATAAAAAAAGAAGGATGATAACTCAAAATTTACCTGACGAGCTGCCGGCCGAAACTGAGGCAATTCCCTCCTCCATTGAAATGAGGCCACTGCCCGTGGCCTCATCACCCGACTCAATGGGAACCGTTGTCGTGCTCGCAAGCCCTGAGGACGGCGGGGGACCACAGACGGGGAGGGCTATGATTGTAGCATTGCCAGATTCCTGAGAAGAAGCGGTTGGCTCGTCCTCAGGAATCGTGGCCACCTCACCCGCTACTCCCTCGGGTTCAGCGGTCACGGTTGTCTCGCCCACCGTCACCATGAGGTCGCCAGCCTCAAGCGCCTCGCCCACCACTACCCTCGGCTCGGTTAGAACGATCATTTCATCTGCCGCCACTTCAGGTTCGGCATCAATGACCCTCTCGGCTGAAGATCCCCCAACCTCTGTTTCAGGCCCCGTAGCGTCAACGACGTTGCTCACCGTCAGCTCGGGTTCGGCAGGCACCGCCTCCTCTGTTTCCCTGGGTTCAACGGTCTCCGCCTCCCCCTCGATCGGACTTGGCCCTGCAAGATGGGATACATAAGAACCGATGGCTTTATAATTCTTACAACAAGATTCTGAAAGAAATGCTACCTGAAGAGGATTTATCATTTGCACTTCGAACCGCGCGCGCCACTTGCCTGCGAGCAGTAGATAGGGCGACAGGGGCCTCTTCGGAGGGAGTATCAGCGCGAGGGATGGTGCTAGGGCCCGCTCCCATGGCCAAAGCAACTCTGTGTGCCTTTGCTTCGCGTCTCAACCGCTTCCTCTCCTCCCGAGCCGTTGAGACGGATGCCACTAGAGCCTCTTTAATTGAGGCGTCTTCGTCCGTGAATAGGGATGCCTCTAAATATTTCAAGGCATCCCTCGTCGTTTTGTCAAGTCGAGGCTCTTGCAGCAGCCCCGACGAGACCGGGATTTCAGTAACAGGCTTGGGGAGGATCCCCGCATCAACTGATATAGCCCCTGAAAAGAAACAAAGGAAGAAGGTTAGGTTGACCATCAGAAGAGATAACAAATTTTTCTTGTAAAAAAAGGGGGGGTGAGACGTACCAACGCCTGCTAGAGCACGTTTCTCCTCCTCCTCTTGGAAAGTTTTCAAAGAGGCAGCAATAGCTTCTTCGGTAGAGACACCTGTTGAAAATGGGGAAAATATTAGTAAAAAAATATAATGATAAAAAAATGCAATAAAGTGACAAAGGAAGCGGCTAATGGTTACCTGACTCAGCGAGTTTACTTAACATCGCTTCGAGCCTCGCCGATCGCTCCGAAGCTACAATGGCGGCCGCCAAATTGGTGTCTGCGAGGTCTACCAAGAAGCCCTTGTTGCTGCCATATTCACTTATTCCTTCGTTGAGAGGAGCCTCAGGCTCTAAACTGAGGATCGCATCGAGGGAAAGGATGGACTTCTTCTTCTTTTGCCCGCCAGCTCTAGATGCACCTGGAATTGATTTGCGCTTGGCAGTCACCTTAGGGCGGCGTGTCCCGATGTCCGCTCCTGCGCCGAACTCTGGCGATACTACATTAACCGTCTTCGTGGGAGCACGGGGCACCGGTGGTGCATTCACCATAGAAGGCAGTGGCAATCCACGCGGGGGGCTCAACACGCGTGGTCGATCGACTCCGGCATCTTTTAACGGAGGAATGACCGGGATCCTTGGCTTCAAGGGGGCCTTGCGATCACTGCCAGGAGGCGCACCCCTACGGTCAACCAGCATGCGCTTTTCCGTTAATATAACTGGGCCTATCGCATGCGCATACCAAGCCACATACGTGTTGAGCATCTTAGGGACACAGCTGGGTTCGCTGATAAAAAAAGAGGAACCCGTGTTAAGCCGTGCGAAATGGTGCATTGCATTCTTCATCCCCTCTCGGCTGACCACGGGCTTTTCCAAGAAAGCTTCCATCAGGATCCCTTGGTTGTAGCTCGATTGCTGAGCAAACCGGTGCGGGTTGTACCTTATGAAAAGTGCTGTCTCATTCTGCCTAAACACTAGATAGCCCGGCCGAATGGAATAGAGATGGAGGATTTCCCGAGCCTTCAATATGGAAGCCCCATCTTTAAAATCATCGCGTAGCGACACTACTGACTTGGTGGTCTCTGAGCCTATTGTTATGACTTTATCCACAAAGGAAACCTTCGCTCCCACCAGATGTGGACGGAGGAGCAGCCCCCTAGACTCCCGTGGGGGTGCAGCCACAATTGAAGCACCAACCAACCGCATGACTCTCGGGAGTCTGCATTTCTCAAAGAACGGAGGGATCTTATGGGCACCGAACACCCCTTGCATGTGCATCTCCATCCAGGAGGTGAAATAGTGTATCGGGAAGTTAGCGGGCTGCACCCCAGGCTCACTAGCGTCCGCCGCTACGCTAAGTCCATTATAAAGGTGAGCCAGCCCAGCGATTCCCACCGATAACTGCAGACCAGCCACCATCCGATGCGCTGGGTAAAATACGGAGGGCCGCATATGGCACGGGTGCATAGGGAGCGCAAAGCTGCACAGCCACAAGCCCAAGAATCCTATAAAAAAGTCTCCTCATCCAAGCCCGGGACGGCAATTTCTGAGAAAGGGACGACAGCGACACCGGGAAGGTAAAAGTCTTGGTGTTCATCCTCCAATGTGGGTCGGCGATCCAAACCGAATCCAAAAGGGTCGTCGAGCCGGGCGAACTTCTCGCCCTGCTCCGATAAGAACTCCGGGCGAACGAAGCGGGCAATAAAATCTGCAAAACTGACGCCCCGGTCGCCCAATTCCAGATGGAGTCCTTCATAGATCTCCAATACCTTCACCAAGCCTGGGTACTGATGCTGAACGGCGTTCTCCGGAGTCAGGTCGAACACCAGCGGCTTGGTAGCAAAGATGTATTCGTCAGGAGGGAGCAACTCCTCATAATGCTCCCCCCTCATCGGCAGACCCGAGAGTTCGGCAAACTCCTCCAAAGAAATAGAGACCTCCCTATCCGTCATCAAGAAAGTATGGGTGGGGATATTCCATTGCTCGATAAAAGTTTTAATCCACCATGTTGGAGGGGAAGGATATTCGAAGAGCGAAACGTAGATGGCCGAATACAAACCGATCTTCATCAAATGAGTCCTTTTAGCCGATAAGATGTACCGGGCCTACTGCAAATATCCGACGGACGGTCGCGGGATCAGTCCAATATTGTAAGCCTGTACCTAAGGGCGTGCTTCACCCTGACAAATTCGCCTCCCCAGAATGTCTATTGCCGGCGGCGGCTGCACGGGGATGGCACCGATTGCAGGCTGGAGGAGGTCATCAGAATTCCAATTTTTAACCTCCACGACATACTTCACCGGGGGTTCGTCCGCATAGGGGATCGTAACTATGGGCTCAGACGGCATGGTAAAACTGAAACTGCGGCGACCCTGGATGATCTGGCTGTACCACCTTCCCCACAGGTGGAGTCTTTTGCGCTCGGGGTCATGATCTTTAATAAGAGCGAACGCCTCCCGGTCCACTGGCGCATGGGGGAACCCTCCTTCTGAGCGAACGAAGGGGAAAGACAAGTCGTTAGATATGTTTCCTGTAGAAAGACAAAAATAACCGTTAGTGTTCTAACGCTTGGCATTTTAAAATCTTACTCCACACTGTGATGCAGTGGGTAGGGGACCAAAGGGGGACCCACAAATCTGGATGACGGTGCATCATTTAATAAGACAATCCCATCATTAGATGAGAATGTCAATTCATTAAAAGATCCATAAGAGAATATCCTCATTGGTGGGAAATCCCTAGAGACAAGGAGAAAATCTCCTCTTTTGGAGCAAAGCTCTGTCACAGAGTGACATTTGTCAAACTCTGGTCTCAAGGGAATAAAATTTCTTTAAGGAGAGCCTAGCCCTATATTAATGATGGAAAATCCATCAAAAAGAAAACTTCAACCCTAAAGATTAAAATTTGGGATTTTAAAGATCAATGAAAACTTTTAGGAGTTCTTTATTTCAGATCAGAAAAGATCTACATTTGATCCATGAGCAAAGCTCTGTTCATGAGTTAAAACCCATGAATAAGATCTCTGTAGATCTATGAACTTTCCAGAGCAAGGCTCTGCTGATGAAACCCCAAAAGGGTTTTAGATCAAAGATCTATGAGAGCAAGGCTCTATTAATCAATTTTAATTTTATTTAATTTTATTAATACCTAAGATGTTTTCAAGTTCTGAACTCTGGAGTTCTTGTGAAAAAACAAGAGCAAGGCTCTAAAATTCTTAAACAAGAGTAAGGCTCTGAAAACTCAAGATTCTTGAAAATGATAAAACATTTACTAAGGACCAAGGGTCCTATTTATAGGCGCCTGCGCCCCTTCAACTTGTCAGTTGATCCAAAGGCGGGGATCTTGCCACCGCTGCACTCACGTGCGCGCCACGTGAGCGCAACGGTCGGGGGGCATTTGTTTCCCCCAATTAGCGCAAGGCTCTGTTTGAATTTCAAAAATTCAAAATTTTGAAGCAACGCTTCAGATCTTCTGCGCTGCGCGCAAAGCGCCACGTGTCAGAAGCTGATACGGCAGCGCAGCGCCCAAGGCAGTGCGCCCAATCAGAGCAAAGCTCTATTTTAAGTAGAATTAAAGGAAGCAACGCTTCAGTTGCGCAAGCACTGCGCTGCGCGAGACGTGTCAGCGCAGATGCGCTCGCGCAGTTGCGATGCGCTGTGCGCTGTGCGACACGTGTCAGCACAGATGCGCTAGCGCAGTTGCGCTGCGCTGTGCGCTGCGCGACACGTGTCATGCGCTGGAGTATTTGCGCCAAACAGAATTAAGATTTTAAAGAAATCTTTCTATTCTTGTTAAAACAAGAAGATTTTCTTCTGTAAAACAGAAGCCCTTGGATCAAAGATCCAACGGTGGGGAAAATTCCCCAAATCACTCAGAGAAAGATCTCTTTAACTAATTTATGGGCACTATAAAAAGGACCCCAAGCCTCAATTCAAAGGCATGAACATTCTTGTTGAAAAAAGTTAAGAGCTTCAAACAGATAGAGAACTCTGAGAAAATTCCAAAGAAAAAGGTAAAAACCTTCACGAGAGAGAAGAAATCTCTTTTAATAAATCATTGATCTAAAAACCAGATCAATGATCTTCACATAATAAACAGTGCTTTGCACTTCTTATGAACCACTGGTTCTTTAAAACAAGAAAACAACAAAAATAAAAAAAAATAGTGCTTTGCACTTTTATGAACCTCTGATTCTTGAAATAAAAAGAAAAACTTATTTTTCTTTGATCTAAATTAGATCAACAAATCAAATAGTGCTTTGCACTTCTGTTCTTGAATCTAAAAGATTCTTAGTGCTTTGCACTTCCAAACTGCGCTGTTGCGCTCTTGGGAAAGCGCCACGTGTCAGCATCTGAATCACTTGCGCTATGAGCTTTGAGATAGAGCTTTGCTCTCTGTAATTGGCGCAACTTACCAAGGTGCGCCACGTGTCAGCAGCGCAAGCGCAGCGCACTGCGCTTGCATGACACGTGTCGTCATCACAAGCGCTTGCGCTCTCTGATTGGCGCAAAGCGCCTGAAAATGCAATGCATTTTCTGAAGGGCCAAGCCCAATTAAAAGACCAAACAGGCCTAATTAAATTGATACTCTGCATCACTTATAAATGGGCAAAGCCCAAACTAAATAATAAAAATGTTATGCAGATGCCTTGCAAAGCCCAAAATAAATTGATGCTCTGCATCTTTTATAGGCAGAGCCCAAACAAAAGAATAGAAAATAATGCAATGCATTATTTAAAAATGGGCCAAGCCCTAACACAGGTCTAACTGACCAAAAACAAATAAAAGGCGTTGAATACTTTTCAACTGGACTTAGCCCAATCATGGCCGTAAGTCCTCAAATTAAACTGACTGAGTGAGATTGCTCCCTTAAATCAATTTATATCCGGTTCGAGGGTACATCTCCGAGCTCCTCTGACACCTCTCGTTGTAATCCTTCAACGACGTCAGAGAGGCGACGGGTCCCAACAACCATACATGAATATGGACTGCAGGGTCCTTAAACTCGTGGACCGAAACGTCCCTAAACTAATATTGGACCGAGACGTCCTTAAACTAATATCTCGGACCGAGACGTCCTTAAACTAATATCGGACCGAGACGTCCTTAAACTAACATTAGACCGAAACGTCCTCAAACTAATGATGGACGACCACGTCCCTAAACTGGCGATGGACCGAAACGTCCTTAAACTAATGATGGACCACCACGTCCCTAAACTGGAATGCGGACCACCACGTCCCTAAACTGGAACGACGGAACACCACGTCCCTAAACTGGAACGACGGACCACCACATCCCTAAACTGGAATGCGGACCACCACGTCCCTAAACTGGAACGACGGACCACCACGTCCCTAAACTGGAGCATGGACCGCAACGTCCCTAAACTGGAGCATGGTCCGCAACGTCCCTAAACTGGAACAATAGAGCCTCCAAATGCTCTTTTGCCAGATCTAAACGGTCCTGTTTAAGTTGATCTTAGCCCTAAACACGGCTAACGTATCCTTAAACACTCAAATGAACGATAAAATTCCAAATCAATCTTGGTTCAAGGGTACATCTCTGAACTCCTCTGACATCCGCCGTTGTAATCCTTCAACGACGTCAGAGAGGTGACGAGTCCTGAAGGCCATATATTAAATGAATCAGTACGTTAAGTTGATCTTAGTCTTAAACAGGACTAACGTATCCTTAACGAACGTTTAAGTTGATCTCAGACGCAATACGGCTAACGTATCCTTAAACTAAAAACACCAAACCCAAATCTAAGTAAATACGGATTTGGACTAATCCACGTCCTACGGGCGACGGCATTACTCAGTCTTCGTATACAATCCACGGGCAACCACAAACAAAACAAACACACACGACACGAAGTGAAATTCTGGAGAAGGAGAAAGTTGTTACTGCGATGCGGTAGCGTAATTAACTGCAGGGGCTTGCGCCTGCAGGGAAGAGCGTCCCCACAATTAAAAACCCCTCAAGCGAGGGGGAATCTGACGAAGTCTGCTACATCGGCCGCATTCGTCTAAACCTCCGATACACGGTGCCATAAATCAACTTGGTATCTTCAGAGAGGTGGACGAATAAAACCAAATAGCATCTGCCCCGAATCTCAGCGTCAGGACATCGCGGTCCTGTGCGCCGTCTTTCGGAGGGGAACAAGTTCTATTTATATATATATATATATATTATCAAAATATCTACTTTAAGTATACAATATATATATTCCATGTTTTCTAAATCAAAGGAATCATAAATTTCATGAAACTATCTTTACATTTCAATACCATTCCATTATTACACTAAAATACCATATACAATGAAATCCAGGTTATAACCACTAGAATATTTCACTTTATAAAAATTACAATTATGAAAACCCTAAAGACGATAATAAAATACTTGAGGTGTATTTTGAAATTATATCAAAACTATTTTTACATAAAACCCCCTCAAGTTATATTAATTTACAATAAGGACCCTGGCAAACATACGTTTAAGCGGGACCAGTTCTTTTGAGCCTCAGGGAGCCGGAGAATATGGGTGCTTGCCTATCTAAGATAAACAACCTAAAAACGGTGTTATCAATACGGTAATTGTCTTGGAAAAATATACAAATCCTGCCATCCATGTGTAGCAGTTACCGATAACTCCAAAACATCAGGACTTCAATTATGTTTAAAAGTCTGACTCAGTTCGAGTCATGATCTGAAATCAATCTGACTTAAATTTAATTCAAGTATAACTGCAATACAACATGAATCCATGAATGCCAGAATACAATCTATCTATAACAATATGAACATGACTGAACCGAATCATGGATATACTCTGATTACATGACTATCCATTTATATCTATTCCGTTTACTGATATCATGGTTTCGGCAAGTCTTCCATTTACTACAAGACAATACAATACAATCAATATAATAAATATTACGGGGTTTATAAAGGGGTAGACTGGCATAGAACATGTTAAAGGTGGCACGAGGTGGTCACTAAAAGACGTTATTACATCCATGCTGTTATTCCGTGGTATTTTAGATGGAGCCTTGTACTACGTGTAACACCCTAGTTCATTTATACCAGTTCTATTTTGAGTATTTCTTTATTTATGGTATTTTCCCGATTTATCGTGTTTTGGGTACGAATAGTGTATTTGCATCCGACCCGGCCCGCTTGCTGTAAACCTGTCTTGATTCCTGTTTATGTTTATCCGGCTTATTATGAGGATCCGTGCACTTTCATTTTTTATATATATACTGCAAACTGCATTACATCTGGCATCTGCATTTTTTTAATAACACAAATAAAGTCAAATAAAATATTTTTAAAATATCTAGCATAGCCTGCATCATACCTCTAACTCTGTCGTAGCATCCATACATCTGGTTCTCGATCTGTTCAGTGAAGCGGGCTCGTTTGGATAGCTACGTGCACGCTACGTGCATCCGTTCTTGGGGGTATGCTTTTTCGTTACACGGATATCCTATTTTGGTTTTGGTTGATACGTACATTATCCGTTATTTTAAACCATAATTTTAGACCCGATCCGGGTATATTTTGGACTATTTTGTATTAGCAAAAATCTCAAATAAATTCAATATTATATTCATTATATATATATTGTTTATATATTAACGTTATATATATATTTTTTACCAAAATATAATCTTTTATCTAACCAACCTGTCCCTCTCTCATCTGCATATATCTATATATATCTATATTATATTATACATTATATTTTTTTGATTTCAAAAACCCCCTGTCTCTCTCTCTCTCCTCTCTCTTCTTCTTCTTCTTTATTTTCTTTCCCGCTTTCGCTGCCTCCTCACGGACCCACGCCCGCGACCGCGCCTCGCCGTCGAAGATCCCTCGTCCTCGCGGCCATCTTCCCTCCTCGACCACCTCCTCTCCCCTTCACCTCCAGCAGATCCCGAGGCCTAACCCTGCACCGAGCAACCCATTACCTCCGATCCTCGCCGTCGTGGTCCTCGCCTCCACCCTTGACGTCGGCTTCTCTCCGTGACCACCGCACCTCTCTCCTCTTCTACCCCACGACGAGATCCCTGCAACTCGACGAACTCACAGAACTCAGCCACTTGCCTTCGTCGTCGTCGTCGTCCTCTCCGCCGATGACCTCATCGTCTTTCCTCACCTTGCCACCACCCTAGTCCACTCGTCGACATCACCACCTTCATCACCTCCCTCTTCCACTCCCAACGACCCCAACCTCAACTTCACCGATCCCTGCACACCCAAACTCGCAGCCCCGACCTTGCCTCGCTGTCGTTGGCTATTTCTCGACCACCTCACATTCTTCTCCTTCCTCTTCTCTCTTCTTTCCCGACCTGTAACCATCACCCGACCACTGCAAGCCTTGCCCGCAACCTTCGCCTGAACCCTCCTCGCAGGAGTTCCGACCCCGTCGCCTCTGTGAACTTATCACCGCCTCAACCCATTCTCCTCTCATCTCACCTGCAAACCCACAACTCCTGCACCAATCCCGATCACCTGACACCAAGAACCCCTGTGCACCCGCGGCCACTGCCATCGCCGTGGGTCTCGACGTCGACGGCCCATCGTCGTCGTCGTCGTCTTGCCTGCTTCGCCTCAATCCCTAAACACTAAAACCAGAACACAAACTTCTTCTTCTTCCTTCTCTTTCTTCTTCTTTTCTTTCTTCTCTTTACTTTCTTGATTCCGTTTCCCGGTGATCGCCGGAGCTATGCCCGTCGCCGACGATCCGGGCGACCCAGTGGACATTCCCAGCCAGCGTGGTCGTGTTCTTGCTTTGCCTGGTCCCGTCCCGTGCGCACGTGTGGTTATTGCGATGTTTACCCGACGTCGGATGTGCCGTACGCACCCGTCGTGAGATCCGTTCAGGCAAGTTCATCTTGTTGCATGCTATGTATTTATTTTGCATCCATATTAATAAAAATATCACATGTTGATTGCATTATACATCCATATTAAGTTTACTGTTTTCGGATACCCGTATGCATCCATACCATTTATTATATATGTAGATGTATCTACAGATCATATTATTTCATGTTACTGTTGTATTAGTACCCCATGCTTGATAATGTGTATCCTACATAGTCATGGAGCTGTAGATGTAACCCCTGATAGATATTTGTGCATCCATGTTTTATTGTGTATGCATACCATTAATTCTACATATCTAGTTACATGCCATGTCATATTAATTCATATTACTGTTACCTTAGTACCCCATGCTTGATAATGTGCATCCTACATAGTCATGATGTAACCCCTAATAGATATTTGTGCATCCATGCTTTTACCGTACATCCGCACTATTACCATGATTCGACACTTGATACATTTTACTGTTGGGCACCCATTTGATACACTGTGCACCCCTGACATGACCTGATATACCACTACTTGACATATTACCTGATCCTGTTTCTAATGCCGACAATCCTGACATGTTGTCCTGACCGACGTATCCTATTATCTGCATAGACAAACCTGTACCTGCTTGATCCTGTGTTGGAATTAGCTCCAGATTTATCAATACCTGATTTGAACACATAACTTGGGGGCAAGGGGAAATCAATGATGAAACCTGACTTCTAACTCAACAGTTTGACACTTATACTGATCAGTTTTACGGGCTAGGCCAGCCCCGGGATGCTGCTGCTGACATCATTCGTCTGTACATGTTACCTGTTTACTGCCTAGCGGCACTTCTCGGATTCAGCCCGAGAGTCTTGACCGTGGTCCCGGGCATGCACGGGATACTATTGAGTTATATCGACGATTCATTAAATTGATTTCAAAGACTTGAGAGTAATTAACGCGGTAGCATAGATTACTCACCGCATGCATATACTCTTCACTGTTCCATATTCGTGTTACTTTTATACACTCATTACTGTTCATACTCATGCCTGCATATCTTGTTAACTCCTGGTTATATGTAACGTTTTAGAAATCGTTATGCGAATTTTTCCGTTTTAGGGTTAAATTGTCGGTATTTCCCGTTTTAAACCGACTGTGTTCAAACGACCATATAGACTTACCAGCACCTAGTTTAGCTAAAATAAAGCTAGTGCGCGAGCTTTGGGGGTATATGGGACGTTTTGGTTCAATTAGAATTTTTCCCAATTTTAATATTATTTTAGTGCGGTATTTAACATATTGGAAATTGGGAAATTTTCTTCTTTGAAATCATTGCAAGTAAATCAAGTTGAGTTAAGTAAAACCTTTCTCTTAATATCTAGATATTTGTATGGGTTTAGATTTAAAGTTAAAGAAGAAGAAAAGAATGCAAGAGGTGCATGCATGTGTGTGTGAATGCATTTATGTGCATTTATTGATGAAATAGCTAGGAACACTCCACACAACTCCATCCTTCCTCCCTTGGCCAAATTCTTTCTCATTCTTCTGCCCTTGATCACTTCTTTAATCAATAGCAACAAATCCAAGCTCATAAATCTCCAAAATTCCCAAATAAATCACAAAAATACCTCAAGTCTTGATTCTTGCTCTTTGATCACTTGGAAACTAGGAAAGCTTGGATCTTTTGAGCTAAAGTTGATAGGTATAATCCCTACACTGATAAATAGGAGTTTTTATGTTGTTTAGCTCGTTGATTATGGTTTAGAACACTTTAAATATCGATTAATGCAATATCGTGTTTTTAGTGTCGTTTTAGAGCCTCTGTTTCTGCTGTGATCTGGAAATTTTAGTGAGTGACCAAACGAAATTGTAGTGATGTACTAGTGATCCTGGAGCACCACCTGAGACACGAGGACCATCCCACCGGCCGGGGCCGGCGACCCCTTTGACGATTTTCGGCGACGCCGGCTATGGGGGGAGGTGCTGGGGCTTGGCTTTTATGGCTAGTTGTCTGCTGTTGGTTAGGGGTGTTTGGTACTGTTTACATTTTTACTAATTGCAGTATGAAAAATCTGGAATCATTTTCCTAAATTATAGTGTTTTGAATCCACGTGTTACGTAATCCGACACGAATCGTGATCTTGCGCAGCTGTTGTACTCAGTTTGGTTTTGTGGTATCGTTACGCACGTTAACAACTATACGGACACTCGTGAGTTAGTTTAGTGTTGGTGCGTCGTTTAAAACGTAGTTTTACGTTATATTAGTCGATTTCTGAGATGTTTGCACTATCTTTGTGTTTGTGAAAATATAGCGTCGCAAGCGGGGACTTCGGACGCTGCGAACAAGGAGAAGCAGGTGGTCGGATTTTCATAGCTGGAGACCATTGGTGAGTAGATTTAACATCTACGGGGAAATCACCCATATGGCGCTAAGCGTCAGGGCTAGATATGATATGATATTAGCCGTATGTTTATGTGCTCATATAGAGATATTACGTGATTTTCATTGCATATAGCTACTTGTTGTGCTTGAAACTGTATTCTTTATACACTGCACTTTTATTGACAGTCCATGTTGCACGAGCACCAATGATATGCTACACACACTGTCGGTAATTGCCATGATACGCACAACACAAATATTCATTGATATACCTTGCTAGTGGTTAGCGACATAGAGGCAGTTGTTCTTGGGCGATAGCGCATATGACATATAGCATACCTGTATACCTACATGTCTATACATATGCCATACCATACTTATATACTCGCACATATACTTTGCTATTGTTACATGATTGGCTTGTTATAACATATATATCGGTGGAATGGGACGCTGTATATATGTGTATTTTGGATTTGGATTTTGGGAACCGCGAAATATATTTAATGACTTGATGCAGTTAAATAGCGGACTTTTCCCGTGATATGCTCATATTGATATTTTATGTTGCATATGTTGTTTTACGTGGATTTACGCATTTGAGATATGTTTTCATGCGATATGGGAATTTCAAGTGTCGATGTTAGGCACTTATATTCCGAGAGATATATGGATTTTGAAAGACCGATACGTGGAATCATAAGTGTCGAGGTGCGATACTTGGGTTTCGAGGAACGTATGGATATCAGAAAGACCGATACGTGGAACACAAGTGTCGAAGTGGGATACTTGGGTTTCGAGGAACGTATGGATACGAGTATTTACGTGTCGATATTAGACACTAGTTTTCATGATGTTTTAGTGTGTCGATGTTTGACACTCAGGTTCCATGAGACTTACAGGATTTGAGAGCCGATCTGAGTATTTTTGGGATTTGGGGTGTTGTTGATTTACACCGGGCTTTTCCATGCTTATGATTTGTGCATGAGATTATTTATTTTCCATGCTTATGATTTATGCATTTAGGTGGGTTTGCGGTTATCTGTCTGTATATTGTATATCTTTTTGTTGGATCTAGTATTCTCCATCTACCGCATCTTGTATGTGACTTAGAGACGATTTGTGAGGATTCTGTGTTGTATATTTTGGTGACTTTGGGTGCCGTGCTCGTGGGAACCGGTTTTGTTGAAAAATTTACTTCTTTATGCAGTTTTCCATTATATTCTTCGCTTCGGCGTCGTATTTATATCTTGTGGTGGTTTTTTCCCCCGTTGGGCGTAATTTGCTCCCGTTTGGGATTCTTTATATATTATCTGTGTTGTACCCCTTTTTGGAGCTAGTTTTTACAAAGGAGGTGTTGCCGAAATTTTTAAGAAAGAAAATCAGAGTTAGAGATTTTACTTGTGATTTTTCCGAATGCTTTAAACTATGTTTTTCTCTGTTGATCCAGATTTGGGTGGTTTAAATTTCTGGGTTTTGG
Source organism: Agapanthus africanus (assembly GCA_030015575.1). NCBI lineage: Eukaryota > Viridiplantae > Streptophyta > Magnoliopsida > Asparagales > Amaryllidaceae > Agapanthus > Agapanthus africanus. The sequence continues at coordinate 902,162,289 of JASDDO010000024.1, read as the reverse complement.
CTTACTTGAGTTGCGTACGCCTGTAGACGTTACGTAGTTTAAGTGCCAGTTACGGACCAAATTTTGGGTCGTGACAAAGTTGGTATCAGAGCGCTAGGTTTTACCTTTCGGAGTGTAGGATGACCTTGGTATGATGGAGTAGGTAGCTTAAGCAGAGTGACGTAGCGTGTGTATGTTCCGCGGCATACTTACGACACGGTACTCTGCCTAAGTAACCTTAGGACTTGTTGATTGATGTTCCCCCGTGATGATATACATCTTTGTGATTCGATTCCTGTATCCTTATTGAATCTTGTTTCAATTTCTAGTCTATATGCCGCCGAAGACTACGAGGGCACAGAGAGCGGCCGCGAGGGCCGAGGTCAGAGTTGACTCGTCTGAGGCGAGGACTGACCAGGGCAGTACGTCTGTTTTACCGGAGCATATTGCTATGATTGGAGCTGGTATGCAGGACCTACGCCAAATGATGGGGGCTTTGGTAGAGGCCATTCGAGCGCAGGGGCAGGCAGTTGTTCCACCCGTTGCAGGGACCACGATGGTACCTACAGTTCTGACAGTAGCAGTTTCAGCTCCGGAGGTTATTACCGTGTCACTGACGGAGTTCATGGGGCTGAGGCCTCCGGTGTTTACTGGCGCAGATACTACTGAGGATCCGCAGTCGTTTATCGACCGGATGGCCAGGATTTGTCGTTCACTCCGATGCTCCGATGAGAGATGGGTGGAGTTTGCGAGCTTTCGTCTGAAGGGTCTGGCCCAAAAGTGGTGTGAGTCGTTGGAGAGGGGCAGAGCCGTGGGGCTTGCTCCTATGACTTGGGCTGAGTTTGTGACGGTATTTCTCGCCCGTTTTCTTCCACCGAGCGTCAGAGAGATCGCGTAGATTTGAGTCGTTACGTCAGACTCTGGGGATGACGGTGTCTGAGTATGATGTACTGTTTACCGAGCTGTCTGTATATGCTCCGTACTTGGTAGCGACTGAAGAGATGAGGGTGAAGAGGTTTGTTCGAGGCCTGCTTACCCAATTATTCCTAGCCATCAGCATTCAGCATTGCGACACATATGCGGTAGCGGTAGATGCGGCCCTATTGGTTGAGGAGCGTCTTTCTGAGTCGTCGGTTGCTCAGGAACCGAAGAGGGTTCGTATTGGTGATCCGGCAGCGAGGTGGGCGTTTATATGTCGTGGCAGTTCCCGTTCAGATAGTGGAGGTTCGGGACGAGGTCGGCTTTTTAGCTCTTACCCTTAGGAGGGTCAGCAGTTTGTATCTGGATTTTACCGGTGCGGGAGTATGGGTCATCGGGTTCGAGATTGTGCTGAGCCACGTGTGAGCGAGGCAGCTGTACCGCAGGTTACCTTACCACCTTCTCCACCTCAGAGGGTGTTGCCCCTTATGCCGGTTGTTGCGCTGCGTCAGACTCCTATTCAGAGAGGTCATGGTCGTGGGGGTTTTGTACCGAGAGGGCGGGGTGGTAGAGGCGGAGGTCAACCAGTTGCCGGTAGAGGGCAGGCTCAGGTGTTTTCCTTGACTCACCAGGACGCTCAGGCGTCCAATGCTGTAGTTTCAGGTATCCTTTCTGTATGTTCTTATGATGCATATGTTCTTTTCGATCCGGGATCTACGCATTCGTATGTTTCTACGCACTTCATGCCAAGGTTAGGCCGAGAGTCTTGTTGGCTAGATCAGCCGCTGGTCGTGGCTACTCCTGTAGGAGAGTCGTTTGTTGCACGACATGTGTTTCGGTCGTGTGCTGTCCGTATAGGGGACAGAGATTTGCCCATCGACTTGATCCTTCTTGAGATGTTGGACTTCGACGTTCTGCTGGGCATGGACTGGTTAGCTACTTGCTACGCGTCCGTGGATTGCCGCGAGAAGACCGTTAGGTTTTGTTTTCCCGGCAAGTCAGTGTTTGTTGTGCAGGAGGACCGTGGTGCCGCCCCTCACAGTTTGATTTCTGTCATGTGCGCTAGTCGGCTTTTGAGGAGGGGATGTCGGGGATTCTTGGCTTTCATTCATGATACTGAAGCCACAGTGGAGTCGTTGGATCAGGTTTCTACCGTGCGAGAGTTTCCCGATGTCTTTCCCGATGAGTTACCTGGGTTGCCACCAGAGCGCGATATAGAGTTCTACATTGATCTGATTCCTGGCACGGAGCCTATTTCTATACCGCCTTATCGGATGGCTCCGGCAGAGCTTAGAGAGATTAAAGATCAATTGCAAGAGTTGCTTGATTTGGGACTTGTGCGTCCGAGTGTTTCGCCGTGGGGAGCTCCTGTTCTGTTCGTCAAGAAGAAGGACGGCAGTTTGAGGCTATGTGTGGATTATCGTCAGTTGAACCGAGTTACGGTGCGGAACAGGTATCCTTTACCTCGCATTGACGATTTATTTGATCAGCTCCAGGGTGCGAAACATTTTTCTAAGATTGATTTACGTTCGGGTTATCATCAGTTGCGGGTTCGGAATGATGACATTCCGAAGACTGCTTTTCGTATGCGCTATGGGCATTATGAGTTTTTGGTGATGTCGTTCGGACTCACCAATGCGCCAGCATCGTTCATGGATCTGATGAACCGGATTTTCAGGCCGTTCCTCGACCAGTTTATTATTGTGTTTATTGATGACATACTGGTCTACTCTAGGAGTCGTGAGGAGCATAAGCAGCACTTGAGGATTACTTTGCAGATATTGAAAGAGCACCAGTTGTACGCTAAATTCTCAAAGTGCGCATTTCGGCTTGATAGTGTTGACTTCCTGGGTCATGTGGTGACTGGTGATAGTATTCTTGTAGACCCGAGGAAGATCGAGGCTGTACAGCTTTGGCCCAGACCTGTATCGGTGACTGAGGTCTGCAGCTTTTTGGGCTTAGCTGGTTATTATCGCCGTTTTGTGCAGGATTTCTCGAGTATCACTGCACCGCTAACTGGACTGATCCGGAAGGGAGTCCCTTTTCTTTAGACTGATGCGTGCGAGCAGAGTTTTCAGCAGTTGAAGACTCGGTTGACGACAGCACCAGTTCTTTCTTTACCTTCTGGATCAGGCGGCTATGTTGTTTATTGTGATGCTTCTCGAGTGGGGCTCGGCTGTGTATTGATGCAATATGACAAAGTGATTGCTTACGCTTCTAGGCAGCTGAAGAAGCATGAGCAGAATTACCCTACTCACGATCTTGAGATGGCCGCGGTGGTCTTTGCGTTGAAGATTTGGAGACACTACTTATACGGGGAGTCATGTCAGATCTTCACGGATCACAAGAGCTTGAAGTACATATTCCAGCAGCGGGATCTGAACCTGAGACAGCGCCGATGGATGGAGCTAGTGAAGGATTATGATTGTGAGATCCTTTATCACCCGGGCAAGGCGAATGTGGTAGCTGATGCTTTGAGTCGTAGGCCCGGGGGTAGCTTGTCCTAGTTGAGCGCAGTTCAGCGTCAGTCTTCTACAGATTGGCAGCTCTTGTGTGATGGTAGAGTGTAGTTCGAGTTCACTTCCACTGGGGGACAGTTTGCTCATGTCCGTGTCCGTCCACTATTACTTGATCGTATCCGTGAGGCGCAACCCAGTGATGCCCGTTTGTCTGAGATACTTGAGCTTGTTAGACAAGGTACAGTTTCGGAGTTCATGATTGATGACCAGGGTGTGCTACGATGCGGGACTCGCTTGTGTGTACCAGATGCTGATGGGTTGAGATGCGAGATCCTAGAGCAGGCACATCAGTCGGCCTTTAGAGTTCATCCAGGTTCCACCAAGATGTACCGTGATTTGAGAGACTTTTACTGGTGGGAAGGGATGAAACGCGATATTTCGGACTTCGTTTCGAGGTGCTTGACTTGTCAGTAAGTCAAGGCTGAGCATCAGAGACCGGCTGGAGAGTTGTAGCCTTTAACTGTTCCTGAGTGGAAATGGGAGCAGATTTCCATGGACTTCATTATGGGTCTACCCAGGACCAGTAGAGGGTATGACTCCATTTGGGTGATTGTTGACGGTTGACGAAAGCGACTCACTTCCTTCCAGTGAAGACCACTTTCGGTTATGCTCAGTATGCTCAGTTGTACATAGATGAGATAGTGCGTTTGCACGGTGTTCCCACATGCATAGTATCCGACAGAGGCACCCAGTTTACTAGCCGTCTTTGGCAGAAGCTTCAGGAAGCTTTGTATACCCGGTTGAGTTTTAGCACCGCTTTTCATCCACAGACCGATGGTCAGTCAGAGCGGACTATTCAAACTCTGGAGGATATGCTCCGTGCATGTATGCTTGATTTTGGTGGCAGTTGGGATCGTCACTTGCCGTTGATTGAGTTCTCCTACAACAACAGCTTTCAGGAGACTATTCAAATGGCACCTTTTGAGACTTTATATGATAGGAAGTGTCGATCGCCAGTCTGTTGGACCGAACTCAGTGAGAGTCTGGTTTTGGGACCCCGGCTAGTTCAGGAGACTACGGAGAAGATCCAGCTGATTCAGGACAGAATGAGAGCAGCCCAGTGCCGATAGAAGTCTTATGCCGACCGTCGTCGTCGCAGACTCGAGTTCGCGATGGGGGATCATGTATTCCTGAGGATTTCTCCGATGAAGGGCGTTATGCGATTTGGGAAGAGGGGGAAGCTCAGTCCCAGATTTGTAGGTCCTTTCGAGATTCTTGAGCGAGTGGGTTCCGTTGCTTATCGTTTAGCACTCCCGCCCAGTTTTCCGGATGTTCACCCCGTTTTCCATATGTCGATGCTTCGTAGATACCTTCATGATCCTTCTCACATGATTCAGCACGAGACCGTTCATCTTGAGCGCGATCTTTCGTTCACCGAGCAGCCGGTAGTTATTTTGGATCGGCAGGTGAAGAAACTTCGGTCAAAAGTCTTGCCATCTGTGAAGGTTCTGTGGCGTAGCCCTACTAGTGAGGAGATCACTTGGGAGGCCGAGAGTGACATGTGGAAGAAATTCTCTCATCTCTTTGAAGGTACGCTTAGTAGTCAATTTTAATTCGGGGACCGAATTTCTATAAGGAGGGAGATTGTAACGTTTTAGAAATCGTTATGCGAATTTTTTCGTTTTAGGGTTAAATTGTCGGTATTTTCCGTTTTAAACCGACTGTGTTCAAACGACCATATAGACTTGCCAGCACCTAGTTTAGCTAAAATAAAGCTAGTGCGTGAGCTTTGGGTATATATGGGATTGGTTCAATTAGAATTTTTACCAATTTTAATATTATTTTAGTGCGGTATTTGACATATTAGAAATTGGGAAATTTCCTTCTTTGAAATCATTGCAAGTAAATCAAGTTGAGTTAAGTAAAACCTTTCTCTTAATATCTAGATATTTGTATGGGTTTAGATTTAAAGTTAAAGAAAAAGAAAAGAATGCAAGAGGTGCATGCATGTGTGTGTGAATGCATTTATGTGCATTTATTGATGAAATAGCTAGGAACACTCCACACAACTCCATCCTTCCTCCCTTGGCCGAATTCTTTCTCATTCTTCTGCCCTTGATCACTTCTTTAATCAATAGTAACAAATCCAAGCTCATAAATCTCCAAAATTCCCAAATAAATCACAAAAATACCTCAAGTCTTGATTCTTGCTCTTTGATCACTTGGAAACTAGGAAAGCTTGGATCTTGTGAGCTAAAGTTGATAGGTATAATCCCTACACTGATAAATAGGAGTTTTTATGTTGTATAGCTCGTTGATTATGGTTTAGAACACTTTAAATATCGATTAGTGCAATATCGTGTTTTTAGTGTCGTTTTAGAGCCTCTGTTTCTGCTGTGATCTGGAAATTTTAGTGAGTGACCAAAAGAAATTGTAGTGATGTACTAATGACCCTGGAGCACCACCTGAGACACGAGGACCACCCCACCGGCCGGGGCCGGCGACCCCTTTGACGATTTCCGGCGACGCCGGCAATGGGGGGAGGTGCCGGGGTTTGGCTTTTATGGATAGTTGTCTGCTGTTGGTTAGGGGTGTTTGGTCCTATTTACTTTTTTAGTAATTGCAGTATAAAAAATCTGGAATCATTTTCCTAAATTATAGTGTTTTGAATCCACGTGTTACGTAATCCGACACGAATCTTGATCTTGCGCAGCTGTTGTACTCAGTTTGGTTTTGTGGTATCGTTACACACGTTAACAACTATACGGACACTCGTGAGTTAGTTTAGTGTTGGTGCGTCGTTTAAAACGTAGTTTTACGTTATATTGGTCGATTTCTTAGATGTTTGCACTATCTTTGTGTTTGTGAAAATATAGCGTCGCAAGCGGGGACTTCGGACGCTGCGAACAAGAGGAAGCAGATGGTCGGATTTTCATCGCTGGAGACCATTGGTGTGCAGATTTAACATCTACGGGGAAATCGCCCGTATGGCGCTAAGCGTCAGGGCTAGATATGATATGATATTAGCCGTATGTTTATGTGCTCATATAGAGATATTGCGTGATTTTCATTGCATATAGCTACTTGTTGTGCCTGAAACTGTATTCTTTATACACTGTACTTTTATTGACAGTCCATTTTGCACGAGCACCAATGATATGCTACACACATACTGTCGGTAATTGCCAAGATACGCACAACACAAATATTCATTGATATACCTTGCTAGTGGTTAGCGACATAGAGGCAGTTGTTCTTGGGCGATAGCGCATATGACATATAGCATACCTGTATACCTACATGCCTATACATATGCCATACCATACTTACATGCTCGCACATATACTTTGCTATTGTTACATGATTGGCTTGTTATAACATATATATCGGTGGAATGGGACGCTGTATATATGTGTATTTTGGATTTGGATTTTGGGAACCGCGAAATATATTTAATGACTTGATGCAGTTAAATAGCGGACTTTTCCCGTGATATGCTCATATTGATGTTTTATGTTGCATATGTTGTTTTACGTGGATTTACGCATTTGAAATATGTTTTCATGCGATATGGGAATTTCAAGTGTCGATGTTAGGCACTTATATTCCGAGAGATATATGGATTTTGAAAGACCGATACGTGGAATCACAAGTGTCGAGGTAGGATACTTGGGTTTCGAGGAATGTATGGATATTAGAAAGACCGATACGTGGAACACAAGTGTCGAAGTGGGATACTTGGGTTTCGAGGAACGTATGGATACGAGTATTTACGTGTCGATATTAGACACTGGTTTTCATGATGTTTTAGAGTGTCGATATTTGACACTCAGGTTCTATGAGACTTACAGGATTTGAGAGCCGATCTGAGTATTTTTGGGATTTGGGGTGTTGTTGATTTACACCGGGCTTTTCCATGCTTATGATTTGTGCATGAGATTATTTATTTTCCCGCACTCAGTACTCAATTGATATGCACTTATTCATGTAGATATAGTACCTGGTGGTGTACCTTGATCATGATAGTCGCATATTTATATTGTCATACTCATGCTACCAGCTTACATGCTATTGATCATTGTTGTTAGTGCATACTTGCGATTCAGTATGATGTTATTTACTATTCACGAGTTGGCAACCCACCCCCGTTGTGCCACAGTGTTTTGCAGGACTTACCCTCTGAGTAGTCGCGGCAGGGTGTCTTATCATCTCTACTTTTGTGGATACCGCTACGTTAGGCAGTGAGGCCTTTGCATTTAGGTGGGTTTGCGGTTTTCTGTCTGTATATTGTTTATCTTTTTGTTGGATCTAGTATTCTCCATCTACCACTTCTTGTATGTGACTTAGAGACGATTTGTGAGGATTCTGTGTTTTATATTTTGGTGACTTTGGGTGTCGTGCTCGTGGGAGCCGGTTTTGTTGAAAAATTTACTTCTTTATGCAGTTTTCCATTATATTCTTCGCTTCGGCGTCGTATTTATATCTTGTGGTGGTTGTTTCCGCCATTGGGCGTGATTTGCTCCCGTTTGGGATGCTTTATATATTATCTGTGTTGTACCCGTTTTCGGGGCTAGTTTTTACAAAGGAGGTGCTGCCGAAATTTTTAAGAAAGAAAATCAGAGTTAGAGATTTTACTTGTGATTTTTCCGAATGCTTTAAACTATGTTTTTCTCCGTTGATCCAGATTTGGGTGGTTTAGATTTCTGAGTTTCGGCTTACTTGAGTTGCGTACGCCTGTAGACGTTACGCAGTTTAAGTGCCAGTTACGGGCCAAATTTTGGGTCGTGACATTATATTTTATTGTTTGATATTATGACGCACTGATGTCTGGGTTTTGCATGGCCCAGATCCTTCATCTCTTTCGCAGGCCGATCAGGAGTACTTCAGTCGATCGGCCGAACAGTGAGGAGCAATTTGGTATTTAGTTTAGTTTAGTTTAGTTTTCTTTCAGCATTTTCATTTCCTGATGTGAGCCCGTATTCGGGACGTACTTTCTAGATGTTATTGCTTATTGGAGTTATTGCTTCCGTATATTATTTCTTGACTCGTTTATTCTGGCATATGGACATGTACTAGATGTTTATTTTATTTTTCTTGTTCTTGATATCTTATAGACAGTCGTAATGTGACTGTGGAGGGATGTTTCCTAACCACAGGTAGTATTGTTGGTTCTGTCACGTGCCGATCTTAGCGCACTCTGGGAAGCGGGGCGTGACACTACGGGTTACCAAAGTCCACGGTGTAAGTTGGACTCCTCTCGTATATACTGGCATATTCTGTACCAAGCTACAACAACTACGTTACTATAACGAATATAACATTATCTACTTCACCTGTTCCATTCTCTGTCTATTCTTCTCTTTCTCTCTTTGGAACTTACCGAGCGATTGTTCGCTAACGACATTCCTATTTCTCATCTTCTTTGGAATGTTGTCAAGAGGACCCGACTCTGAGGAGTTCGAGACCAGTCAGGAACACTTGGAGCAGTTCACAGAAGACCCTGAGCATTGACTTTACTTGTACTTATTTTCATTTCATTTCATGCCATTGTTTAGGCATTGCATTCCAGACTTGTATTTATATTTCCAGTTGTACTTGTAAAGAAATGATGAATAAATAAAAGTTTTTGTTCTTTTACAGCTCTTCTTGTGTACATTTTACTTTATATTGCTTAGATATACTTAGTGTGTTTACTTCTGAGTAAATACATAGCGGACCTCGTCGCGTCTCCTTACCCGTACACTGGGAAACGGGGTGTGACATCAATCAATCAAATTAACCTCCATGCCTCGATCATTTGTGATGAAGGAAAATGAGGTAAAATCCATTCTCCATTTCGAATAAGGACCGAAAGCTCGCCGGTGCAAATCTCTATCAATAAAGCCCCTTTATACTGGTTGCCCGTAATATCCAAGTCGTTGCATTTGACTATAATATCCAAACAGTTGCCTGTAGTATCTAAGCAGCTGTCTGTAATATCGAAGTTGTTAAGCGAATGCAAGGCCTAAATGAAATACAGCCCAAGGATTTTTTACAAAGATTTTGAACAGGAGGTCCTTTCCAACAATTTCAAAAATTACTAGGATTCGTAGATAACTCATGAGTGGGTCAGGGGCTTTTTGACAATTTACCCATTCTTTTTATCAATGTGAAATGCTTCTGAAGAAGGTTTGACAAATAAACAACTATAGCAGTCATCACAGGCTAACTGTGCCACGCCCCGCTTTCCAGTATACGGAAACGGTGACGTGGCAAGCCCACAACGTATTTACTATGAAAATACGTTAAGCGTAATTAAGCAATATAACAATGTGCAAGAATAACAAGAATAACGAAATGAAACAACAAATTTATTTACATTCAACTTTATATACAACTGTCTGGAAATAAAAGATACAATAATAAAAGCAAATGCCTAAACAATGGCATACTGAAATTAAGTGCAGAAAGAACTAGTAGTCAGGCTGCAAACTGGTCCAAGTCCTTCTGGTTCGGCTCTACGCCTTCAGAGTCCGGTCCTCCTGACGAACATTCCAAAGAAAGAAAATATAGAGGAATGTCGTCAGCGAATTAGCGCTCGGTAAGTCCCAAAAGAAATAAGAGAAGATGGTATATAATGTGAATAGAAACCAAAAGAACAGAGGATAGGTAAAGTTGTATATGATTATTCACAGATATATGATAGTTATTCTAATATGGTTATTTGTAATTTGATAAAGAAGGTATTCATGTATAAGAGAGGAGTCCATCTTACCTCGTGGACTATGGTAACATGTAGTACAAGGCTCCGTCATAACCCACGGGACAACGGCACGTGAATTCATGCATGTATCTTTTAAAGTGACATCTCGTGTCACGATATACGTTCCTTACCAATTTACCCATTTATCCCTACGTATTGTATTGTATAGTTTTAAGATTACAGGTCTTGGCAAAATCCATGGATATAAAATGTACAGGTTCATATTCAAAATGTAATCATGTGTTCAGGTGTTCATGTCAAGTTATAACCATGGTTCGGTCAAGTCGTGTCAAGTATTCAAGTTTGAATTTGATATTTGAATCCAAGTGTTTAGGTTCATGATCAAGTATTCAAGTTTGTGTTTAATTTTAGATTCTGGTTTGAATTTGGATTCATGTTGGAGTTAGAATCTTATGAAAGAACTTTGTTCTTGCAACATCTTAAGTTCGGGAGTAATCGGCAACTGCTGTAAATGGACGGCAGGATTTGTGTATTTTTCCAAGACAATTGCCATTGAAAACTCCGTTAAGTTGTCAAACCTGGATAGGCAAGTACTCACTTTCTCCGGCGCCCCGAGCCTCAAGAGAATTGATCCCGCTTAAACCCATATTAATCTAGAGTCCTTAAAATATTGTTTGCATATCTCGAGGGGGTTTTATGAAAAAATTGTAATACCCGGTATCTTGTATATAAAAAAAACTTTATTTCCTATATTTTCTCCAAATATTTACCCTATATTTCTCCTATTTTATTTTCTATTAAATCCTATTTTCCCTAATTATTTTCCCACTCTTATTTTAATTTCCTAAATAAATTTTCATCTAATTTTTCTAAACCCTAACCTTTAATTTATTTCTTTTAACTCTTCAAACCCAGTCCAAACCCCAACTCTCCTCTCCCTTTTTTTTTCTCCCCGAGCCCGGCCCAACACCCCCGAACCCGAACCCGAACCCGACCCAACCCAAACTCCCCTCTCCCTCCTTTTTCTCCCTCGCTCCCTTTTCCCGTCACTCCCCCGTGAACCGCGCAGCTCCCACGAACCGCGGCCCGCTCGTTCCCGCGCCCACTCCCCATCTCCCTCGTGCTACCCTACGACTCGCTACCCTCAACAACCCTCGATCCCCTCGCCTGCTCGCTCTCTCTCTCTCCTCACAACTCAACCCCGCAACACCACCTCCAACTGCACCTCCTCGTCCTTCTCAACCTCACTGCCCCCTGCATCGCCCCGTCGCCGACCCCGTCCCTTCCTCCCCTCACCGCAACCAAACACCGTCCTCTACTTCACAAACCCACCGCCGAGCTCCAAAACCCATCACCACCGGAACCTGACCTCGTCGCCCTCGCTTCGTCGCCACCGACGTCTCCCTCATACCCTTGCCACCATCTTTCTCCTCACCCCTTTCCCGAACTCATCTCCATTCCCGTGCAAACCCACCAACCCAAAAACCGCCACCTGCAACCGACGAACCCACGACTTGTCGCCTCACCCGAACTCACCGCTGACGACCTTGTCGTCGCCTCCTCCACTCATCCCCATGACCCCCTGCACCAGGCACGAGCAGCGCAACGCTGCCACCATCGAACCCAATTGCCATCGCTATCTCACCAGCACTGTCGACGACGACGAGCTCCTCTGAGCCGAGCCCTACATCACCTCGAACCCCATCCAACTGCCTGAGCCCCCTGTGCCGTCGACCATCGCCTGAGACATCGCCGGGACTCCAAGCCACCGAGTTTCCAAGCATCAAGGACGAGCCGAACTCCTAACTCCAGCAGCCGATCCTCACCCCGCTTTCTCCAAACCTCCTGTCATTTCATCGAACACCTGCTTGCAGTCACCAGAGAAGCCATCGTTATCGCCGATGCCATCGCCATTGCCGCCACCAACAAGCTCCAACTAGCCACCGTCATCTCCATCATAACTGCAGCCACCCCGTCATAATTCATTGAGGCCAAACTCAAGCCCATAGCCGAGGCCGCGCCACGAGCTCGGGCCATAGCCGAGTCCAAGATTGTTGTTGCTGTTGCTGCTGGCGTTGTGTTCGTTGCACCGTTATCGTGCCGTTGCTGTCGTCTTCGTCATCACAGTTGTGTCTCCGGCCATCTTCATGCAAGTTCATACTTGCTTTACATGCTACTCTATTCATATTGAGAATTATACAGAATATCGAAAAATACAATAGAAATTTTACTAATAACTCTTGATAAATTTGAAAATATTGGTTGGGACACATTTGAGCTTATTATGTTATGACTAACGGCATATTGAAACCTGTGAATTAAATTTTGTATAGGCCAAATAATTGAATCGACCTTTTGACCGTTAATCCGTTGCTAAACCTATGTGTTCAATACGGAATCCGATGTGTACTTCTAATAAAATATGGCATAACTCATGATATTTAGACCCTAATACTATTAACTAACAGTCTATAGAAAATTTGTGGCAAATCTATATCGTTTCACCCATAAAGGGGCACCCTAACTTCAATACCGAACTTGCGTTTTACCGAACACTTGACATTGTTAAATTCACAATTAATTCCAGAAAAATCAAATCGCAGCGTGCCTGGGTTATTTACGAAGGGTACTGCATAATCTTTAACTCTATGTATATACTTACTGTTAGATGTATCCTCTGGATATCGAGAACAAAGAACTTACCTGACCTTGGACCACAGTCCAGTGCAGGAACTTACTCCCAGACTTGCATTCGTACCCCTGAAACCTTGATGTTTATTTGTGATAGTGAGTGGGAACAATTACCCCTGCGTAGAAAATCGTTTTATCTTTCCAATGATGGTAGTTTCATTCGTTTTTATTATCGTTTGCTAATTTAATCACATTTTAAACTATCAGTACGTATTGCTGTCCCAAGCAGGGACAGAACGTATATCCCAATATTAAACATTGTATAACTCCCAGCACACAGCAGATACTATTGATCTGTCTGATGTGTTGGAAACCTGACTAATAAGCCTAAATATTATCCAACTATAGCGTTGCCTAATTATGATCCCAACTGGGATTAAAACGTGTTACGAAACGGACTCCCGGTTCAGAAATTGGATTTCCAGCAGCAGACACTTAAAATAAAATGACCATAACCAGCAAACCTGAAACCCGATTGATGCGAAACCAATTTTGATGGATATATAATTAAATATAATACTTACCCCTTTTATATTGTTTTGCTTAATTCCGCACATATGATTTATAGTAAAATTTTCAAGTTGTACGGCACTGGCTGTTATATTTTATTTGTATCATGAATAATTGCATTCTCATCATATCATGTAGCGGTATACCCTCATTGAATAGTGTTCATGAAGTATTGATAACCTAGTGATCGTGTACATTACCCAGTGATAAGTATTAGTGATTAGATTGTGGCAAATACGTTGGTGTTAAAACGTGAATGAATAAGTGAAGTGACGCGTACTTGTACAAGTTGTCGACGTCTATGGAACATATATAAGTGTAACTATAACTGGAATGAGACGGTTATGGAGCACTTATATTGGTGTCATAGGTAAGGTGTCAAACACTATCTATTTATCTTGGGTACGAGTCGAGACATGCTTGATGGAGATCCTTTCTCCAGTTCTCACGTAGACTTGTCATGGACCGACTACTATTTGGGGTTATGGTCGGTATTTGATGCAGACCGTGGGTGTGAGGTAGTTCGAGTGTGAGTTCAATGGAATCTCGGGAGTCCCATTGCTGGCATATACAGCGATTTTGGGAGTCATATAAGTGATATTACTGATTATTCGTGAGCGTGTTTCGGGCCCGTGTTCCCTTGCCTCTGGGGCCCTACCTTAGGTTGGGGATACTCCTGCATGCTTGACGCTCACACTTGGACTGACGATAGATTTAGCGACCTAGATAGTGAGACTTAGAGACTGATAAGTTTAGTGACATGGACATGCATTGACTGCTGATTCGATATACCTGCTTTACTGTTTACCTGTACCGGTTACTTCATGCTTATGTCATCACTCCATGCTTACTGTTTCATATTCATCATTATTGCACGTGTTTACATATGTATTTATATTTATTGCTATTGTGTCGCTCTGACGACCTGAGTATGCATGCTCAGAGTGAGAAGTGGACTTAGCTCGGATCAGGATCTGTCGTACCTCGAGGATATTGCGGACATCTAGATCAGCGACGTCAGCGCTATCTTCTTTTGACTCTATCTTGTTAGTCTTTGTATCTGTTTTGGTAGTATCTAGTGACTGCGTTTCTCATTACCTGTGCATTGATTACCGATTACCACGTAATGCTAGAAACCGAAGTGTGACTACGACAGGATATTTCCTTGACCGTAGGAGCATGGCTGGTCTTGTCACCCATCGTATTCCGTAATTTGGGAAGCGGGGCATGACATTGTTTTGTTGGTATCAGAGCCAGGTTTGCTACAATTGAGATTACAGTTTCCGACTGGGGCTTGACAGTTTAAGTTGCCCATTCGGTCCCGATTGTAAACTTACTATCCTTAACCCTGATTCATATAGTGTGTCCTGCTACATATTTTGATTCCATCCGGTAGAGTTTTGGGTAACTTGGTAGAATTATATGGTTGTAATTATGAATTGCAGCATAGTTACAATACTATACTCTGTTTGAGGAACTTGGGGTTCTACCTTCGATTCCTTTCTCGATTGAATATTACTGTATCACATAATCTTGTTTTGATTGTCAAATCTCTATCTCTGTTTATACCTTATATTGTTCCCGAGTTTTCAGATCTATTTTACATTTTCATCCTCATACTTTTCCTATTGATCCTACACCTGCTTACGTTTTTTATCGGACTCGTTGCATTCTCACGTCTTCATTTCTTCAAAGTTATCGTATCGCGTTGCATATTTTAAGTTCCTATCCGAGTGGCGCAGCGGAAGCTAAAACCTGGCTTCCTGTTAGTTATGTATATGCCCTAAAGGCCATTGTTGTAAATATGATGTATAGTATAATGGATGCTTGGATATATATAGAGAGGACTTTCTTGCTCGACATGATAGTATGGTATTTGGTTTCAATTTATCTTAACATGTTGACTTGTATTGGTTTACTGTCTTACTCTCACATGTTGATAAAGCCCTTAGGATTTGTACTCGATTACCGGGACTATGATGAGATCATACTGGTGGGGCTACGGTAGTCGATGAGTACATCCTATAACTGTTCCTAGTCGAGAGTGTGTCGAGACAAGGCATCGATACACCAGAGTAGACTAGCGTATACGCATCTTGACCCATATGATTGGCGATGGATGATCCCATATCCATCGATGTTTGACATCAAGGATGGTGTACGGGTGCTCAGTGGAGACTGGGTACACTGGACGGACTCGCCGAGAACTCCCAGATGGTGATATACCACACGTCAGATAGCAGTTCTCCGGTGACACTGGTACAGGGTAGTCTGTAGACCCGAGATCGTCATAGAGTCTTGTGTGATTCCCACTGTGCTTTGATTTCCACCTTACCACGTCCAAGAGGGCATGCAAAACGGTGGCTTTTGGGTCCAGTCCCAAATCACATGGAGGCAATGAGCGATAGGAGGGGATTCGTCTCTCCCGGTATAGCGGGTTGATGTTGTGTTGTGTTCGATTGGCTATAACTAGAAGTCCCTGGCCAGGGCTGATATAGAGATTTACTGGTAAGTGTTACCAGTAGTTTCTCGACCCGTTATGAGCCTCACATCGACACGACTTATCGGTTACTGGGGTCTGACGTATACCACCCCTAGACTAGATATGCGACATATCAGACGAAGAGACCGGACTGTACGGGAGTGTTACTGATTGGATTCACAAGAGAACAGACAGGCTAGCTTGTTGATCTTCTGATCGCTCAATACCTGGGTGGCTGTTACATTTAGCTGACCGCTTACAGCTTGTGGGTGTTTGATATGATCATCACCTGCTACCGGCGTATTGACGATTCTTTAGAGTCCTACACAGAGGTTTCTTGACTCATGCAAAACGGAGTAGGGGCACATATGTGATATGTGCAGGACCGAGGATAATGCGATATGAGATACCGTATTATATTCTCGCGATATTTAGATATGAGCCGGGTCATCGGATCAAGTGTTGATTCGATGAATCGGTACATGATATATTAGTCGGTTATATTCGATATAGCCGGATTGTCGGATCAAGTGTTGATACGATGATTTAATGTATAATAATATATATGATATATTGTATTACATTATCTAATATTGGCTCGCTTTATTATTTCATTTTCTCACCGGGTAATACATTAATATATATGCGATATATGTTAATTGTATTATTTTCTTTTGTTACAAATATATAATATATATGTGATATATATTATTGTAACATGATATGATTAATGATGAAACATGTTTAGTGGAGATTAAACAAGGTTAGGGTTTGATTTGGGTTAGTTTCTTCTTGCACCTTCTAGAAGGAATTTCTTTTGTCATGGTTAAAATATTATTGTTGATACTTTCTCATGAATCATTCTTTAACCCAACCAAACCCTAGCCCTAGTTAATTCTCTACAAAGGTTATCTTTGTCATCCTTGACCATGGTTCCATGATTAATCATATATTCATTTCATTATTCATCACAAAAGGATTATGTATTATTTCTTCTTCATCTTCAATCTTGAGCTTTGAGAAAGCTTACTAGGTTTTCCTTTTGTGATGTTTTCATGTGAGAATTTGATATAAAAAGAAAGCATAAATACTACTCCATCATCCTCATCTAATCTAGCCGATTAGATTAAGGTGTTCACCTCATTAGAGTGAGAGAGCTTGAGTTATAGCAACTTTGACGTAGATCATCGGAGAAAAGGAACACTACAAGCTAGCATGGATCGTTTGAGTCGTGGAGCCTCTCTTGAGTTCGGGAGATCGTGGATCGCGGCGAAGGGACTTCTACTCGGAGCTTATGAAGCGAAGGAGCGGACTACAAAGATTGTAATCCCTCACACTTAGTTGTAAAGTTGTTTACTTGCATGTTAAACCCTAATAATCTAGCAAAGATCCCGGTTTTGGGTTGTTCGGCACGTCTAAAATTTTATTCGGGCATGGTTGATGCCTTATGAACCCTCACAAGAGTGCCTAAGAACCCTATAGTGGTATCAGAGCCTAGCTACAGTATTAGGCGACGTGTATACGAAGTTAAAACTCCAATCGAACCCCGGAACGACGAAATAGACCCCTCTCTGGAAATTTTGTGAAAATGTGATTTTTTCTGCATTAAAAATACTTTAAAAAATCAGCAGGGAATTATAAGAATTACCATGAAACACGAACTCAAAAGACCTTCAAGTCGCCGCGGAACCGCGGCGGGAACCTGCTTCCCGCGGTGGTTCCGCGGCAGAACTTTGGCTTTATTGACACGTGTTTGCACAGTATAATCCTTAGCTGTTCCTGCATATTTCTGTGTATTTTAAATCTGACTCAAGTGTTGAGTGTTCTGGGGTTTATTTTGAATTCGTTGATTCGATCGGAAAATTTAATTTCGTTATGTTTTCCGGATATTTAGAAACTGTTAAAATGTTCGAATGGATATCATTAACTCATTTTTTCCCGGCATGAAAAACTTTCAAGTGTTGAATTTTTCTTAGGTTTAAATCTTTCGGAAAAACGTGCAAGTAACACGGCGGTCCCTCTAGAAGAACACAAACCTTAACTCGATTATGTGACCGTCTGAACCGCCTCTAAACCTTAGGGTTTTGGGCAGTACGGCGTGCCACATATGAGGCGTTGGCTTGACCCTTCTACGGCTGGACCATCGGTACTGTGACATATTCTGGGATTATTTGAACTCCGCTCAAGTGTTGAGCTATTTAGGAAATCTTGGGTATTTGATTATCCGATCGGAAAGTTTAATACTGTCTATTTATCTAGAATGTGATACAATATGTGGAATTCATATAGTTAGGCATAAAATGTGAAGTATGTGATATTTCGGATTTACGATGTCTAAAGTGATTGTGGATTCCAAATGTTATAGTTTTACAAATTTTTTTCTGTGACCGTAAGTGTAGTATGTAGTTGTATTGTCGGTTTTCGTTGCTATACATCAACGACGATCGGTGTATGCATACTTACTTACGTTGATGATATGAGATATTATGTGTTACTGTGATATGTTATATTGGATCGTCGTGTTCTGAATAGCCGGGGGTTTTATGTGAGATGAGGATTTTTATTTTCATTCATGTAAAATTCATTTGTATGTAATATTCTTTTATTGGGGTACTTCCGGGATGAGGTTGATGTCACCAGTGTATATTATTTACTTTTCCGCATTAGGTAGACCCAAGGAGGGGAGCACAAGTAACCGGGTTCTAGGGTCCAGTGGGAGGCCATCTCGAGGAGTCGAGACCGGGTCTCCTAACCCTAGAATTGGCAGTGTTACTTGCCGCTCTCGTAGGGGTCTAGGGATGTGGGTTTGGCTATTCATCGCGACCGTGGAATCCGTGTTTTATACAGGCTCATATTAAAACACGGACATCCTAGTATATCCAATATTTCATATATGTTCTTCTGCTGCAATGTTCTGTGATGAGATCATATTACTGCCTGAGACGAATGCTTATACTATATATATATGCTGATATATAAATATTACTGCTTTCGTTTCTTCTGTGATACTTAGGAAGCATAAGCTGATGGGATTTTTATTAATGAGATTAATAAAAGAAAAGAAACCTAAAAGATGTTGTAGAATCAAAACTTTATAAAAAGGGTAGCTACAGTTTTGCTTTGCATAGTTGTATATATGATATACCCTGCACCTTATTCGATGAGGAAAGAGCCGAGATCCCTTCACCGGGAGTGACCTCTTTAGCGAAACTGGCAGATGCTACAAACTCGCGGTTTAGTTTTTGACAGCTTATATAGTTCTTGCTTTGCACAGCGGTATATATGATATATCCTGCACCTTATTCGATGGGGAAAGAGCCGAGATCCCCTCTCCGGGAGTGACCTCTTTAGCGAAACTAGAAGCCTAAAAAAACACTCCTTTTCAAAATCACTTGTTTCTACAACGATATCAAGTTCATTACGCTCATGGTTTTCTGAAAAACCTGCGTAGCCCTCCGTCATTTCAGATAGATATTATTTAGTATTCGTGCTATATTTGTTGACTTAGTCAAGGCATAGTGTACGGTAGCTAAATATTGTTTATCTGCTAAAGCATGAGATGTGATTGGATTAGGGTAGTCGTACGGCCTTGTTGACTTAGTCAAGGGTCGTACGGGTGGGTTTAATTCAATCGGAAAATGTACGGGTTGAACTTGAGTTGCGATTTATGATTTGTTGACTTAGTCAAGGTCATAGATCGCTAGGGGCAAAAGCATTATCGGGAATTTCAAGTGTTGAAATTTGCAATGAGATTGCATACCTTCTATGAGATAGATGGATCTTGATACCCACTACGAGTAAGAGTTACTCCTGGGAAAGTTTTACACAGGACAATTAGCCGATCAAGTAGGTGTCTAGAAAGGTGTTAACGGGGTTATGCCTCTGGGAAGATGAGATTTATTTTAATTAGGTCCGTGCGAAAGCACGGGGAACCTCCCTCAAGTACCGACACTGATCTGGCTGAAAGATTGACGAAATTGTAGGGTGTAATTAATCCCGGCTAATCTTACCTTTCAGGGTTTGAAGGAAGATTTGATAAAAACAGTGGGAGACATCCTGATTAGATAAGATAATAACCAATCTAATCTTGCAAGAGCATACGCTAAAGTATTTCCTTCTCTCTCTCTCCAGGTAGCGACCATGTCAGGACTTAATCAAGATAATAAATGGATGTATTGACTGAACCTAGTTATTATACTGAGCAAGGGATCGTTGGCTCCGTTCTTTCTTATAAGAGTTATAAGACTGAACAGGAAACAGGAGAATATCTAGATTCTCATACCGCCCAAACAAAGAACATGCATGTTGATGCATCTTCTTCGGGTGTGTTAGTTATTGAGAACTGTTTCTCAGTTCATCCTACGTCCTGGGTATTAGATACCGGATCAGGATCCCACATATGTAAATTGTTACATGGGCTACGTAAAGGTAGAGAACTGGGAAAGGGTGATCATTCCGTTCAACTAAGAAATGGTGCAAGTATTGCAGCCAAAGCAGTTGGGGAATATCACCTTGTATTACCAAGTAGTAATATACTGATTCTGAATGAGTGCTACTATATACCGAACATGATGTGCAACATTATATCAGTTTCTTTATTAAGTAAAGAAGGATATAATTTTGTAGTAAAGGATAATGTTATGAACATATTCCTAGATCAAAAGTTGATTGCATCAGGCTCATTACATAATGGCATATTCATTCTCAATCAAAATACAGTCCTTAATATACAAAACACACACAAGAGGAAGAGTCTAGAAATGAACGAATCCTTCTTGTGGCATTGTAGACTTGGTCATATCAATGCGACACGACTGACTAAGTTACATAAGGATGGATATTTAAATCCGTTTGAATTATCATCTTATGATACTTGCCATTCATGTCTCAAAGGCAAAATGACCAAAGCTCCGTTTAGTGGACACGGAAAAAGTGTTACGGAACTCTTAGGACTGGTACATAGTGATGTATGCGGTCCTATGTCTACGCATGCCAGGAACGGTTCTTCATACTTCATTACATTCACTGACGATCTCTCAAAATACGGACATGTGTTTCTGATAAAACACGAGTCTGAAGCTTTTGAGAAATTCAGGGAATATAAGTATGAAGTAGAGAACCAAACGGGCAAAAGTATTAAGATCCTTCGATCTGATCGAGAAGGAGAATACTTAATCAATGATTTTCTGGACTATCTAAAAGAGAATGGGATTCTCTCTCAGCTTACTCCTCCTTATACACCACAGCACAACGGTGTATCGAAGAGGAGGAATCGCACCCTATTAGATATGGTGCGCTCTATGATGAGCGATGCTGAGTTGCCTATTTCCTTTTGGGGGTATGCGCTTGAGACAGCCATATACCTATTGAATCTAGTTCCATCTAAATCTGTACCTACCAAACCATATGAGATATGGAGTGGGAAGATACCATATTTTAAACGAGTTAAGATATGGGGTTGTCCGGCCTATGTCAAAAGGCAAAATCCGGACAAACTCGAGGCACGATCAGTTCTTTGCAAGTTTGTGGGATATCCAAAGAATTCTCAAGGATATCTTTTCTACCACGCTGAGGAACAAAAAGTGTTTGTTGCTCAACATGCCACCTTTTTGGAAAAGGAATTTCTTGCAAAAGAAATTAGTGGCAAAGAGGTAGAGCTGGAAGAGGTTCCAGCACCGCAAACTACAACTGATGATTTATTGGAACCAGAGGATTCAATAGTACCTGACGAACCCCAGCCTCTCCGCCGATCTAGCAGGGTTTTTCATCCACCTGAAAGATACTACGGTTTTCTCATTGATGGTGGAAGTGAGGATTGCATCATGGAAGATGATGACCCGACTAGTTTCGAGCAGGCCATCACACGAGTGGTGACTCTGTGAAATGGCTGGATGCAATGCGATCTGAGATGGAATCCATGTACACCAACAAAGCATGGACTTTAGAAAATGCTCCTGAAGAGGTAAAACCTATTGGGAGCAAGTGGATCTTTAAAAAAAAATGGTGTAGATAGAAAAGTTGAGACTTTCAAAGCTAGACTTGTTGCAAAGGGTTTTCGTCAACGACCAGGTGTGGATTATGACGAAACCTTTTCTCCAGTGGCTATGCTTAAGTCCATCCGGATCTTACTTGCCATTGCTGCATACCATGACTACGAAATCTGGCAAATGGATGTTAAGACCGCCTTTCTAAACGGTGATTTAGAAGAGTGCGTGTACATGACTCGGCCAGAGGGCTTCGTAGATAGTGGTAGCAGCGGAAAGGTGTGCAAACTACTTAAATCCATTTATGGGTTAAAGCAAGCATCACGGAGTTGGAACATCTGCTTTGATGTTGTAGTCAAAGAGTTTGACTTCATCAAAAACGTAGATAAACCTTGTATCTATAAGAAGGTTGCAGAGAGTAAGGTTGTCTTCCTCGTATTGTACATCGATGACATACTCTTGATAGGAAATGATGTTCCTATGATGCAATCAGTCAAGCTCTTCTTATCACAAAGATTCTCAATGAAAGATCTAGGTGATGCCTCCTGCATACTGGGAATAATGATCTATAGAGATAGATCTAAACGAATACTGGGATTGTCCCAATCCAGGTACATTGACACCATACTAAAGAGGTTTAGTATGGAAGAATCCAAGCATGGAAACCAACCCACGATCTCTGGACTCACTCTCTCCAAAGAGATGTCTCCCAAGACTGATTTGGAGAGAGCTCGCATGCAAGGTATACCCTATGCTTCGGCAGTAGGCTCTATCATGTATACGATGCTATGTACCAGACCCGATGTAGCATACTCACTAAGTGTAGTGAGTCGGTATCAAGCAGATCCTGGAGAGAGTCACTGGACAGCTGTGAAGAACATTCTCAAGTACTTACGAAGGACTAAGGAGATGTTCTTGGTGTTTGGTAACGGAGAACTCCAGGTGGAGTCCTTTACCGATTCCAGCTTCCAAAATGATAAGGACGACTCTAAGTCGCACTCGGGATTTGTCTTTACCCTCAATGGAGGGGCGGTGTGTTGGAAGAGTTCCAAACAGGATACCGTTGCAAACTCGACGATGGAGGCTGAATACATCGCTGCCAATGATGCTGCCAAAGAGGCTGTCTGGATAAAGAAGTTCATTAGTGAACTTGGTGTGGTTCCATCCATTGAGCATCCAATACCTCTGTATTGTGATAACAATGGAGCTGCGGCTTTGTCCAAGGAACCTAGGTCCCATCAAAAGTCCAGACATATTTTGAGGCGGTATCACCTGATCAGGGAGATAGTTGATCGCCGGGAGATCGAGGTCAAGAGAGTAGATACGAAGGACAACACTGCGGATCCATTCACGAAGGCCATTCCCCAGATACAGCTTGAGAGATTATTCGGGATGCTAGGTATGAGATATTACAGCAGCTGGCCTTAGTGCAAGTGGGAGATTGTTAGTTATGTATATGCCCTAGAGGCCATTGTTGTACATATGATGTATATTATAATGGATGCTTGGATATATATAGAGAGGACTTTCTTGCTCGACATGATAGTATGCTATTTGGTTTCACTTTATCTTAACATGTTGACTTGTATTGGTTTACTGTCTTACTCTCACATGTTGATAAAGCCCTTAGGATATATACTTGACTACCGGAACTATGATGAGATCATACTAGTGGGGCCATGGTAGTCGATGAGTACATCCTATAACTGTTCCTAGTCGAGGGTGTGTCGAGACAGGGCATCGATACACCAGAGTAGACTAGCGTATACGCATCTTGACCCATATGATGGGCGATGGATGATCCCATATCCATCGGTGTTTGACATCAAGGATGGTGTATGGGTGCTCAGTGGAGACTGGGTACACTGGACGGACTCGCCGAGAACTCCCAGATGGTGATATACCACACGTCAGATGGCAGTTCTCCGGTGACACTGGTACAGGGTAGTCTGTAGACCCAAGATCGTCATAGAGTCTTGTATGATTCCCACTGTGCTTTGATTTCCACCTTACCACGTCCAAGAGGGCATGCAAAACGGTGGCTTTTGGGTGCAGTCCCGAATCACATGGAGGCAATGAGCGATAGGAGGGGATTCGTCTCTCCCGGTATAGGGAGTTGATGTTGTGCTGTGTTCGATTGGCTATAACTGGAAGTCCCTGGCCAGGGCTGATATAGAGATTTACTGGTAAGTGTTACCAGTAGTTTCTCGACCCGTTATGAGCCTCACATCGACACGACTTATCGGTTACTGGGGTCTGACGTATACCACCCCTAGACTAGATATGCGACATATCAGACGAAGAGACCGGACTGTACGGGAGTGCTACTGATTGGATTCACAGGAGAACGGACAGGCTAGCTTGTTGATCTTCTGATCGCTCAATACCTGGATGGCTGTTACATTTAGCTGACCGCTTACAGCTTGTGGGTGTTTGATATGATCATCACCTGCTACCGGCGTATTGACGATTCTTTAGAGTCCTACACAGAGGTTTCTTGACTCATGCAAAACGGAGTAGGGGCACATATGCGATATGTGCAGGACCGAGGATAATGCGATATGAGATACCGTATTATATTCTCGCGATATTTAGATATGAGCCGGGTCATCGGATCAAGTGTTGATTCGATGAATCGGTACATGATATATTAGTCGGTTATATTCGATATAGCCGGATTGTCGGATCAAGTGTTGATACGATGATTTAATGTATAATAATATATATGATATATTGTATTACATTATCTAATATTGGCTCGCTTTATTATTTCATTTTCTCACCGGGTAATACATTAATATATATGCGATATATGTTAATTGTATTATTTTCTTTTGTTATAAATATATAATATATATGTGATATATATTATTGTAACATGATATGATTAATGATGAAACATGTTTAGTGGAGATTAAACAAGGTTAGGGTTTGATTTGGGTTAGTTTCTTCTTGCACCTTTTAGAAGGAATTTCTTTTGTCATGGTTAAAATATTATTGTTGATATTTTCTCATGACTCGTTCTTTAACCCAACCAAACCCTAGCCCTAGTTAATTCTCTACAAAGGTTATCCTTGTCATCCTTGACCATGGTTCCATGATTAATCATATATTCATTTCATTATTCATCACAAAAGGATTATGCATTATTTCTTCTTCATCTTCAATCTTGAGCTTTGAGAAAGCTTACTAGGTTTTCCTTTTGTGATGTTTTCATGTGAGAATTTGATATAAAAAGAAAGCATAAATACTACTCCATCATTCTCATCTAATCTAGCCGATTAGATTAGGGTGTTCACCTCATTAGAGTGAGAGAGCTTGAGTTATAGCAATTTCGACGTAGATCATCGGAGAAAAGGAACACTACAAGCTAGCATGGATCGTTCGAGTCGTGGAGCTTCTCTTGAGTCTGGGAGATCATGGATCGCGGCGAAGAGACTTCTACTCGGAGCTTATGAAGCGAAGGAGCGGACTACAAAGGTTGTAATCTCTCACACTTAGTTGTAAAGTTGTTTACTTGCATGTTAAACCCTAATAATCTAGTAAAGATCCCGGTTTTGGGTTGTTCGGCACGTCTAAAATTTTATTCGGGCATGGTTGATACCTTATGAGTCCTCACAAGAGTGCCTAGGAACCCTACACTTCCAACGACTCTTCTTCCAACTCTACTCCCCAGAATCAGACCGTCAAGATTTTTGGCGTACTGCAAGGATTAATGGAAGCCCAGGAGCGAACAAATGATCTCATAGCTGAAGGACTAAGAAGGCAAATGGCTTAGGCACCAACGGAAGTCCCCAATCTTAAGAGAATTCCTGTTAGACAAAGAGGTGGTGTGCAGATGAACCGCTCATTTGTTACTCAGCAACAGAAGCAGCGAAGAACCCAACGTTGGGGTTATTGCAAGAGACCAGGACACCTTCAGAGAAACTGTCGCAAGGCTAAAGGGCAGTGCTTGATTTGTGGATCCGACGAACATCTTGTCGATGGCTGCCCTAAAAGGAAGGAGCTGCAAGGTGG
Source organism: Agapanthus africanus (assembly GCA_030015575.1). Taxonomy (NCBI): domain Eukaryota; kingdom Viridiplantae; phylum Streptophyta; class Magnoliopsida; order Asparagales; family Amaryllidaceae; genus Agapanthus; species Agapanthus africanus. The sequence continues at coordinate 902,136,546 of JASDDO010000024.1, read as the reverse complement.
AGATTCGTCAACGCCCTCCAAATCTGCTTGAGGTGACTTAGTTGTTTTCGTACTTTAATTTCGAGGGTGGCACAGACCCAGCACAAGATTCAGACCTGCCCTATGAGATTGCAGAAATTTAGATATTGACGCAGAGTTATCACTTTTCCCGTTTTCAATAAAGATATTGTTACTCTATGCAGTAGCTGTTTCCTTTCGTTTAAAATCTTGTATCCGTTGAACTTCTTAGTTTGAATATAATAAAATTGTGAATTGTGACTAACTACTTTTGTTTGACTCGCTATATTTATACCCTAAGCTTAGTCGACATCATGGTTCATCACCGCACCCCCTGACTCTTTTTTCGATTAGGTTGTATCTTGCCGCATACCCCTGTCTAAAATTGTTAAATCATATACTCCTTGTTAATTTATATCTTTCTCTGATTTTGAATCCGATTTTCATACTTTATCTTTATGTCATTCTGGACAGCCCAATTCCTCCTCACATTTCTTCCATTCGGGTGCTTGCTCACAGCGTCGATCTTCAATATATATACCGCAATCCATTCTCCGGCTAGTCTATTGTATACTTCCAGTGTTATTTTCCGTTGATATAATTATAATCGGTACGTTTACTATTTTAAAATTTTAGAGTTTTGCCTATTTACAATAAGTTAGATTTCCATTATGTGTTAGTAAGTATTTTAGTTTTACTCCCTGTCTTGAAATGCTCTACTATTTTATTTTCTCGACAGTTTAAACTAACACCGTATATTCCATTTCTTGTAAATTGTTCCTATTTTTCAAACTATTGTCCTTTTATTATGAAGTTCCATTTTTCGTGCCTTTTTGTCTTAAATTTTATTTGCCCTAATTAGAGGATGTCATTCGAGTTATTTTCTACTCTATATTTCTTTAAATGTTTTACTGTTTACTATACTGTTATCATTCTTATTCATTTCGATTGTTGGTGTTCTTTTGATTAACTTTCAAAATTTATATTATTAGTGGTTGAAGTTTTCTTTAAAATGAATTTCATATTGATTTTCTATATAGTATTTCCTTTTCTCTGTTCATATTTATGCCAACTATCTTTTGTTTTCGTATTTACATTTACTTATGTATTTGTGTGTTCCAATCGATTTAAATTTTCTATTTACTGTAATATAAATTATGGTTATCTTTTATTTACTTGTACCTATATCATTATCTCGGAATTATCTTAGATCCTTTTGTATTGTATTATCTCCACATTCTTACAAATATAGTTTAGTCTTGGTTTTTACGTACATTGTTGATACCTCGTTGGTTGACTAGCCACCTATGTGTTAATTTTATTTTTCCCCATATTTTATCGTATGAGTACTTTAAGCTATTTTATAATTGCCTGATTTATGGTGTTACTAATATAGTTTCGGAGTTTAAGACATAGCAGCCAATCCTTCACTGTTATTTGTTATTGTTGTTCTATTTTTCATTGTATATATAGTTTATTGTTGTCATTATTTATCATTTAATTCGACCTTACATATGATTTTTCCCGCCCTGTTTACTTACATATAGATGTTTGATCTTCTAGTGGTTATTTTCGCGTGACTTTATAGCTTATTGTTTATTTTAAATTTCGAGAAAGAAATTTTATATAAGTGGGGTATGATGTAATACCCGGTATCTTGTATATATAAAAAAACTTTATTTGCTATATTTTTTCCAAATATTTACCTTATATTTCTCCTATTTTATTTTCCATTAAATCCTATTTTCCCTAATAATTTTCCCACTCTTATTTTAATTTCCTAAATAAATTTTCATCTAATTTTTCTTAACCCTAACCTTTAATTTATTTCTTTTAACTCTTCAAACCTAGCCCAAACCCCAACTCTCCTCTCCCTTTTTCTTCTCCCCGAGCCCGGCCCAACACCCCCGAACCCGAACCCGACCCGATCCAAACTCCCCTCTCCCTCCTTCTTCTCCCTCGCCCCCTTTTCTCGCCACTCCCTCATGAACCGCACAGCTCCCGCGACCCGCTCGTTCCTGCGCCCACTCCTCCATCTCCCTCGCGCTACCCCACGACTCGCTCCCTTCAACAACACACGATCCCCTCGTCTGCTCGCTCTCTCTCTCTCCTCATAACTCAACCCTACAACACCACCTCCAACTGCACCTCGTCGTCCTCCTCGATCTCAATGCCCCCTGCATCGCTCCGTCGCCGACCTCGTCCCCTCCTCCCCTCACCGCAACCAAACACCGTCCTCCACTTCACAAACCCATCCCCGAGCTCCAAAACCCATCACCACCAGAACCCGACCTCGTCGACCTCGCTTTGTCGCCGCCGACGTCTCCCTCACGCCCTTGCCACCATCTCTTTCCTCGCCCTTTCCCCGAACTCATCTCCATTCCCATGCAAACCCACCAACCCAAGAACCGCCACCTGCAACCGACGAACCCACGACTTGTCGCCTCACCCGACCTCACCGCTGACGACCTCGTCGTCGCCTCCTCCGCTCATCCCCATGACCCCCTACACCAGGCACGAGCACCACAACGCTGCCACCATCGAACCCAATTGCCATCGCCATCTCGCCAGCAGTGTCGACGACGACGAGCTCCTCTGAGCCGAGCCCTACATCATCTCGAACCCTATCCAACAGCCCGAGCCCCCTGCGGCGTCGACCATCGCCTAAGACATCGCCGGGACTCCTAGCCGCCGAGTCTCCAAGCATCAAGTACGAGCCGAACTCCCAACTCCAGCAGCTGATCCTCACCCCACTTTCTCCAAACCGCCTGTCATTTCATCGAACACCTGCTTGCAGTCACCAGAGCAGCCATCGTTATCGCCGATGCCATCGCCATCGCCGCCACCAACAAGCTCCAACTAGCCACCGTCATCTCCATCATAACCGCAGCCACCCCGTAACAATTCATCGAGGCCAAACTCAAGCCCATAGCCGAGGTCGCGCCACGAGCTCAGGCCATAACCGAGTCCAAGATTGTTGTTGCTATTGCTGCTGGCATTGTGTTTGTTGTGCCGTGATCGTGCCGTTGCAGCCGTCGTCGTCATTAGGGTTGTGTCTCCGGCCATCTTCAGGCAAGTTCATATTTGCTTTACATGCTACTCTATTCATATTGAGAATTATACAGAATATCGAAAAATACAATAGCAATTTTACTAATAACTCTTGATAAATTTGACAATACTGGTTGGGACACATTTGAGCTTATTATGTTATGACTAACGGCATATTGAAACCCGTGAATTAAATTTCGTATAGGCCAAATAATTGAATCAACCTTTTGACCGTTAATCGGTTGCTAAACCTATGTGTTCAGTACGGAATCCGATGTGTACTCCTAATCAAATATGGTGGAACTCATGATATTTAGACCCTAATACTATTAACTAATAGTCTATAGAAAGTTTGTGGCAAATCGATATTGTTTCACCCATGAGGGGGCGTCCTAACTTCAATACCGAAACTTGCATTTTACCGAACACTTGACACTGTTAAATTCACAATTAATTCCAGAAAAATCCAATCGTAGCATGCCTGGGTTCGTTGCGAAGGGTACTACATAATCTTTAACTTAATATGTATACTTACTGTTATATGTATCCTCTGGATATCGAGAATAAAGAACTTACCTGACCTTGGACCGCAGTCCAGTGCAGGAACTTACTCCCTGATTTGCATTCGTACCCCTGAAACCTTGATGTTTAATTGTGATAGTGCATAGGACAAATTACCCCTGGATAGACAATCGTTTTATCTTTCCAATGGTGATGGTTTCATTCGTTTTTATTATCGTTTGCTAATTTAATCACATTTTAAACCATCAGTACGTATTGCTGTCCCAAGCAGGGACAGAACGCATATCCCGATATTAAACATTGCATAACTCCCAGTACACAGCAGATACTATTGATCCATCTAATCTGTTGGAAACCTGACTGATAAGCCTAAATATTATCCAACTGTAGCGTCGCCTAATTATGATCCCAACTAGGATTAAAATGTGTTACGAAATGGACTCCCGGTTCAGAAATTTGATTTCCAGCAGTAGACACTTAAAATAAAATGACCATAACCAGCAAACCTGAAACCCGATTGATACGAAACCAATTTTGATGGACAGATAATTAAACATACTGCTTACCCCTTTTCTATTGTTTTGCATAATTATGCACATATGATTTATAGTAAATTTTTCAAGTTGTACGACACTGGCTGCTATATTTTATTTGTATCATGAATAATTGCATTCTCATCATATCATGTAGCGGTATACCCTCATTGAATAGTGGTCATGAAGTATTGATAACCTAGTGATTGTGTACATTACCCAGTGATAAGTATTAGTGATTAAATTGTGGCAAGTACGTTAGTGTTAAAACGTGAATGAATAAGTGACGCGTACTTGTACACAATCAGCGGTTCAGTTAATTTATTGTATTGTCGACGTTTATGGGACATATATAAGTGTAACTATAACTGGAATGGGACAGTTATGGAGCACTTATATTAGTGTCTAGGTAAGGTGTCAAACACTGTCCATTTATCTTGGGTATCAGTCGAGACACGCTTGATGGAGATCCTGTCTCCAGTTCTCACGTAGACTTGTCATGGACGACTAGTATTTGAGGTTTATGGTCGGTATTTGATGCAGACCGTGGGTTTGGGGTAGTTCGAGTGTGAGTTCAACGGAATCTCGGGAGTCCCATTGCCGGCATATACAGCGATTTTAGGAGTCATATGGGTGATATTACTGATTATTCGTGAGTATGTTTCGGGCCCGTGTTCCCTTGCCCCTGGGGCCCTACCCTTAAGTTGGGGATACTCTTGCATGGTTGACGCTCACACTTGGACTGACGATAGACTTAGCGACCTGGACAGTGAGACTTAGAGACTGATAGGTTTAGTGACATGGACATGCATTGATTACTGATTCGATATATCTGCTTTACTGTTTACCTGTACCGGTTACTTCATGCTCATGTCATCACTCCATGCTTACTATTTTATATTCATCATTATTGCACGTGTTTACATATGTATTTATATTTATTGCTATTGTGTCGCTCTGACGACCTGAGTATGCATGCTCAGAGTGAGAAGCGGACTTAGCTCGGATCAGGATCTGTCGTGTCTCAAGGGTATTGTGGACATCTAGATCTGCGACGTCAGCGCTATCTTCCTTTGAATCTAACTGGTTAGTCTTTGTATCTGTTTTGGTAGTATCTAGTGACTGCATTTCTCATTACCTGTGCATTGATTACCGATTACCACGTAATGCTAGAAGCCGAAGTGTGACTACGGCAGAATATTTCCTTGACCGTAGGAGCATGACCGGCTTTGTCACGCCTCGTATTCCGTATTTTGGGAAGCGAGGCGTGACAAAAATACTTTGATATAGTTTAAAATAAATCTTAAGGATGATTTATAATATTTAGGGTTTTCATGAATATGTATTTTAATTTAAATGGTATTTTGGTGATGAAACTTAGCCTTTTTAAAAGTTTGTGGCATTTTATTGAAAACTAACTCTTTTGGTAACTTGATGATATTTTATTAAAATTCTAATATTTCATTTTAAAAAATATAGTTTCATAGTTTGTTTTTATTGAAAATACGGATTCATAGATTTATATAATTTTTCCTAAAATTTAGTTTTGTTTAGAAAAGTCGTATTTCTTAAAAACCGTATTTTTATTTCCTTTCGAGACCAAATACTCCGTGAGGAGTTCTGCATCTCGCTCTACTATCCCAAGGATGTGCGATAATCTGCACCATCCATTAGCGAGTCCCCTAACGAGAGTTGTAGAGGCGTAATTGCCAAGGATTATAAAAATACCGATTAAAAAACCCCGTTTTGAAAAGATGTGGTATTTTAATGAAAAGATTCTTCTTTGAAATACCAATATACTTAGAATACCGTGTTATGAAAATATAGTTTGCGTATGGGGTAATTCGTTACCCCGTGAAGTTTTCCTAAAGGTATTTTTAACGATTATCGAAATAAGGGTTATACGAAAGTTCATAGTATTTTAATGAAAAGTTCGTTATATAATTGTTTCACATGAAAATTTAGTTAAACTCAAAACTAAATGATTGTAAACAAGTTTACAAGTAGTGTGAGAAATTTAGTTCGACCTATTTTGCTTTTAAGAGGGGAGTTCCAAGGTTAAAGTAACATGTATCGGAGTTAACTCCACTTTACCGACATGTTTTTAAAAGATGATTTGAGATGAAAGAAAATAGAGAAGAAGGGCTTATTCGCTGTGTAGCGTTGGGAAGGGGTTAAAAAAAGAGGGGGATTTCCGTGGCGTCGCGGAAACTCCGGAAATGACTTCGATTTTCGATGGAAAGAGCTTGGTCGGTAACTTCACTTGACTCCACTTGCACTTAGGAACTTTTGGGATAATTTTGCTTGAAATTTTCAGAATAGAGCGGAGTTAGGGCATGGGGTGGTATTAATAGTGAAGAATTAGGGTTTGGGAATTAAAAATTTGGATTAAAAGAATTTAAATGATGTTAAATGATGAATTGAAAGGTTATTGTTTATTTACAGGGGAATCAAACAGTGCAGAGGAGTTGAGGGGAGTCGAAGGGACGAGTATGCAAAGTACGGAGTCATTTGGACTCATCAGAACCGTCGGCACCGACCCAAAGTGAGAAACGGGCGGTTGAGATTTGATTATCCGTCTCGAGATTCGTGCCACGCGGTGTAGTCAGAGTTTATTCTTTTTTGCGCATATTTGATTTTTCTGAAACTTTTCGTTTCTCCGTGAATTGCACGTGCAGCTCTTGGGTTTCCGAAAAATTAAAAAAGAAAAATCTAAAAATAATCGAGACTGATGAGAATCGAACACACAGGCTATGTCACGGCAATATAAAGGCTTTATGTAACGTTTCAGAAATCGTTTTGCGAATTTTTCCGTTTTAGGGCAAAATTGTCGGTATTTTCCGTTTTAACCCGATTTCGATCAAACGTCCGTAGAAACTTGCCGGCACCTATTTTAGCTAAAATAAAACTTGTGCGTGAACTTTGGGGATATTTGGAAGGTTTTGGTTCAGATAGAATTTTTCCCAAATAAAATATTATTTTAGCCGGTAAAATATGCACGTAAATCGGGAAATTTCTTCTAAATGAAAATTCTTGAAAATCATCACTACAATTTTTTTAGAACCTTCTTTTTAAATATCTAGATTTTTTTGTCAAAGGATTTAATTTTTTTTTTAAAAAAAGAAAAAGAAAGAAAGGTGGCAAAATGCATTTAATGAAGCATTTATTGTTTTTTACTAGAACTTTCTTCACAAAAATTCACAAAAACACCCCCCACACCCTCATGGCCGGCCACTTCTTGTTCTTGGCTGCCCTTTTCTTTTCTCACTCCATTTTCATCATTTCTTGCATAAATAAATCATGAAAAATCCAAATAAAATCATAAAAATTCAAATATAATCATTTTCCTTCATTTCCTTAACCCTAACCATGCTTGGTTCTTCATGAAGTCTTGATTTTGGAGGCTAATCTTGGTTTTCTTGTTGCAAGTTTTTGAATCATTTGGTGGTATAAAATCCTAACCCTAATCTCTAATTGTTAAGTTTAAATCTTTATGCTAGCTTAATTAGATGTTAATTTAAACTTTAAATTTCATGTTTCAAAATTCTAGAAATGGTTTTAGAAATTCAAGTTAAGTTTAAAACATGATTTAAGTGTTTAATGTTTTATTGAAGTGTTAATTTGTGATTAGGAAAAGCTTAGCCTAGTAGAAAATGTTTATTATTGTTAATGAATACTTTGTTTAATTATGCAATTTTGCTTACTAGGTTTTTGCTGAAATTTATTTAGCAAGTGTTAAAAATTTAGAAATGGTTTACATAGCTTAGTTAAGCTATTATAAGGTGTTTGTAATCGCTAGATATGCGTTAGCTTGAAACTAGTGCGAAATATTGCGATAAGTTGCTTACTAGGTTTCGGGGTTTTTCCAACATGGGTTCGATTGGTTGTTGCGAGATTATATGTATTTTATTCCTCGTAATTGTTTGTGTTGTGTTGCGCGATCGGGACGATCGGAATCTAGACTTGGTGTTTTGTAGTTTAGCGACCCCGGTTAGGGTTTTTGGCCGATATCGTGCGCGATAGATGTGCTAAGCGCGCAGTGTAATTTTCTAGGCGTTTTCATCGCGTTTCGTTGTCTTTTCGTCATTGTAGGATGTTTTGCTTATGTGTTGTGTTTGTGAAATTTTAGGTTTGCAGGCGGGGACTACGGACACTGCTACAAAGGGAAAATAGGTAGTAGGATTCACCTAGCTTGGAGCGTTGGTGAGTAGATTTAACATCTACAGGGGAATCGCCCGCATGGCGTTATGCGTCTGGGCTAAAGATATTATTTCTGTCGCATATTCTATGTTATATTTAGAATTGCGCATTTATCCTATTACTTAGATATTGTTGTGCTTGGACTAGTATCCTTAGGACACTGCACATATTATTGACGATTCATGTTGCACGAGCACTGATTGTATGCTACACACACCGTCAATAATTGCCTTGTCACGCACAACCCACTTATAGATATGATATTGCGTGATTAGGGGCATTGAGACTTGATTCATATTTCTTTACGCATTGACTTATAGCATACATGTATACCTACATGCTTACACATATGCTCTGACATACTTACATGGTAGTTACCTGTATACGTATAGAGTATTGTACCATTATTGATAGCTACATGCACACTTTATGACATAGCTACAGGTATACCTTGCACACCTATTTCACTTATACCCAGGGGTATACTACTGTTCCCCTCCGAAAGGCGGCGCACAGGACCGCGATGGCCTGACGCTGAGATTCGGGGCAGATGCTATTTGGTTTTATCCGTCCACCTCTCCGAAGATGCCAAGTTGATTTATGGCACCGTGTATCGAAGGTTTAGACGGATGCGGCCGATATAGCAGACTTTGTCAGATTCCCCCTCGCTAGAGGGGGTTTTGATTGTGGGGACGCTCTTCCCTGCAGGCGCAAGCCCCTGCAGTTAATTACGCTACCGCTTCGCGGTAACAACTTTCTCCTTCTCCAGAATTTCACTTCGTGTCGTGGGTGTTTGTTTTGTTTGTGGTTGCCCGTGGATTGTATACGGAGACTGAGTAATGTCGTCGCCCGTAGGACGTGGATTAGTCCAAATCCGTATTTACTTAGATTTGGGTTTGGTGTTTTTAGTTTAAGGATGCCTTAGTCGCGTTGCGGCTAAGATCGACTTAAACGTTCGTCAAGGATACGTTAGTCCTGTTTGAGACTAAGATCAACTTAACGGGATCGTTTAGATCCGACAAAAGAGCATTTAGGCTCTATTGTTCCAGTTTAGGGACATAGTGGTCCATTGCATGTATGGTCGTCGGGACCCGTCACCTCTCTGACGACGTTGAAGAATTACAACGACAAATGTCAGAGGAGTTCAGAGATATACCCTCGAGCCAAAGTTGATTGGGGGAATTTATAGTCCAATTTGGGACTAAAGTCTGTTTGAAGGTTTAAGGATGCGTTAGCCATATTTGAGGCTAAGATCAACTTAAACGGTTGTTAAGAATACGTTAGTCCAATTTGGGACTAAGATCGACTTAACGGGATCGTTTAGATCCGACAAAAGAGCATTTGGGCTCTATTGTGCCAGTTTAGGGACATGATGGTCCAATATTAGTTTAAGGACGTCTCGGTCCAATATTAGTTTAGGGACATTTCGGTCCACGAGTTTAAGGACCCCGCAGTCCATATTCATGTGTGGTCGTTGGGACCCGTCACCTCTCTGACGTCATTGAAGGATTACAACGATAAGTGTCAGAGGAGCTCAGAGATGTACCCTCGAACCGGATATAAATTAATTTAAAAGAGCAGTCGTGCTCAGTCAATTTAATTTAAGGACTTACGGCCAAAATTGGGCTAAGTCCAGTTGAAACGTTCAACATTGTATTTGCTTCTGCCTTGCATTTCTTTTTATTTTTATTTGGGCTTTGCCCAGAAAGGATGCAGAGTATCAATTTGTTTTGGGCTCTGCCCTTTTAGGAATGATGCAAGGCATCAATTTTATTTGGGCTCTGCCCTTGTATAAAGAATGCAAAGCATCAATTTATTTGGGCTCTGCCCATTTATTGCCTTGCAATTTATTTTGGCCTATTAGGCCTTTTTTATTTGGGCCTGGCCCTTCAAGCAATGCATTGCATTTTTGCAAAGCACTAAGAATCTTTTATATTAAAGAACCGATGGTTCATAAAAGAAGTGCAAAGCACTATTTGATTTAGATCTAAGAAAAAAAAAGTTTTTTCTTATTTTTCTTCTTTCAGAGAACCAAAGGTTCATGAAAGTGCAAAGCACTATTAATTTCAGAAACCTTTTAGGTTCAAGAACCGATGGTTCATAAAACAAATGCAAGGCACTATTGGATTTAGATTAAAAAAAAAGAAACAAGTTTTTTTCTTGTTTTTCTTATCTTAGAGAACCAAAGGTTCATGAAAGTGCAAAGCACTATTAATTTAAGAACCTTTTAGGTTCAAGAACCGATGGTTCATGAAATAAGTGCAAGGCACTATTTTATTTATTTATTTATTTATCGTTAAAGATCCATGATCTTGTTCATAAGAGAATTTTCTCTTCTTTTAAAAGTTTTTACCTTTTTTTCTATTCTTCAAGAGTTCTCTTCTCTTTTTTTTTTTTAGCAAGATATTGATGATTTTGGATTGAGGTCTAGGGTCCTTTTTATAGTGCCCATAAATTAGTTAAAGTTTGTTAAAGAGATAATTCTCTGAGTGATTTGGGGAATTTTCCCCACCGTCGGATCTTTAATCCAAAGGTCTCTGTTTTACAGAAGAAATCTTCTTGTTTTAACAAAAAACAGAAAAGGTTTCCTTAAATCTTCATTCTGTTTTTACGCAACTCCCCAGCGCCTGACACGTGTCGCGTAGTTAAAAATTTTTTTTTATTTATTTATTTTTTTTATTTTTTTATTTATTTTTTTTAAAAAAAAAGAACTGCGCAGTTGCGCTTTGCAATATTTTTTTTTTTTAAGAGCTTTGCTCTAAAGCTCTTATGGAGTACGCTGCTTCATTTATTTTAACTTTAATTTTCTTTTTTAATTTTCAAGACAGAGTTTTGCTCTGATTAGAGAAAAACAGAAGTATTGCTTTTTTTCCCACCTTGGAATTTAAACAGAGTTTTGTTCTGATTGAGGTAAACAAATGCCCCCCCACCGTTGCGCTTACGTGGCCTCCTAACGTGAGCGCAGCGGTGGCAGACTCCGAACCGTCGCGCCATCTCTTGGAAGCTGAAAGGGCACTTGATGCCTATAAATAGGACTTTTGGTCTCTTAGATGATTCTCATCTCTAAAATTTTACTTTCAGAACCCAGAGCCCTGCTCTCTTGTTTAAACACTTTTGAAAGTTCAAACTTTTAGAGAATTTTAGGTAAAAATATTAATTTTAATTAAATTAAATCAATTTTAAGAGCATTGCTATCAATAGATCCCAGATCTAAAGAAGATCCATTTAGGGTTTCACTTAGTAAAGCTTTGCTCTAAGGGGGTCCATAGAAAACTAAGGAAAGCCCTATTAGAGTTCCATTAATAGAGCTTTGCTCTCTAAAAGATTTTCCCTGTATTTTCTCATTTCATTAATGGAGCTTTGCTCCTCCCAAATCATATAGAAGAACTCTTAAGAATCCTTCATGGATCTTGGAACTTAAAGATGTCATTTTATTCCTCAGTGCATTATATCGTTTTGCTTAATCAGTCTTTCTGATAATTCTGTCGATCCTCTTTCACAGGAACAATGAACGCCCACATGTATGCTCTTAACAAGATCATCTCTCATGAGGGCATCCGCCGACTTGGCCATTCTCAAAATCGGGAATTCACAAACGAGGAGTGTGCTGAAATAATGAGTCGCTTCGACGCATACGACGGTCCACTGCTTCCCCGACGTTCCTTTCTTCTTAAACTTATCGTGGGAGCTATCTGGGAAGCGCTTCCCCTATTCTGTTCCGGCGTGCCGCTTAGGGCGTTGGAGGCCGCTGAGGACAGGGTGCGCTCTGTGTACCTATTGAACTTTATCTCGAAGAGACGGCGAGACAGTCTTATTGACCTCTTGCACGAGGTCTTTCAACAGTCTGCCATAGTCGCTGCTTATCGGGGGGTGGAAGACATCGAGAGGGACCCTGACGCTTGTGCTCGCGAAAGGAAGCACACTAGGATGGTCTGCGAGGCTTGGAAAGTCATAGATAGGATCGCTTTTGAATTCCCTAATCCATGCCCTGGATCTGAGGTTATTCCATTGTAACTTTCGTTTATTGTTTTTATGACTGTAAGAACTTCGGGCAATATTAATGGAAATTTTTTTTTATCCCAGCTTGTCTTTATTATATATCTTTGTCCTGAGTCTTTTTGCCCATGCATGAATGAATACGTCCTGAACGCTTGATCAAACGTAAATCGGGTGCTCTTTCTGTTGCTTTTCCTCTTTCTCAGCATGTCGTCACAATTAGCAGGTAATAGAGTAAGCTTCTTGATTTCTTCATGAGATAGCGAGGGCGTAGGCCGCAGGTTCAGATCTGCTGCCTAAGACTTTTCAACTCTATGAGCCGTGAGGGTCTCATAGAGACTTTTCTCCCTACGGATCGAGAGGATCTCGTAGGTGGGTTTTTCTCCTTAGGAATCGTGAGGATTCCTAAGTGTGGTTTTCTCTTGTAAGTCGTAAGGATCCTACAAGAGAATTTTTCCCTCTTACAAGTCGAGAGGACTTGTAAGCGGTTGTTTCCCTCCTTGTCGAAGTTCGACGTTGGAGAGTGAGACCCATGGATGGTATGCAAGAGACCGTTTTGGGCCAACTTACGGGGTCCCAATGCTTAGAAAACAGGCTTCTTTTATGCCCACTGCCTAAGGCTTTATCTCACGAGTCGAGCCGCCTCGACAATTTTTCACAAGTCGATACGAATCGAACGTTTCTCGCAAGAACATCTTAACGTCGCATTTAATCTCTGCTCTTTACGACAGAAGCCCGTTAAGGTTGGTGGTACTTAGGGTTTTGGCCATCGTACCGTCGCATAAGCTGATATAGTCCTCGATAGGCAATCGTGCTGTTCGAGTAGCCCTGCGACTGCCGTGTCTCTGATCCCTTCGGGGGCTGGACAAGACGTCTTCAAGCAATCCTCCTTGGCAGTTTGACCGTCGGAAGAGCAAGCGCTAGGAATTTTCCATGCCGCTTTTTACTTGAGGTTAGGCTCATTTTGGAGAGCCCCGATGAGTCATAACCACTCCGCGCTGGTGTGGGATGATCTCCGATAGTCTTTTAGGCTTTATATGACTTGCCGTTAAGACCCTGAAGCTAGGAATTTGGCCTTTGCTTCGTTTGCTGGCATTGCGTCCTCTGTATCGAGATGAATGTCATGGTGGGAACTAGGGATTTTGCCGTGGCTCCGTTTGTTTGATGACGTTGCGTCTGCTGTATCGAGACGAACGTTGGGGTGACATCTAGTCTGCTGTATCGAGACGGACGTCGAGGTTGTCTCTAGGTTGCTGGTGAACCGCCGAGATTTGGAACTAGGGATTTTGCCGTGGCTCCATTCGTTTAATGACGTTGCGTCTGCTGTGTCGAGACGAACGTTGGGGTGACATCTAGTCTGCTGTATCGAGACGGACGTCGAGGTTGTCTCTAGGTTGCTGGTGAACCGCCGAGATTTGGAACTAGGGATTTTGCCGTGGCTCCATTCGTTTAATGACGTTGCGTCTGCTGTGTCGAGACGAACATTGGGGTGACATCTCGTCTGCTGTATTGAGACGGACGTCGAGGTGGTGAGCATTCTGTGCTGGTGCGAGATGATCTCCGATTGTCTTTCCGGTTTTATGTGAGTTACCGTAAAGACGTTGAAGCTAGGAATGTGGCCTTCGCTTCGTTTGCTTTGTCATGTCTGAATCCCTGCTGGAGGAAGAACGCTGGGGCGACAACTCGTCTGCTGTATCGAAACGAATGTCAAGGTGGTGACCACTCTGTGCTGGTGCGAGATGATCTCCGATTGTCTTTCCGGTTTTATGTGAGTTACCGTAAAGACGTTGAAGCTAGGAATTTGGCCTTCGCTTCGTTTGCTTTGGCGCGTCCGAATGCTGTTGGGGGAAGAACGCTGGGGTTGACATTTCGTCTGTTGTAACGAGACGAATGCTAAGGTGGAGTTGGGATTTTGCCGTTACTCCGCTTTGTTTCGACCGTGAGGTCTTTTGTTGACGTTGCATCTGCCTCCAGCTGGACTGCGGAGGAACGCTGTTGTTGACATTGCGTCTACTGTATCGAGACGAATGCTGAGGTGAAGCTGGGATTTTGCCATCGCTCCGCTTGATGGTGTAACATCTGTGTCCTGTTGGAATGAGGAGGCACACCGTTGTTGGTCTCCAAGCTGTAGACGTGGCCATTGAGATTTGGAACTAGGGACTTTGTCATGGTTCCGTTTCGTTGCGATTCTGAGGTCAGTTGTTGACGTCATGTCTGCATCTAGTTGGAGTGAGGAGAAACGCCGTTGGTGATCTTTAAGTTGTCGATATTGACGTCGAGACCCTGAAGTTAGGGACCTTCCTTTGCTTCATTTGTTGACATCATGTCTGTAATATTGCGACAAATGTCGAGATGGTCTCTAGGTTATCTATGAACCGTCGAGATTTGGCTTCGCTTTCTGGTGGAGCCTGTTGGGAAGGTATTGTTCCCTTTTTATCTGTGCCCCTAGATTATATACAGGGATCGATGTGATTTCACCTGTAGGGCAAAAAGTTTCATTTTTTCATTTTTTTTTATTCTTTCCGCGATGCTCTATCATTTCAGCTTTTTATATCGCGAAAATCGCGATTGCCCAATCATTCCGGCTATTTTTCGCGGTGCCCAATCATTTCGGCTATTTTTCTTTTTACTCGCTGCTTTTTATTGCGAGTTGCCCAACCATTTCGGCTATTTTTCTTTTCACTCGCTGCTTTTTATTGCGAGTTGCCCAACCATTTCGGTTATTTTGCATGCATACATTTTTACTTACTGATTTTGTTTGCAAGCTGCCCCATCATTTCGGCTATTTCGTATGCATATATATATATATATATATTTTATTTTTTTTTGACTCGCTGATTTTTTTTTATTTTTTTTTGCGAGTAGGGGATTTAGGATCTGATACCAATCTTGGCATCAGTATCGCTGCGACTGTAATATTGCCAGGAGCGAATCATCATTTGCCGTAAAAGGACTTGGAATTTGATACCGGTCTAGGCATCAGCATCGCTGCAACTGGGATATTGCCAGGAGCGAATCATCATCTGCCATGAAAGGACTTGGAATTTGATACCGATTTAGGCATCAGCATCGCTACAACTGGAATATTGCCAGGAGCGAATCATCATTTGCCTCTGTCGATCCCGAACAAAGGTGGCTTAGTAAACAGGATTAAGGGTCCTGTCGGCTAAGGCTTTTGACTTCATGAGCCGTAAGGGTCTCACAAAGGTATTTCTCCCTACAAGTCGTGAGGATCTTGTAGGTGTGTTTTCTCCTTGGGAATCGTGAGGATTCCTAAGTGCATGTTCTCTTGTAAGTCGTAAGGATCTTACAAAAGGGTTTTCTCCTTATAAGTCGAGAGGACTTACAAGTGTTGTTTGCTGTACAAGCATATCTCTAGTCACGGATGGGACTTTGTTAGGGAAATATTTATTCGTGCCCGTGGATTGTATACAAAGGTCATTATGAGCCGCTTGTAGGGCAATATCGAAAGTTGTGGGGGCTGCTTAAGAACAGGTTAAGGTTTCTGCAACTTAAGACTTTCAAATCTTATGAGCCGTAAGGGTCCCACAAGAGAGTTCTCCTTACGAGTCGTGAGGATCTCGCAAGTGTATTTTCCCCTTCGGAATCGTGGGGATCCCTAAGTGTATTGTTCCTTTGTGAGTCGTAAGGATCTCACGCAGGTGGTTTCTCCTTACAGGGTCGAGAAGACCCTATAAGTGTTTCTTAACGAGGTTGCGCCCTTTCAGGTTTTCACAAACACTCGCCGGTAGCCCTGCTGTTTTTACTCACGGAGCCCTTTCGGGTTTTCATCCGTGCCAATTTTGCTTATGGACATACCGTTTTTTTTTTTTATTCTTTTTGTTTTTTTTTTTGTTTTTTTTTCTCTTTTTTTTTTCTTCTTCTTCTTTTTTTTTTTTAAACGAGGTCGCGCCCTTTCGGGTTTTCACGAACACTCGCTGGTAGCCCTGCTGTTTTTACTCACGGAGCCCTTTCGGGTTTTCCTCCATGCCCGTTTTGCTTATGGACATACCGTTTTTTTTTATTTTCTTCTTCTCTCTTTTTTTTATTAACGAGGTCGCGCCCTTTCGGGTTTTCACGAACACTCGCCGGTAGTCCTGCTGTTTTTACTCACGGAGCCCTTTCGGGTTTTCATCCGTGCCAATTTTGCTTATGGACATACCGATTTTTTTTTTTATATATTTTTTTTTTAGTCAGCCTGAAAATGCTGCGGTAGTAGTTTAAAAACATTTCGGTTATTTGCAAGTTTTAGGACATTGCGGTCCATCATTAGTTTAAGGACATCTCGGTCCGTTGTTAGTTTAAGGACGTTTCGGTCCGTCGTCGCCGTATTTGAGACGCATCTCTAGTTTACTGACTTTTCGGTCTATGGGGCTTTCTCTATGAATGAGCATGATGCCCCCGGCATATCCACCTTTTTCGGAGCATGTTGTTGTGGCGGGTTTACCTTCTAAATTTCGGACAACGCGAACTTGCCCTGTTGGTATTGGTCTTCAACCCAGTTTTTGAAGACGTAGCAGTCCTCGATCAGGTGACCTACTGTTTGGTGGTAAGGGCAATAATTAGAATTATTAACGTCGCCTGGCTGCAACGGACGTTTTGGATTCGGCAGATTAATGAGTCTGTTGCGCACTGCCAGCTCGAACAGTCCCCTTGTTTTATCTTGCGGAAACGAGTAAGAACGTTTCAACTTTTCCTGGAGGGATTGCCGCTTGTTGCTTTGGCAAGCAACCGGTCTAGGGTCACCTGATTGCTGGTGAGTGCTGGCGACGAGGGCCTTTTTTTCTTTTCTTTTATCCTTTTTGTTCGATCCTTTGTTTACGGGGCCGAGATTTTTTCCGAGTAGCATGCGATTGCACGGCTGAACGTTCTCGCGGCTTCTCAATTCCTTTATTTTTGAAATAGATTCCCCAAGGTAAGAGTTGGGGGTAGCTTCTTCGTCAGAGTCGCTTCCAAAGGTGATAATTTGTGATCCCTTGAAGTCGGCTATATGACAGTCGGCGGTGGCTCTTTTGCGCTCATCTATCGCATTTTTCTGAGGTCCACAAGCTTCACACTTTGTCCTGTCGAAGTGTCGCTTTTGAGCGACATACCCTTGCCACCAACAGTTAAAGGATTCGCAGTCTTCGGTAGGATGTATGATCTTCTGATGATATAAACAGAAGTTAGGGTGCATCTCTATCTCAGAGAAAGGATTTTCTTCGGAGGGCGGTAGCTTCATTCCTACTGATAGAGCTTTGGCGAACCGCTTCCTCGTCTTGAATTTGTTTTTACCCGCAGTGTATGTCTTTTGATTTGACGGGAATACCTTGGTTCTTTCCAGTATGGCCATTTCATGCTCTTGATTGGCTTTTGCTTTCAGACGAATTTCATTTAGGAAGGCATCGATCAACTTGTCTGACGGCCGTGGAATTTCTGTTTCTGGGTCCGCCGTTGATTTCTCAGCGCAAGGATCCTCCTCATCATCCGTCAGTGAATGAGAAATCACATGACAAGTCGCTACGTAGTCTTCGGATTCGTCCGATAAGTTTTTTCCATCGTTTTCATCCTCGACGAAAGAACAAGTTGCCCCCGGCGTGTCCGTCTTCTTTGGAGAGTGCGGCTGTGGTGGATTTACCTTCCAGCTTTCAGACAGCGTGAACTTGCCTTGCAGGTATTGATCCTCGATCCATCCCTTAAAGACGAAACAATCCTCAATCGGGTGACTTACCGTTTGGTGGTAAGGGCAATAATTGGGATTATTAAGATCGCCTGGCTGCAACGGACGTTTTGGATTCGGCAGATTAATGAGTCTGTTGCGCACTGCCAGCTCAAACAGTCTTCTCGTTTTATTCTGAGGAAACGAGTAAGGACGTCCTAGCCTCTCTTCGAGAGATGGGCGTGGACGCACGTTGTTTTGGCGAGCGACCGGCTTTGAGTTGCTCGACTGTTGTTGAGCATTGGCGACGATGATCGCTTTTCCTTTCTCATTTCGGGGTTCGGGTCTTGGAGGAGACGGCTTATGGCCCATCTGGTCCATTTGGGCTAATTTGTCGATCAAGGCCTGGAAGGTGGTCGGCCTGAAGAACATCATGAATTGCGAGATGGTCGCCTGCGGATCGAGAGTTCCCACAAACATGCCTACCGCAGGTGCCTCTTCTATGCGTTGTTCGCATTTCGACCATAGGTTCCGCCATCGTGTTGCGTATTGAACCCACGTTTCGCTTGGCCTTATCCTGGCATTTATTAGTGCTGTTATCGGGGTGCGTTCACTAGCACTCGCGAATCTTTGTGTAAACAGCAGTTCCATCTCTGCAAATGTTTTGACAGAGTCGTTAGGTAGCTCCGAATACCATTCAAAGGCTGTTTCTGCTAAGCTGCCGACGAATTGACGTAGCAACAATTTGTCATCTCCTCCAGTATTGCCGCATAAGGCTCTGAATTGAGCGACATGCTGATGCGGATTCCCTGTCCCTTTATATACGTGGAATTTAGGGATCGCGTATCCTGGCGGGTAACTGATTTGGTCATACCAGCCCGGATACGGTCGTCCAGTTCTAACAATTTGCCCAGTCGCTTCATTCGCCTGATGAACCCGGATCTGCTGAGCTATATATTCGTCCAGGTCAGCTTTGGAGATTGCCTCCTCCTTGGCTGTTGACGGAGCCGGCGGAGGATTTGACGTTTCTCCCCTGTCGTCTTCAAGGATGATCGGAGGATCTTCAGCAGGAGGGTCCGGCTGTAACATCATCTCTACCATATCTTGGAAGAGGAGCGCCATCTGTTTTATGTTAGCCGCTTGCTCTGCAGCTTCTTTGTCCCTCTTTTCGAGGACTCTGCGTAAAAAGTCAGCGTCGGTTTCTTGTTCTTGACGCTCATTTGATGATGCCCCTGGACTTTCTTTTGGCTCGGTAAGTGCAGCCATTGTAGTCATCATTTCCTGAAGCTTTTGTTGTTGCTCCTGGGTTTTCGTCACAGATCGGGTGAGCGGTCGGTGGCCCGTAGAAGTGCGGCTTTCCTCCTTTCCAGAAGCCATATAAACAGTGTGCACCACCATGCCCCCAGACTTGGGGCGTTTGTGTTCGGTGTCTTTGCGATTTGCCGAAGACACAGGGGCTTTTTGCGGCCTCCTTTTTTGAGTGATTGGAGTTAAGGGAGCCGTTGTAGTGGGCACCCAAGTAGCTTTTGCTTTTTGTGGTTTGACAGAGTAATCCTTCCCCTGCCGAACCTTCATCTTTTTCTGTCGTCGGAGGCAGTCTTGATCGATCACCGACTCTTGGACCCGTCGCCAGACTTTGTAAATTTTAGAGGACAGCCGTTGAGGGGGCTGCTCTAACTTCTTCTCTGGAGTATTCTCCACAGGTGAAGGAGTTCGTTTCAACATTGCAGTAGGAGAGTTTCTGCGCACCTTGTTGAGCAGTTCAAAGCTGTTCTTGGTTGGAACAGCAGTATCGATCCCAACCGTTAGAGTTGGACGAGTAAGTCCAGAGGGGGAGTTGCCCCCAGCCTTCCTAACTCGGCGCCAGTAGCGACGTCGAGCATGTCGTGCTGATGGAATTGTTTCAGATATAGGGTTGACCTCCTCATGCCCCCTGTGTTGGTCAGAATATGCTGGTACCAGCCTTTTAAAGATCGACGTCCGTTGAACGGGGACGGCCAACCTGTCAGAAGCGGGCTTCCGAACATGGGAAGCAACCTTGGTGACTTCGCCAAGAACGGGAGCTGGGATAGCTATCCGCTTCGGGATAACACCTTCTGGTATGGCAGGCTTCTTCATGGGCCCGATGGAGCTCTGGCCTAATCCATTAAAACCTGAAGCAGTGGAGTTGGGCGACCTATTGAGAGGGGTCGCGGCGGTGGTAAGTCGATCGAAAACCGACTTCTTTGGAGCTTCTTGCAATGTCATTGGGGCGTTGAAGCTCATTGGTGGGAGCCTGGTCCCAAAAAATAGTCCAGTGGTGGCTTGAGCCAACTGCTCCACCGGCATTTTGAAAAGGGAGACCGCTTGGGGCCCATAAGTCACTCCTCCAGCAATGACGGAGCGAGAGTTGTTGCTGCAGGCGATGCAGTTCGAAGCCATTGATCTTCTGTTTTCTGCACGGAGCAAGACACCAAATCTTAGTACCTTGAATCCATAGGCAATCACAGCAAACCGCGATTTGTTCGCGAACACGACACACGTAGTGTGGAGTGGAAAGAGGAAGAGGTCCCACCGGGCGTGCCAGAATCCGTTCCCCTCCGAAAGGCGGCGCACAGGACCGCGATGGCCTGACGCTGAGATTCGGGGCAGATGCTATTTGGTTTTATCCGTCCACCTCTCCGAAGATGCCAAGTTGATTTATGGCACCGTGTATCGAAGGTTTAGACGGATGCGGCCGATGTAGCAGACTTTGTCAGATTCCCCCTCGCTAGAGGGGTTTTTGATTGTGGGGACGCTCTTCCCTGCAGGCGCAAGCCCCTGCAGTTAATTACGCTACCGCTTCGCGGTAACAACTTTCTCCTTCTCCAGAATTTCACTTCGTGTCGTGGGTGTTTGTTTTGTTTGTGGTTGCCCGTGGATTGTATACGGAGACTGAGTAATGTCGTCGCCCGTAGGACGTGGATTAGTCCAAATCCGTATTTACTTAGATTTGGATTTGGTGTTTTTAGTTTAAGGATGCCTTAGTCGCGTTGCGGCTAAGATCGACTTAAACGTTCGTCAAGGATACGTTAGTCCTGTTTGAGACTAAGATCAACTTAACGGGATCGTTTAGATCCGACAAAAGAGCATTTAGGCTCTATTGTTCCAGTTTAGGGACATAGTGGTCCATTGCATGTATGGTCGTCGGGACCCGTCACCTCTCTGACGACGTTGAAGAATTACAACGACAAATGTCAGAGGAATTCAGAGATGTACTCTCGAGCCAAAGTTGATTGGGGGAATTTATAGTCCAATTTGGGACTAAAGTCTGTTTGAAGGTTTAAGGATGCGTTAGCCATATTTGAGGCTAAGATCAACTTAAACGGTTGTTAAGAATACGTTAGTCCAATTTGGGACTAAGATCGACTTAACGGGATCGTTTAGATCCGACAAAAGAGCATTTGGGCTCTATTGTGCCAGTTTAGGGACATGATAGTCCAATATTAGTTTAAGGACGTCTCGGTCCAATATTAGTTTAGGGAAATTTCGGTCCACGAGTTTAAGGACCCCGCAGTCCATATTCATGTGTGGTCGTTGGGACCCGTCACCTCTCTGACGTCGTTGAAGAATTACAACGATAAGTGTCAGAGGAGCTCAGAGATGTACCCTCGAACCGGATATAAATTAATTTAAAAGAGCAGTCGTGCTCAGTCAATTTAATTTAAGAACTTACGGCCAAAATTGGGCTAAGTCCAGTTGAAACGTTCAACATTGTATTTGCTTCTGCCTTGCATTTCTTTTTATTTTTATTTGGGCTTTGCCCAGAAAGGATGCAGAGTATCAATTTGTTTTGGGCTCTGCCCTTTTAGGAATGATGCAAGGCATCAATTTTATTTGGGCTCTGCCCTTGTATAAAGGATGCAAAGCATCAATTTATTTGGGCTCTGCCCATTTATTGCCTTGCAATTTATTTTGGCCTATTAGGCCTTTTTTATTTGGGCCTGGCCCTTCAAGCAATGCATTGCATTTTTGCAAAGCACTGAGAATCTTTTATATTAAAGAACCGATGGTTCATAAAAGAAGTGCAAAGCACTATTTGATTTAGATCTAAGAAAAAAAAAGTTTTTTTTCTTATTTTTCTTCTTTCAGAGAACCAAAGGTTCATGAAAGTGCAAAGCACTATTAATTTCAGAAACCTTTTAGGTTCAAGAACCGATGGTTCATAAAACAAGTGCAAGACACTATTGGATTTAGATAAAAAAAAAAAGAAACAAGGTTTTTTCTTGTTTTTCTTATCTTAGAGAACCAAAGGTTCATGAAAGTGCAAAGCACTATTAATTTAAGAACCTTTTAGGTTCAAGAACCGATGGTTCATGAAATAAGTGCAAGGCACTATTTTATTTATTTATTTATTTATCGTTAAAGATCCATGATCTTGTTCATAAGAGAATTTTCTCTTCTTTTAAAGGTTTTTACCTTTTTTTCTATTCTTCAAGAGTTCTCTTCTCTTTTTTTTTTTAGCAAGATGTTGATGATTTTGGATTGAGGTCTAGGATCCTTTTTATAGTGCCCATAAATTAGTTAAAGTTTGTTAAAGAGATAATTCTCTGAGTGATTTGGGGAATTTTCCCCACCGTCGGATCTTTAATCCAAAGGTCTCTGTTTTACAGAAGAAATCTTCTTGTTTTAACAAAAAACAGAAAAGGTTTCCTTAAATCTTCATTCTGTTTTTACGCAACTCCCCAGCGCCTGACACGTGTCGCGCAGTTGCGCGACACGTGTCGCGCAGTTAAAAATATTTATTTATTTATTTTTTTTTTTTATTATTTTTTTTTTTTATTTTTTTTTTTTATTTTTTAAAAAAGAACTGCGCAGTGCGCGCGCAGTGCGCAGTGCGCAGTGCGCAGCGCGCGCTGCGCAGTTGCGCTTTGCAATTTTTTTTTTTTTTTTAAAGCTTTGCTTTAAAGCTCTTATGGAGTACGCTACTTCATTTATTTTAACTTTAATTTTCTTTTTTAATTTTCAAGACAGAGCTTTGCTCTGATTGGAGAAAAACAGAAGTATTGCTTCTTTTCCCACCTTGGAATTTAAACAGAGGTTTGCTCTGATTGAGGTAAACAACTACATCATTACTTATAGGTAGATACATATATCTTGCTATACTTTTATGTTTTCATATACATCTGGTTGTAGCTACATGTTTACCTTTACCTGATGTTATTTTAGAATTGGAGAAAATTAGGAACCGCATGATATTTATATTAACTTGTTTCAGTTAATTAGCGGCTTTTCCTTTATATGCTTACATTTCCGTTTATGTTGCATATTTTATATTCATGGATTTTCGCATTGTGATACGGATTTTTCATGATGTTTTCTGGATTTAGAGACCGTGAGAGTTCATGAAATTATGCATTATTTGAAAAACCCGGTTTCTCTTGATTTAATATTTCAGCAGCCACCATGAGATTTATCGGTTCTGATATATATATACCCCACGCAAGGAAAGGAGGGGCCGTGTGCGGGTACATAGTAGGGTCCGGAGGTACCCTGGGGCAAGAATTTCGTGGAGCTAGGCGATGAGTTAGTGGGGGAACCATACCATCCGGTGACATTACCAATGACTCAGCGGTTATCATGGAGATACCGACGGGAGTCATGTACGTATAGATACGTGGAAAGACGAGGGTCAGAGCTAGGCACTCGTGCTTTTCGGATAGCGTGTGATACGTACCTATCAGGGTGCCAGTCTTGGTGACAGCACCTGATAGATCAGTATTTCTGTGTCGATACTTGACACATTGTTTTCATGATATTTCTTTTTACTTCTTTGTATATATAACAGTGGAATGGGACGCTGTTATATATGCCCTTACACCAATATTAGTGGAATGAGACGCTAATATATGTGTATTGACATTAAATTATATACATCATCATATTTATTCATGCAAATATATTTAGGATGTTAGATTTTTACTTGATAATTTGATTTGGGATATAGGTGATTCATTTGATATTGGATACAGGATATTTATGAGATTGCTGATTTGTACATTAAGGATATATGAGATTTATTCGATATTGTACATTCAGGATTTGTGATACTTATATGATATGAGAGCCAATTTGGGGGCTGATTTGAGAAATTGGGATTTGGATTTGTCTTGATGGATTGTGATCCTACCACGATATCAGGATTCCGTGGAAATGACATATTTCATTCCATACTCCACATTTATTATTTATGCACTGCTTCATATATTAGTAGTACCTGTTAGAATACCTTTCATGACTGTTGCATTTACATACCTTTATTTATATGCATTGCTTCATATATTAGTTTTACCTATTAGTGTACCTTTCATGATTATTGCATTCATATGACTTTTTATTGCTATTAATTGCACATGCTAGATTCACGTTGTACGTGCATACTTGTGATTACCTGCATATGTTATTTACTATTCACGAGTTGGCAACTCACCCCGTTGTGCCACAGTTTTGTTTCCCCCAATCAGAGAAAAGCTCTGTTCAAATTCCAAGGCGGGAAATGAAGCAACGCTTCTGTTTTCCCCAATCAGAGCAAAACTCTGTTTTAAAAATTCAAATAAAAATAAATAATAAAGGAAGCAACACTTCAGGTGGCTTGCACTCGGCGCTGCGCGCCACGTGTCAGCGCAGTTGTGCTGCACAACTGCGCTAGCGCAACTGCGCTGACACGTGTCGCGCAGCGCAACTGTGCTAGCGCAACTGCGCGACACGTGTCAAGCACAGGTGCGCTTGCGCCAACTGTGCCAGAATTTAAACAATAAAATCTTGGAATATCTTTCTAATCTTGTTAAAACAAGAAAATTATCTTCTGTAAAACAGAAGTACTAGGATCAAAGATCCAGCGGTGGGGAAACACCCCTAAATCAATCAGAGAAAGATCTCTTTAACTAATTTAACAAATCAATTGGCACTATATAAAGGCCCCTAGACTTCAAGTCTAAAAGACACATACAGAGATAGAGATACAGAGAGCTCTTCTAAAAACTTTGAGAAGAATTCAGAGAGAAAGAAAAAAGGTAAAACCTTTGGAAAAAAGAAGAAATTCTTCTAAAAAGATCAAAGATCTAAGAACAAGATCAAGATCTTTAATAAATATATATATATATATATAATAAAGAAGTAATTTACTTCTTTACTAGATCTTTTGATCTATATAAAGACATTGCCTTTTGATGAACCACTGGTTCTTGAAATTTGAGGTAGAACCTCTCTGGAATAAGAAAAACTTGTTTTTTTTTATCTAAATTTGATCAAGATATTAAACAGTGCCTTGCACTTTTGAAATCTGCACTATTGCGCTCCTTGGATTGGCGCAAGCCACCAGGGAGCGCCACGCGTCAATCACAGAACAAATCTGCGCCTTGCGCTTCTAAAACAGAGCATTGCGCTCTTGGGTTGGCGCAAGTCACCAGAACACGCCACGTGTCAACCCCAGAATAAACTGCGCCTTGCGCTTTTAAAAACAGAGCACTGCTCTCTTGGTTTGGCGTAAGTTACCAGAGCGCACCACGTGTCAGCAGTGCACTGGCGCAGCGCACTGCGCTAACAGACTTGCACTCACCAGCGCGTGACACGTGTCACCTCCACATGAATTTGCGCCTTGCGCTCCTCAATTGGCGCAAAGCGCCTGACAAGCCACGTGGGGCACTGTCAGAACATTTAATGCAGTACATTATTAAACAAGGGCAGATCCCAATTAAAAGGTCTATCAGACCAAACAAATGCTCTACATTATTAAAGAAAAGGGACAGAGCCCAATTAAAAAGGCCTAACAGGTCAAAATAAATGCCATGCATTTAAATAAAAAGCCCAATGCTGTGCATTATAATAAAAGAGGGCAGAGCCCAATCAGAGGCCTAAACAGGCCAAATGTGAACAAAATGTTGAACATTCTCAACTGGACTTAACCCAATTCTGGCCGTAGGTCCTCAAATTAAATTGAACTGAGCACGACTGCTCTCCCAAATCAATTTACACCCGATTCAAGGGTACATCTCTGAACTCCTCTGATATTTGTCGTTGTAATCCTTCAACGTCGTCAGAGAGGTGACGGGTCCCGACAACCACACATTGATACGAACTATGGGGTCCTTAAACTCATGGACTAATGCGTCCTTAAACCAATATTCGTCCCCAAAATGGGAATGTTGGACCACCATGTCCCTAAACTGGTAATATGGACTGTGGGGTCCTTAAACTCATGGACCAATGCGTCCTTAAACCAATATTCGTCCCCAAAATAGAAATGTTGGACCACCATGTCCCTAAACTGGTAATATGGACTGTGGGGTTCTTAAACTCATGGACTAATGCGTCCTTAAACCAATATTCGTCCCCAAAATGGGAATGTTGGACCACCATGTCCCTAAACTGGTAATACGGACTGTGGGGTCCTTAAACTCATGGACTAATGCGTCCTTAAACCAACATCCGTCCCTAAACTGGCAATGGACCACCATGTCCCTAAACTGGCAATGGATCACTATGTCCCTAAACTAGAACAATAGAGCCCAAATGCTCTTTTGTCGGATCTAAACGATCCTGTTAAGCTGATCTTAGTCTCAAATTGGACTAACATATCCTTAACAAACATTTAAATTGATCTTAGCCTCAAATATGGCTAACGTATTCTTAAACCAAAACCCCAAACCCAAATCTAAAAAAATACGGATTTGGACTAATCCACGTCCTACGGGCGACGACATAAATTAGTCTCCGTATACAATCCACGGGCAACCACAAACAAAACAAACACCCACGACACGAGGTGAAATTCTGGAGAAGGAGAAAATTGTTACCACGATGCGGTAGCGTAATTAACTACAGGGGCTTGCGCCTGCAGGGAAGAGCATCCCCATAATCAAAAACCCCTCAAGCGAGGGGAAATCTGACGAAGTCTGCTACATCGGCCGCATCCATCTAAACCTTCGATACACGGTGCCATAAATCAACTTGGTATCTTCGGAGAGGTGGACAGATAAAACCAAATAGCATCTGCCCCGAATCTCAGGCTAGACGTTCTCTGCGTCACGCCGCCATTCGGAGGGGAACAGATTCTGGCACGCCCGGTGGGACCTTTTCCTTTTTCCACTCCACACTTCGTGCGTCGTATTCGCGAACGAATCACGGTTTGTTAACGGTTACCCTCGGGTTTCAAGTTACTAAGATTTGGTCTCTTGCTTGGCGCAGAAAGCAAACAGCAATGGCGTTCAACTGCTCGAGCTGCTCCAACTGCAACTGCAACCGACGCTCCGCCTCACCGGGAGGTGTAGCCTATGGATATCAGGCGGCATCACTGTTCACGATGCCGGTGGAACAAATCACCCAGGCTACTACTGGACTATTTTTTGGGACCATGCTCCCGCCAGCGAGCTTCACCATCCCAGTGCCCGTACCGGAAGCTCCTAAGAAGTCGGTCTTCGATCGGCTTGCTACTACTACGGCCCCTCTCAACGGGTTGTCCAATTCCAACTCCTCGGTCTTCACCAGGTTGAACTCGAGCTCCAAAGGGCCTACCAAGAAGCCCATAATACCTAAAGTGGCCATCCCAAAGAAGATTGCCATCCCTGCTCCTGAAGTCGTCGAGGCGGCTTCTCCTGCCATAGGGTCAGTCTTCGCAAGACTGACTGCTCCCATCCCCGCTCCCTCTCAGAAATCTGTCTTTGACCGGTTGGACCCGGCTTCTCAACGGACGTCAGTCTTCAAGAGGCTGACACCGGCAACAGCCCTTCACCTGAACAGGGGGCAAGACAAAGCCGTCGCTGAACCAATCCCAACAACTCGTCACGCCTGACATCGCCACTGGCGCCGGATAAGGAAGGCTGGGGGCAACTACCCCTCTGGGCTAACTCCACCAGCTCCAACGGTGGAAATTAATGCTGCTGTTCCAACCGGAAACAGTTTTGAGCTGCTGAACAGGGTACGCAGAAATTCGCCAACTGCGGTGCTCAAAAGATCTCCTCCACCGGTGGAGACCGTCGTGGAAGCAAAACCAGAACAGCCCCAATCCCCTCAACGGCTGTCCTCCAAAATCTATAAAGTCTGGCAGCAGGCCCGAGACTTGGTGATTGATCCCAATTTCTCCCGCCAGCACAAGAAGCTGAAGGTCCAAAAGGAAGTCAGCCATCCTGCTAAGCCACGAAAAGCTGTTTGGGCGCCCACCTCGACGGCTCCCTCAACTTCGACTGCTCCTGAGAAAAGGCCGGAGAAGATCCCTGTGCCGGCGACAAAAGTCAAAGGCACTGAACCCAAACGCCCTAAGTCTGGGGGCATGGTGGTACATACCGTCTACATGGCGTCCGGGAAAGAGGATAGCCGTATATCCACAGGTCATAGACCACTTACGCGATCGGTGACTAAAGCTCAAGAGCAACAGCAGAAGCTCCAAGAAATGATGACTACTATGGCCGCACTCACCGGGCCAAAAGAAAGCCCAGAAGCATCCTCGGATCAACGCCAGAGCAAGAAACCGATGCCGAATTCCTTCGGAGAATACTGGAAAAGAAGGAAAAAGAGGCTGCGGAACAAGCAGCCAATATAAAACGAATGGTCCTTCTGTTCCAGGACATGGTGGGTATGATGATCCAGCAGGACCCTCCTGCCGAAGATCCTCCGATTGTCCTCGAAGATGATAGAGGAGAAACGTCAAATCCACCGCCGGCTCTTTCAACAGCCAAGGAGGAGACAATTTCCAAAGCTGTCTTGGATGACTATATAGTTCATCAGATACGAGTCCACCAGGCAAATGAGGCGGCCGGTCAAGTTGTAAAAACGGGACGACCATATCCGAGCTGGTATGATCAGATCAAATACCCGCCGGGCTACACGATCCCAAAATTCCATGTCTACAAGGGGACAGGCAATCCCCATCAACATGTTGCCCAGTTCAGGGCTCTTTGTGGCAACACCGGCGGCGATGATAAACTCCTGCTTCGCCAATTCGTCGGCAGCTTATCGGAGACGGCGTTTGAATGGTACTCCGAGCTTCCGAGCGACTCTGTTAAAACTTTCGCTGAAATGGAGTTGTTGTTTACCCAGCGTTTCGCAAGCGCCGGCGAGCGTACTCCAATAACAGCTTTGATCAATGCAAGAGTAAAGCCGGGCGAAACTTGGGTTCAATATGCAATCCGATGGCGGAACTTGTGGTCAAAATGCGAACAGCGCATCGAAGAAGCGCCAGCGGTGGGCATGTTCGTGGGCACCTTAGATCCTCATGCAACTATTTCACGGTTCATGATGTTCTTCAAACCAACCACGTTCCAAGCCCTGATCGACAAGCTAGCCCAGATGGACCAAATAGGCCATAGACCATCTCCTCCAAAGCCGGACTCTCGAAATGAGAAGGGGAAAGGAAAAGCGATCGTCGTTGCCAATGCTCAACAACAGCCGAGCAACTTAAAGCCGGTTGTCCGTCGAAACAATATGCGTCCACGCCCATCCCTTGAGGAAAGACTAGGACGTCCTTACTCGTTTCCTCAGGATAAAACGAGAAGACTGTTCGAGCTGGCAGTGCGCAACAGGCTCATCAATCTGCCGAGTCCAAAACGTCCGTTGCAGCCAGGCGATCTCAACAATCCTAATTACTGCCCTTACCATCAAGCAGTAAGCCATCCAATCGAAGATTGCTTCATTTTCAAAGGCTGGATTGAGGACCAATACCAACAAGGCAAGTTCGCATTATCCGAAAACTGGAAGGTGAACCCGCCACAACCTCATGCCCCTAAAAAAGAGGACACGCCGGGGGCATCGTGCTCTTTTATAGAAAAAGCTCCATGGGAGGTCGCTCTTTCAACCAAGACGAAAAGAATGCTGAAGGATCTTCACACATGCCCATCCGTCAGGTGAAAATGTCCGCCAGAGCCCGAGGTCATTGATGGGATGCTGAAACCACGCCCAACACCGAGAATTGATAGCAGCGGGCAAAACACCCAGACGCAGCCGTCAAAGTCTTCGAAGAAGAAGGAGAAGACCCAAAAGCCCGTGAAGTTAGATGACAAGCGCACGGATCTGCAAAAACATGTTGACGCACTGGAAGAATATAATCAGAAGGCACGGACCCCAGTCACACTCCGAGAATTCCTCAGCCACGTCCATGAGGACGGAGATGATGACAAAGACTCGTCGGATGAACCTGAGGATTATGTGGCAAGCTGCCATGTGATCTCTCACTCGTCGATAGACGATAAAGAAACCCCTTGCACCGAGAGACGGGGAGCAGGTCCTGAACCAGAACTTTTATGGCCGTCAGACGAAATGATCGACGCCTTCCTGAGTGAAATTCATCTAAAAAGTAAAGCCGATCGGGAGCGTGAGATGGCCATATTTGAAAAGGCCAAACGCCGGTGACTGGACAAAAGGGTCGAAACACTCCCACCAGATCAAAGTACATCCGCCGCAAATGAAAGCAGGACCAAGACAAAGAAACGATTTGCCAAAGCCATATCGATGGGGATGAGGCTGCCCTCTTTCAAAGAAAATTCTCCTGGTTGTATACATCTTGATGAAGCGGACGTACATCCTAACTTCTGCTTATATTATCAGAAGATCGCACATCCTACTGAGGACTGCAACTCCTTTAAGTGTTGGTGGCAAGGGTATGTCGCTCACAGGCAACACTTCAACAGGACAAAGCGTGAAGCTCGTAGACAGCAGAAAAATGCGACAGATGAGCGTAACAGAATTGCCGGCAATTGTCATAGGGTTGATCCCGAGGGACCGCGAGTTCTCACATTAGGGAGCGACTCCGATGAAAAATTAGCCCCCGGCCCTCTCTTCAAGGAATCCATCTCTAAAACGAAAGAATTGAGGAGTTGCGAGAGCATTCAGTCGTGCAATCGCACGCTACCCGGAAAGAATCTCGGACCCGCAAACAAGGGATCGAACAAAAAGGATAAAGGGAAGGAAAAAGCGGCTTCGTCGCCAACGCTCAACAACAATCAAGTGGCCCTAGACCGGTTGTTCGCCAAAGCAACAAGCGGCAACCCCTCTATGAAAAGTTGAAACGACCTTACTCATTTCCCCGAGATGAAACAAGGAGGCTGTTCGAACTAGCAGTGCGCAACAGGCTTATCACTCTACCGGAGCCGAAACACCACCTACAACTGAATGATGTCAACAATTCTAATTATTGCCCTTACCACCAAGTATTGGGCCACCCGATCGAAAACTGCTACGTTTTCAAAAACTGGGTTGAAGACCAATACCAACAGGGCAAGTTCGCGTTGTCCGAAAACTGGAAGGTGAGCCCGCCACAACCACATGCTCCGAGAAAGATGGATATGCCGGGGGCATCATGCTCATTCATAGGGAAAGCCCCATAGGCCGAAAAGTCAGTAAACTAGAGATTCATCTCAAATACAGCAACGACGGACCGCAATGTCCTAAAACTTGCAAATGACCGAAACGTCTTTAAACTACTACCGCAGCATTCTCAGGCTGACGTGATAAAAAAAAGAGAAATAATAAAAAAAAAGAATAAAAACGGTATGTCCATAAGCAAAATGGGCACGGATAAAAACCCGAAAGGGCTCTGTGAGTAAAAACAGCAGGGCTACTGGTGAGTGTTTGTGAAAACCTGAAAGGGCGCAACATCGTTAAAAAAAGAATTAAAAGAATTAAAAAAAAAGAGACGGTATGTCCATAAGCAAAATGGGCACGGATGAAAACCCGAAAGGGATCCGTGAGTAAAAACAGCAGGGCTACCGGCGAGTGTTTGTGAAAACCCGAAAGGGCGCAATCTCATTAAAAGACACTTACAGGGTCCTCTCGACCTTGTAAGGAGAAACCACCCGCGTGAGATCTTTACGACTCACAAGGGAGCAACACACTTAGGAATCCTCACGATTCCTAAGAAGAAATTACACTTGCGGGATCCTCACGACTCGTAAGGAGAACTTTCTTATGGGACCCTCACGGCTCATAAGATTTGAAAGTCTTAAGTTACAGAGACCTGCACCTGTTCTTAAGCAACCCCCACAACCTCCAATACTGCCCTACAAGTGGCCTAATACTGGCCCTTGTATACAATCCACGGGCGCGAATAAACATTTCCCTAACAAAGTCCCATCCGTGACTGAGGATATGTCCATATGGTGAACAAACCCTTGTAAGTCCTTTCGACTTATAAGGAGAAAACCCTTTTGTAAGATCCTTACGACTTACAGAAGAACATGCGCTTAGGAATCCTCACGATTTCTAAGGAGAAAATACACCTACGAGATTCTCACGGCTCATGAAGTCAAAAACCTTAGTCGAGAGGATCCTAACCCTGTTTACTAAGCCACCTTTGTTCAATATCGACAGAGGCAAATGATGATTCGCTCCTGGCAACATCCCAGTTGTAGCGGTGCTGATGCTGAAATCAGTGTCTAATCCCAAGCTCGCAGCGAAAAGCCAACAAGCCATACATGCATACGAAATAGCCGAAATGATGGGGCAACCTGCAACAAAATCAGCAAGTAAAAATGTATGCATGCAAAATAGCCGAAATGATTGGGCAACTCGCAATAAAAAGCAGCGAGTAAAAATAAAATAAATAGCCGAAATGATTGGGCACTGCGAAAAATAGCCGAAAAGATTGGGCAATCGCGACCTTCGCGATATAAAAGCTGAAATGATAGAGCATTGCGGAAATAAAATAATAATATAAAAAAATGAATAAAACTTTTGCCCTACAGGCGATATCATAGCAATCCCTGTATACGATCCAGGGGCACAAACAAAGAAGGAAACACACCTTCCCTTCCCATGCTCCATCAGAAAACGGGACCAAGTCTTGACGGCAAGTCATATAAAGCCCGAAAGATAATCGGAGATCATTTTGCACCAGTACGGAGTGGTCGCCACCTCGGCGTTCGTCTCGGCACAACAGACGCAACATCACCAAAAGGAGCTACGGCAAAATCCCTAGTTCCAAAGCTCGACGTTTCACCAACAACCTAGAGACAACCGCGGCATTCGTCTCAATACAGCAGACGCAATGCCAGCAAACGAAGCGAAGGCCAAATTCCTAGCTTCAGGGTCTTAACGGTAAGTCATATAAAGCCTGAAAGACAATCGGAAATCATCTCGCACCAGTGTGGAGTGGTCACCACCTCGACGTTCGTCTCGACACAGCAGACGCAACATCACCAAAAGGAGCCACGGCAAAATCCCTAGTTCCAAACCTCGACGGTTCACCATCAACCTAGAGACAACCGTGACATTCGTCTCGATACAACAGACGCAATGCCAGCAAACGAAGCAAAGGCCAAATTCCTAGTTTCAGGGTCTTAACGGCAAGTCATATAAAGCCTGAAAGACTATCGGAGATCATCCCACACCAGCACGGAGTGGTTATGACTCATCGGGGCTCTCCAAAATGAGCCTAACCTCAAGTAAAAAGCGGCATGGCAAAATTCCTAACGCTTGCTCTTCCGACGGTCAAACTGCCTAGGAGGATTTCTTAAAGACGTCTTGTCCAGCCCCCGAAGGGGTCAGAGACACGACAATCGCAAGGCTACTCGAACAGCAAGATTGCCTATCGAGGAATACATCAGCCAACGCGACGATACGATGGACAAAACCCTAAGTACCACAGACCCTAACGGACCTCTGTCGTAAAGAGCAAAGGTTAATTGTGACGTTAGGATATTCTTGCGAGAAATGCTCGATTCGTCTCGACTCGTGAGGAAATTAGTGTCTTTGTGAGAAATGCTCGATTCGTCTCGACTCGTAAGGAAAAGCCTTAGGTAGCGGGGATTAAAAAACCTATTTCCTAAGCATTGGGGCCCTGCAAGTCGTCCCAAAACGGACTCTTGCATACTATTCACGAGCCACACTCTCCAAAGTCGAATCTCGACAAGGAGGGAAACAACTACTTACGAGTCCTCTCGACTTGTAAGAGGGAAAATTCTCTACTGAGATCCTTACGACTCTCAAGAGAAAACACACTTAGGAGTTCTCACGACCCCTAAGGAGAAAATACACCTACGAGATCCTCTCGACTCATAGGGAGAAAAGTCTTTATGAGACCCTCACGGCTCATGAAGTTGAAAAGTCTTAGGAGACAGACCTTAACCCTGTTTTCTAAGCCATCGCCACTCTACAGAAAGCATAAGATTGACAGTTATATACCATCTATGGATCGCACTTGCTAAAATCACATGGCAAACAACACAGCAAAGAGAAGAAAGCGACAGAAAGAACATCCGATTTGCATTTGATTAAGCGTTCGAAACATACCCATGCATGCATGTGCAAAAGATTCAGAACAAGAAATAAAACACGCTGAAACGAGAAATTTGCCATTCATATTGCAAAAAGGTTCTTACAATTACGAAAGCGGTAAATGAAGATGCTACTAAAGCTATTACAATGGCAAAACCTCAAATCCAGGACATGGATTGAGGAACTCAAAAGTGACCTTGTCCAAGACTTTCCAAGCCTGGCGAACCATCCCAGTATGCTTTCTTTCGCGAGCACGAGCGTCGGGATCCCCGTTGATGTCCTCCACCCTCCGATAAGCAGCAAGTATGGCGGACTGTTGAAAGGCCTGGTGCAGAAGATCAACAAGATTGTCTCGCCGTCTCTTCGAGATCAGGTTCATCAGATACACCGAGTGCACCTTATCCTCGGCGGCATCTAACGCCCTGAGTGGCACGCCGGTAAAGAATAGGGGAAGCGCTTCCCAAATTGCTCCCACAATA
Source organism: Agapanthus africanus (assembly GCA_030015575.1). Classification (NCBI taxonomy): domain Eukaryota; kingdom Viridiplantae; phylum Streptophyta; class Magnoliopsida; order Asparagales; family Amaryllidaceae; genus Agapanthus; species Agapanthus africanus. The sequence goes on along the minus strand of JASDDO010000024.1, from coordinate 902,101,909 downwards.
AGCTTCAGGAAAGGGGAGCGTTGAGGAAGCAGTTGACCGTTATAAGCGCCGAAGCGACTCATGATTTCGGCACACTCGGCGTTTGTGAATTCTTGATTCTGAGAGCGGCCGAGTCGTCGGATGTCCCCGTGAGAGATAATCTCATCGAGATCGTACATATGGGCGTCCATTACTCCTGTAAAAGAAAATCAACAAAAATCAGCAGACGGACTGATTAAGCAATTTTTTGATTCAAAACAGGCGCAGGAAATTAAAACTCCCCGAAAGCAATGCTCTACAGACAGGAGTGACACCCGTCAATATCAGTTATGAAAGGAGATTAAAGAAATCCCCCGGGAACATTGAAAGCTTTGCTCTGAAAAGATGATATAATTCATCAAAAAAAAGATGTCAACTTTAACCTCCAAGATCCATAAAAAAACTCTTAAGAGTTCTTCTATATGATTTGGAAGGAGCAAAGCTCCATTAATGCATTAAGAAAATACAAGGAAAATCTTTTAGAGAGCAGAGCTCTATTAATGGAACCCTAATAGGGTTCTCTTTAGTTCTCTTTAGATCCCTTTAGACCTGTAGAGCAAAACTCTGCTAGTAAAACCCTAAATGAGTTTTCTTTAGATCAGGGATCTATTGAGAGCAAGCCTCTTAAAATTGATTTAATTTAATCTAATTTAATTTTTACCTAAAAATTCTTTAGAGTTTCAACTCTTAAAAGTGCTTGAACAAAAGATCAAGGCTCTGAATAAAAGTCCTTATGAAGAGATGAAAATCATCTAAGGGACCAAAGGTCATATTTATAGGCATTGAGAGCCGTTTCAACTTCCAAAAGATGGCGTGACGATTGGAATTCTGCCATCGCTGCGCTCACGTCTGGGGTCACGTAAGTGCAACGGTGGGGGGCATTTGTTTCCCCCAATCAGAGCAAAACTCTGTTCAAATTCCAAGACGGGAAATGAAACAACGCTTTTGTTTCCCCCAATCAGAGCAAAGCTCTGTTTTAAAAATTCAAATAAAAATAAATAATAAAGGAAGCAACGCTTCAGGCGGCGTGCGCTCTGCGCTGCGCGCCACGTGTCAGCGCAGTTGCGCTGCGCTCTGCGCTGCGCGACACGTGTAGCGCAGTTGCGCTAGCGCAGTTGCTCTGCGCGACACGTGTCAAGCGCAGGTGCGCTTGCACCAACTGTGCCAGAATTTAAACAATAAAATCTTGGAAAAAAATTTCTAATCTTGTTAAAATAAGAAAATTATCTTCTGTAAAACAGAAGCCCTAGGATCAAAGATCCAGCGGTGGGGAAACACCCCTAAATCAATCAGAGAAAAATCTTTTTAACTAATTTAACAAATCAATTGCCACTATATAAAGGCCCCTAGACTCCAAGTCTAAAAGACACATACAGAGATAGAGATACAGAGAGCTCTTCTAAAAACTTTGAGAAGAATTCAGAGAGAAAGAAAAACGGTAAAACCTTTGGAAAAAAGAAGAAGTTCTTCTAAAAAGATCAAAGATCTAAGAACAAGATCAAGATCTTTAATAAATATATATATATATATATATATAATAAAGAAGTAATTTACTTCTTTACTAGATCTTTTGATCTATATAAAGACATTGCCTTTTGATGAACCACTGGTTCTTGAAATTTGAGGTAGAACCTCTATGGAACAAGAAAAACTTGTTTTCTTTGATCTAAATTTGATCAAGATATTAAACAGTGCCTTGCACTTTTGAAATCTGCACTGTTGCGCTCCTTGGATTGGCGCAAGCCACCAGGGAGCGCCACGCATCAATCACAGAACAGATCCGCGCCTTGTGCTTCTAAAACAGAGCATTGCGCTCTTGGGTTAGCGCAAGTCACCAGAACACGCCACGTGTCAACCCCAGAATAAACTGCGCCTTGCGCTTTTAAAAACAGAGCACTGCTCTCTTGGTTTGGCGCAAGTCACCAGAGCGCGCCACGTGTCAGCAGCGCACTAGCGCAGTGCACTGGCGCAGCGCACTGCGCTAATAGACTTGCGCTCACCAGCGCGTGACACGTGTCACCTCCACATGAATTTGCGCCTTGCGCTCCTCAATTGGTGCAAAGCGCCTGACAAGCCACGTGGGGCACTGTCAGAACATTTAATGCAGTGCATTATTAAATAAGGGCAGAGCCCAATTAAAAGGTCTATCAGACCAAACAAATGCTCTGCATTATTAAAGAAAAGGGACAGAGCCCAATTAAAAAGTCCTAACAGGTCAAAATAAATGCCATGCATTTAAATAAAAAGCCCAATACTGTGCATTATAATAAAAGAGGGCAGAGCCCAATCAGAGGCCTAAACAGGCCAAATGTGAACAAAATGTTGAACATTCTCAACTGGACTTAACCCAATTCTGGCCGTAGGTCCTCAAATTAAATTGAACTGAGCACGACTGCTCTCCCAAATCAATTTACACCCGATTCAAGGGTACATCTCTGAACTCCTCTGATATTTGTCGTTGTAATCCTTCAACGTCGTCAGAGAGGTGACGGGTCCCGACAACCACACATTGATACGAACTGTGGGGTCCTTAAACTCATGGATTAATGCGTCCTTAAACCAATATTCGTCCCCAAAATGGGAATGTTGGACCACCATGTCCCTAAACTGGTAATATGGACTGTGGGGTCCTTAAACTCATGGACTAATGCGTCCTTAAACCAATATTTGTCCCCAAAATGGGAATGTTGGACCACCATGTCCCTAAACTGGTAATATGGACTGTGGGTTCCTTAAACTCATGGACTAACGCGTCCTTAAACCAATATTCGTCCCCAAAATGGGAATGTTAGACCACCATGTCCCTAAACTGGTAATACGGACTGTGGAGTCCTTAAACTCATCGACTAATGCGTCCTTAAACCAACATCCGTCCCTCAACTGGCAATGGACCACCATGTCCCTAAACTGGCAATGGATCACTATGTCCCTAAACTAGAACAATAGAGCTCAAATGCTCTTTTGTCGGATCTAAACGATCCTGTTAAGCTGATCTTAGTCTCAAATTGGACTAACGTATCCTTGACAAACGTTTAAGTTGATCTTAGCCTCAAATATGGCTAACGTATCCTTAAACCAAAACCCCAAACCCAAATCTAAGAAAATACGGATTTGGACTAATCCACGTCTTACGGGCGACGACATAAATTAGTCTCCGTATACAATCCACGGGCAACTACAAACAAAACAAACACCCACGACACGAAGTAAAATTCTGGAGAAGGAGAAAATTGTTACCGCGATGCGGTAGCGTAATTAACTGCAGAGGCTTGCGCCTGCAGGGAAGAGCGTCCCCACAATCAAAAACCCCTCAAGCGAGGGGAAATCTGACGAAGTCTGCTATATCGGCCGCATCTGTCTAAACCTTCGATACACGGTACCATAAATCAACTTGGCATCTTCGGAGAGGTGGACGGATAAAACCAAATAGCATCTGCCCCGAATCTCAGGCTAAACGTTCTCTGCGTCGCGCCGCTATTCGGAGGGGAACAAGTTTGTTTTGCAGGGTGTTCTCCAGAGTAGTCGAGGCAGGCTATTCTTCTATCATATTTTGTTACGGATACCGCATCAGCTCACAGTGTGCAGTTGCTTAGGTGGGTTTTGTGGTTATTCGTTTGTTGTATTGTATATTCGTTGTATCCTTGTACTCTCCATCTACTATATTTTCTTGTTGACTTAGAGACTTGGTGAGGACGACATTGTATATTATTTGTGACTTGTTGTCTTTTATACAGTTTCCTTTCTATCGTCTTTTATTCCTTCGCTACGGCGTCGTATATTTGTTGTGGTGGTTGTTTTCTGCCTTTGGGCGTGTATTTGCTCCCGTTTGGGGATACTTAACTTTATATTTATGTTGTACCCATTTTTGGAGCTAGCTTTTACAAAGGAGGTACTGCCAAAATTTTAAAGGAAATAAAGTTGGACTTTTAAAGAATTTGGGTTGTGATTTCAAAAACTTTTAAACAATATTTCTTATCTTTTCTTATCTTTTAATGGTTTAGATTTTTGGGTTTTGGTTTTCTTTTACTGCGTTACGCATGTAGACGTTGCGTAGTATTAGGGCCGTCACGTGCCAATTTCGAGTCGTGACACTTTATATGTGGGCTCCAAGTTGTTTCTTGCTTTTATTAAATAAATCTAATTAATAACCTTACAATAAGCTGAAATACTCTTTCTATACAATAAATAAATAATTTTGTACATGGATTTCAGAGTCCTTATAAACTGCAATAGTTCCTTTAGAAATGTAGTCTCATTAAACCAACAATACCAATCAATGCTTAAGCATCAGCGTTTCCTTTACGGAATATGTGAGAAGCTTGAAAAATCTTAAACATTCCAAATCCAATTTCGTATATCATCAAAAATCAACTTTGCAATGACAAAATGAGAACCTTCATGATTAATCCAAGATATAATCAAGGCCGGATCATCTTAGAACCAAAACTCGGTATCATGCAACTCAAATATCGCAACTCGTACAACCTTAGTACTTGCCAATAATCCGACCAATAGAATCGATGCATTGTTCCTTTGGAAATATAGTCTCATTAAACCAACAATACCAATCAATACTTCAGCATCTGCCGAAAAATCAGCATCAGCGTTTCCTTTACGGAATATGCGAGAAGCTCAAAAAATCTTAAACATTCCAAAATCCAATTTCGTATATCATCAAAAATCAACTTTGCAATGACGGAATGAGAACCTTCATGATTAATCCAAGATATAATGATCATCTTAGAACCAAAACTCAGTATCATGCAACTCAAATACCGCGACTCGTACAACTTAATACTTGCCAATAATCCGACCAATAGAATCGTTGCATTGTTCCTTTGGAAATACAGTCTCATTAAACCAACAATACCAATCAATGCTTCAGCATCTGCCGAAAAATCGGCATTAGCGTTTCCTTTACGGAATATGCGAGAAGCTCGAAAAATCTTAAACATTCTAAATCCAATTTCGTATATCATCAAATATCAACTTTGCAATGAAGAATGAGAACTTTCATGATTAATCCAAGATATAATCAAGGCTAATCCAAGATATAATCAAGGCTGGATCATCTTAGAACTAAAACTTGGTATCATGCAACTCAAATACTGCAACTCGTACAGCCTTAGTACTTGCTGAAAATCGGACCAATAGAATCTATGCATTATTTCTAAGAAATAGCTTCATAATCCATATTTGATATGCAGCGGTTGCGAAAACATGAAAATAACTTGCAAAATTAACATTAAAACGAGGGTAAATTGTCAAAAAGCCACCACCTTGCTCAAAAGCAGTCTAAAAACCCCTGTAATTTTCGAAATTGTTGAAAATGGCCCACTGTTCAAAATCTTTGTGAAAACATCCATGAGCTATATTTCATTTAGGCCTTATATTCCATAGACAACTGCTTAGATATTACAAACAACTAGCATACATAGGTGAGATGGGGTTTTGATTGGGCCCGGGAATTTTAACAGCAAAAAGCCCAAGAGGTTTTTAACACAAGTTTGAAACGGGCCCAAGGCTTTTTGACAACTTTACCCTTAAAACGAAGGAAGGGCCTACTATTTGGGCCATCATAAAAATGGGCAGTTTGAAGATGTCTCCACTCCCTCAAGCAACATAAATAACCATATAGCAACTTAAACAATATCCCATTTGGTGACGCAGCATTCATTCAAGTATCATAGATTACCTTACACTAGCTCCCCTTTGGTGATCCAACTTTCATGCATATACAAAAACTTCATGGGCAAAACCTTTCAGCCCAAAAACAAAATATGCCTAGAGATGGTTAATCGACAAAGCATGCCCAGAAATAGTTGAGATACAGGCAAGTCCCAAAAGACAACAGCTTGCTCACTATTAAGTTGGCTGCTAAGCGATGTGAGGACGCCGCCGCCACCCGTAACAGGGATCACCACCACCCAGCCTGGCCCTTGAAGAGGAAGGGAACAACCAGCTTCTGTGATAGGCTTGGCCTCGAAACCGTCAATCAAGTCGCTGCGATCCATAACTCTTAGCAAATCTTCATCGCTGATGTCAGTTTTAGTCAGCTTATCTTCTTCATTCTCTTCGTCGCGAAGCAATGCCAGCAGCTCAGATTCCTGAAAGTTTGAAGAGAATAGGAGCCGGTCATAATTTAGATGATAGAAAATGTAAATATAACAAATACATTTAAGTGCAACTTAGAGTACCCGCGCACTTAATAGATAGCTAAAACACTAGCTGCAAATTTTGCCTGAGACCACATCAGGACTATTGTAGATAAGCAAGCCAAAGATCACAAAATCCACATCAGGACTATTGTAGATAACAAATACATGTATCGGGCCAAGTCCACCAGCACGAGTGCTAAGCAGGAATATTCTAACACTGCTATTTAAGTCATTGAATTCATCTATCTGTAATAGGAAGAAAAGAATTAACAGCAAAAATGTGTGACAAATACAAAGCAATGTGGCAAAATTTCATGCTGTGCTAATTATATGAGTAAATTACATGACTTTTAAGTGGTTGAAGCAGGCAAATTCGGTTCAAAAAATGCTTTACAGATCAAGATCATTAACAAACCTATTATCTCAATTGGAAAATGTTGAATCAGGTTGCTTTTTCTTTCCAAATTGCAAAAATATGATCACTGGAAAAAAAACAGACACCGAAAGAGCAACGATAACTTAGTTTGTAGTTGCCAGCTATCTGTTTATTGTATTAGCAGGCATATGTGGGAAAAGGGCTCGGGTAAATATACTCATTATGCACAATAAAACATGGACCACTTGACGCTATATGGTAATGTAGACTAGAAAGATAAATAATTCTTGAACCATTTAATACATACTTGTAAGGGTGTTTTTGATATTGGCCCCCTAAAATATTGCTATTTTGAAAAGCGCCCCCTAAAACTTCATATTTTAAAATACACCCCCTAAAACTCTTAATTAAACTAAATTGGTACCTTTGCTTAATTATCATTCCTAACACGGTTAAAAATCTTCACTAGGGAGCTAAAATGACAACTTTGTCCTGCTAATGGCTTTATATTTGCATGAGAGAGAGGAGAGAGAGAGAGAGAGAGTATTAAGTAATATTGTCTAGGATCAAGGGAGAAAATATAGGTATTGCATTTAAGAATTGAGAAGACAGTAGAATGGATTGTGTTGGGAGAGGGGGAGAAATTAGAGGGAGGGAGGGAACGAGGGATAATGATGGGTTTTGCATGAAAATGAAAAGAAATGAGGGCTTCTTAAAGAACGACAATGGTTAATAAAATGTTTTATCTCACAATTCCTCATGTTATCTCTAATTCAATTTTTAATCCTAATTAACACAAGGAAAAGGGTGTTTTTTGATATTGGCCCTCTAAAATATTGCTATTTTGAAAAGCGCCCCCTAAAACTTCATATTTTAAAATACACCCCCTAAAACTCTTAATTAAACTAAATTGGTACCTTTGCTTAATTATCATTCCTAACACGGTTAAAAATCTTCACTAGGGAGCTAAAATGACAACTTTGTCCTGCTAATGGCTTTATATTTGCATGAGAGAGAGGAGAGAGAGAGAGAGTATTAAGTAATATTGTCTAGGATCAAGGGAGAAAATATAGGTATTGCATTTAAGAATTGAGAAGACAGTAGAATGGATTGTGTTGGGAGAGGGGGAGAAATTAGAGAGAGGGAGGGAGGGAGGGAGGGAACGAGGGATAATGATGGGTTTTGCATGAAAATGAAAAGAAATGAGGGCTTCTTAAAGAACGACAATGGTTAATAAAATGTTTTATCTCACAATTCCTCATGTTATCTCTAATTCAATTTTTAATCCTAATTAACACAAGGAAAATGGTGTTTTTAGTTAACGGATGGGTTTAAGACAGGTATAAGTGCATTTAAAAATAGACCACTGCAGGGCCCGAAACCTCTTTAAACTATGAAGGTTTATGGGTGTTTTTCAAAATAGCAATATTTTAAGGAGCCTATATCAGAAATCCCTACTTGTAAACAAATCTACACAAAAACTCCCTAAATGAAAATGCAAAGAGCAAGGAAAGCATATTCCATCAGTTCTGCAGAGGTTCTGCTTCAGAGCTGACATCATGAAAACAGGTCTGAATTTCTTCCAGCTTTGCTAGTTATTGTAACTAAGATTCTTTCTTTTCAGGTTAACAAGGGTACCAGATAGCAAGAAAGTCCAATATCAGAAGATTAAGAATGCTATTTTGATTTAATTTAGTTAAGCAGGCATGGCGATGAGAAGAAATTGTGTCTTTCTATTTAAGAGCAATGTTTTGTTGCTATCGCAAGATCGATTAGCATCGCAGGGGAAAACCTTATAGACGAATAACAAAAGAAAACCAAATGCAAACCGCAATAAAATAAATAACAAGAGATTTTTTTTGGGAGGAGTCAGGGTGAACCTTTATTAGAACTTAAGAAGAAGAAAACTTTAAAGAGAATTATTACACCCTCTTCTTATGATCTCCAACGAGATCTCTCGTTCTACAAATTCTCCTTCACCTTCGATAGCCTAGATCTCTTATGAAGATACCGTTTATTTCTTTTGCTTTCTGATCTAAGAATTACTAAAAGTTCACCTTAATTCGATGATCTTGATCTCTAATGGAGTGACGGCTCCTTTTAACCTTATGATAAAAAACATAAGGTTAAATACGAGACAACTTCCCAACAATCTTTACCTTGGCTCGTATTTCTTTATAGTCATCATGAAAACTTGTTGCCCTTTTGTCGTATATCCTTTTAGGGTTGCTTTAGTTGTTCTCCCGTTTCTTCCCGCTGGCACAATTTTTCTTCAGAATTGTGAAACTGATTCTGTCACAGTTTTTAACCAGAACTGAGAAACTGGTTTGCAACTCTTCTACCGAGATTGCCCTTACTCATATTTGAGTACTTGAATAGAAATCAAGGCTGATTTGAACTTCTCCGTAGGAATGACCTTCGTTAGTATGTCCGCCGGATTCATCTTAGTATCGATCTTTATCAAGTTGATCTCATTTTTGGTTCACTCCCCTATCATGTGATACCGCACGTCGATATACTTAGTTCGACTATGGTATACTTGATTCTTCGCCAAGTGAATGGCGCTTTGACTGTCGCAAAACAAAATAACCGGCCCTTTATCGAACCCGAACTCGCCAACTAGACCCTTTAATCACAAGGCCTTCTTAAATGCTTCCACTGCCGCTATGTATTCTGCCTCCGTTGTTGAGAACACCACGGTATCATGAAGTGTCGACTTCCAACCGATAAGAGATTCTGCGACTGTATAAACATAGCCGGTAAGAGATCTTCTCTTGTCTAAGTCCCCAACGTAATCCGCATCTACATATCCTTGTAGCTTGCTCGATTTATATTCTGACTTGTGAAAGAATAAACCGAGGTCTTTAGTTCCTTTTAGATATCGAAATATCCACTTTGCAGCTTCCCAATAAAGCATCTCTAGATTTGATATGTACCGGCCAAACTTACCGCATAGAATATGTCTGGACGTGTATATACCATAGCATACATCAGTGATCCCATCACACTTGCATATGGTACTCGAGACATCTTTTCCTTCTCCACTGATTTTGGACGCTCTTTGAAGGATAACTTGAAATGACTGACGATAGAGGTACTCACCGATCTAAAGTCCTTCATGTTGAATCTCTCCAACACCTTCTTTATATATCTGATTTAGGATAGCCACAGCTTGCCAGCCTTTCTGTCTCCAATAATTTCTATCTCAAGAATCTTCTTCGTTTCATCTAAGTCTTTCATATTAAATTATGTGCTCAATGAAGTTTCAAGCGCCTTTATTTCCGCCATACTTTTAGCCGCGATCAACGTGTCATCGACATATAGAGGTAGATATATCGACGACGACGACGACTCTCCCATTCTTCCCTTCCTCCTTCTCCATCAACAGAGCCCACTCCCTACGCTACTCCACCCTCTTCAACTACCAAGCTCCCCTGCATCCATCTCGGCCATCACTGCAGCCGCCGTAGGTGACCCCATCTCCCTCTACCTCAACCACACGCCGCCGTCCTCCTCCCTGAACCCACCCGCCGCTCCCTACACCACCGACCACCTCCACTGCACACCCCTCGCCGAGCTCACTGCGTCGAGCCCTGCACCCTCTCGCCGGCGAGCCCCGCACCCTCTCGCCGGTGAGCCCCCACTGCACCTGAAACCCCTCGTCGACCCCTTTCGTCCTCAACATCATCATCATTATCACCAACCCGAGCCCCACTGCCCCCTCTCTCTCCAAAACCATAACCTTCCCCCCTCACTGCGAGCTTCACTGTGCACATCGCCGGAGCGACACCGCCGACCGTCGTCGACCCCAGCACACCCCGAAAGATCCACAGAGCATCCCACTCCGCTTCCAGCGAACACAAGCCATCCCCGGACAACTCCGACGTCGAACCCGAACGCGAGTCGAGGCCGCGAATCCAAACCGTGCCGATTCGTCACGCGTTCGTGCCGTTGCCGCTGCCGTACGTCGCCAAAACGTCTTCAGACAAGTACCCTATTTGCTGCATGCTATGTTATATCCGTTACAATTCATAATACTATAAATTCCACGTTTACGTTTCGTGAAACCTTATATAACATAAGTGTTTGATACAAGATCCAAATGAAAACCTTCGTTTAATTTGACGGAACTCGATTGCATATTCTGACCCGTGTGGCAATGAGCACCGTGTAGAAATTTAACTAAAAAATACATTTGTTAATGGCTTAAACCAACGCCCCCAATTACACCCATAAAAACTGGGAATTCCTCGCACCTTAAATTTGTTAAAATCACAATTAATTGTATACATATTGAAATGATGCGTTCGAGGGCTCAAATTGAATCCAACTCGACGACCTGTAACCCTGTACAAGCTCTAAATTGTTTCTATACTGAAATTATGACGAGAATTAGTTCGGAGAGCGGCTCTGGACTGCAGTCCAGAGCAGCTCTGGTTGTTGTTTTCTGTCTCGTAATATTTACTACCTTGTTGACTGAATCTGCATGTTGCGGAACCCTACACTTTATTGAGGATCAATCTGTTAGCTAAATAACGCAAGTGACTTCACCCCTTTATATCGTCGTTTACTATTTAAATTGCAATTTAAAAGATCGGGACGTATAGCAGTCCCAAACAGAACCAGAACTGATACTCTAGTGTTGAACAGTGCATAACTTCTGACGTAGAGACGCGATTGAGAATCTGTCTGTTGCGTTAGAAACCTTATTGAAAACCCTAAATTTCATTCAACTGTATCATTGCTAAATTCTGATCTCAACTGGGATTAAAATTCGTTACGAAACGGACTTCCAATTCTGAAACCGGATTTCCAGCAGTGAACGCTTAAAATGAAATGGCCATATCTAGTGATCCCGAAACCCGATTGACGTGAAACCAAATTTTCTGGTTAGATAATCAAACATACTACTTATCCCCTGTTCATTGTTTGGCTAAATTGTGCATGTCTGATTTATGAAGAATTATGCAAGTGGTAAGATATCGTTTGATGACATCCTAATCATGCCTGAATTGTCGTATTCTCATCACATTACTTATATGTTTTTGCATTGGCAACCTAGTGATCATGTGCATTACCCAGTGTTAGGTTTTAGTGTTTGATTGTGGCAAGTACGTTAGTGGTTGAGCATGAATGGATAAGTGAAAGTGACACGTACATGTACACAATCAGTGGACCCTATTGATTTATTGCATTGTCGACGTCCGTGGGACGTGTATAAGTGTGACTATAATTGGTATGGGACAATTATGTAAGCACTTGTATGGGTGTCACAAGTAAGGCACCAAACACTGTCCATTTAGCTTAGGTATCAGTCGGGACATGCTTGATGGAGACCCTGTCTTCAGTTCTCGCGTAGACTCGTCATGGACCGGCTGGTATTTGAGTTTATGGTTGGCGTTTGATGTAGACCACGGGGTGTGGGGGTAGTTTGAGTCTGAGTTCAACAGATTCTCGGGAGTCCCATGCCGGCACTTATGGAGATATATGGAGATATACAGGGTTATCACTGATTATTACCGTGCATTTTTTGGGTCCGTGTTCCCTTGTCCTTGGGTCCTACCCTTGGGTGGGGGATACTCACGAGTGGTTGACTCTCACACTTGGACTGACGATAGGCTTAGTGATCTGTACAATGAGACTTAGAGACTGATAGAGATAGTGGCATTGACATGCATTCCTCACTGAATCGACACACCTGACATACTATTTTACTGCTTTACTGTTCACCTGCTCTTTTAGACACCCGCATTGGCTACTTCATGTCCACATCTTTACTATCTTGATTTACTGTTATATATTCATTATTACTGTACGAGTTACCACTTGCATCTATATATATATTGCTATCGCGTCGCTCTGACGACCTGAGTATGCATGCTTAGAGTGAGAAGTGGATCTAGTTTGGACCAGGACCAGACGTACATCGCGGACATCTTGATCAGCTATCCAGAGCTATACCCTCTTGATCTCCATCTGGTTAGTTTCTTTGTATTTGTTTTGATTTAGTTACTGCATTTCTCATTACCTGTGCATTGATTACTGATTACCACGTAAAGATAGAAGCCGAAGCGTGACTACGGAAGGATATTTCCTCGACCGTAAGAGCATGGCTGGCCTTGTCAACCCATCGTATTCCGTATTTTGGGAAGCGGGGCGTGACATGGTTTTGTTGGTATCAGAGCCAGGTTTTGCTATGATTGGAATTGCAGTTTCCGATGTAGAGCTTGACAATTTAAGTCGCTCTTTCGGTCCAGATTGTGCACTGTTATGTTTGACTTGAATCCTTATTATTCGTCATGCCATATTTTGACTCCATCCGTTAGAGTTTTGGGTGACTTTGTAGAGTTACGTAGTTGTAATTATGAACTGCAGCATAGCTACAATACTGTACTCTATTAGGTAACTTGGAGTTCTACATTTGTTTTTCCGCTCAATTGAGTTTCATCTCACCTGATGTTCTTGTTTCATTGTCAATTTTATATCTTGTTCTGGTTTTTTCTCCCCTGTATCTTATGCCGTCATAAAATTAATGTTTCAGGATCATGTCTTCCAACGACTCTTCCTCTATCTCCACTCCCCAGAATCAGACCGTAGAGATTCTGAATGCACTGCAAAGTCTGAAGGAAGCCCAGGAGCGAACAAACGACCTGTTAGCTGAGGGACTAAGAAGGCAGATGACTCAGGCACCAGCGGAAGTCCCCAATCGTAAAGGGATCCCTGTTAGATGAGGAAAAGAGGTGAAGATGAAGGGCCCACTTGTTTCCCCGCGACAGAAGCAGCAGAAGACCCAATGTTGTGGGTACTGCAAGAAACCAGGACACCTTCAGAGGGATTGTCGCCGCGCCAAAGGGAAATGCCTGATTTGTGGATCCAACGAACACTTTATCAATAGTTGCCCTAATAGGAAGGAGCTACAAGGAGGCGGTTCGTCGACACTCTCCACATCGGCTAAGTGATGGTTATTTCGTAGTTCGAGCTTCGAGGATAGGGCGGACCCCGCGCAGGATTCAACTCGCGAGACAGGAATGCAGCAGTCCAGAAATCAAAGAAGGATTATCACGTTTTCGACTTTCAATAAAGATGTTGTCACTCTTTTGTAAATATTTCTTTTCGTTTGAAATCTTGTATCCGTCGAACTTTTAGTTGAATGCAATAAAACTCTGAGTTGTGATGTATGTATCGTTCTTCTGCTTCTCACTTTATTAATACTATTCATCGCATCAGCATTTTTACATTTTAATTTTTCCGTCCTTGCCTCCAGCATATCCCCCTGTGCCACCGTATCCTTGGATATCTTCTTGATGTGTCCCACTGCCTAATCGTGACTCCCTCTTTTCAGGTCATGGCCCACTTTGAAGAAGCGCCGCCTCTAGATGAGGACACACGGTCGTGCGTTTCCTCGGACTACATGCTGGTAAGATCAGATGACGAGATTAACGGCCCACAGGTTATTTTCGGAAACAGCGATTCCGAGGGTGAGGGATTCGCAGCCCCAGAAGTCGACATAGTCAGCGACTCTGACGACGAAGAAGAGGACCTCGAAGAAGACCCAATGGGGGAAGATTCTGAAGAGGACCCGATAGAAGAAAATTCTATGGAAGAGGATCCAACAGAAAAAGATCACGTAGAATCAGACCTCGATGGAGAAGCTCCAGTCAAGACAGAAGGACCAGAAGAACAAGACCCCACGGCAGAAGAACCTCCGATGGCGATCCCTGTGAGGCGATATGGGAATGGACGCCCCTATCTGAGCGCGCTAGCCTACCGTAACCTGCCGACCCTCCACAACCGCGACTGACGTGATTGAGCTTTCGTCTCCTCTAGCCAAATAAGATCTATGTATAGTTAGGGCTATCTTTTAATCGTCGTGGATGCCTTGTTTGGACCTTTCTGAAATGAAATAAATTGCTGAGTTCGCTTATCTTGTGATTTTTGGTTCACATGATGCTTGACCGTTTTCCCTATACAATTATTTTCCTCCTGAGATCCCTGACTGTCCACCCCTGCACATTGTGCTGTTGTGACCCTGTTGGGGTAAAAATTTACACCCCGGTTGACCGAGTCAAAGTCAAGGTCAACCCCCAAGCTAGGTGGGCCCAAGCCCAGGTCAAGCGGGCCCATGCCCAAGTCGAGCCCGCGGTCAGCCTTCCCATGCCAACAACGAAATCATGTCATAAATAATTTTTATGTAATTTTTTATGCATGAATGTAAACAAAATGGGCATAAAGCCAATATTTTGTAAGCCCATGACTTATGTGCAAAAATGAAATGGCACATGAGCCATGGGATGGCTAAAATGCCATTTTTGTAAAGCCCAAGGGGCTATATGTAAATATGTAAGCCTATATAAGGCAACATGATGATGAATAAAGCATACACTTTTCATTCCCCAAAAAAAACTAGGGTTCTTTATGCCTCCTGCTCCTTCTCCAAGGTTCTAAACCTTCTCATTTCTTTTGAATTAAATCAAGAGTTTTACTCTTTCTTTTCCAAAACTAAGTAGTTTTCCACCACAAAACCCGCAAAGGGGAACTCAGATCTCCTATCAGATCTCAAAAAGGAGAGATTTTGAGATCTCACATCTCTTGATCTTCAAGATCCGGCCAAACAACAGGAGGAAGAAGAAGAACCCCCCTTCATCAGCTTCAAAACATCCTAGGAGTTTAACTCCATACATACATACATAATAAATATTTCCTTTCTGAAGTATAGCTTCTGTTTTTTAGGCTAAAAACCTCCTTTCTCGTCGGCGCTCAAGCGCAGAGCGCCCGCGTGCCGACACGTGGCGCGCTTGCGCTCAAGCGCAAGCGCTCGAGCGCAAGTCACCCCCGTGCCGACACGTGGCGCGCTTGTGCTCAAGCGCAAGCGCTCGAGCGCAAGTCCCTCCGGTGCCGACACGTGGCGCGCTTGCGCTCCAGCGCCCACGCTCAAGCGCAGAGCGCCCACGTGCCGACACGTGGCGCGCTTGCGCTCAAGCGCCCAGCGCTCAAGCGCAGAGCGCCCACGTGCCGACACGTAGCACTCTAGCGCCTGAGCGCACAGCACCTAGGCGCACAGCGCCCAAGGTGCTGCCCCACGCATCCTTTGGATGTCTTTCCCCCTTTTTATATATATACATGTATATCTATACATATGTATACATATGTACATACACACATACTCCACGACACTGTCCCTGTTAGAAAAAAATTTCTAACGGGGCGCTGTCCCGCACCCCGCAAGGGGGCTGCTAGCCCCCTTGACCCCCAGCCCGCTATCCGGGTAGCGGGACCCCCGTAAAAACTCTGCGTGACTCCCAATATATCCAAAACCCCCCTTTCAAAACACAACACACGCACACTGCACATTGAGTTTGCATGACCAGTTTAACCCGTTAATCGGAGGTTCCCTCGCCCCAAAGGCGAGGGGTAATTAACGGCAGCTTAGTCCGCGGCTGCCGGAGATTCGGATCCCCACAATCATTAAACCCCGCCATACCCTAGGCAGGGGGAATCTGTAGTACGCCTAACAAGCATGCGCGTATTCCCATCTCAATGGGGTGACGAAAAACACCCTACAGATTCTGGCATGCCCGGTGGGACCAATCTCTCCTCCCATATTTCGGGTTAAGCATTCATGCGAACTCAATCATTATACATACCTGTATTTATACTAAAATAATGCTCTTTCATGCAGATTTTCAAGCAATCACCTTACGACGATGTCTCCAAAGATGAACTCAGCTCCCATCTCCTACACGATGAGGATAGACTCTAGGATGGTCCTTCCGGCCAGTCTCGGGCGACAATGGGAGGAGCCGCTGCTACCATTCGGCTCTATTATGTTCATGCCAGTTGGCGCCATCCCAGCTCCTCAAGCCCCGGTGGCAGACAAACCGGTCTCGAAAGGCAGGAGACCAAATGTGGTGGTCGCGAGGGCAACTCAGCCCAAGCGCAAGTCCGTTTCCGAACGACTCTCCATGGCCCCAGCTGGGGGCAAGGCCATCGGCACCAATAAAGCTACAACGTGTCCCGAGCAAGCTTCAGCGGTGCCATTGACCACTGCTCGATCGGGTGCCTTCTCTAAGCTCCCCGCCAGTGAGAAAGAGACGACTGGATATGAGGTCCACACTGTCTACATGGTGGGAACGCGCAGCAAGAGCAAGGACGGGGCCACTACATCCCAAATCCAATCTGGCGTGAATATGGCTGCCACATCCCAAGGCCAGCCTCCTCTGGAAGGTAATGAAGACCTTCCCAGTGAGGCTGATAAGCAGAAAGACCCTTCGGTCCATGAGGAGTCAGGCTCGGAAAGCGAAGAAGAGCCGACTTTCCGCCCTAGGACCGCGGAGCAAGAGCTGCTTCAAGAGCTCCGAAAGCAGCTCAGAAGCAAAGACAAGGAGATGGCCAAGCTCTACTCAAAGATCGACGACTTGACAAATGTCGTCTTACGGCTTACGGCCCAACTTGCCTCTCAGCCGCCTAATCAAGCACAGGGCTCTGCTCATGAACCGGGAAACGTTGACCCGAGACAGCCGGTGCCTATTCCCTCAAATCCAAGGGTGGGCGGACCGCACGAAAGTCAGTCGCATCCTATCTCGGCAAATGCCTTTGCTACCGATGACAATAGCCCGCTAACTCAAGATCAAATCATGGATTTGGTTACCGACAAAGTCAAAACCTTGGTAGCCGAAGCCGAAGCGCAAAAAGATGTCAGCAGTAGTGGGAGACCATATCCTGCTCAGTATGATCTGGTAGAATTTCCTAGCGGCTATGTCATCCCCAAATTCGGAAGATTCAACGGGACGGGAAATGCGAATCAGCACATCGCCCACTTCAAAGCCTCATGCGGGAATACTGGGGGCAATGATGCGCTTCTCCTCCGCTAGTTCATTAATAGCCTGACCGATGTTGCTTTCGACTGGTACGCGAGCATACCAGATGGCTCCGTCACAACTTTTGTCCAAATGGAGTCTCTGTTTCGGCAGAGGTTCATGAGCGTCAGCGATAAGATTACCATTGCCGAGCTCGTAAGGACCAAGCCCAAGAACAACGAAAGCAGCATAGATTTTATAACCCGATGGCGTAATCTCTCCGTCAAATGCGAACAGCCGATAGAGCAGGACCAATCTGTCAGTCTCCTTGTCGGAAATCTCAACAACTGGATGACCCCGTTTCTGTGTACCGCGGGTCTCAAAACTTTCCAAGAGCTGACCAAAAAGGTCCAAACGTTGGAACGCTCAAAGCTCGAGTCCGCTCAGGATCTTCAGTTCACAAACAGACCGAAACCTTGGAGGGACGACAACCGAAAAGGCGGAAGTTCTAATATCACCGATTCTCCAAATAAGCAGAGAATGGGCGGAGCAAAAACTGACCAGTCTCGAGAGCCAGCTTTGGAGGAAAAAAGAAATAAGGTCTACTCATTCCGAAGGGACAAGGTTCGCAAAATTTTTAAAGATGCTCTAAAGAATGGCCTGCGGCTACCAGAACCAAGAAGGCTAAGTGAAGCGAACAGGACCGATCATCCTAACTTTTGCCCATACCACCGAGTGCTGGGGCACACTATTGAAGACGGTTGCATCTTCAAGGATTGGGTCGAGAAACAATATAAGGCGGGAGAAATATCATTGTCCCCTGGCGTGTTAACAAACAATCAAGCTGCGACCGCCAACTTCATACATACGGGGACCGATGTCCTTCAGGGACCTGATTCTCTCAAACACCCGCCTTTCTCTGAGAACAATCGACCGCCCGTCATTAAACTGGGAATAATCGACCTCTAAGTCATTAAACTGGGAATGTACAAAATATATATGTGTGTGTGTGTGTAAATAAACAAAAAATGTGTAAATAAAAGAAAAATAAAGAAAAGCCGAAATGATAGGGCAACTCGCAATAAAAATCAGCGAGTAAAATAAAGATGAAAATAAAGCCGAAATGATGGGGCAACCGCGAATAAATAGCCGAAATGATAGGGCAATCGCGACCTTCGCGATAAGAAGAGCTGAAGTGATAGAGCAATCGCGGTAAAACAAAAAAAACAAAAAACAAAACAAAAAAAAGGCGAATGATGAGTCGCTCCTGGTACCATATTCCAGTGCAGCGATGCAGACGCCGACTAAAATCCAATTTCTCGAAATTCCTCCGGCCCTACGGCCAGTCCCCAAATTGACTGTCGTATACAATCCACGGGCTCAAATAATTCCCATCATACCTATGCCCCACCGCAACCACCAGTTACGCGGATGGCCTCCGCCTTTAGAATTATGCTCCATTGGGAAGACCCACTCATGTGTCCTGGCACATGTGCTTCAGTGTTAACAACGCTGATGCCGGCTCCCTATCCCAAAATTCCAAATCAATCCAATAGACCTCCACGTCTTTAAAACTGAAACAGACGATCCCTAAGTCTTTAAACTGGAAACAGATGACCTCTAAGTCGTTAAACTGGAAACAGCAGACCTCTAAGTCTTTAAACTGGAAACAGAAGACCTCTAAGTTTTTAAACTGGAAACAGATGACCGCTAAGTCGTTAAACTGGGCACAATAGACCCCTAATTCTTTAAACTGGAAACAGATGACCTCCACGTCGTTAAACTGGAAACAGATGACCTCTAAGTCGTTAAACTGGAAAAAGATGACCTCTAAGTCGTTAAACTGGAAACAGATGACCACCATGTCATTAAACTGGAAACAGATGACCACTAAGTCATTAAACTGGGCACAACAGACCCCTAAGTCTTTAAACTGGGAACAGATGACCCCTAAGTCGTTAAACTGGAAACAGTCGACCTCTAAGTCATTAAACTGGGAACGAGGGAAATCCACTCATGTGTCCTCACGACGCATGAGGAGAACAAACCTTTGTGGGATCCTTATGACTCACAAAGAAGAAGGAAAAAAAAAACACTTAGGAGTCCTCACGATTCCTAAGGAGAAAATACACCTGCGGGATCCTTACGACCCGCAGGGAGAAAATGCTTTGTGGGACCCTCACGACCCATAAAATTGAAAAGCCTTAGGTGATAGGGATCTAAACCTGTCTCCTAAGCCATCGCTCCCCAACCCCCAAGTGGCGAATGATGAGTCGCTCCTGGTACCATATTTCAGTGCAGCGATGCAGACGCCAACCAAATCCCAAATCCAAATTTCCAAGTGGCGAATGATGAGTCGCTCCTGGTACCATATTCCAGTGCAGCGATGCAGACGCCAACCAAATACCAAATCCCATACCCCGACGACGAATGATGAGTCGCTCCTGGTACCATATTCCAGTGCAGCGATGCAGACGCCAACAAAGTCCCAAAATTTTTATGGCCCTACGGTCTGGATCATACATCCTGCAAAACCGTATACAATCCACGGGTGTAAAACCAATTCCCAAATCCTCCCGGGGCAAATGATGAGTTGCTCCTGGCATTATTCCAGTGCAGCAATGCAGATGCCAAACAAAAAAAAAACAATTCCCACAAAGACACTCCGTCTCGGGGATACGCCCTACCACAGGCACTCCGTATCGGGGAAACGTCCTACCACAGGCACTCCGTCTCGGGGATACGCCCTACCACAGGCACTCTGTATCGGGGAAACGTCCTACCACAGGCACTCCGTCTCGGGGATACGCCCTACAACAGGCACTCCGTATCGGGGAAACGTCCTACCGCAGGCACTCCGCATCGGGGAAATGTCCTACCCCAGGCACTCCGTCTCGGGGATACGCCCTACAACAGGCACTCCGTATCGGGGAAACGTCCTACCGCAGGCACTCCGCATCGGGGAAACGTCCTACCACAGGCACTCCGTCTCGGGGATACGCCCTACAACAGGCACTCTGTATCGGGGAAACGTCCTACCACAAGCACTCCGTCTCGGGGAAACGCCCTACAACAGGCACTCCGTATCGGGGAAACGTCCTACCACAGACACTCCGTGCCGGGGACACGTCAACCAACAGGCACTCCACCTCGGGAAAACGTCTGCCAGCGACACTCTGCGCCGGGGAAAAGTCGATCAGCGACACTCCGTGCCGGGGAAAAGTCAACCCGACACTCCGCGCCGGGGAAAAGTCGATCAGCGACACTCCGTGCTGGGGAAAAGTCAACCCGACACCCCGCGCCGGGGAAACGTCAAGCAGACACTCCGTGCCGGGGACACGTCAGCAAGCGACACTCTGCATCGGGGAAACGTCCAACACAGACACTCCGCATCAGGGAAACGTCCAACACAGATACTCCGTCTCGGGGACACGTCAACCAACCGATACTCCGCCTCGGGGAAACGTCAAGCAGACACTCCGTGCTGGGGGCACATCGCCAGCAGACACTCCGTGCAGGGGACACGTCAACCAACAGGCACTCCGCTTCGGGGAAACGTCGGCCAGCGACGCTCCGTGCTGGGGACACGTCTACCAGATCGCTCCGGATTAGAGCGTCGACCGTCCACATCGTAAAAAGGGCAGTGCATCCTAAAAAGTAGGAACCAAAGCAAGTCGCCTCCACGTGAAAGAAGATCCATCAATTTCATGCACACGACCCACATGTGCGGTGTGCATTTATTGATGGGGGGCAATTTGTTGGGGTAAAAATTTACACCCCGGTTGACCGAGTCAAAGTCAAGGTCAACCCCCAAGCTAGGTGGGCCCAAGCCCAGGTCAAGCGGGCCCATGCCCAAGTCGAGCCCGCGGTCAGCCTTCCCATGCCAACAACGAAATCATGTCATAAATAATTTTTATGTAATTTTTTATGCATGAATATAAACAAAATGGGCATAAAGCCAATATTTTGTAAGCCCATGGCTTATGTGCAAAAATGAAATGGCACATGAGCCATGGGATGGCTAAAATGCCATTTTTGTAAAGCCCAAAGGGCTATATGTAAATATGTAAGCCTATATAAGGCAACATGATGATGAATAAAGCATACACTTTTCATTCCCCAAAAAAACTAGGGTTCTTTGTACCTCCTGCTCCTTCTCCAAGGTTCTAAACCTTCTCATTTCTTTTGAATTAAATCAACAGTTTTACTCTTTCTTTTCCAAAACTAAGTAGTTTTCCAGCACAAAACCCGCAAAGGGGAACTCAGATCTCCCATCAGATCTCAAAAAGGAGAGATTTTGAGATCTCACATCTCTTGATCTTCAAGATCCGGCCAAACAACAGGAGGAAGAAGAAGAACCCCCCTTCATCAGCTTCAAAACATCCTAGGAGTTTAACTCCATACATACATACATAATAAATATTTCCTTTCTGAAGCATAGTTTCTGTTTTTTAGGCTAAAAGCCTCCTTTTCTCGCCGGCGCTCAAGCGCAGAGCGCCCGCGTGCCGACACGTGGCGCGCTTGCGCTCAAGCGCCCAGCGCTCAAGCGCAGAGCGCCCACGTGCCGACACGTGGCACTCTAGCGCCTGAGCGCAGAGCACCTAGGCGCACAGCGCCCAAGGTGTTGCCCTACGCATCCTTTGGATATCTTTCCCCCTTTTTATATATATACATGTATATCTATACATATGTATACATATGTACATACACACATACTCCACGACACTGTCCCTGTTAGAAAAAAATTTCTAACGGGGCGCTGCCCCGCACCCCACAAAGGGGCTACTAGCCCCCTTGACCCCCAGCCCGCTATCCGGGTAGCGAGACCCCCGTAAAAACTCTGCGTGGCTCCCAATATATCCAAAACCCCCTTTCAAAACACAACACACGCACACTGCACATTGAGTTTGCATGACCAGTTTAACCCGTTAATCGGAGGTTCCCTCGCCCCAAAGGCGAGGGGTAATTAACGACAGCTTAGTCCGCGGCTGCCGGAGATTCGGATCCCCACAATCATTAAACCCCGCCCTACCCTAGGCAGGGGGAATCTGTAGTACGCCTAACAAGCATGCGCGTATTCCCATCTCAATGGGGTGACGAAAAACACCCTACAGACCCTCGCTTAGATTAAAAAGTACCGCACCCCGATCTTTTGAATGGGCCACCCTTCATCCTTCGTATGTGCCTCGTTTGAGATCCTTCTGGAGGAGAAATTGATAGTGAAATTTCCGAGTTCGCTAACCCTTCGGATTTTTGATTCGCATGATGTACTGACCGTTTTCCTTCCCATACATCCCTTTCCCTCCTGAGGTTCATTACTGTTCACACTTACACACTGGGCTAACCCGACCCCGGTCTCTTCGACCTTCAGTTTAGAGTGTCACACTCCGACCTTTTGAGTAAGCCATATTCCATCGTAATCCCTACCCTGACTAGCCCTTTTCATCTTTTTGCTATTTCATGTTACCCTAACTATATTTAGGGACATCGTTATTCGGAAATTTAGTTTTCATTATTTTGTATTTATCGAAAAGTGCGCGTTATTGACTACTTCCGTTTTATGCATTTTAAGTAACACTACTATTCTTCCCATTTTTCGGTAGCGCAACCATATATTGCACATATTATTTTGCGCTATGTTTCTTATTTTCACCATGTGGTTTTCTAAGTTATGTTAAAATTGTTTGATTAATACGTTATTCTAAAATATTTTAACCTATCGACAAATCCTGCACTATTTTATTATTGTTACTTTATTTTCCCGGGTATTCTGCTTATCGTTGCTATTATAATGGCTGTGTCTGATACTATTTTAGCTGCGCTATTTTGATATATGTATGTATATATATATATATAGGATCTCGATTTTATCTAGCATGCCTCGAGTGTTATTGGTCGTCATTGCTATTTTATCCCCTTGTACCTATTTAGACCTGCCCTTCAGTTACGTTAGTTTTTATACATTTATAGACCTTCAAAATTCTTATATCTGACATTTTTGTAAACAAATATGTACTAGTGTTCGATGTAGTAGATTTTCGCTTATGATTTTATAACTTATCGTTTATTTTAAATTTCGAGAACGAAATTTTTGTAAGGGTGGTATGATGTAATACCTAGTCCTTTTGTATACCAATATCCGTATTTTTGTTACCCTTAAAATTTATTTATTTTATAATCATTACTTTTAGTGTTTTAACATCCCTAACCCTGATTCATCTAAACCCTTTTATTTTCTCCCTTTTATTTGCACCCAAAAACTCAGCCCACTCCCACTTCTCCTTCACCAGAATTTATTTAACTAAATGTATATAAACCCTGACCGCACTTCCATTTCCTTCTTCATTGTTTTCCCCTAGCCTAAACCAAAACCCTATTACCTATCTATTTTATATTTTTCCAAATTCTTTTATTTTATTTTCCAAGCCGGCCCCTCTTCTCTAATTTTCCTATTCTTATTTATTTCCAAACCCGGCCCAATTCCCTATCTCTTTTCCCATTTTATTTAAATCCCCAGCCCAAGCCCAAAGAGAATTAAAATTTAATTAAAACATTACACAAAAAATAAACTCTCTGGTCCAGCCCGTTTCCCCAACCCAGCCTTACCCCTTTATCCGCGCCCGCTCCCAACCAACCCGACCCGTTTAACCCTTCTTCCTCCCTTCTAAATTTTTTTCCCGCTCATTCCCAACGTACCCGCGTCGCTTCGTGCCCACGTCGCCCGCGCCGTCGACCCACGTTCTCGCCCATCACGACCCCGACCCCGAGAGCTCATCAACCTCTCCACGTCTCGAACTTACCGTCTCTCCCTCACACTCTCGATCTCTCGGTCTCTCACTCAAATCGCTGCCTCCACGAGCTTTGAACCCCATCACCCTTACACCCCGACGCCGCCGACGACGCCGCCGACTCTCCCATTCTTCCCTTCCTCCTCCTCCATCAACAGAGCCCACTCCCTACGCTACTCCACCCTCTTTAACTACCAAGCTCCCCTGCACCCATCTCGGCCACCACTGCAGCCGCCGTCGGCGACCCCATCTCCCTCTACCTCAACCACACGCCGCCGTCCTCCCTGAACCCACTCGCCGCTCCCCACACCACCGACCACCTCCACTGCACACCCCTCGCCGAGCTAACTGCACCCGAGCTTGAGCCCTGCACCCTCTCGCCGGCAAGCCCCCACTGCATCTGAAACCCCTCGTCGACCCCCTTCGTCCTCAACATCATCATCATTATCACCAACCCGAGCCCCACTGCCCCCCTCTCTCCAAAACCATAACCTTCCCCCCTCACTGCGAGCTTCACTATGCACATCGCCGGAGCGACACCGCCGATCGTCGTCGTCCCCAGCACACCCTGGGAGATCCACAAAGCATCCCACTCCGCTTCCAGCGAACACGAGCCACCCCTGGACAACTCCGACGTCGAACCCGAACGCGAGCCGAGGCCGCGTATCCAAACCGTGCCGATTCTTCACGCGTTCGTGCCGTTGCCGCTGCCGTGCGTCGCCAAAACGTCTCCAGGCAAGTACCCTACTTGCTGCATGCTATGTTATATCCGTTACAATTTATAATACTATAAATTCCACGTTTACGTTTCGTGAAATCTTATATAACATAAGTGTTTGATGCAAGATCCAAATGAAAACCTTCGTTTACGTGTGGCAATGAGCACTGTGTAGAAATTTCACTGAAAAATACATTTGTTAATGGCTTAAACGAACACCCCCAATTACACCCATAAAAACTGGGAATTTCTCGCACCTGAAATTTGTTAAAATCACAATTAATTGTATACATATTGAAATGATGCGTTCAAGGGCTCAAATCGAAACTGACTCAACGAAATATAACCCTGAACAAGCTATAAATTGTTTCTGTACTGAAATTATGACGAAAATTAGTTCGGAGAGCGGCTCTGGACTGCAGTCCAGAGCAGCTCTGGTTGTTGTTTTCTGTCTCGTGATGTTTACTACCTTGTTGCCTGAATCTGTATGTTGCGGAACCCTACACTTTATTGAGTATCAATCTATTAGATAAATAACGCAAGTGACTTCACCCCTTTATATTGTCGTTTACTATTTAAACTGCAATTTAAAAGATCGGGACGTATAGCAGTCCCAAACAGAACCAGAACTGATACTCTAGTGTTGAACAGTACATAACTTCTGATGTAGAGACGCGATTGAGAATCTGTCTATTGCGTTAGAAACCTTATTGAAAAACCTAAATTTCATTCAACTGTAGCGTTGCTAAATTCTGATCCCAACTATGATTAAAATGCGTTACGAAACGGACTTCCGATTCTGAAACCGGATTTCCAGCAGTGAACGCTTAAAATGAAATGGCCATATCTAGTGATCCCGAAACCCGATTGACGTGAAACCAAATTTGCTAGTTAGATAATCAAACATACTACTTATCCCCTGTTCATTGTTTTGCTAAATTGTACATGTCTGATTTATGAAGAATTATGCAAGTGGTAGGACATCGTTTGATGACATCCTAATCATGCCTGAATTGTCGTATTCTCATCACATTACTTATATGTTTTTGCATTGGAAACCTAGTGATCATGCGCATTACCCAGTGTTAGGTTTTAGTGTTTGATTGTGGCAAGCACGTTAGTGGTCGAGCATGAATGGATAAGTGAAAGCGGCACGTACTTGTACACAATCAGTGGACCCTATTGATTTATTGCATTGTCGACGTCTGTGGGATGTGTATAAGTGTGACTATAATTGGTATGAGACAATTATGGAAGCACTTGTATGGGTGTCATAGGTAAGACACCAAACACTGTCTATTTAGCTTAGGTATCAGTCGGGACATGCTTGATGGAGACGCTGTCTTCAGTTCTAGCGTACACTCGTCATGGACCGGCTGGTATTTGAGTTTATGGTTGGCGTTTGATGTAGACCATGGGGTGTGGGGTAGTTTGAGTCTGAGTTCAACAGATTCTCGGGAGTCCCATGCCGGCACTTATGGAGATATATGGAGATATACAGGGTTATCACTGATTATTACCGTGCGTTTTTTAGGCCCGTGTTCCCTTGTCCTTGGGTCCTACCCTAGGGTGGGGGATACTCACGAGTGGTTGACTCTCACACTTGGACTGACGATAGGCTTAGTGACCTGTTGTCACGCCCCGCTTCCCAGTGTACGGTGAAGTGGGCGCGACGAGATCCGCTACGTATATACTCAGAAGTACATGCGCTAAGCGTATCTAAGCAATATAAAATAAATATACAAGAGACAAGAAATAAAAAGAACAGCAACTTTTATTTATTAATATTCTTTGTACAATGCATGAAAGGAAATACAACTGAAATAAAAAGATGCCTAAACAGTGGCATAACAGGAAATGAAAAGTACAAAAAGGAAAAGTGTACAATGAAACTACAGTGCAGGGTCTTCAGTAAACTGCTCCAAGTCTTCTTACGATGGCTCAACCTCTGTCGGGTCCAAATCACCTGACGACATTCAAAAAAGAGAGAAATAGAATGTCGTCAGCGAACAGGTCGCTCGGTAAGTCCCAAAGGTAAGAGGAAAGTAGAAAAAGACAAAATAAGGAGATACATTTTAAAATTGTATACTATTGTTGTAATGTTATGTCAACGCTGTTGTTTGTAGCTTGGTACGGAAGGATGCCAGTGTATACGAGGGGAGTCTCTATATGCCAGAGACTAAGGGCACGTATAGTACAAGGTACCGTTTATGCCACGGTACAACAGCAACTGGATTCATGTTAGGTGTGTTAAATCTGACCACCTCGTGCCACCTTTAACACCTTCCATACCAATCTACCCCTTAAACTCCGCGATGTCTTGTTTGTATTGTTATCTTGTAATTTGTGTTGGTTGTATGATTGGTTGACTAACTGACCAAAACCATGATATCAGGAAACGGTTATAACCGTAGAGTCATGTAAATGGAATACTGGGAATCATGTAAAGGAATATATCCATGGTTCGGTTCAGCCAAATTGTGTAAATTGATGATTGTATTCATGGATTCATGTGTTCATATTGAATTCGAATCTTGTAGTTTATAGATTGACTTGAATCATATTCAAGTCAGATTAATCAGACTCAAACCCGAGTCAGACAATCAGAAATGTGAATCGAAGTCTTACAATTGCTAGGGTCCGTAGGGTAATTTATAAAATTTGAGGGGTTTTTATGTAAACATACATTTATATACTTTTCAAAATATACCTTAAGTATTTATTACTCTTCTTTAGAGTTGTAATGAGGGTGGATTTTATGTTGTGACATTTCTAGTGAAAATATCCTAGTTTTATAAATAAGGGTATTTATCTGTAATATTGATTTATTTGAAGTTCATGGTGTTTTAGTGTAAAATTTATTCTTGTGATTTTTAGAAAAAGGTGGAATATTTATATTATAATAAAATAGATATTTAAATGATAAATATACATATATTTATACAAAAATAGTTTTAATAAATATTTTATATTCCAAAAATCTCATTTTCTTAAGATGTCGTATTTTAAACCCTTCGAGACCGAATGCTCCTTGCGGAGGTCTGAATCTCGCACTACAAGCCCGAGGATGCACGATAAACCGCACGATCCCGAACGGGTTCCCCAAAGATGAGTTGTAGCGGCGCTTTGCAAAGATTGTAAAATACCAATCCTTTAGAAAACGGTTTTTATAAAGTAAAAGGTATTTATTTGAAAAGTGTAATTTTCCGTATTTTAGGTTTTAGGGTTTTCTAAGCCAACTAGCCTATTTCTAAATGGTCTAAACGACAAGTCGTTAGAAGCCTCAAATCGCCTCTTCACTGCCAATTGCGGCCAGGTATGTGCCAGGTAAGTGGGAGGCTCTCCACTACAAGTAGTGACCCTAATTAAGTAACCACTTGCCTTAGACATACTTGCCTAGACACCACAAAGTCAGGTTTAGATAAACGATCGATGTCCACAACTTATCGTATTTTCCTACTAAGAAGTATTTACTTAAAAATGTAACAAATCTAAAACCTTTGAGAATGGTTTTATGAAGATTATGGTATTTTAATGAAAATTTCGTTTTATCGTATTCTAAGTTTTGATGATATCATTTTAGGGTTGTATTTGCGTGTGTGTGGAGGTAGGTCGTTACCTCGTGCTCTACTTTAAATGTATAGCAAGTTAAGGGTTAAATGTGAAATTGAAATATGATGGTATTAAAGTGTAAAAATACGGTAAATTGAAAAGGTTATCATTTCATGTGTGAAAACTTATTCAAATTGACTTTTACAAGTTTAATGGTCAAGATAGCGATGTTTAGGAATGATTGAATTGATTAGAAGAAGAAAAATAAACATTATGGTATTAAAGTGAAAAAGAATACGATATTGCAAAAGCTATCATTTCATGTGAGAAACTTTGTCCAAATTAGTTGTTATGTGATTAATAGTCAACATGAATAAGTTTAAGTATTATGGAATTGGTGACAAGTGAGATTTTATAGAAAACCGAATCGAAAATCGGTTTGTTCCGATTTCCGTCGGGTTTCGAAATTTCGTATTTTTGAGAAGTAGAAAGAAGGGAAGAATGAGACTTACGGGTTTCGATCTATACTAAAGAGTATAGGGGAACTAGGTGAGTGGCCGAGGCGTTGTTTCGTCGCCGGTTGTTTCAAAAAAACGTCACCCGAATTCCGTTAGAGCTTCGCCGTGAATTTGATTTCAAAGTACACCCTTCTTGTGAAAATTTCGAGAGAGTAAACCTAGTGTTTTGGAATGAGAAGGTAGAGGGTAGGGGGTCTATTTATAGGGTAGGGTAGGATAGGATAGGTGAAAGGTTTTTATTTTTAAAGAAAATTGTAAAAAATTAAAGAAAAACATTAAAATTTGTATTAAATAGGGTGTAATTAACATTCAGGAACCGATCCATTAAAATGATGTATACAGGGGAGTTGAGAAGACGAAACGACACCACTTTCGTTTAGACGACTCGGCCGTCCGGCCGGGTCCGGCCGGCGGCGCCGGCCCGAGTCGGGGTGCCGTTGGGTAGGGATTCTTCTGACGTAGGCTCTGGTATATTTACATTTTAGGGTTCAGTTCAACTTTTGGGAGTTATGGCCTGTGGACTGTTGGGCTTCCAAGAATTTTAAAAGAAAAATAATCTAAAAATAATGCAGGGTATGCGATTTGAACTCTGGTGGCTTGGTTCAGCAGTGCAAGGTGTTACCAATGAGCTACAAGCTCCTTCTTGTAATTATTGTGGGAAAATAGATACTTAAAGTGATAACAGCAACATTAAATACTCCAAATATACTTCAAATTTAAATCAAATTTATTTATACAAAAATTGGAGTTGTTACACCTGTACAGTGAGACTTAGAGACTGATAAGGATAGTGGCATTGACATGCATTGCTCACTGAATCGACACACCTGACATACTATTTTACTGTTTTACTGTTCACCTGCTCTTTTAGACACCCGCATTGGCTACTTCATGTCCACGTCTTTACTATCTTGATTTACTGTTATATATTCATTATTACTGTACGAGTTACCACTTGCATCTATATATATATTGCTATCACGTCGCTCTGACGACCTGAGTATGCATACTCAGAGTGAGAAGTGGATCTAGCTTGGACCAGGACCAGACGTACATCGCGGACATCTTGATCAGCTATCCAGAGCTATACCCTCTTGATCTCCATCTGGTTAGTTTCTTTGTATTTGTTTTGATTTAGTTACTGCATTTCTCATTACATGTGCATTGATTGCTGATTATCACGTAAAGCTAGAAGCCGAAGTGTGACTACGGAAGGATATTTCCTCGACCGTAGGAGCATGGCTGGCCTTGTCAACCCCTCGTATTCCGTATTTTGGGAAGCGGGGCGTGACATCTATCCTTCTCCATTTTCTCTCTTCCTTTTTCCTTAACACACGCGTCACCTGCGGAGCAGCAGAGGATGAGACGGCCGTCATGAAAGATAAGGTTCTGACAAGATGGTAGTAGTGGGAGATGGCCTTGGAAAGGGATCAGGGGATGACATGGAAGGGGTTTGGTTAGTAAGGAAGTAAAGGCGAAGGTTGTGGTCATTGTTGAGACGGGAGAGGGTGAAGGTTGAGAGGGAATGGAATGGAGAGATCACTAGGGTTTCTACTATTGATGTGTTGAGGAAGGTGGTTGCGAAGCTTATGCTGGTGGTTGTGGTGTTTGGGATGGTGGTCATGGTGATGGAAGTGTTTATTGAGAGAATTGATGGTGAGTGGATGGTGTTTGTAGGATGTGGCTAGGATGTGCTGAAAGGCGTTTATGGAAATGATTGAGTAGGATTTGGGATTGGTCATGGCGGTGGTGAGTATGGATGTATTGGATTTGGAGACGATAATTGTGTTTGAAAAGGTGGAGGGTTGTGGGGTGGTGGGTTTGAGATTGGGATGGATGATAGCAGTTGTGAAGTGTTGGGTTGAGTTACAGGAGTTGAATATAGAGTTAAATAGAATGAGGGGTTTTAGTGATGGATGGTGTTTTATGAAAGCGGTGAGGGTGGTGAATGATATTTTTGAGTTTTTAAATTGGGGGTTGATTTTTATTTGGGAGCTTGGTAGGTAAAAGAAGATAACGACGTAGAGATAACACTGCCGCAAATGGAGAGTTGAGCTTGTCTGTTGATTTATGGCACACCGCGACACATTTCATATCGAAAGATAGATTAATAGAACAATGCGGTGATCGGAGATTAATAAGTATGAATTCGATGTCCAAATGATCAATCGGGGCGATAGATCGAGGGTCGGGGGCTTTAAATTCTAACATGCATCAAATGAATGCTTCTATGTATGTCTAACTGATTTAGTTTTTGTTGTCATAAATTTATATTAATGGATGATGCTTAGAATGTATTTGTAAAGATGCTTAGAATGCTTGAATGAGTTGTAATTGACAGATTAATTCTTCAAAAAAGAGCAGTTTCTACTTCTCTTGCATCTTCTATCCTTTCTTTCTTGCAATTTTTTATCAGATGTCTTTCTCGAAGGAATATCATAGGTTCTGTTTATTACTTAGTTTACATGTGAGCAGTGGACACTGATGTGAATGTGTACTCTCGGATAAGAAATTTGATTGTTGATTTATGCAATTAGCAGAACATACGTAAATCAATTTGTAATAATCCTAAATTTTCTGTGCAGAATTTTTTTCAAAAATACAGAAAAGAATATCTAAGCCTGAGTACAAGTTATAAATTTGAATCACTTTAGAACAGCAAGAAAGCACTTGTAGCTTATTGGTAAAGCCCTGTACTGCTGTGACATAGCCCATGTGTTTGAATCTCCCAGCCACATAATATTTTTATTGATTTTTCTTTTAATCTTTTAGAAGCTCAAAAGTTTGCACGTGCGCTACACCTAAAATGAAAAGTCGCACAGGAATCAAACATGTGTATTAGGCTAGTTGAAACGACACCAACACATGGCAAGAATCCAGACACCAACCCTCGGATTTGGACCGGCGAAGATCACCCCAGGGCCAGCGCCGCCGGTTTTCTCTGTAGGTAATACCTAAAATTTTTTACCCTAGCATCCCTTGGACTCCCCCTACTAATCCTAGACTGTTTGATTTCTCTGCACATTTCCAGAGAATTAAAATGAGGCATTAATCCAAATTTTTAATTCATTCTTCATTACCCTAAACCCTAATTTCTACTATAAATACAACCCTACATCATAACCCTCCTCATTCAGAATTTCATTGCCAAAACTCTCTAAAATTCCTAAGTCCAAGAAGTTGTACAAGTGGAGTTAGCTCAAGGCAAAATTCCGACGACGTTTCGGGACAAATCCGGTGACGAAACGACTTCCCGACGATTCCATAAGTTTTCTCTACCTCTCCTCTTTCTTTCTAATATGTAAGTCCCACTTTCCCTCTTCTCCTTTTATTAAAACGAATTCCATTTTCAAAACTATTCGGAAGCGGAGTTGATCCGACTTCCGTTTCTAATTTAACTAAAAACACCATTTATCTTAATAACAAATTTACAATCTTTTTTTAGGTTATTTAGCAATCATAATAACCAGGCTCCAAGTTGCACTTAATTACAGAACTGACTTTCTTGTCAAGACGTAGGGTACAGCTGTTTTGGACAAGAGCGTGGTGTGGGAATCCGGGCTGAGTGTTATTTCTAGAGGAGAGTATCAGTGTTATCGGTGATCCAACGGTGCCCAATGATCCAATAAGTTCGAACAGATATTCATGGTCTTGTGATCATAATGTATGATTAGGATTACAAAATAGCACCTATCCCCAATCTGTGGTGTGGTAATTGGGATATCGCTGTTCAGTCTGTTCTGTAAAATTTGGGAGAGAAAATTTGCTCATGTATGTATCCTGGAGTTTTCATATTCACATATGCATGGGGTTTATTTATCCATATATGGTTGTATTTTGCAGATAATGAATCTTCGGATTAAAGTGAATAGAGTAAAATGATATGGATTTGTCATGAAATTCCGTACCGTGCTTGGTATATTTTGCAGCCTCTTATTCGATATTTGTTATTTTCTTCATTTATATTCATTGCAAAAATTATCGTTTATGTTAAGTCTCAGCCAATCTATTAATTTATTATTCAAATCTTTATGATTACGGACCCAGTTAAGTGAAATGAGCATGATCGAATGGAATAGACGGTAAGAATGATGTATCGGTGTTAACTAAGACAGCCTGATGAAAGTTGGAAGATATACGTTTATCGTACAGAATTAATGAAAAAGATCATACAAAACCAACTTCGGCGTTAGTTTAATTTTTTTTTATATAAAATAAAATATTTAGTATTGTAGCTCGGATATGGTCAGGCTTTATACAAAACATAGCTAAAATGATGTTTTTGGTGATTCTAAATATGTTTTGAAGAGGATGCATGTATACACGAAGATCATGGGAGGCGTATACATACACGAAAGGCTACACTTACACAAGGCACGTACAAAACCTTTGCCATACCATCACGATCAAATTTCGCTAAAATGGAATGAACTTTATGCGGTTCAAAACAAGCACATACTAAGAGCATGTTGCTTTAAGAAATCTATTAGGCCCGTCTATCTGGAACCGAACCGTCTTCCTTTACGATGGTGTTTTGTTTAGCATCTCTGTATCTCTATGTCTTTTATTTTTGCAAGATTTCTCTTTTTTATCATGTCTTCTTGCATGTTTTCGAGCGCGAAAACTCTTTACCGGGCAAGGACATAAAAAACTACTTGCCATTTATAGCAAGGTCTAATCATGACCGATCTTAACTATGAATCGTCGAGAATGCAACATTTTCCCTTTGTGGTATTCCACCTCTTGCCTGTTTTTGGTCCAAAAACGAAATTCTTAATGATAGTTGGTTGTATTCACCAATTTTCGCAATAATAGCTTCCTTCACAGCAGGATTAACCGCATTTTATATGTTTCTCGTGACGCTTGCTCAGGATCTTTTAATCAAGAATTGTTGCTATTGGTAAAATAAAAAAAAAGATGGGTGTTTATAGTATTTTCATAAAAGTCCAAATTGTTTCTCCTTTTCTGCCTTTCGCAATGAAAAAAAGTTATCTGGGTTGAATAAAGAAGCAAGTCTAATGATTTCAATGACGGGTTGCAATAAGTCTTTAAAAGCATTGTCTTGTTGATTACCACGGCACTGAGATTTGAGGTTGGTCACACTGATGAGGGATTTTTAGATATGGCCCTCGCCCTCCGGCATTTATGGATAAGCCATCCCTCAATCCGCAATGTTTTACGGGCCTTGTTTAAACCATCAACCAAATGATTCTAATCAATTTCTTATCGTTGAATGTATGACCAAGCTGTTGAATTGCTTAATGTTGGCTATCGGGCTTCAGCTGGCCCAATATCTGACGCTGACGAGGATAACGATCCAGCCACCGGATGAAGTATATCGGTAAAATCCTTGCAAACTTGCAAATATACGTAACTGTATGATTGTGTCATGTTTATGTGTCATGTTTATGTATCCAATTTTTTGCTGCAATTAATAAAGACTGGTTTTTCTACTTCACTAAACCCTACACACTATAATATCCATAGCAGGAGGATTATTCACTAGTCATATCCAAACGGTTACCAAATAAGAACGAAAGAGGGGAAGGTTTGATGCAGATCAACCCAAAACCCATTCGCAACTCTCATTCTGTCTCCCCCCTTCTCTCTGTCTCCCGATTTGGGATTCGGGTTTTTTCATGGCGTCTAAGATGTTGAATCGCTCTCTTCGATCTCGAGATGATCACGAGGCGCGTCTCCGTCTTCTCTCAGAGCCCAGTGGCTGTTCTAGCTTTCGGAGACGCTGCAAGCCTCGCCGCATCGAAGGTGAATCGACACCCTAGCCTCGTATTATGCTCTTCTATCATCGTTTTTGTTCAGCAATCAGTCCAAACCAGTGGCAGACTCCTGAAAAAAAGATACAAAAGGCAATCTTTAAAATAATAAAGAAGTGGAAAAAATTCTAACCTTGAGATTCATACCATCACACTAAAATCACAGCAAAATTACATTTAGTAGCAGTTTGAACTGCTGCTACTAAGTAGCCCATTGGGGGGATTGGAATAGCCCATAATTTGAGACCCCAGATCCAGCCCAGGTCACCTCATTTTCGAGGAGGTGGCTAAACATTGCAATTTCATATTCAAACCTAAGTTGAAAAGAAGCATACCCAAAAGTGATTATAAATTTATTTAGAAAAATGTTTAACATACCGTGTTTGAATCTACCACATTCAATCAAGAGACAAAAATCATGGGCCCACTTATTTGGCATTAGTATCTAGTTGTTGTGTGGATCCCACAATTTTGTCTCTTGGGTGGATTGTGGTGGGATTCTAGCCCGGTAGGTAAAGTGTTACTCATTTATTTACAGACTCATAGAGACATATGCGGACCCTAAAGATTTTATAAAGAATTCATTAGAAGACAAGAACACATGTAAAATTTATATGTTAAGCAAAAGCCGAAACCAATCAATAGGCAATCAAAAAAAGATACTTCTAAGGGGTTTTCCATTCTACAAGTTTCATTTGTGAATACTTTGGAGTTTGGAAATATAATTGATAGGATGTTTGGTGCAAGGATGAAAAAATGTATTTTGAGCAAAAAAAAATTGGTTGATTTTCTGAAACGGCATGGGGTCCACATTACATGCTTATTAAAAAAAAAAAAAATTCGTGAGAGGTGGAGGACTTGAACTTGAGCCACCGCAAAGCAACTTCATTTCCACAATCACTAGGACAGTCGCGGTGATGTTTGAAGTTTCATCGTGTTACATTATAATATATGATCCATTACACGCACACACGCACACATAAAGACACAGAGACGTTTAAGCGAACTATGAATCCAGATGAGACGGATGTTTAACCTCGCCTCTATAAGGATCCATCCATGGTTTAAACTAAGTCGATTTATATGATATCATTTTAATTGATCGGGGATTGATGGAGATGGAGCAAAAACTTCATCTCAATCTTCATATATCATACCAAATCCTACCATTACACTACTCCAACTTAGATAAAATACAATTAAAAGAAGCTAAAGACATCTAAGTGAAATTAACTTGAGGATTTTTGATGGGATCCCAACCATGAACCCTTACAATATGAAAACTAAAAAGAGAACTTTTCTCAGCCTATTTTTCCCACCCATCACCATTCAAAATACAAGGAAGCTAGGATTGACAATTTTACAAAGAAACTTTTTAGCTCAATCTATATTATGAATAAGCCTCTTGGTAAGCTCTCCATATAACGAAACGACGTTTAGAATATAAGGCAAGCAGGTAATAATACTTGTATCAAAGACGCATCTACACTTTTATTGCCTTCACGTTCTGTAATGTTAAACATCTATCTCATATGCTTTTGAGGAAACCCAAAAAATGGATTTTAGAATCCGAACAAAAGAGGTTTTAATTATAAATATCCTAAGAATTTAGCAAAATTTTGAGTTAAAACCGTAGAGATAACCCCAGTGTATAAATTATTTATTAGCTTCAGATAAATAGAGTTTAGATAATGTTCTAAATATACTCTATCATGCTTGGCTTTCATAACTCTATCATACGTGGTTCATATCAGAGTTTAGATAGACAGAGTTACAAAATTCTCTTAGCCTAGTTGGAATAACCAGAGATTTAAGCTCCACACCAACATTATTTGTCTAAACTTAGAAAACTGAGAAGAAAACAACCTTTTCTTCTTGCAACCTCACATCGCTTCTATTATTACTCAAACACATGGGATGACATGCGTCCTTTTCTTCTTTTTCTAGAAAAAATCGAAAATTAGAAAGAAATCCGCCATTCATAGCTTCAATCTCAGGGTTTCCATGTAGGCCCATATCCCGTATAGGAAAAAACAAAAGAAGCCTCCATATGATTGTGGAGCACGTTCTCTCCCCACACTGTTACCATTAAAGACTCTTCTCTCTCCTTTTATTATTTTAATACTACACTCTCTTCAGCAGAATAACACACTATAATACCTTTGGAAAAAAACTAAGAAATAATAAGTAGACCTCTAATTAAGCATTAACTATTTATACAACTTTATAAATTCTACTACAACTTCTTAGGCTATTTAAATTTAAAGACACTCAATTTGTTGAACATCCAAACTAATCTTCTAACAAGACAGTTTATTAAAGAGGCTAAAACCTTTTTTCTTTGCTGTCGAGTGTATCCTATGATACAAAATAATTAAAAAGTAGAGAATTATTATTTTAACAATCGCAGTCCTCTTATAATATACATATTAAGAAATAAAAAACCTGGACGGATAATAAAGAAATTAATTTCTTTAGTTCAAGACATCCAACCAACCCAAATGGAGATAAATAAGGTAGCACTACATACGTTGAAGAGGGGATAAAATCATGTGTGAATCTAATTTTATAAATAAATATCAATATTTCGCATATTAAGCATGCACTTTTATTCATTAACCCTTATTCATTGAAATTTTGTATAACATTTCATATGCATAATACAAACCTGAAAAATATATTCATAAATATATCCCTTCAAACTATTTTCCAATCCATTGAAATCATCTTCATGTAAATTATGGTTAATGCCATATTTTTTCTTAGAGTTTTCATTTTGATTTTTGGTTGGTATTTATTTCATCCATATTTTACATTTTTAGAAGCAATAAATAAAGCATTTTGAAAATTGTTAAAATTCTAAGTTTGAATCCTATACATAAAATCAATTACATGCATTCTGCAATTTTTACTCTACACATGCAATATGCATTTTTCTGCATGCACAGTTCTAGTATAGTCTGCTTCCTCTATTTGTAGTCTTCTTTCTCCTTAAATTATATATTCCAGTAGTGAGATAGATTTTCTTCTGTTAACCCTGCTCATCGCATGTGCATAATTCTAGTATCTTGTACCTACAACTCTCCCCCTTTTTTGCATCCCTGATATTTCCCCACCAACCAACCAAGCTACTCTGACTTCTATAGACAAGAAAGAAAAATATACCGCATGTTACTAAGTGTTTGTACATGACTATTGACTATTATTTGTGGGTAAAGAGCCAGTTTAGCAATAAGGGGAGGCGCATATAACACCAAGCAAAATTTGGCCTTTTGTAAGCATGCGTCATGTCTTAGCTCCATAACGTCCAATTACCTAACCACAGTAGAGCACTTTGTTGTTATAAATGAGGTAAATAGCCGTTACCATCAGTTCAACATAGCGTGTGACGAATGCCATCAATTTTATTTGGGATGAGTCTTTGATAAATCTATGCTATAAACTAAGGTCACCTAGATGAATGGCGTCAATTCTCCAAAGTCATTGCTTATAATAACATGCTTTTTGGACATTATTGTAGAAACTAGGAAAAATTTAAGTTTCAGTCCATTTTCCTTTTGTTCTTTAGAACGACTAATCTAATTCTACCCATCTATCTTATGGTATAAAATCTAGATATTCATTTCTCAATTTGGTTGAGATATAAGCAGAAATTGATAATTATATTTGGTACAGATATAAGTGGAAATTGAGACTCTAAATTTTTTTTGTTTACAACATTCAAACTTTTTTTTTGGTTGTAAATCAACATCATCCGTGGTTCAAGACCTTATTTCTTTGTTCTTTTTGTTACAGGGACACGGGAAATTGGGATATAGTACAGGGATATGGGGAAAATAAAAGGATGAGCTGCTAAGCAGACGAGCCAATGGGAATATATGAGCACAGAGGGGGATGAGGAGGGAAGAAACTTCTCAACCTCCCAATAGCCCATGAGTAAATAATGGCCAGTCATGGGAAAGGGCAATCTGCGGTCAGGGAGAAGAACAAAGTCATTAAGAATGGATTCCAAGTTCCAAGGGGAGCACTCATTTATTTCAGGTTGCTTTTTTCCTCTTATATAACGTGCCATTTGCTTGTCGAAAACACCAAGATCTTGGCCAAGAGCAAACAATAGATAGAATGGCTAGCACCAAAAAGGTCACGGTAAAGTTTCTCGTAGACAAGGAGAAGAGCCGTGTGGTACTTGCTGAGTCCTATAAAGACTTTGTAGACATACTCTTCAGCTTTCTCACAATGCCTCTGGGTACTGTCATCAGAATTCTTGGAAGGAACGCATCGTGTTTAGGAAGCTCGGTCAACATTTTCGAGAGTGTAGCAAAGGTCGACTCTCAATATATGCAGACCGAGGCTTGCAAGAACATGTTGCTTCGCCCTCGAAATGCTGCAGAAGTTCTATGTGAGGACTTGGCTATCAATATTGATGACACTGAGACTAGAACAATCTACACATGCCAGAATTGCAGTGAAAAAAATGTTCCTCAACTTACCAGTATATCTTGGTTCCATATACTCGTTGCAGTTGTGGAATCCTAATGAGCAATGCTATGAAGTGGGTGAGAACAAATAATAATGCGAATAAAGATGGAGTTTTTGTAAAGGGATTATTGAAATTTGTTATCAGTGATGACTTGAATGTGACACTAGCTTCTACTGAAGTTCTCACGGCACTTCTTAAAAGCCTATCAACAGAAGATGGGAACATTCTTGCGGAGAGAATTGTTGATGTTTCTCCTAGAGAGGTTAGTCACTGTCTTTCATAGTATGATATCGATTATTACTTCTAGTCTTCTAGATTCAGAATCTGCATAACTTCTGTTAAGTTAAAACGTGCCGCATGGATCACATCTAACCTAATTTGGTGGTCAGATTCCACTCTTCACTCAAAGCATGTAATAGACGGAACTCCCTAATCCGTGATTTCTGTGCTCTATTTTTTCTACGAGGATCTATAAAAACTATACCATATTTTTGAGATATTGCATGGCATATACCAATTACAAAACTTGAATATCATCTCCTAAGCTGATAAAAAACCGTTAGCTACCATCTTAAGTGACCCAATCCGACCATTGAATCAATGATCTGCTCCATCCTCTTTGTTTTACACATGAAGTCTTCCACACACTGGATCAAGTGTTTCCAACATGGATGACTTTAACACCATAAAAATTACTAAGTCGGGAATTCAACATGAGTAAGGCTTCATATCGACCAATCTTTACACATAGATCACACTTTATGTGTAAAACAAGGTGGACGAAACGAATCAGTGATTTGATGGTCGGATTTAGTCATTTGAGATGGTAGCTGACAATTTTTAATTAGCTTCGGAGTTGATATCCCGTTTCCTCTCTTTCTCTCTCTCTCTATGCACACACACTTCTAAGAGGACGTTAGTCTCAACAAATTTAAAAATCGATTTTTAAATTTTGATAACCAAATGACGATCATTTTGATGTCATTCCTTTTCATATCAAAGTATCAATCTCTGATTTCGGAATATAAAATTTGAAATACATAATATCAAAATCAGCGAGAGGCGACTTTATGACAACATCGATATAACCAATGGTGGCAGGAGGCCGGCAGCGGGTGGCGATCTATGGGTGGGTGCTGTCGGCGGTGATGGACGGGTAGTGCATCGGCGCCAAGAGCAGGTGGTTGCCAACAGTGGTCGCTTGTCGGTCACCGGCGACAGCTGGTTGCCAACAACTGTTAGTGGCCGGCAGACAGTAGCGGATAGTTGGCGGGTGGCCCCGATCGGTGAACGGTTGCTGTATGAAAGTTTTTTAAAAATCTAATTCTAGCATTTAGCTAGAAGCTACAACCAACACTATTTAAGATACTAGTTAGAATGACTTGGTACTAATACTCTAATAAATTCTATCAAATCCTAGACATTATATTTTGAAATAACTTGGGCTAACTCTCCTAAGTTAGTTTATGAGAATTTGGAAGATGGTAATTAGTCCATTAGGCTTGTTAATTTGTTTATCCTTTATTTCTCGAGCTGCGACTTGATTTTAACTAAGAGGGCGCTGACATCCAATTGACTGACCTTTCTCTTATACAGTGTAGCTTTATAGCTGAGCTCATCTTGAATATAATGGCCTTATATGATGATTAGAGTTTGTTACTTATTTTGAATCAAATATTTTTTCCCTTGAAAGAAACATGTTTATGATCATGACCTTTGAATTGTCTCAGTTTGCAAGCTTCATTTAGAGATCATTGATATCAAAGAGCCCTTTGACAGATCTGTGTTTCAGCAAACATGAAACGGATGATCCAGCAAGTGAGCAATATAAGAAAGATATTATTCAACCTAAACAAGAAAGTGATGGAGATTTGAATATGAAAGAATTACAATTGAAGCTGGTAACGAGTAAAAAGCTGAGAATAAAATTTTGTATGCTGAAGTAGAGGTAGACATGGTGGATTTTCTATTCAGCCTCCTAACTTTTCCACTGGGATTGCTTATCAAACACACTAACTACATCCCAAAGGGATGCATTTTCAACTTGTACTCAAGTTTAAACGACGGCAATTATATTAAGTCAGAGGAATGCAAGTCAACACTATTATCTCCCAAATTGGCTACCTTCCATGGTTGAAGCAATCAGTTGCTAAAGACTGAAGAAATGGAATCCATAACAAGGATTGTTCCTGGATGTTACACTTATGTTTCTAATCAATTCGGGAGATATGAGAAACTAGCTGATTTTATAGAGGTGAATCCAAAAAAGGGGAGGGTATGCCAAGCAATCAACAAGTTTGGGGTCACAGATGACCTCCGTGTGGCTCCACTTTCTGTGATTTTCTCTGCTCAGATGATGAATGAATTAAAAGTTTGCACAAGTGATATCATCGAGAAAGAAGCCAAAATGGGATTGGCTCAGGCAAGATTCTCATTTTTTGAAGATTTTGTTTTTATGCAGTGTCACTATGTTTGATTGATTCATGGTTTCTGCATGCCTTGAATCTTCTATGAGTTTGCCTTCTTCTCACAGACTGCACTTAGTGGTGTATTTGCTCCTGAAAAGAAGTCGAAGAGGCTTCCCTGTCTCTTGTAGTCAGTGCCAGTTAAGATGTTATCCATACCTATCGTGGTTTAGTCAGTAGACCAAGTCGTATTGGTAAGGGCTGAGTTTTAAGCTATTTGTTTTGATTAAGCACAATTGGTAGCATTTGACTTCGATTGAGGTAGATTGCACTGGGTGACTGGGTCATGCTTTTGCGCAAAATGTCCATGGCCATGCTGGATTCAGGAACATGACCTTTTGGGAGTTTCAAAGTTTTATTCACCCCTAAGTTTGTTATGCAGACCAAGTCAGAGCATGGGGAGTTGAAATTTCGTTTCTTTTGATAAAACAAGATTATATGTTTTTAATATGATAGGAAGCTATTGATCACATCATTCTGTAATTTACTTAGATTTTAATGGATCAAGCATTGGCGAAATGCTTATTCATGTTCATTATGCTATATGACTTGGATGTGCAGCTAATGACTAGCTAATCATCTGGATTGAATATGTCAGCCGGTATAACTACAATTTCATTATACTTTGTTTTTGGTAAAAATAAAAGTAAATACTACATATGGACGGTCCTTCATGGAAGTAATTACGAGATAAACAATTACTTGTTGACATCTCAGTTCCGACATCAGGGATTTTAGGCTTGAAATTAATCGTGGAAGAGTGTAACACCTAGGATTCACATTATGGTTTTGAAGTACTTTCATGTTTTTCAGTATCACTCTCTAATATGGCAAACAAATAAAGCATAGGAGGAGTTACTGCTTGTAATACTTCTAGTGACACATCCAGCGATACAAACAAGCCACAAGATCAAATGAAATGAGGTGCTTGTGCGTGTTCTATCCCCCCCCCCCCCCCGTGCTTGTGCGTGTTCTATTCCCCCCCCCCCCCCCCCATAGTCTGGCAATAGAGCTAAGTGTTCGAAAACGTATTTCCATTGAGTTTGAACTTTAAAAGCCAAAACTCCAAAAATCTGACAAATTTCAAAATCGAGGATTATGGGGGTCAAAGGCGTAAGCGGGGAAGTTCTCACAGTTCAGTCAAAAAAATCATAGAGTCTAGTGTTAACTTTTATAATGATTGGTACAGTAAATCTTGATTCACTGTTCAAAGGTATTTACATAAGCAAGTTATGTAATTCCGTTACTTGTTGCGCGTGCATTGGTCACTGCAAATTTAATGGTTTCCCAATAATAGAACATTTTCCATAACCAATTCACTGGTCAAAGAGTATAAAACA
This sequence comes from Agapanthus africanus, assembly GCA_030015575.1. NCBI lineage: Eukaryota > Viridiplantae > Streptophyta > Magnoliopsida > Asparagales > Amaryllidaceae > Agapanthus > Agapanthus africanus. The sequence continues at coordinate 902,058,926 of JASDDO010000024.1, read as the reverse complement.
CATGGAAATCGACGTGCATATGATTTATGACATGAAGCTCAAATTGGATGATGCTGATTATATAAAAAAGTTGTGGAAAGTTAACTTTTTGATGTAGTAGAGGAATCTATTCTATGCATTTGATACCCACATTTACTTTTAACTACTAATATTTTGCACATGTAATGCTTGTGGATGTATGGTAGATATTTTGTGTTTAAATAAATATTTATGTTTTTAAAGTATCGAGGTTCGAGAATAAAGTATGGAGATGCCTTTTAAAATTAAAAGAGATGGTTTGGATATTGATGCCTAGATGTTTAAAATTTGAATTTAGATGAGTCAATTAAAACATTTAAATAGGTTGATGATTTGGATAGCTGCATATGAGACATAATTGAAGACTTTTCTCATCAGAGACTATATACATTGAGACATTATATGGTCCCACGAATCTGATTATACTAATTTTGTTGGATATGTATGCCCAAAAGGCCATTATTGTATATATATAGTGGATGCTTGAACATATGCATGCACATGACAATTTTGCTCGATATGATAGTATGCTATTTGGTTTATATTTATCTTAACATATGCATATGTTTTACTTGTTATTACGTATCGCTAATATATATTGATAAAGCCCGTAGGATTATTACTTGACTACCAGCATTATGATGACGATCATACATGTGGGGGCTGGGTGGTCCATAAACACATAATCCAAATCTGCCGAATCACTCATGTATGATCTTCTACATCCTAGGTCTTTCCGTCCCATCATCTGGCTTATGTTCTTCATGTAGCATTCAGACCGAATGACTCTATGAAATTACGTCGATACTTCCATATATTACGGGTAACGTATGAGACATCTCTATTTTCCCCTCGGGGGATCCTTATAATTACCACTGCTTAGCTTTCAATTCGTCTCTGACCATCAAATGAAATGTGAATAACCCGTCCTCCTCTCTTTGAAACAAGGGACGCTTCCGGTTCTGTGCGTGCTTCAAACAATTTTTTCTTCTTCATATTACCATATCTTTAGAGTTAATAATTTTCTATGAGGAACTACTGAACTCAATCACTTGCTGCCGTTACTCAACCGTTTTCTGTTGAGGTCTATCCCATAGAGGAAGTCCCTGGTCATGGGAATATCGAGACCGGGCATCGATATTCCAGAGTAGACTGATGTATACGTTTCTAGATCCCGATAAGGGCTCACAACCATTGGTGTGCGGCATCTAAGATCGTATACATGTGTTCACTGGAAGTGAGTACACTGGACTGATTCGTCGATAACTTCTAGATGGTATTATACCCATCGTTAGATGACAGTTCTCAAGTGACATAAGTACAGATTAGTATTTAGACCTGATATCGTCATTTATCTCGTGTAAGTTCCCACTCTATTTAGATTACTACACTATCATGGCTCTACCGAGCCGTGCAAACAGATTTTAGTTGGGTACAGTCTCGAGCCACATGGAGGCAGTGAACGATTGTTAGGGATTCGTCTCTCCCGGTATACGGAGTCGATGTCACATTGTGTTTGGTTGGGCATCACTATAAGATCTCGGCCAAGACAGATGAGATTTACTGATAGTTAAATCAGTAGTTTCTCGGATTGGTGTTGAGCCACATTGGCTTGAATTATCGGGTTATTATGGTCTGACGTTTAACACCCTCTAAACCCCGGTATGCGATATTCTTAGACGAAGAGACCAGATTGAACGGAGATTGTCACAGATAGGCTCAGTAGGGGTTCGGATGAGTTTACTCGTCGGTCAACCTTTTCGACAGATACCTGGATAACCGTTACGTACAGCTAGTGCCACTGATCTATTTGTGGCTATGGATTTATATAGTAACCCATTGCCAGCGTACTGTCGAGTTTTTAGAGTCCACACAGAGAGTTTTTCTGGTTCTGGTGAAATGATATAGTGGTCGTATTTTGATACGTGTAAGGTTCTGATTAAATACGTGTACTAGCTACACAGACTTTAATTGGACGGATAATAATACTAGCCGGCTTAGAACTAAGCCGGTATTGATTTAATAATTGACATATATATTTCGATATGTATACTCTAGTATTATGTTCATTGTATTTTTTCTATCTCTTGGGTATTCGTATTTATACAAATACGAACATGTATTTGCGAGGACGTATTTTTACAAAGATAAACACCTCATTGGTGAGAATTTCCATTTATAGAAATTAGAAATGAGGTGGAGGGGTGAGCTGTAAAGAAAGGATGGTGAGAGGAATGATCATGATACTTATTTATTGCATTTGTTCACACTATTCAAGTATGGTTTCTATTTTCTATTTGAAAAATAGTTTATCAAAACCATGCTTGCCATCTTTTCTCACTAAGGATTTCCATGTCACCATTTTCTTTCTCTCTCCTCACTTGAGCTTCTCCTTCCTTGGCTTTTCTCATGAGTGAGAATTAAAGAGAATAAGAGATTGAAAAATACTTGATCACATTACTACGTCCTCTAAACACCTTAGATCAGTAACCTAGGGTCTTTAGATCCTTCACTTGCTTTTTGTGTGAAGCTGGAGCCTTAAACCATATCCCTCGGGTATATCATTTAGGACCAAGAAAGACTGGCCTACAAACTCGATCCCGGAGTTCCGAGGAGCTAAATAAGAGGATTTGAAGACGAAGGACATGACTACAAAGATTATTCCAACCGAGTAATATAAAACCTTCTAGTTTACTAGTTTTAGTGTTTGAATAGATTCTAGGGTTTAAGTTTCTAGCGCCGTTTTATAAAATTTAAAGTTTTTCATTCCGTAAAGGCCTTGGGTTAGCGGCAAGGGTGCTAGGAACTTCATCAGATCCATCATTTACCAAATAAATAGTGTGAAGTTTGGTTTAGTTTTCCTTGGATAATGTCATATTCAACTGATGAAGGATTAATTTTTGCATTGGAAACTATCTACTGGATAAAATAGCTATGGAGAAGTGGAAAGGTTGAGCTGCTTAGATGGAAAAGTGATATAGCTTCCCAATAGCCTTGGAACTGAATCGTATTTATGGAAAAACATAAATCTTCTGCATACATCAAGGAGAAAAATGAGCATTTAAGAATGTCTACAAAGTATCAAGGGGCGCATTCTCTTCTGTCAGGTTGCTTCTATTTCCTTAAAAAATTCTTAGTGATGTGTTTGCTCCTGAAAGAATAAAGGAGTCCATGGAGAAGTGGAAAGGTTGAGCTTGCTAAGCAGGGAAACTTCTCAACTGCCCATAGCCCAAGAGCCAAATAATAAGTAATTATGGGAAGCATAAATGTTTTTTGAAAGTGCCTATGGGATTAATGAGCTTTAAAGAATGAATTCCAAGGGTCAAAGCGGAACATCCATTTGCTTTAGGTTGCTTGCTTATATAATTAGCAGCTTGGCACAAGAAAAACATACTCACCAAAATTGTTGAATTATGGCTTGCAGCAAGAAGGTTACTGTAAAGCCTCTGGTCGACAAGGAGAATAACCGTGTGGTGTTCGCGGAGTCTTGTAAGGACTTAGTCGACATACTTTCAGCTTTCTGACAATGCCCCTCGGAACTGTCATCAGGATGCTTCCAAAGAACTATTCATCTTTAGGGAGCTTGGTCAATATTTATGAGAGTGCAGCGAGGCTCGATCTTCTGTGTTTTCAAACCGAGGCTTGCAAGAACATGCTGCTTCGCCCTCGGAATGCAGCGGAAGTCCAATGTGAGGATTTGGTTGTCAATATAGATGATACCGAGTCTGGAATAATCTACACTTGTTCAGAATGCAGTGCGAGAAAGGTTTATCTCTATAGCTCGGTCTTGAACACTCGTTGCAGTTGTGGCAACTCATGTCTCTAGGTGGGAGAGTAACGACTCATGTCGACACTTGCTCTTTCCAGCACAGCCAAAGCATATAAAGAAATATGGACATTTCAAGCCAGCAAAAAGCAGCTTATCTGAGAAGAGAGAATTGGAGCTTTGGTCTACACATGTCCTTGGCAACAAAATGTGTTGATGACGGGTTCTCAACATATTTAAAGGAATCCTAGTCTCTATTTAGGAACATAAGTTTGGGTTAATCTTAACATTCTATTTTCTGATAATGAATTGAGTTAAAAGTTCGCGTAAATGGTATTATTGAGAAAGGATTCAGCATTGGAGTCGGTCAGGTAAAGCATTTTCTGAAAGCTGTAGTTCCATGCAGTGTGTATTTTGTTTGAATATTATTCATTATTTTTGTTGGCCTTGGATCCCAGACAAACAAGGTCGAAGAGGCTCCAGTGTCTTGTGCAGTGCAGTGCCAGTCCCCAGTTAAGAATATGGTAAGAGCCAATTAATATGATTTTGTTGTGATTCAGACAATGATAAGCATCGACTTTGATTAAGATAGACTGTAATGCATCATAATTTTTATTTACTTTTTGGTATAGAATGATATATTCTACGGTGCTTACTCTTTACTGATGTTTAAGTTTAGAAATGACCTTTTGCGAGCCTGGAGATTTATTCTTTTTATTGTCCTCACGTTTAGTTTTCTATATCGAGTATGAAGATGGGCAGCTGCTCTCTGTTTATTTATCTACATACAGATCAAAAGGTGACGTTTTTTTGTCAGGTATTTAAACAGTAGATTTATTTTGATCAGGACTTTTAGGATTCATGCCGAGTTTTCTCTGTGCATTTGTTAGGCTCCAATTCTCCAATTTCAGCACCAATAAGATATTTACCTTCATGTGTATTAGTACCAGTTAGAAGCAAAATAAATTTTGATGAATACGACCATCATAAACAGGATATTAAAGTTGTGGATGAGTGAAGATTGTCTAATTAGCAGCAGCCTTTGTATATTGATTCAATTTGTGGCATAAATATAACAAATGGTATAGTATTTATATATCAAATTGGATCATAACCATATAACAGGTACAGAGTCTCTCTCTGTGTGTGCCGCACGTGTGTGTCAAAAGTTATATATATATATATATATATATATATATATATATATATATATATATATATATATCCCTGCTCACACGCTTTCATTGTAATTAAGCTCTTCAAATATCAAGAACCCTAGACATAAAGCCCTCTAGCTCTCCAAGAACTTTCAGCATCTTGTCATCGTCCCCAATCTCTCATCATATTCAAACCCCCCTCATCTCCTCATCATCTCCAAACCCTCAAGCAACAGCAGAAATGTCTGAAGAACCAGTGGATTTCAGCAAATTCAAGACTTATGAAGAAGCGGAAGATGCATGGCTGGAACCCTCCCTTTCAACCAAGGTTGCAGTGAACAAGCCCCGTAATCCAGACTTCGACCTCAATCAGGAACCATCTTCATCAACCAATCAAGAACCAACTCAAGAGCACTCTACATCAACTCCTCCTCCAACTCCCTCTTCTCAAGAACCATCGCCGCCGCTGCCGCCAGCATCAGTTATCGATGGCCGTGCCGTTAAACGCAGACGTCAAATGAAAGAAGACGCCATCGATCCTCTGCCATTCCAATGGGCCACCGATCGCAGAGGCAAGCTCCACTCTCTCCAACATCTCATCAACAACCTTGGCATCACCTCTATCTCTGGTGAGGTGAAATGCAAGAGCTGCAAGAACATACAGTCACAGTCTGTATCGTTTGACCTTGAATCTAAGTTCAGGGAGGTGGAGAGCTTCGTAGAGAAACGGGGCCCTGACATGAAAGGGAAGGCACCGCAGGAGTGGATGACTCCAAGAATGGCAGAAGAGTGCAGCGCGTGCAAGTGCAAGATCGGTATGGTGCCGGTTGTTGCGGAGAAGAAGAGGGATATCAATTGGCTATTTTTGTTTCTCGGACAGTGTTTGGGGGTTTGTACTGTGAACCAGCTACGTTGGTTATGCAAGCAAAATTATATTCAAAGGGTTTCAACTAAGGATGAAGTGCTATATAGTTGCTACTTCATTCTTGGCAAGCAGCTCGATCCAAACAGCAATGTGTTCAAATAAATGGCGGCGTGCAAATTAAAAACATAGTCTGTTGGAACTGTCCGTGAGTTGTTTTCTGTTTGTTAGAGATGATGCATAAATGGTAGTATCTGTACTTGGCGACGACTAGTGTGATAAATTTGTGATGTATGCACATGGAATTTTGCTCTTAATTAGTTTGATTCTTTTTTGTGTTTGTTCAATTGCATGGCACACTAATTGGGTTCTTGGAGTTCTTGTGCATGATTGGATGCCTTCATTAGTAAGTATAGTTATGTATGTTGAGTTTTGCTTTCAACTTACGCGTGCTTTACATATTATATATTCTGGTTCTGATAATTAGGATGTTATTGTTAGCATCTGGCTGTTTTTGAGGTATACTGTCGTTCATATTTAAGTGCAGGAAAATAGCCGGCTCTTTAAGGTCAAGACCCGAGAGCTTTATTCATATTTTTTCTCCCAAGTTTAGTTATGTAGATCGAGTTGAATCATGGAAGCTGTGTTCTCTGTTTCTCTATGCACGGATCAAGCGGAGATGTTTTATCAGGCCTTGGTAGTATTGTGTTCATTATGCACTAATCGTGATTGGTAGTCAATCTGCAATCCACTTTCGGAGTTTTGATGCAGTGAGAGTATGAGTATATACGAAGCTTGACTATTAGCTGTTCTCTAATCTTCTTAATTTGGTACGTTTCTTAAACAGTAGATTTGATTCGTGTAGTGTTTTTTCTGGTGATTTTTAAATCTCCATATCTCAAATTGAGCATTATTTCAGACATGCCTTCATTTGTACTGGTAGCAAGGCATTAAAGTCATAAATTCAATTGTCAAATTATCAGTAGCGCTTGGATATGGTTTCATTTTGTGGCAAAAATGTCCTAAACTGTATGATATTATACCAATTTGGATCGTAACTTAGCTTAAATAATTTTTATATGACAGGAACGGGTAAATTTGAATTGGTGTTTTGCATCCCTCTTCCAGATGTTTATGAGGTCCGACTCCACTATCTCCCAGAGCTAGATGTCCTCACCACTGGAAACGCATGGCTTGCCAAATCCAAGGTGAGTCGAATCCCTAGACTTTTCATATGTTCTTCTGCTATCATATTTGCTCACGAGGATTATTAAATACAGTTGATTGATAATTGTAGTTGGTCGATGATTGATCTAAAATCTTACTTGGCTTTACATTCAGTATACTGTCATATGGCCATCGGATCCTTTTGCAGAGTGGCGAAAACCAGAGGTAAAGGGAGACTGTTTAAATACGCACTTCATCTATTTCTAAAGCTACCCTCATACCTTAGGAGATTCAGTGGCAGAGTCATGCACACTCGTTGCAGTTGTTGAAAAATAACTAGTCACAACATTGGGCACGGGAGAGCTGAAAATATATTAATCATGATGGGGTCTATGTTTTTCTAGTTTCTACAGCAATTTCTCATGTCGATTTTCATGATCATCAGGAAGATGACTTGAGAAGAAATTTCTAGATTTATGTCCCAAAGCGGTAAGTTTTGATTGTTCCCTGTACATTGTTTAGCTGTTAGCTGAATTTAGAAGATTGATCGTATGCTAAATAGAATGTGACTGCATTTAATCAAACTTTGTGATATATACCACATTAATATAATGCAATAGATGGAAAATCTAGGAGGATCTAATTTCGATGTTCTAATTTTGAAATATTACATGTCCCACACTTGAGAAAAACTCAATTATATTGATGTAACAAGCAGTGACACTACTACAGGGGCGCAGGGATTTATTCACGGTTTAAACCGTGAACAAAAGGACTTGTTCACGGTTTAAAACGTGAGAGAACCTTGACCCAAACCTGCGTAAGCAAATATTGGATCACGGTTTTGACCGTGAATAAAATAAGAAACGCTCACGGTTATAACCGTGAACGTTTCTTAGCGTGAAAAGTTAAAAAATCAATTAGTTGGTGGGCGTTTTTGTTCACGTTTCTAACCGTGAACAAAACCAGTTATGGGTCACGGTTACAACCGTGAACAAAACCTGTAACCGTGACCCATAACACATATCTGCCCCAGATATCAGTATGTAGAGTAGCCTTTTATTCACGGTTGTAACCGTGAACAACTGTTTTTAATCACGATTACAACCGCGGCCAATTATTATTTTTAAATAATTAAATTTTCCGCGTCCCACATGCGTTAATTTCAATCACAACCATCAATATATAATTTCCGTTCACAAGCAGCAATATATAATTATCATTCACGCAATATATTCAAATCTCATGCAATATACGATAATCAAAGTAATAAGCTTTGAATCGCATGCAAACATAAATTAATATATTAATACACACACACTCACACACAATCAATATGATCAATACTCCACTAATCAACAACAAATCAAAAAATGCATGTGTCAAAAAATCGTCCAATATGATCAATACTCCACTAAAGTCCTATTGTATGTGTCAACAAATCAAAATATAGAACTAACTCCATTGGGACGACGTTCCACCTCCATTGTCCCGTGACCTAATTAATGCACTCCACTCATTCCGTATGGCCTGCTGGATGGAATCGGCGTGCAACTGCCTCATATTTCGGATCTCCTTCCTAAACTCCTGCAGCTCGTGCCGCGTCTCCTCCTGCTGCTCCACCTGCTCGTGGAGCCGATGGATCTCCTTCTGCGACGCAGCTGCCGCATCCGTCCAAGTCTGGATTGGTTACGGCGTACACATGCGCGATCGAACGTCTATCAAAAAATCGATGGGCATCGGGACTAACCCCGCGCTCATACTTACCGTGATGTCCGCCGGTTATCGAATCCAGGACAGATAATTGTGGTGATCGAGTCGCCGGGGCTAAGTTTCAAGGTGTCCGTCTGCGTCTGGAACTGGGTCTGTATAGAATACACACACATGTGCTAACTTAAAATACGTAATCAACTTGATTATATAAAACCTACTATGTACGCGTCCGTGCCCTTGTGTAACGCGGCCCACCCCTTACCTTCATTGTAGTTGGCGGGATCTTTCTTTCTCTGTGATGAAATTAAGATTTAGTTTAATAATTAATTAACGATATAGAAAACATATGGAATTAAGAGTCGAAATACTCACCAAGTGCCACTGAGTATTGGCCTGCGAGCGGAAACATATGGAATTCACGGCGTACTCATGCCGGATTCAAGAAGATTTTGTGCCCGTTGTATATATTTTGACTTTTAATTATTGTTCAGGCACTAGATTTGCTAAGCGGCTTCATCTCGTAGACTGCACCCAGTGACTTCCATGTTTCTGAAACCAGTCCAAGTAAGCTTCCATAGTTCAGTCCCAGTTGAATCCTGATTCATATTTGTCGTAGCTTATGTTCCTGACTGGGTAGGATCGTGTATTCAGATCCGTATTTCTCGTTGTGTAATTGCCAAACCAAGTTGAGTCCGTGCATTTCGTGTAATAGCTGAGTCACATGCTTTTGTTCTTTTTAAGGCACGCTGTTATTGATCATGCTTTGGTGCTAGATATTCATTCATGCTTTAAGTTTAAAACAAATAGATTTCGACAAATTTAAGAATGCAACAAGATTTCAAACTTGATCCTATTGATCAAGAACAACCATCTTTCTCAATCGATCAAGAACCAAATAGTCTTGAACAAGATTGTCAAAATCAAGAACCACCACCATCATCGATTGTTAATAATCAAGAACAAGCAATCATGATTAGTTTGTGATGCATGCATTTGAGATCTTGCTCTAGTTTTATTCTTCTTGTTCCTGTTCTTATTTATTGGCTATGCAGACTAATTGGCATTTTGCAGTTAGTTTGATTAAACCCTAAAATACCAAAAGAATAACTCAAATTTCCATGAACTGCAGGATATAGTTGGCCATTGTATGGGGATTTAATTACATTATAGACAAGATGCAAAAGAAGTAGTTTAAGTTCCTCAAGAAACAATTAATTGAATAAAATTCCCTCACATGCAAGTCCATGAACATCTATAAAAACCTGGACGGCCCAAAATAACCTAAGAATAATCCCAAATAAAGAAGAAAGAAAAGGAAAAAAGAAAGAGTAGGTAGGGAAAATCCTGGGATTACATATTCGATCAATTGCTCGTCATTAAATTGCAAGGTACTTGAATATCCCTTCAGGATTGAGCTGCCTCCCGATAGTGACTAACACACAATACAGCAGCTTATCCTTTGCCCCTGACCTATGATCCCGACTGTGCTTGCAGAACCACTTAAGCTGCCGTAAAATACATGCACCCAAACTCTGGGTGAGAAACAAAAACAACCAATTTATCTCCCTCCTCTTCTTCGTGACCGCCACGGGCTTCATACACTTCATCTTCTTGCATGCTTTGCATGATGCAAACGCCGCCGCGCTCACCCACTCCTTCGGTGCTCTTCTGTGTAACTTCTCCAACCTCGGCCACAGGAAATCCTCAACCTCCTTATACTTGGTCTGCAAGTCAATGGATATTGATTCCACCCTCTCGCACTGCCTGCACTGCAGCTGTCCCTGGATCAAAGTCAACCCTTTGGAGATCAAGAATTCGAGGGAGTGGAACGTGGCCCTGCGGTTCGTGGACCACGGGAACTGAGAGACGATGGTCTCAGATTTGCCTTGAGAAATCGGGGTCGCGAGTGCGCCGGTTGGATGGCAGATGGTACCTTGGAACAGGAGGGATAGAACCGGCTATCGCTTGTTCACGATGTTGTGTCTGTTCTTTGATTTGATGATCAGCGACCGGATCGGGATGCATGCTACTGTGCGGGATGTTGTGCAGTGGAACAGAAGGGTTAGGATCAGAAGAACTCATGGAAGCATGTCGACCAGATCGTGTCTCTTCATCGATGGCATCTTCTTCATTGGACTGCGGGTGCGGTTCTTTGGCCATTGGAAATGGAGATGATGAAGAGAGGTTTGATTTGATTAGGGTTTTGTTGGCGATCTATGGTTTTGATTAGGGTTTGTGGAGTGGGTGATTAAGATTGGTTTTAAATATATAAAGAGAGCTTCTAACAGAATTTCTAAGAGATCAGTCTGAATTATTTTGGACTTGTCTGTTTACTACTTTGCACATTGGTCGTGATAAGTCTTGATTGATTTCTTTCAAAATCTTGCTTATTAGTGTCTTTCCAAGTTTATCTCAACTGTATATTTAGATTAGTTAGTTTAGATTGATATTTAATTATATTGTTTTGATATATATTGTTTGTTACATGATTTTTTTGATATGAATAGTTAGTTTAGATTTATGTTGTTTGTTACATGTGAATTTTTCTTCTTTTTTTTGGCCTATATAATATTATACTTGATTTGGTTTAAACCGGTTTTGTTTGAAGCAATTAGTTTTGAAGCTATATGAACAAATATTTAAAAGTACTAATTAGGGGTGGAACCGGGTCGGGATGATTGGGTTTTCTTTGACAAGCTTTATATCCGATCCGAAATATAAAACCCGAAATTGACCGGTTTACAATATAATATATTTAAAACCCGTAAATCCACATTTCGGACGGGTTTCGGGTTTAGTGGATGAGTGTTGGTTTTGAGGCTTGGGCCATCATAAATTATTTTTTTAATAAATTGAATTTAAAATTTCTGGTGAGTTTCTACCAAATATATATGCTCAAATTTTATATTTTAACAGAACTATATTATATTCTAGATTTACAAGCTAAACTTAAAGGTTGCCTCAACCAAACATCATACTAAATAATATGTATATTTCAACATTTGAAATTAAATTTCTGTGGTGCACGTCCAGTCGGGTAGATATAGGAAGTGGGTTTGGTTTATGCAGGGTTTAGGGTTCGGACGAGCAGATTTTGTACCAACCCGAAAAGCTTGTATCTAATCTTTTACCTGCCTGATTGATAAGGTAATACCTAATGAATTATGCTTAATTAAATGCTAAAAGTTGGTTCATGTATAATTAAGTTCAGAAACATGGCTTTCTGAGAGCCTATTTATCTAGATTGAGTTGATTCATGTGGGATGATTTGTCTATTTCTCTATATACAGATCAAGAGGTGATGCTTTTATTCTACTGTGTCTCGACATCGATTCGATCGGATCAGGTTCTGGTTCAAAATGTTCATCCATGCTCATCAGACAGTATACGCTTTAGTTTCAGGCAAACAGTCCATATCATTTGACCTCGAGTTAAAGTGTAAGCAGGCGGAGGGCGTCATAGAGGCACACACGAGCGGCCGGTGTATCCGGATAAGATGTCGAGAGCGTGCAGCCGCTGCGATCGAAGCAGCTGAAACTAAATTGCCTTATTAATCTTAGGCTGAAATTGACATTCAAGTTATATGCACGGTACATGTCTTAACCGAGAATGAACTGTGTTTCAATTAGTGGCTTAGAAATCATCTCTGTCACAATTTTTAAGTCTTTTTTGAACAATCCAAACAAAGCAAAGATGGTTTTCAATCTCGTTGGTTCTTTCTAAGCGATGAGGTGCATTGCTTCATCAATGCCTTCATCAGTCTTCTACATAAGTTGTAATTTTATTACTCAATATTAACATAAGCCCTAAAGCACCAAAGAACAACTCAAAGCTTTTTGAACATCCATGCAAAACCCTAAATAATTAACTTGTCTGAGACATATATACATATATCAACTATAGTGCAAAAGCTCAAGAATTCTAAATTCCTCCTCAAATAATTAATAGCATAAAATCCCTAACATAAGATAAAATAAGAGAAAAAAGGGCAAAAAAAAGAGGAGGATAAAAAAACACTACTGGTCGATGTTGTTAAGCCGGAAGATGTTTGAATATCCCTTCAGGATTAAGCTGCCTCCCGATATCAATGCACACATAATATACCACCCTATCCTTGGCCCCCGTCCTGTGATTCCCATTGTGCTTGCAAAACCACTTTAGGAGCCTCCTAGTACACAACCCCATGCTCTGCAGCAGAAACAAAAACAACCAATTGATGTCCCTCTTCTTCTTCTCCGCGACCACGGGCTTCATACACTTCGTCTGCTTGCACGCGCCGCATTCTCCAAAAGCCGCTGGGCTTAGCCACTCCTTCGGCGCTCTATTTCTTATCTTCTCCAACCTTGGCCTCACGAAATCCTCAACCTCCTTATACTTGGTCTGCAAGTCAATGGATATTGATTCCACCCTCTTGCACTGCTTGCACTGCATCTGACCCTGGATTGAAGTCAACCCGTTGGAGACCAAGAATTCGAGGGAGTGGACCGTGGCCCGCCGGTTCATGCACCAAGGGAACGGAGGGTCGATGGTCTCCGATTTACCTTGTTTGATCGTGTTGCGTGGGAGCTGGCCGGCCAGTTGATAGTGAATTAGTGGAACAGGCATCTCTTGTTCATGTCGTGTCTCTTCTTTGACTTGAGCGGTGGGTTCGGGATGCACAGGAGGTATAAGATCAGCAGAAATCGCAGACGGCTGTTGATCATGAGATTGCGTCTCTCCATCGACATCAGCTTCTTCGTTCGTTTGCGGGTGCGGTTCTCGATCACACACTTGTTGCGGATAATACCGTTGGCCTACACCAAGATCATCGAAAGGCCAGTTGACTGCAGGCTTGAATGTTATAGAGGGTTTAAGCCATTCATCCATGGCTTCTTCCACCGTCCTGAACTTCTTGAAATCCACCACTTCTTTGGCCTTTGGAGATGGAGGTGGAGATGGAGATGATGACGAGGGGTTTGATTCCATTTAGGGTTTTGTGGGTGATTTAGGGTTGATTAGGGTTGTGGAATGGGTGATTAAGATTGGTGTATATATATATATATATATATATATATATATATATATATATATATATATATTTGATTATCTTGTAACAAACAAACAAACAATATATATCTATATATCTATATATATTTGATCATACTTGATTTGGTTTAAACAAGCATATATATATATATATATATATATATATTTGATTATCTTGAAATAAACAAACAAAATATATATATATATATATATATATATATATATATATATATATATATATATATATATATATATATATATATTGTTTGTTTGTTTGTTTGTTACATGATACTTGATTTGGTTTAAACAAGCAGATTTAATTAGTTTGAAACTAGTTTTTATGTGATTTGAAGGTATACATACCATATATTAATAGTTTATGTGAGTGAACATATATATGGCAGCTAATTTGAGTCCAAGATCCAATCTTAAGGAAAACTAAACCTACCCAAATTAAATGATTTCCCTGTTTTATTTCAAACTTCAAGTCACTTGTTACTTGGTTTCCCGAAATCTTAAATTACTTGCTTTATTTTAATATCCCATTGTGTAAGCGGTGTAAATATCAATGCCTACGTGGCTCGTTATTTTACGGTATATAGCATAGCTTAACCAATTTGCCACATAACTCGGCGAAATAATTTAAATACAATGTAACTAAAGTTATTTTAGGTTGCTTCTGTAAATAGTTTACGCTTTTTGTAAATAAGATTTTATATAGGGATTTTTGTTACTAAATTGTATTTGAGCTTTAGTAGATCAAATCAAGCTAATAGTTATGTTAGCATCTTCCAAGTTTCAATTCTTCTTAACCTATAGATTTAGAAGGAAAAAAAAACTAGTTTTGCTTACTTGGATAACTTAGTATGATTATAAGCTTGTAAAATTGACAAATATGAATTTGTATGTTAATTGCCACTAGATTTTGCATTATTTTAAAATTGTAAATCTATTTTGGTTTTTAAAGACTAAATTATTTATATTCGTCATTTGGTATGAATAAATATAATTATTAAAATTAATTGACAACAATCTACCGTGCTTATGAGCACTTATGCTCATGATTAATTAATAAAACTAGCATTTTAGCGCGTGCAACGCACATGTGTATAACTATAGCTAAATACTGCTTTAAATTATTATTAATGTAATCAACATCTTTTAATTTTTTTAAAAAATTGACTACAGATTAATTCAATAAATTTGTTATGTCTATTGAAGTTTTTCCTAACTACAATAATATTTTAAAATACTTTTTGTTTAAAAACTAGCTTTTATAGTTTTTGATTCTATGAGATTTATTAACATAAAAGTTGATGATGTATTGACGTGGACCGTCTTAGAATTAAGGGTTTTTCTTATTTTTTTTAAATATTAAATTCTAGAAGCCTCCCTAGTTTTTGCAATATATCAGTAAAAGATATCAACAAATACAAGGATTTGCTAGTTTCTGTAATTTAAATATACCAATATTATATCATTTTAGTTTGTTACTAGTTTATTATTTTACCTTTTATTCTTTAAGAAGTTTGTGAGTAACATGGATTTCAGATTTGTTATGACTGTTGTAGATTTTGTTAAAGATTTCCTTCAATGGAATAAGGATTTTGCTAAGAAAAATATTGGAAAGCAGAGATAAATGAAGTGGTAAAGTGACTTGAAACTCAACTTTTGAAATGTTTGGACGCAAGTTTATGAACTATAATTTGTTATGGCTACATTATATATTGCTTGTTTAGAGATATTGGTTTTTTCGAAACTTGATTTGATTAATCTTAAACTATATTTTGAAATTACATTAATTCACACCCATCATAGTCAATCCAAATAAACAATAAAGTAACGAGGAATGGTTACTTTGGACTAGATTGGACTTCCCACATAATCAAATTATAGAAAGATTTATATTGTATTTGATAGGTTCAAATTTAATATATGAACTTAAATAGTTTAAATATTGCAGAGATAATAATGGAAGAAACAAACAAGGTTTTGTAACCACAAAGTAAAAAGATCGTGCTAAATCAACAAGTAGTATTTATTTCCACAAGAAGAAATTCTTCATAAATTTAACCCTAAAACCCTTAAACCCCTCTTCATCATCTATCATCTCCAGCCAATGGAAGAAAAACCAGTGGTAGATTTATGCAAATTCAAGGATGATGTTGGATGGCTCAATCGCATGCTCCCTCCTAATTCGATCTCTTGAATTTTCGTCTCTCGAAAATTCCGAAGAAGAGTCACAACAGCATCGGCAATCGATGTCGCCAATCGATCACACAATCTCATCAGCAAGCACCAGCTGTTGCTTCCTCTTCACATGACATTTACAATTGTTGGTAGAGCCAAATCCGCAAACCAATCAAGAAACGACGGTTGACTCATCTTGTCCATGTCCTTTTTGATCTCTTTTCGCCTTCCAAGTGAAGATTAGTAGTCCCTCTAGTCCAAACCCTAACACTTTTGTTCCACGTCGGTTCAATCGGGCCCACAAGCCATGCAAAATGGACCCCATTGTCCCTCCGTACGTTTCCATGGGCCACCGACCGCCGCGCCACGGTCCACAGCCTCCAGTATTTAATCACAAACGGGTTGACTTCGATCTAGGGCCAGCTGCAGTGCCAACAGTGCAAGCGGCAAGAATAAAAATCCATCCATCTGCAGACCAAGTATGAAGAAGCTGAGAATTTCGTGATCTCGCATTTGAAACGGATGCATTATAGTGCGCCGAAGCAGTGGATGGTCGATGAATGTAGCGCATGCAAGGGGCCCAACTGCATGAGGCCAGTGCCAGCGGAGAGTAAGAGGATGATCAACTGGTTGTTTCTGTTTCTCACACAAAGTTTGGGGATGTGTACTTTGTGGCAGATGATGTGGTTTTGCAAGCATAATCGGAGTCATAGGATGAGGATGAATAATAGGCTGTGTATTCTGCGTACGTCGATATCGGGAGGCAGCTTGATCCTGCAGGGTTATTCAAATATCTTTGAATTGTCGAGGAACGATTCGATACCATGAGAATTTAGTTTTTATTCTCAAAGCATATGGTAGTTGTCTGAAAAAAGGCTTAAAATTCTCTGTGTTTTAGTGAAATTTGGCCTTTTTCTTAGTTTTTCTTTTCCCCTTCTTAGCTTTGATAGTATTTTAGGTTATTTGAGTCTTAGGGGTTGATGAGTGATGATTGCTGAACTCTCTTTTGAGAGAATATATGCAATTAGTTATTTGATACAAGCCATCTAAAAAATCAATACATGTACTTTGTTAGCATAAATTAGCATGACAGTTGATATAAAAGCGTGCATGCTGTTACCCATAACTCATTTTCCAGTTGGTTGTGGTATGCGTATGCAGGGTGGGAGGTCTCGTGTTCGAGCCTCCACACGCACAGGGTATTTCCTCCTTTCCTCTTTCTTTCTTTAATTAAATACGCAGCCCAGATTCGATCCTGAATGCGCATGGGTGTGTGTCATGGGATCCCTGGGCGCTAGCCAGTAGTGCTCGGTTATAAAAAAAAAAGTGCGCCAGTTGTTTCCTTCTGTGCATTTGTAATGTTTTTTTATGCCACCTCAGGAATTGAACCCTCTAACTCTTATTTTGAAAAGAAAAGTTTTACCAACTAAGCTATGTCTAGTTGGTTTTGTGATAGTTTATTCCTCATAGATTGTTACACTGAGTTTTCTGGGAGAGTTCTTTACAATTGTTTTGTGACAATTTTTTCCCTTGGCACAAAGAAATTCATAAAATTTTCAAGAAAGATTTATAAATATCAATGGACACTTGGACCTGCTCTTGAAGAGTTATCTTTTCTCCCCATGAATAAATGACCCTAATCTAATGCAACCCGGGAATGTATTCGGACCTCTTTCTCAATTGCAATGAGGCTTAAAATCCCAGAGACATTCATGACAAATTTGCGAAAAGAATGTCCAAGAATGCACCTGTATATCTCTTCAGGTTTCAAATTTAGAGACATACATGCGGAATGCATTTTTGGATATATGATT
Source organism: Agapanthus africanus (assembly GCA_030015575.1). Taxonomy (NCBI): domain Eukaryota; kingdom Viridiplantae; phylum Streptophyta; class Magnoliopsida; order Asparagales; family Amaryllidaceae; genus Agapanthus; species Agapanthus africanus. The sequence continues at coordinate 902,041,214 of JASDDO010000024.1, read as the reverse complement.
TAAGATTTTCCACTTTACAATTTTGGGAATTGAAAATCGTACAATACAATGTTTTGTATTAGGATTGGAAAAGATGGGGGGAAATATAGGGAATAGTTTGATATACAGACGCAGTGTTGCATCAATAATTTGTTTCTAATTAAACCCATAATAATTCTCATGCATGAAACTAATTCTTGTTCTGACCTGACTCCAGAGTGAAATCTGTAAAGGGTCAAATTTTGAATGTGTTTGCCTTTCTTTACGGCAGCAATAAATTAAACCCTTTCATTCATTAACTATTAATGGATCCTTTACAAATGCTACCAATTGACAAAATTGGTAAATTATGGTTCAATTTCTCTTTTAGATAACTTTCTTTTTGGGAACATTAATTATTGCAATTTGAAAGAATGCATGAATGTGATATTGATGCCAAATGACAAATTTATTTTAAAAAAAGTTGATGATGAAGTTATTCGGAATCGGACCTGATGCTCATATGTATGAATTCCTCAGATTACGATACATGGCGGATGACGTGTCCCGGTGGCTACGGAGGTTGAATAAATAAGATGCATTGGGAACGTTTCTCGGGACTTGATCTCCGAGGATGCATCCGACCTTCGGAGACCTCTCTGAGTACCTTCCATATTCACTTAGCAAACAGCCATCAGCTCACCTCCGAGCAATGATACAACCGAGCTTCCTCGGCCTCCCTGCTCGTCTCCGAGCTGATGCAAGGCCTGAGCTTCCTCGCCCTCCCGGCTCGTCTCCGATCCATCTGACAGGCCGAGCTTCCTCGGCCTCCCGGCTTGTCTCCGAGCCTCCTGACAAGCCGAGCTTCCTCGGCTTCTCCGATCAACCGAGAGCGCAGAGCCCAAGCGCCCACGCAACGGCTCTGCGTATCTCGCCAAGGCGAGATATCCGCCGCCCCACGTTCTGCGTCCCACGCTGGTGCGTTCTCCATTAATGGGCGTATCCCGCCATTAATACGGGGATAATGCAGGGGCGTAACTGACGGTGAGGATCTCGCGCCGGCTCGCTCCACGCAACCACTATATAAACCCCTCTTTCAAACGACTCAGGTAACTCGAACTCATTCCAATAGACCACTGCGCTGCTCTAATTACCCGGTGCTAACTTGATCGTCGGAGGGTCTTACGGTGGTTTCCCACAACGGTACTTCCCTTGCAGGTAGCTCGGCCTCAGCAATTTCCAACAACCCATTAAGATCCACACGCTCAGCAACTTCCAAACCAAATTTCAGCCGCTTAAAACCGCTCATTACCAGATCAACGGAGGACAATATCTGAGGGAGATCACGCCCTCCATTAGTTGGCGCCATCTGTAGGAACGTTTCAGAAGCTTCTCCACCCATAAAGTTGATCTTCCGCTCTCGACCCGATGGCGAGCGACAACCGCGACGATCCTAATACGAGCCTCCCCTCCTTCCATAACGGAGGCGGGAGCGGTTCTCCTCCCTTCCTAACGTCATCGGCGTGTTGTCCTCCCGGATTGACAGACTCACAGCTATGGTGGATGCGCTCGTCCGCGTTCAAGCGGCGAGCCCTACCCATCAAGCCGCAGTTTCCCGTCCCCGGGATAACGACGTCCACAGAAGGACATATGGGCACGCTCAGGCCCTCGATCTCGCTCATGCTCATTTCAGCATCACTGGGCGCCGGCATGCCGACTCCGGCAACTATGACCCGCATGCGGTGATTGATTTCATGACCCGCTGGGCGCCGGACAGCTCCACACCCTGGTCTCAGGGGAGACTAGGCTGCCGCCCCGATGCCCGCTGCGCGCTCTCACCCCCTGAGAAGATGTTGGTCAGTTCGCCTGCTTCCAGACATGACCGACGCCCCTACTTCTGAGGAGGCCACGCAAGCGGCGAACGTCGGGATTACTCAAGAAGGACCTCGCCCGCGGATTTAAGAGATTTGATAGAGCGGAATCGAAGCCGCACCATCGCGCAGACCCGGAGTAAAGGTATCCACCATTCCGACTGTGCAGAATCCTCAGGGTACCACCACCGGCTTGAAGCCCTCGAAAAGAAAATCGAAGGCATAAGACGAGATGGCCATATGTTCGGTGAAGGGGCCCGATATTCTGCCGATTCACTCACAAAGCCCTTTACAGAAGAGCTGCTGGCCGAGCACGTCTCGTCCAGGAACAAGCTGTCCAAAGTTGCCCTCTTCGACGGGAAGTCCGACCCGAAAGACCACCTAGATGCATTTACAGCGGGCATGAGCTTCTAATAACTCGGACGCGGTTCAATGCTGAGCTTTCCCCACTACCCTAATCCAGGCTGGCCGAGACTGGTTCCGAGGGCTCACGCCACACTCTATCTCGACCTTCGACGAGCTGTCTACCTAATCCCTCGGTCATTTCGTCGGAAACCGACGACAGAAAAGGACGGCCGCCTACTTGTTCACTGTCAAAAGCGGAGACAAGGAATCCTTCAAAGGGTATGTCACTCACTTTTACAATGCCCTTCTGGAGGTACCCGAGCACCGTGACGAAATAGTTATCACCGCGCTGAGGTCGGGTCTTAAGCATAAAGAGTGGCTCCGCTCTTTTGCATTGGCGCAACCTAAGACCATGACCGAAGTGAAGGCATGGATCGAGTGAGAACTCCAACTCGAGTCCGAGGTGAACTCCAACATACCCGGAGGCGACCAAGCAGACCGGAAGAAGAGGGACATGGAAGAGAAAAAGAAAGTCGATTGTCCGAAACCTTATTCCCCGAAGCTCCAAGAGTACACCCCCTAAACATTTCCCAAGCCGAGTTGTTGGAAGAAGCTAAGGGCGAGAGGTTCTTTAAGCTCCCGCCAGCTACCCAAAGGACAAGCAAATGGCTCTGAGGCCCGTATTGTGCCTATCATCGGATGCAAGGACATCCAACCGAGAATTGTAAATAGCTACACGATTACATCGAAAAGTTGATCCGCTCTGGTCACTTGGAAAAACACCTGTGAGACAAACGTCAAGCAGATAGGAGGCAAGTCGACCAACTTGAAGCTGGAGAGCAGATGATCGGGAAGATCATGGTCATCGTCGACTGAGAAACAAGGACACCCACCGAATCCGGTCATTCGACACAAGAGAGTTTAAACTGGACGGCGGGTAGCTTCCTATCCGTCAAGCAAAGACCATCCCTTCACTCAAGTAAATGAAGCTCGGATGTGCCTATAGGCAACCGACCAAAGCCCTCTTTACAAGGCCACCGAGTAGATTCCTGCTCGGCCCATCCCTAGCGGGTAGCTTCCTGCCCAACAAACGCTGTGGATCCAAAGCCCTCATCACGAGATGACCGGGTAGCTTCCTGCTCGGTCCATCCACAGCGGGTAGCTTTCTGCCTAACAAAACGTTGTAGATCCAAAGCCCTCATCATGAGGCTACCGGATAGCTTCCTGCTCAGTCCATCTGCAGTGGGTAGCCTCCTGCCTAACAAATGCTGTGGATCCAAATCCTTCATCACGAGGCGACCTGGTAGCTTCGTGCTCGGCTCATCCACAAGGGGTAGATTCCTGCCCTATAAAGAAGTGGATCCAAAGCCCTCCTTACGAGGCCACCGGTTAGATTCCTGCTCGGCCCATCCGTAATGGGTAGCTTCCTGCCCAATAACGCTATGGATCTAAAGCCCTCATCGCGAGGCCACCGAGTAGATTCCTGCTCGGTCCATACACAGCGGGTAACTTCCTTCCCAACAAATGCTGTGGATCCAAAACCCTCATCATGAGGCCACCGGGTGATTCCTGCTTGGTCCATACACAGCGGGTAGCTTCCTGCCCAACAAACGCTGTGAATCCAAAGCCCTCCTCACGAGTCCACCGGGTAGATTCCTGCTCGGCCCATCCACAGCGGGTAGCTTCCTGCCCAACTGTAGGGTGTTTTTCGTCACCCCATTGAGATGGGAGCACGTGTCGCTTGTCGGGCGTACTATAGATTCCCCCTGCCTAGAGTAGGCGGGGGTTTAATCATTGTGGGGATCCGAATCTCCGGCAGCGGACTAAGCTGCCGTTAATTACCTCTCGCCTTTGGAGCGAGAGAACCTCCGATTAACGGGTCAAAAAGGTCATGCAAACTCAATGTGCAGTATTGTGTTTTGAAGGGAAATTGGATATATCGGGGGCCCCGCAGAGTTTTTTATGGGGGTTTCGCTACCCGGACAGCGGGCTGGGGGCCAAGAGGGCTAGCAGCCCCCTTACGGGGTGCGGGGCAGCGTCACGTTAGAAATTTTTTCTAACGGGGACAATGCTGTGGAGTATGTGTGTGTGTGCATATATATATATATGTATATATATATAAAGGAAAGTCATCCAAAGGATGCGTGGGAAAAGGCGCCAGCGCCTCATGTGTGCGGCACGCGGGCGCTGGGCACAAGGCACCAGCGGAAAGTGAAAAAGGGGGCTCAGCCCCCCGTACCGGGAGTTGTACTCCGATTGACTTTTGGGGGTTGAACTCCTTAAAAAAAGATGTATTATTTTTGTCAATTTATTCTTATGGAGTTAAACTCTCAGAAACTTTGATTTGTGGAGTTAAACTCCAAGAAATCTTTGTAAATGCTTAAGGGGACACCTTTCTTCTCCCCTGAGCCTTGGATATTTCCCAAAATGGGATCTCTGGAGATGGGTCTCCTTCCTCCTCTTCTGTCGGCCGGATCTTAGAGAACAAGAGGGGGTGAGATTTAAAAATCTCCTCTTTTTGAGATCTAATGGAAGATCTGATCCCCCCTTTGTGGATTTTGTGGTGAAAAGCTATTTATTTTTGGAAAAAGAAGAGTAAAACTCTTGATTTTATTCAAAAGGAGAAGAAGGTTTTTGAATCTTGAGGAAGGAGAAGGAGGCACATACCCTAATTTTTGAGAGAGAGAAAAAGTCTTTCTTTATTTCAACATCATGTTGCCTTATATAGGCTTACACATTTACATATAGCCCCTTGGGCTTTACAAAATGGCATTTTGCCCATCCCATGCCTCATCTGCTCATTTCTTTTGCATATAAGCCATGGGCTTTACAAAAATTTGGCTTTATGCCCATTTTGCTTTCATTCATGCATAAAAAATTACATCAAAATTATTTATTACATGATTTTTTTTTATTTGCATAGGGATGCCGACTGCTTCATGTTCGGGCTCGACTCGGGCATGAGCCCACTTGATCTAGGCTTAGGCTCACCTGGCTTGGGGTTGACCTTGACTTTGACTTGGTCAATTGGGGTGCAATTTTCGACCCCAACAAAGTGCCCCCCATCAATAAATGCACACCACATATGTGGGTCGTGTGCATGAAATTAATGGATTTTCTTTCGCGTGGAGGAGACTTGCTTTGGTTCCCACTTTTTGGGATGCACTGCCCTTTTTACGACATGGACGGTCGACGCTTGACGCGTCTCCGAGACGGAGTGTCCATAGTAAACGTTTTCTCAGCACGGAGTGGTTTGGTTCCTACTTTGTAGGAAGCCTGCACTGCCCTTTTTACGATATGGACGGTCGACGCTTGACGCGTCTCCGAGACGGAGTGTCCATAGTAAACGTTTTCTCGGCACGGAGTGATTTGGTTCCTACTTTGTAGGAAGCCTGCACTGCCCTTTTTACGACATGGACGGTCAATACTTGACGTGTCTCCGAGACGGAGTGTCGGCGTATGACGTATCCTTAACGCGGAGTGTCTGTTTGACGTTTCCCTGGCACGGAGTGTCTGCTTGATGTTCCCCCATTATGGAGTGTCTTCTTGACGTTTCCCCATTATGGAGTGTCTTCTTGACATTTCCCCGTTACGGAGTGTCGGTTTGACGTTTCCCTGGCACGGAGTGTCTACTTGACGTTCCCCCATTACGGAGTGTCTTCTTGACGTTTCCCCGTTATGGAGTGTCTGCTTGACGTTTCCCCGTTACGGAGTGTCGCTGGTTGATGTGCCCCCGGCACGGAGTGTCTGTGTTGGACGTTTCCCCAAGACGGAGTGTCTTCTTGACGTTTCCCCGTTACGGAGTGTCTGCTTGACGTTTCCCCGTTACAGAGTGTCGCTGGTTGACGTGCCCCCGGCACGGAGTTTCTGTGTTGGACGTTTCCCCGAGACAGAGTGTCTGCTTAACGTTTCCCCGGCATGGAGTGTCTTCTTGACGTTTCTCCGTTACGGAGTGTCGCTGGTTGATGTGTCCCCGGTACGGAGTGTCTGGTTGATATTTCCCCGGCATGGAGTGTCTCTGGTTGATGTACCCCCGGCACCGAGTTTCTGTGTTGGACGTTTCTCCGAGACGGAGTGTCTACTTGACGTTTCCCCGGCACGGAGTATCTCTTTGTTTGACGCAGAGGTCGATGTTGGAATTGGTTGGTTTGATTTGTTTGATTTTTGCCTTATTCGGTGGGACTTTTGAATTTGATAGGAATTTAGAATTTATTTAACATCAGTATTGCTGCAGTGGAATAATGCCAGGAGAAACTCATCATTTACCCTGGGAGGACTTAGGATTTTGGTTTTGGTTTGGCATCAGCATCGCTACACTGGAATGTGGTACCGGGAGAGAATCATCATTTACCGTGAGGGGATTTCCCTCGTTCCCAGTTTAACGACTTAGGGGTCATTTGTTTCCATTTTAACGACTTAGAGGTCATCTGTTCCTGGTTTAAAGACTTAGGGGTCTATTGTGCTCAGTTTAACGACTTAGAGGTCATTTGTTTCCAGTTTAACGATTTAGTGGTCATCTGTTCCCGGTTTAATGACTTAGAGGTCATCTGTTCCCAATTTAAAGACTTAGGGGTCTATTGGATCGGAAGTTTGGAATTTTGGGGTAGGGATCAGCATCAGCGTTGCTAACACTGAAACACAGGTGCCAGGAGCAATTCATCATTTGTCGTTCGCTGTTGGGGAGCGATGGCTTAGGAGACAGGTTTAGGTCCCTATCACCTAAGACTTTTCAATTTTATGAGCCGTAAGGGTCCCATAAAAGCATTTTCTCCCTAAGAGTCGAAAGGATCTCGTAGGTGTACTTTCTCTTTAGGAGTTGTGGGGACTCCCAAGTGTGTTTTTCCTTCATGGGTCATAAGGATCCCACGAAGGTGTTTTCTTACGAGTCGAGAGGATCTCGTGAGTTTGTTCTCTTCATGCATCGTGAGGACACATGAGCGGGTCTTCCCAAATGGAGCATAATTCCAAGGGCGGAGATCGGCCGATGGACGGGTGATTGCAGTGAAGCATGGGTATGATGAGAATTATTTGAGCCCGTGGATTGTATACGGTAGTCAACTTGGGGACTAACCATAGGGCTGAAAGAATTTTGGGAAATTGGATTTTGGTTGGCGTCTGCATCGCTGCACTGGAATATGGTACCAGGAGCGAATCATCAATCGCCGTCTTGGGATTTGGAATTTGGTTGGCGTCTGCATCGCTACACTGGAATATGGTACCAGGAGCGACTCATCATTCGCCATTTGGAAGTTCTTTTTTACTGCGATTGCTCTATCATTTCAGCTTTTCTTATTGCGAAGGTCGCGATTGTCCTATCATTTCGGTTATTTATTCGCGGTTGCCCCATCATTTTGGCTTTATTTTCTTATTTATTTTACTCGCTGATTTTTATTGCGAGTTGCCCCATCATTTCGGCTTTTTTTCTTTTATTTACACTTTTTTTTATTTACACACATTTTTTTTACATTCCCAGTTTAACGACTTAGGGGTCGTCTGTTCTCAGTTTATCGACGGTAGTCAACTGTTCCCAGTTTAACGACGTGGTGGTCCTGTTTTCTCATCCCAGCTCCTCGAACTTTGATCTTGGCGTCGTTGTGTTGATGACCGTAGCTTTGTGGTTTGCCGGTACATCCGAGGACCGTGAGGTTTTCCCACGCTTGTATTGGTTCTCTACCCAATCTTTGAAAACATAGCAGTATTCAATGGTATGACTTACCATTCTATGATATGGGCAGTATATGGGATTTCCGGTCATGTTCATTTCATGTGGCCTCTTTGGAATAGGCAGCTGCAGACTGTTGTCCAAGGCGTCCTCGAATATTTTGCGGACTTCATCCCTCCCGAAGGAGTATACCTTCTTCTTTCTCTCCATTAGAGTATGTGCCCTTACTGATGCTGGAACCTGAGGACGATAGGTCTTTGGTTCGCCTACTGTCCGCTTACCACGTTCAGTGTACGTATCAGAGGGACTGGAGGCTGATCGCGGCCGTTTTTCGCAAAGGTGTTCCGCTTTTGGGCTGGAGGGGGTATCAATTGGTTGTTTCCGGATACCAATTCCTGGCCCATGAACCAAAATTTGATTTTTCTGTAATTGCAATCGGGCGACTTAGGTCGTGAGATCTGCCACGACATTTGCTAGCTCATCGACTTTGGAATGGACCTTGGCCATCTTCTCATCCCTGTCCTGAAGTTGCCTTTGAAGCTAATGGAATAATGCTTGTTCTATGGTTCCGGGTATGACAACGGGGTCATCCTTACCGCCTGAACTTGATTCAGCATGAACCATGGGTTCCTTTGGCTTAATGGCCTGAGCGAGCTTTTCATCATTTGGATCGAGCCGGTGTTGGATGGCAACAACCGCGTCATTGTCATGGCTATAAGGCGTAGGAGGACTTGTTCCTCTGAGCTCTATCATGTAGACCGTATGGGTTGTGTACCCGTCTATTTCTTCTTCTTCGGCAATGTTGCTCGCTTGGCTCTTAGCTTGTTGCCTTGGTCCGCTCTTTTCAGAGAAAGGCATACGTCTGAGAGAATCATGTTCCCGAAGGACTTCGGTCTCCGTTTGTATGAAATTGGCGGTCACGGCTTGACTGCTTGTTAACACGCCTTTAGACAGTTCTATCTCTCCTGCCTTGTATTGCTTTCCAACCCAATCTTTGAAAATACAACAGTCTTCAATTGTGTGCCCTAGGACTCGGTGGTATGGGAAAAAGTTGGGATGATCGGTCCTGATCGCTTCACTTAGCCTTTTTGGTTCTGGTAGCCGCAGGCCATTCTTCAGAGCATCTTTGAAAATTTTGTGGACCTTGTCCCTTCTGAAAGAGTAGACCTTATTTCTTCTTTCCTCCAAAGTTGGCTCCCGAGATTTGTTAGTCTTTGCTCCGCCATCTCTCTGCTTATTTAGAGAATCGATACTGTTGGAACTTTCGCTTTTCCGGTTGGCGTCCCTCCGATGTCTCGGTCTGTTTGTGAATTGGAGATTCTGAGTGGACTCGGGCTTTGAGCGTTCCAACATTTGAACTTTCTTGGCCAGCTCTTGAATGTTTTGAGTCCTACGATGCATAGGAAAGGTTTTGTAAGTGCACGGCGGCGCCCCGGCCGTCAATCCGACGCCGGAATGCGGAAGCGGTGAAAAACTTAAATTTTGCGGACTTTGCAAACCGGCACCACCGCGCACTACTACCCGGGATCGTTACCATTAACTAGTCTAAGCTACTAAACAAGATGGGTTAGAGATGTACCGACGATCCAAGTCCTCCGGTCTTCATCTCCACTCCGATCTCCTCGCGGGATCTCCGTCCGTCTCCTCCTCGTCGCCGGAAGTGCACCACATCGCCTTCTTCGTTTACGGGCTCCCACCTCAATGCCGAGGCAACTCGAGCATGAAGCCGGCAACTCGACATGCTCAAGATATGCTGTAGAATGTGTAGTAGAAGAAGTCTCATTTTTGGGGTTGTGGAGTTGCCATTTGTGGAGGAGAAGAGAGCTTGGAGAGAGGTGGGGAAAAATGTGGCATACAAAAAGAATGAGAATAACCATTTTTTTTTTCCCACCAAAAGAAATGAATCCCATTCCTACAAGGAATGGCCGGCCCCCCCCCTTCATGTGTGATTGGAGAGAGAGAGAGAGAGCAAGGTCAAGGGGTGGGTGGAAGCAATGATGCAAGAGGGCATCATGAAAGAATATGATCATAAGCAAAAACCACACACAACCACAACCATCATCAACAACCATGATGCTAACAAAGTCAAGCCATCATGAAGTATGAAGTCAAGCAAGTCAAAGGAGGGTGCTATCATGATACAACAAAATGCAAAGACCCCCTTCCACAAATGCCTATTTGCAACAATGCAAATAAGCCCTCCTCCACCAATCTTCGGCCAATGAACGGAACAATGGAAATTGGCCGAAACGAAAAGCAAACTGGCAACTCCAGAAAACTGGTCCCGTAATAAATTACAGGAAAACCCCGATACTGTGCATACACACCCGCATCTGTATTTCGACCGAAATACAAATGCAATGAGACAAAGTCTACACTGTACTATACTAGGATCCGGCTTATACCAAAACCGGCTAGTAATATCTGTTCGATCCTGATCCGTGCAATACCGCACGTATCTGATCGAACCCTGCCATATAACCATACGGCCTATAGTACAGACTGTCCGATCCTGATCCGTGCAATACCACACGTATCTGATCCGACCTTGCCATATCTCCATACGGCCTCTACAACCTTTCGCCCGAAAGCTGAGTAACTGAATGTGGGGGACTCTAAAGACTCGTCAACACCTTGGTTGTGGATTTAACCACTAGCACGTCAGAGGTATAAGCCAATACGTGACGGGCTACCAGGTACTGACTAAAAGGGACGTCTGTGAGCGAACTTAGCCCGACAACCCTACTGAGCCTGTCAGTGACAATATCCGTGCAGTCCGGTCCGTTCGTCTATGAGCATCGCATGGCGGGCCTAGGGGGTTGGTAAAAGTCAGACCCCCAAAAGCGGTACAAGTCGTGTCGGAGTGTAGCCCAGAACACCCTGAGATACTACTGGAATACCTACCAGTAAATCTCCTTGCCTTGGCCAAGGACTTTGTGTAATGGCTCTCCTAGACACAGCACGACCTTACCCCCAATACCGGGAGAGACGAACCCCTGAAGATACGCTCACTGCCTCCATGTGGCTCGGGACTGTACCCAACTAAAACCTGTTTGCACGACTCCTTTGAGCCGTGGTAGGGTAGTAATCAAAGTACAGTGGGAACTCACACGAGACAAATGACGATCCCCAGGTCGATGAACTAACCTGCACACATGTCACCAGGGAACTGCCATCTGACGTCTGGTATATGACCAACTAGCATGTTCCCGGCGAGTCCTGTCCGGTGTACTCATAACCCAATGAGCACCTGTATACATCTTAGGTGATCCAACTGACACCAGTGGCTTGTGAGACCGGCCACCGCCCCTCGTCGGGGTCTCGACTGTATACACTAGTCTACTAATGGAGTATCGATGCCCAGTCTCGAAACTCCCACGACCAGGGACCTTTTAAGGATAAGCTTGTAGACCCCCAGCTCCCACTTATATGATCGCCCTCATACTGCTGGTGGTCAAGCAAGAATCCTAGGGGCTCTATCAACGTGTAATAGCGACGTGTCATGTCACTTAAAACAGTACACGATGATAAAGGTAAACCAGATAGCATACTATCATCTCGAGTAAGACTGTCCTACCGGGATAGGTCCTCCCTCAATCATTGCAATCACGTACCTGTGACCTAATAATTGACTCTGAGGGCACTATCTCCAACAATCTCCCACTTGCACTCAAGGCTAATTATTGCGATGTCGCATACTCACAGCCCGTGTGATACCGAGCATCCAACTCCTCTACTAGTCAGTCTCACAAAGCTTGTTTGCGAAACTATTGCGTTCGAGGAATAGCCTCAGTGAGTGGATCCGCTTAGTTGTTTCTTTCTATGTCTCTCTATATCTCAAGTTCGCGGAGAAAGCCATCTCCCGAAATGAGCAATACCTGTCTTAGAATGTGTCTGGATGTCTGATGGGACATAGCTCATAAATGAACTCCAAATCCAAACTTCTTAGACTGTATCGTCAACTGAACTTAATCAGTATCCTGCGCGCCATGCCTCTCTCAGTATTGCTTTGGACCACCTGTCCAAAATACTGCCCCTCATCAGAAGGAAAAACTATAACTCTGACAACCTCCTTGTCGTCCATGTCACCTTGGAAGCCTGGAATGATAACTGTCTCCTGAATGAGGCTGTCGTTATCATATCCCTAGAACATCCACTTATGTTCTAAAACTGCTTCCGACTGTTTCTCCAGGATTGGATTAATGTCAACTTATTGCATCTAGTGCAAGAACAACATCTGGTGTGGTACTTGACATCTCATGATTGACTCAATTGCCTAAGCAAGTGATCTGCCAATCATGCACATCCCTCTCCCCTTTAGTCTGTAAGACACCTTTAGAGAGGGTGACTCCGTTACCTGCAGGTACACTACCGTGCCAGGAGTCGTCCATCCTAAATACTCTTAGAATGCTGTCAAGTACCCTGATTGGGAAACCACCCAAATCTAGATCTAAGACCATAGATCTAGTAATCAGTATGTCTGATATAAAATCCATTTCCTTTGTGGAGAAACAACTGTGTGACGACCAAACTATAACCGATCGTAGTGTAGGAGTTTCCTTTCCTACTCTGTGTATATCATCCAAATACCAGGATATCACACCCTACTACCTTCTCAACAGATCCATCCCCCATTCTGATGAAGTCAAACCCATGACTGTCACATCAGAAATAGATGATCTATCTCCGCTACATCTGCTCTAGTCTATAAATAGACATAAGCAACCTGTCCACCAATGCTTCCGCTGCTCCCACTGACTACGACAACCCTCTGGCAGAGTCATATAGACGTACACTTCTAAAACTGGTTTAGAACGACGCTATACTCATCCTCCCGCCGGGTCTCGTAACCTGGAACAACAGCAATGGCAATTGTGGGTAAACAAGAACTTCCCTGTCACCGTCCTTGAAGCTACCGTAGTACCTCTCGGGTGCCTGAAGTTACCCACCTTATCTGCGGAGTGGCCAATGGAATGTCAATCCAGATTGAATCTTTAGGTTCCTTATCAAATCTTCAGTAATCGTTTGTGGTTCTGGAATCACTTCCAGTTCTACCATACTCCCATTACTGTTTTTCTGAAAAAATCCATTTTTAATAAAACTGTGGCGAGTCTAGAACAATATCGCTATTGTTCGTCCAGATGGTAGAAAATCAACCCTCGTCATAGCCTGGGTCAACCCACAAACAGCCATTACAGAAACGTGCCTTGAGTTGTCCAGTGTCTGGTTTTAATCATAAACCGGACAACTCCCCGTACCTTAACATCGTTAAGATATGAACTGTTCTATATCCCATATAGGACCAGAGGCACTGATTTAATTGAACCAGATCCAAATCATGCAACTGTCTCCAGTGCATGTCAACTAAATGGAAGGAGGCCAGATCAGCGTTACTCAACTTAGGAATACTTCCAATTATGAGTAACCTGAAAGAGAAGCAATTTCTCTTAATCATTACTATCAACTGAACACCATACACAAGTATCTACATCTTCGATCTCTTTGAAGAATCCCGATACTTGCTATACCTGGTTCTCTACTCTATTCAAATACATATAACTTCTCCAAATTCAGACCCTGTGTTTCCACGAAACACCTGTCTAAAAATTAGAGGAGTCATAAGTAAACCGAATATAGTACGAGGACCATCCCCTCTGTCCTGATGGACTCTGGACAACATACAATACTCTGTAAAAGTCCCTTGAGTCTGATAACTCATTCACTGTGTGTCGTAGGTTGAAAACTGTACTTATGGTTAAGAAGAATTACACCGCTGTTTAATGCTCCTTACCTAACCATCCACTGATATAGGTAAATGTCGTAGACATAATTTCAGAAAGGTATATCTCACTCTATGAAAATAGACGTACAGATATATCAATTTGAAATTGGTGCATAACAGCGGATATTCAAAACCAAATATTTGCCGACCGGCAAACAGCCCAGGTGATTTCCTCAAATATCACCGATTACAACGAATCCCGATATAATGAGGATAATCACCCAATTCCCAATAACTTACTCCCACTCATCATCTGTAAAACCATACAGATGTGAGAATCGTATCTGGTAAATACATACCCTGGAGTAAGTATCTAATCGGGAAATCAGTTTTCTATTAACAGTACACAGTGAAACTGAAACATTGAAATGTTTCGATGGGGTATCCTGGTATTCCTAGTAATGCCTCTTCCAGATTCACGACTGTAACCGTATAGTTCTTTGCCACCTCTCCAAATCCCTTCATATGTCTTTAGTCTTTACCTTCTGCACACCCTTTTAGGCCAAATGGTTTTCTTCCTTCCCCACCGTTCGGCACCAGCCTATGGTTTGGAAGAAGACTATCCAATAAGCATAATGGGTGTACTGTCCCAATCCTAGGAACACTCGCAATGAGAGAGGGTGAAGATAAAAGACAACCGAATAAACCTTATTCCTATTTCTCCTGAACCAGAATCCATCCCCGAACTGGAACAAGTTCCATTCGAGTTCGTATATAACCATACGATGGAGTATCCAATAAACTGTGGATCTTCGTAGTGATACGGAGTGTCCTGGAGAAATACAAAGGTGATTTAGGATTGGCGAAGAGATACTTGGTTTGGTCGTGAATATCTGTTGCAACTTACTTTGCCCTCTTACTAATCCCTTGCTTTGTCTGAACTTAATACCTTCTGCACACCATCGTTATGCTAATTGGTTTTCTTCATTCCCTACCGGTCGGCACCAGCCTAAGGTTTGGAAGAAGACAATCCAATTTGCGTAATAGGTGTACTACCCCTAAACCAAGGAGTACTCGTAACCTGAGAGAGGGTAAAAGGAAAAGACAACTGAATAATCCTATCCGTTTTCTCCAGAACCTGAAACCATCCTCGAATAAATTCCTTCGAGTTCGTATCTAAACATACGATGGTTTTGTCCAATGGAAGTGGACGTTCGTAGTAATACGGGGTGTCCTGGAGAAAAGGGTAAAAGTAGGAGTGGCAATGAGGTCTGCAACTCTGATAATCCAAAAGCCAGTGTTAAGAAGGTTCGGTCAACTTGGTCACTGAGTCATAGTCTTAAGGTCGGGTCAATGGTCGCTACCAAAGAGAGAGAGAAAAGAAACACTCAGCGTGCACTCTAACCTAGATCAGAATGGTCACAATTTATCTAATCTGGAATCCTCCCACTGTACCTCAAATTCTCCTCCAAACCTGAAAGAAGAATTAGTCGGGGTTACCCGAGGAGTAAACTAACTCATCAGTGGGAATCGGGATCCAACTCTCATCGCATGACAACGTGACGGAATCCGCTCACGTCATCACACTCCAGAAGGTATGCGCATGTCTGGCAAGTTTCAGTTCTTTTGAAACTCCCGATGTGATTTCTGCCCCATGCTCTTATGACCTTGACTTTGGCCAACATATCATAAGTCACATGTCAAGTTCTACCCGTCATTCTCCAGGTTAATTTGAATCCACCCGTACATACCCTTGACTTTGGCCAACATGGCAGTACGACTGTTCCAAACCAACGCATCTATCTATGCTGCATATGAATAACCAACAGCTACCAAACACTGTGCCTTGACTTTGGCCAACATACACAGCTTGAATACTATTGACTATCCATATGAAACGACGGAGGGCTACGAATGGTTTCTGGCGAAAACCTTTAACGTAGTGAACTTGATATCGTTGAAGGAACGGATAGCTTTTTGAAAATATAGTGACGAAAACCGTTGCTAAAGAGGTCACTCCCGGTGAAGGGATCTCGGCTCTTTCCCCGTAGAATGGGGTGCAGGATATTCCAAATGAATACCGCGATGCAAAGCAAAAGCAATCGGCTATAGTGAAGTCATTGCCCCGACGCAAACTTTTGTCCAAGGGGTCACTCCCGGTGAAGGGATCTCGGCCCTTGCCTCGTCGACTGAGGAGCAGGATATTCCAACTGAATACCACGATGCAAAACAAAAGTAAACGTCCTTGCAATAACAGCTTTTAGAAAATTGTTCCAACAACATCAGATTAGGTTTGTTTTTAACTTTGCATTGATCCGAATCAATGCAGTCCCATCAATTGATCACACCAAAAAGAACGAAAATATACTGATGTACGTATATGCCATCCGCATTCGCCACTGGGTCCCGTCATTACCCGTTAGGTTAGCTTACTAACGACAGAGCGGGGACTGGACTAGCGCGGATGCAAAACATATACAACATCTACTAATATATATACCAATATATTATATTTCGCTCAAGGCGTGAATAAAATGCAACATCACAGAAATGTACAGCATCACAGAAACAATACAGATATCTGGGATCCCCGGGTTTCACAGAGCCACTACTGAAACCCGACGTTCCCCTGGTCGTGTGGATAGCCTGTGCAATGAAATCCTAGACCCCTACGGGCGCGGCAAGTCACCCGCCAAAACCTGAAGCGAGGCAGCCCCCTTCAGCACCGTGAATGGACCACCCAGCACTTCACGGAATCCGGTAACTTGGGCACCCCTCCTGGGTCAACCTGTACCCCCTACGAGTGCGGCGAATAGCCCGCCAATCCTAGAGTGAAGCCCCTTCCGTCTCAATGCCATGAGATGCGGGCTTGTTGCCCTCTAGAACCCGGCTATCCGTGCACCCCACCGCGGGGCAATCCTAGTACAGAAAGTAAAATATACATACACCGGGTACATCGACCGCAACCAGGTCGTGCCCCAAAATAATAATACAATCCGGCAGTGACGGCAGTCCACAAGTCGGACGCTCGCCCCGCAATATCAAATGTACATAATACAACAAAACTGTACTAGCATTGCATCCAGGCTATCCCCACGACCGATCCGCAACAACACAGCAAATACATAGAACATCAACGTGAAAGTCACGTTCGCAAATCCGTCTAACCGGGCTATAGCAGTTAGACCGGATTTACCGATCGAGTGACATTCACGGTCGCAGATATAATGTAAATACTGTGAAAAATGTGTTTAAAATTTTCCGATTGATCAAACAATTAACAAGTGGGCCCCAAACAAAACTGTAGCACTCACAGAAAACCTGGGCCCAATTTTAATATTCCAAAGCCCAGATTTTAAGCCCAGAAGGTCTCTGTAAAAAAATGGTGAAGTGATGTGAATAGTGCGCGGCGGAAGGGCCGCACAAAGGTGGTTTTCGCGGCGGTTCCGCGCTCCAACTGTGGAGTTACTTCGTCAAATTTTTACAGAACTCTTATATTTTCCAGTACATCAATATTTTATAACCTGAAAAATTTTTCGAGACCAAAAATTTTCAACAGAAACTGATGCGAACTAAAATGCAGTTTTGGAACTTTTTGATCGATCGGAAATGCAAACACATTACACAAAGTTAGACTAAGTTAATGGCGAGTCTCTGATACCACTGTAAGTGCACGGCGGCGCCCCGGCCGTCAATCCGACGCCGGAATGCGGAAGCGGTGAAAAACTTAAATTTTGCGGACTTTGCAAACCGGCACCACCGCGCACTACTACCCGGGATCGTTACCATTAACTAGTCTAAGCTACTAAACAAGATGGGTTAGAGATGTACCGACGATCCAAGTCCTCCGGTCTTCATCTCCACTCCGATCTCCTCGCGGGATCTCCGTCCGTCTCCTCCTCGTCGCCGGAAGTGCACCACATCGCCTTCTTCGTTTACGGGCTCCCACCTCAATGCCGAGGCAACTCGAGCATGAAGCCGGCAACTCGACATGCTCAAGATATGCTGTAGAATGTGTAGTAGAAGAAGTCTCATTTTTGGGGTTGTGGAGTTGCCATTTGTGGAGGAGAAGAGAGCTTGGAGAGAGGTGGGGAAAAATGTGGCATACAAAAAGAATGAGAATAACCATTTTTTTTTCCCACCAAAAGAAATGAATCCCATTCCTACAAGGAATGGCCGGCCCCCCCCTTCATGTGTGATTGGAGAGAGAGAGAGAGAGCAAGGTCAAGGGGTGGGTGGAAGCAATGATGCAAGAGGGCATCATGAAAGAATATGATCATAAGCAAAAACCACACACAACCACAACCATCATCAACAACCATGATGCTAACAAAGTCAAGCCATCATGAAGTATGAAGTCAAGCAAGTCAAAGGAGGGTGCTATCATGATACAACAAAATGCAAAGACCCCCTTCCACAAATGCCTATTTGCAACAATGCAAATAAGCCCTCCTCCACCAATCTTCGGCCAATGAACGGAACAATGGAAATTGGCCGAAACGAAAAGCAAACTGGCAACTCCAGAAAACTGGTCCCGTAATAAATTACAGGAAAACCCCGATACTGTGCATACACACCCGCATCTGTATTTCGACCGAAATACAAATGCAATGAGACAAAGTCTACACTGTACTATACTAGGATCCGGCTTATACCAAAACCGGCTAGTAATATCTGTTCGATCCTGATCCGTGCAATACCGCACGTATCTGATCGAACCCTGCCATATAACCATACGGCCTATAGTACAGACTGTCCGATCCTGATCCGTGCAATACCACACGTATCTGATCCGACCTTGCCATATCTCCATACGGCCTCTACAACCTTTCGCCCGAAAGCTGAGTAACTGAATGTGGGGGACTCTAAAGACTCGTCAACACCTTGGTTGTGGATTTAACCACTAGCACGTCAGAGGTATAAGCCAATACGTGACGGGCTACCAGGTACTGACTAAAAGGGACGTCTGTGAGCGAACTTAGCCCGATAACCCTACTGAGCCTGTCAGTGACAATATCCGTGCAGTCCGGTCCGTTCGTCTATGAGCATCGCATGGCGGGCCTAGGGGGTTGGTAAAAGTCAGACCCCCAAAAGCGGTACAAGTCGTGTCGGAGTGTAGCCCAGAACACCCTGAGATACTACTGGAATACCTACCAGTAAATCTCCTTGCCTTGGCCAAGGACTTTGTGTAATGGCTCTCCTAGACACAGCACGACCTCACCCCCAATACCGGGAGAGACGAACCCCTGAAGATACGCTCACTGCCTCCATGTGGCTCGGGACTGTACCCAACTAAAACCTGTTTGCACGACTCCTTTGAGCCGTGGTAGGGTAGTAATCAAAGTACAGTGGGAACTCACACGAGACAAATGACGATCCCCAGGTCGATGAACTAACCTGCACACATGTCACCAGGGAACTGCCATCTGACGTCTGGTATATGACCAACTAGCATGTTCCCGGCGAGTCCTGTCCGGTGTACTCATAACCCAATGAGCACCTGTATACATCTTAGGTGATCCAACTGACACCAGTGGCTTGTGAGACCGGCCACCGCCCCTCGTCGGGGTCTCGACTGTATACACTAGTCTACTAATGGAGTATCGATGCCCAGTCTCGAAACTCCCACGACCAGGGACCTTTTAAGGATAAGCTTGTAGACCCCCAGCTCCCACTTATATGATCGCCCTCATACTGCTGGTGGTCAAGCAAGAATCCTAGGGGCTCTATCAACGTGTAATAGCGACGTGTCATGTCACTTAAAACAGTACACGATGATAAAGGTAAACCAGATAGCATACTATCATCTCGAGTAAGACTGTCCTACCGGGATAGGTCCTCCCTCAATCATTGCAATCACGTACCTGTGACCTAATAATTGACTCTGAGGGCACTATCTCCAACAGGTTTCACCCAGTCGTTCAGATTTTCTATAAGAAGACTGACGGATTGGTCTTGCTCCAATGGCGGTTCACATTTGATAGAGAGATTGCGCCATCGGACTATAAAATCCATGTTGCTTCCGTTGTTCCTTGGCTCGGTCCTTACGAGGTCGGCAATGGTGATTTTATCGCTAACACTCATGAACCTTTGCTTGAACATGGATTCTATTTGAGCGAACGTCGTGATCGAGTCATCCGGTATGCTTGCATACCAATCGAAAGCAACATCGGCCAAACTATTGACAAACTGGCGGAGAAGGAGTGCATCATTGCCCTCAGTGTTCGCACATGATGCTTTAAATTGGGCAATGTGCCGGTTCGCATTTCCCGTCCCATCGAACCTTTCAAATTTGGGGACGACATAGCCAGTGGGAAACTCCATAAGATCGTACCGAGCAGGATATGGTCTCCCACTACCGTTGACATCTTTTTGCTCTCCAGCTTCGGCTACCAATGTTTTGACTTTATTGGCAACCAAATCCATGATTTGAACTTGAGTTAGCGGGCTGCTGTCATCGGTAGTCAAGACATTTCCCGAGATAGGATGCAGCCGACTTTCATGCAGCTCATCCACCTTTGGATTCAAGGGAATAGGTGTCGGCTGTCTCGGGACACCGTTTTCCGGTTCATGAGCTGAACCTTGCGCTTGATTGGATGGCTGAAAAGAAACTTGGGCCATGAGCCGTAAGACGACGTTTGTCAAGTCGTCAATCTTTGAGTAGAGCTTGGCCATCTCCTTGTCTCTACTTCTGAGCTGTTTTCAGAGCTCTTGGAGAAGTTGCTGCTCTGCGTTCTTGGTACGGAAGATTGGCTCCTCTTCGCTTTCCGAGCCCGACTCCTCATAAACCGAGGGATCTCTCCGCTTATCAGCTTCACTGGGAGGATTTTCATTACCTTCTGGAGGGTTCTGGTCTTGGGAAGTGACAGTCACATTCACACCAGATTGGATTTGAGATGTAGTGGCCCCATCCTTACTCTTGCTGTGCGTGCCTAACATGTAGACAGTGTGGACCATATATCCAGCCATCTCTTTATCTTTGGCGGCTGATTTTTCGTCTTCTGGAAAGGACAGGCGACTGAAGACTGTTGGCCCGGCTGGGTCGTTGGGCGGCGCTGTCCGGATCACAACTTTCTTGACCCTCGCGGTTATGGCATTCTTCTGAACCAATTTCAGTGGTTCAAAAGAGTTAGCGAGATTTACAACCATTTCAGCTGTCGTTGCTGGGTAACCTCATTCTGTTAGTTATGTATATGCCCTAGAGGCCATTGTTGTACATATGATGTATATTATAATGGATGCTTGGTTATATATAGAGAAGACTTTCTTGCTCGACATGATAGTATGCTGTTTGGTTTCACTTTATCTTAACATGTTGACTTGTATTGGTTTACTGTTTTACTCTCACATGTTGATAAAGCCCTTAGGATCTGTACTCGACTACTGGGACTATGATGAGATCATACTAGTGGGGCCGCGGTAGTCGATGAGTACATCCTATAACTGTTCCTAGTCGAGGGTATATCGAGACAGGGCATCGATACACCAGAGTAGACTAGCGTATACGCATCTTGACCCATATGATGGGCGATGGATGATCCCATATCCATCGGTGTTGGACATCAGAGATGGTGTACGGGTGCTCAGTAGAAACTGGGTACACTGGACGGACTCGCCGAGAACTCCCAGATGGTGTTATACCACACGTCAGATGGCAGTTCTCCGGTGACACTGGTACAGGGTAGTCTGTAGACCCGAGATCGTCATAGAGTCTTGTGTGATTCCCACTGTGCTTTGATTTCCACCTTACCACGTCCAAGAGGGCGTGCAAAACGGTGGATTTTGGGTACAGTCCCGAATCACATGGAGGCAATGAGCGATAGGAGGGGATTCGTCTCTCCCGGTATAGGGAGTTGATGTTGTGCTGTGTTCGATTGGCTATAACTGGAAGTCCCTGGCCAGGGCTGATATAGAGATTTACTGGTAAGTGTTACTAGTAGTTTCTCGACCCGTTATGAGCCACACATCGACATGACTTATCGGTTACTGGGGTCTGACGTATACCACCCCTAGACTTGATATGCGACATATCAGACGAACAGACCGGACTGTACGGGAGTGTTACTGGTTGGATTCACAGGAGAACGCACAGACTAGCTTGTTGATCTTCTGATCGCTCAATACCTGGGTGGCTGTTACGTTTAGCTGACCGCTTGCAGCTTGTGGGTGTTTGATATGATCATCACCTGCTACCGGCGTATTGACGATTCTTTAGAGTCCTACACAGAGGTTTCTTGGCTCAGGCGAAACGGAGTAGTGGCGCATATGTGATATGCGCAGGAGCGAGAATAATGCGATATGGGATACCGTATTATATTCTCGCGATATTTAGAAATGAACCGGGTCATCGGATCAAGTGTTGATTCGATGAATCGGTACATGATATATTAGTCGGTAATATTCGATATAGCCGGATTGTCGAATCAAGTGTTGATTCGATGATTTAATGTATAATAATATATATGATATATTGTATTACATTATCTAATAATGGCTCGCTTTATTATTTCATTTTCTCAGTGGATGATACATTGATATATATGCGATATATGTTAATTGTATTATTTTCTTTTGTTGCAAATATATAATATATATGTGATATATATTATTGTGACATGATATGATTAATTGTTAAACATGTTTAAGGATGATTAATTGAGATTAGGGTTTGATTAGGGTTAGTAGCTTCATGCACCTTCTAGAAGCTTTTTCTTTTGTCATTCTTAAGATCTTTATGGATGACACATTCTTTAACTCAACCAAACCCTAACTCTAGTTATTTCTCTACAAAATCTTGACCACTCATCCTTGACCATGGTTTACAATTCAATCATATAGTTTATATTCTATTCATCACAAAAGGATTAACATGATTTTTGATTTTCCATTATCATCTTCTTCTCTCTTGAAAAGCTTGCTAGAAAATCCTTAAGTGATGAATAAATATGAGAAAATGATATAAAAGGAAAGCAAAATTACTACTCTCTCATCCTCATCTCATCTAGCCCATGGGATTAGTGTGTTCATCTCTTTTGAGTGAGAAAGCTTGAGTCTTTGCAACTTCGAGGTAGATCATCGGAGATTTGGAATACTTCGAGCTAGCATGGATCGTTCGAGTCGTGGAGCCTCTCATGAGTTCGGGAGATCGTGGATCGCGGCAAAGGGACTTCTACTCGGAGCTTGTGAAGTGAAGGAGCGGACTACAAAGGTTGTAATCCCTCACACTTAGATAAAAGTTATCATCTTGCATGTTAAACCCTAATAATCTAGCAAAGATCCCGGCTTTGGGTTGTTTGGCACGTCTAAATTTTTATCTGGGCATGTTTGATGCCTTTTGAACCTTCACAAGAGTGCCTAGGAACCCTACACATTCTTGGAACCCTACGATATTCAAATCAGCAGAAGCCCTAGCCCTTTTGTTGGCTATGTATTTGAGCCTTTTCTGTCTTAGCTTCTCGATTTTGAGGGCTTGGCGGGCATCCGTTATCCAGGAAGCCATCGTGAGTCGATTGGCGGGGAGCTTAGAGAAGACACCCGATCGATCCGTTGTCAGGGGCACCGTCGGAGCTTGCTCAAGACGCCTTGTTGCTTTGTTGGTGTTGATTGCCTTGCCCCCAGCTGGGGCTAAGGAAAGTTGTTCAAACACCGACTTGCGTTTGGGTAGTGGTGCCCTCGAGATCACCACATTTGGCCTCTTGCCTTTAGAGGTCGGTTTGTCTGTTACCGGAGCTTGAGGAGCTGGGATGGCGTTAGCTGACACGAACAGAATAGAGCCAAATGGTAGCGGCGACTCCTCCCATTGTCGCCCGAGACTGGCTGGGAGGACCGTCCTGGCATCCATCTTCATCGTGTAGGAGATGAGAGTTGTGTCGAGAGCTGAGTTGATCCTTGGAGACATTTTGTTGCGTCCGTAGATTGCAATTTGAAATTTGTTAACCTGCACAAAGTAGCATGATTTCAGTATAGGGAATCGATATGTATATTGATTGAGTTCGCATGAACGTTTAACCCAAAATATGGGAGGAGAGAAATGTAAGTGCACGGCGGCTCCCCGGCCGTCAAACCGACGGCCAAATGCGGAAGCGGTGATAAACTTTAATTTTGCGGACTTTGCAAACCGGCACCACCGCGTACTAAAACCCGGATCGGGCCATTAAACTAGGTCTAGCTAAAAACAAGACGGGAAGAGATATACCGAGTGATCCGAGTCCTCCGGTCTTCTCGTCGTCATCCCGATCTCTCGCGGAAACTCCGGTCGTCGCCTCTTCGCCGGAAGGGCACCACATCGCCTGCATCTTTTACGGGCTCCCACCTCAATACCGAGGCAACTCGGGCATGAAGCCGGCAAGTCGACATGCCCAAGATATGCTGTAGAATGTGTAGTGTAGAGGCTATGTCTCACTTTGGGGTTATGTTGCCTTTGAAAGATGATGGTGGAATCAAGAAGAAAAATGGTGCTTGCATTTTTCTAGCATCAAATGAGATCAAGAATGCCACAAGCTCAAAAATGAAATTCTCTCATTCTCCCCAAATTGAAGTGGCCGGCCTTGCTCTTTTTAGAATGGTGGAGGGAAAGAAATAAATCAAGAAGGGAGGTGAGGGTAGGAGAAATCAAGAGGTGACCACATCCATAAACATAATCATCACAATCTTACATGCAAACCATACCCTCTCAAATCACCATTAATGCAAAAGCATGGAGCAAAAGAAATGAAGCTATCATAATAAAACCTTTTGCAAGAAACCCCCTCCACAAATGTTATTTGCAAACTTGCAAATAACCCCCTCCATCGGAAAAGTCCGGCCGGGAAAGAACAAAGGAAAACCGGCCGGAACGGAATGCAAACTGGCAACTCCAGAAAACTGGTCCCGTAATAAATTACAGGAAAACCCCGATACTGTGCATATACACCCGCATCTGTATTCCGTCCGGATACAAATGCAATGAGACAAAATCTACACTGTACTAAACTAGGATCCGGCTTAAACCAAAGCCGGCTAGTAATATCCGTTCGATCCTGATCCGTGCAATGCCGCACGTATCCGATCGAACCTTGCCATATATCTATACAGCCTCTAGTACAAAACTGTCCGATCCTGATCCGTGCAATACCGCACGTATCTGATCGGACCCTGCCATATCTCCATATGGCCTCTACAGCGTTTCGCCCGAAAGCTGAGTAACTGAAAGTGTGGTGGACTCTAAAGACTCGTCAATACTATGGCTGTGGATTTAACCACTAGCACGTCAGAGGTATAAGCCAATACGTAACGGGCCACCAGCTATTGACCAAAAGGGACGTCGATGAGCGAACTCATCCTGACACCCTACTGAGCCTGTCAGTGACAATATCCGTACAGTCCGGTCCGTTCGTCTATGAGCATCGCATGTCGGGCCTAGGGGGTGGGTAAAAGTCAGACCCCCAAAAGCGGTACAAGTCGTGTCGGAGTGTAGCCCAGAACACCCTGAGATACTACTGGAATACCTACCAGTAAATCTCCTGCCTTGGCCAAGGACTTCGTGTAATGGCTCTCCTAGACACAGCGCGACCTCACCCCCAATACCGGGAGAGACGAACCCCCGAAGATCCGCTCACTGCCTCCATGTGGCTCGGGACTGTACCCAACTAAAACCTGTTTGCACGACTCTTTTGAGCCGTGGTAGGGTGGTAATCAAAGCACAGTGGGAACTCACACGAGACAAATGACGATCCCCAGATCGATGAACTAACCTGTATACATGTCACCTGGGAACTGCTATCTGACGTCAGGTATAAGACCAACTAGCATGTTCCCGGCGAGTCCTGTCCGGTGTACTCATAACCCAATGAGCACCTGTATACATCTTAGGTGATCCAACTGACACCAGTGGCCTGTGAGACCGGCCACCGCCCCTCGTCGGGGTCTCGACTGTATACACTAGTCTACTCTGGAGAATCGATGCCCTGTCTCGAAACTCCCACGACTAGGGACCTTTTAAGGATATGCTTGTAGACTCCAGCTCTCACTTATATGATCGCCCTCATACTGCTGGCAGCCAAGCAAGAATCCTAGGGGCTCTATCAACGCGCAATAGTGACCTGTCAGGTCACCTAAAGCAGTACACGATGATAAAGGTAAACCAGATAGCATACTATCATCTCGAGTAAGACTGTCGTACCGGGATAGGTCCTCCCTCAATCATTGCAATCACGTGCCTGTGATCCAATAATTGACTCTGAGGGCACTATCTCCAACAATCTCCCACTTGCACTCAAGGCTAATTATTGCGATGTCGCATACTCACAGCCCGTGTGATACCGAACACCCAACTCCTCTACTAGTCAGTCTCACAAAACCTGTTTGCGAAACTCTTGCGTTCGAGGAATAGCCTCAACGAGTGGATCCGCTCTGAAGTTTCTTTCTATGTCTCTCTATATCTCAAGTTCGCGGAGAAAGCCATCTCCCGAAATGAGCAATACCTGTCTTAGACTGTCTGGATGTCTGATGGGACCGAGCTCATAAATGAACTCCAAATCCAAACTTCTTAGACTGTATCGTCAACTGAACTTAATCAGTATCCTGCGCCATGCCTCCCTCAGTATTTCCTTGGATCACCTGTCCAGAATACTGCCCCTCGACAGAAGGAAAAACTATAACTCTGACAACCTCCTTGTCGTCCATGTCACCTTGGAAGCCTGGAATGATAACAGTTTCCTGAATGAGGCTGTCGTTACCATATCCCTAGAACATCCACTTATGTTCTAAAACTGCTTCCGACTGTTTCTCCAGGATTGGATCAAAGTCAACTTATTGCATCTAGTGCAAGAACAACATCTGGTGTGGTACTTGACATCTCATGATTGACTCAATTGCCTAAGCAAGTGATCTGCCAATCATGCACATCCCTCTCTACTTTAGTCTATAAGACACCTTTAGAGAGGGTGACTCCATCACCTGCAGGTACACTACCGTGCCAGGAGTCGTCCATTCTAAATACTCTTAGAATGCTGTCAAAGTACCCTGATTGGGAAACCACCCAAATCTAGATCTAAAACCATAGATCTAGTAACCAGTATGTCTGATATAATGTCCAAGTCCCTTGTGGAGAAACCACTGTGTGACGACCAAAATATAACCGATCGTAGTATAAGAATATCACTTCCTACTACCTTCTCAACAGATCCATCCCTTATTCTGATGACGTCAAACCTATGACTGTCACATCAGAAACAGATGATCTAACTCCGCTATATCTGCTTTAGTCTATAAATAGATATAAGCCTGATGTCCACCAATGCTTCCGCTGCTCCCACTGACTACGAAAACCCTCTGGCAGAGTCATATAGATGTGCACTTCTAAAGCTAGTTTAGAACGACGCTATACTCATCCTCCTGCCGGGTCTCGCAGTCTGGAACAACAACAATGGCAAGTGTGAGTAAACAAGAACTTCCCTGTCACCGTCCTTAAGGCTACCGGAGTACCTCTCGGGTGCCTGAAGTTACCCACCTTATCTGCGGAGTGGCCAATGGAATGTCAAATCAGATTGAATCTTTAGGTTCCTTATCAAATCTTCAGTAATCGTTTGCGGTTCTGGAATCACTTCCAGTTCTACCATACTCCCACTACTGTTTTTGAAAAAATCCATTTTTATTAAAACTGTGGCGAGTCAAGAACAATATCACTATTGATCTTTCTTATGGTAGAAAGTCAACCCTCGTCATAGCCTGGGTCAACCCACAAACAGCCATTACAGAAACGTGCCTTGAGTTATCCAGAGTCTGGTTTTAATCATAAGCCGGACAACTCCCCGTACCTTAACAATGTTAAGATATGAACTGTACTATATCCAATATAGAACCAGAGGCACTGATTTAATTGAACCAGATTCAAATCATGCAGCTATCTCCAGTGCATGTCAACTAAATGGAGAGAGGCCGATCAGCGTTACTCAACTTAGGAATGCTTCCAATTATGAGTAACCTGAAAGAGAAGCAATTTCTCTTTATCATTACTATCAACTGAATACCATACACAAGTATCTACATCTTCGATCACTTTGAAGAATCCCGATACTTGCTACACCTGGTTCTCTACTCTATTCAAATACCTATAACTCCTCAAAACTTAGACCCTGTGTTTCTACGAAACACATGTCTAAGAACTAGAGAAGTTAAAAGTAAACAGAATATAGTATGAGGACCAACCCCTCTGTCCTAATGGACACTGGACAACATACAATACTCTGTATAAGTCCGCTGAGTCTAACAACTCTTTCACTGTGTGTCGTAGGTTGAAAACTGTACTTATGGTTAAGAAGAATTACACCGCTGTTTAATGCTCCTTACCTAACCATCCACTGATATAGGTAAATGTCATCGACATAATATCAAAAGGTATATCTCACTCTATGAAAATAGACGTACAGATATATCAATTTGAAATTGGTGCACAACAGCGGATATTCAAAACCAAATATTTGCCGACCGGCAAACAACCCAGGTGATCTCCTCAAATATCACCGATTACAACGAATCCCGATATAATGAGGATGATCACCCTATTCCCAATAACTTACTCCCACTCATCATCTGTAAAACCATACAGATGTGAGAATCAAACTTGGTAAATACATACCCTGGAGCAAGTGTCCAATCGGGAAATCAGTTTTCTTTTAACAGTACACAGTTGAACTGAAACATTGAAATGTTTCGATGGGGTATCCTGGTATTCCTAGTAATGCCTCTACCATTATCCAGATTCACAACTATAACCGTATAATTCTTTGCTACCTCTCCAAATCCCTTTATATGTCTTTAGTCATTACCTTCTGCACACCCCTTTAGGCCAATTGGTTTTCTTCCTTCCCTACCGTTCGGCACCAGCCTATGGTTTGGAAGAAGACTATCCAATAAGCATAATGGGTGTACTGTCCTAACCCTAGGAACACTCGCAATGCGAGAGAAGGTGAAGATAAAAGACAACCGAATAAACCTTATTCCTATTTCTCCTGGACCAGAATCCATCCCCGAACTGGAACAAGTTCCTTTCGAGTTCGTATATAACCATACGATGGAGTATCCAATAAACTGTGGATCTTCGTAGTGATACGGAGTGTCCTGGAGAAATAAAAAGGTGATTTAGGATTGGCGAAGAAATACTTGGTTTGGTCGTGAATAGCAGTCGCAATTTACTTTGCCCTCTTACTAATCCCTTGCTTTGTCTGAACTCAATGCCTTCTGCACACCATCGTTATGCTAATTGGTTTTCTTCATTCCCTACCGGTCGGCACCAGCCTAAGGTTTGGAAGAAGACTATCCAATTTGCATAACAGGTGTACTATCTCCTAAACCAAGGAGTACTCACAACTTGAGAGAAGGTAAAAGGGAAAAGACAACTGAATAATCCTATCCGTTTTCTCCAGAACCGGAAACCATCCTCGAATTCCTTCGAGTTCGTATCTGACCATACGATGGTTTTGTCCAATGGAAGTGGACGTTCGCAGTAATACGGGGTGTCCTGGAGAAAAGGGTAAAAGTAGGAGTGGCAATGAGGTTTGCAACTCTGACAATCCAAAAGCCAGTGTTAAGAAGGTTCGGTCAACTTGGTCTCTGAGTCATAGTCTTAGGGTCGGGTCAATGGTCGCTGCCAGAGAGAGAGAGAAAAGAAACACTCAGCGTGCACTCTAACCAAGATCAGAATGGTTACCAATTTATCTAATCTGGAAACCTCCCACTGTACCTCAAATTCTCCTCCAAACCTGAAAGAAGAATTAGTCGGGGTCACCCGAGGAGTAAACCAACTCATCAGTGGGAATCGGGATCCAACTATCATCGCATGATAACGTGACGGAATCCGCTCACGGTGTCACACTCCAGAAGGTATGCGCATAACTGGCAAGTTTCAGTTCTTTTGAAACTCCCGATGTGGATTTCTGCCCCATGCTCTTATGACCTTGACTTTGGCCAAAATATCATAAGTCACATGTCAAGTTCAACCCGTCATTCTCCAGGTTAATTTGAGCCCACCCGTACATACCCTTGACTTGGGCCAAAATGGTAGTACGACTGCCCCAAACCAACACATCTATCTATACTGCATATGAATACCCAATAGCTACCAATCACTGTGCCTTGACTTTGGCCAACATACACAGCTTGAATACTATTGACTACCCATATGAAACGACGGAGGGCTACGAATGGTTTATGGCGAAAACCTTTAACGTAATGAACTTGATATCGTTGAAGGAACGGATAGCTTTTTAGAAAATATAGTGACGAAAACCTTTACTAAAGAGGTCACTCCCGGTGAAGGGATCTCGGCTCTTTCCCCGTAGAATGAGGTGCAGGATATTCCAACTGAATACCACGATGCAAAGAAAAAGTAATCGGCTATAGTGAAGTTAATGCCCTGACGCAAACTTCTGTCCAAGGGGTCACTCCCGGTGAAGGGATCTCGGCCCTTGCCTCGTCGACTGAGGAGCAGGATATTCCAAATGAATACCACGATGCAAAACAAAAGTGAACGTCCTTGCAATAACAGCTTTTTGAAAAGTGTTCCAACAACATCAGATTAGGTTTGTTTAACTTGCATTGATCCGAATCAACGCAGTCCCATCAATTGATCACACCACAAAGAACGAAAATATACTGACGTACGTATATGCCATCCGCATTCGTCACTGGGTCCCGTCATCACCCGTTAGGTTAGCTAACAAACGGCAGAGCGGGGACTGGACTAGCGCAGATGAAAAACATATACAACATCTACTAATATATAGTATTTCGCTCAAGGCGTGAATAAAATGCAACATCACAGAAATGTACAGCATCACAGAACAATACAGATATCTGGGATCCCCGGGTTTCACAGAGCCACTACTGAAACCCGACGTTCCCCTGGTCGTGTGGATAGCCTGTGCAATGAAATCCTAGACCCCTACGGGCGCGGCAAGTCACCCGCCAAAACCTGAAGCGAGGCAGCCCCCTTCAGCACCGTGAATGGACCACCCAGTACTTCACGGAATCCGGTAACTTGGGCACCCCTCCTGGGTCAACCTGTACCCCCTACGAGTGCGGCGAATAGCCCGCCAATTCTAGAGCGAAGCCCCCTCCGTCCCAATGCCATGAGATGCGGGCTTGTTGCCCTCTTGAACCCGGCTATCCGTGCACCCCTCCGCGGGGTAAACCTAGTACAGAAAGTAAAATATACATACAACGGGTACATCGACCGCAACCAGGTCGTGCCCCAAAAGAATAATACAAACAGGCAGTGACGGCAGTCCACATGTCGGACGCTCGCCCCGCAATATTAAATGTACATAATACAACCACAACTGTACTAGCATTGCATCCAGGCTATCCCCACGACCGATCCGCAACATCACAGCAAAACACAGAACATCAACGTGAAAGTCACGTTCGCAAATCCGTCTAACCGGGCTATAGCAGTTAGACTGGATTTACCGATCAAGTGACATTCACGGTCGCAGATATAATGTAAATACTGTGAAATAATGTGTTTAAAATATCCGATCGATCAAAAATTAACAAGTGGGCCCCCAATCAAAACTGTAGCACTCACAGAAAACCTGGGCCCAATTTTAATATTCCAAAACCCCTAAAATTAGTCCAGAAGCCCACTGGAAAAAAAATGATGCATTGACGACTCCAATGTGCGGCGGAACCGCGGCCCCAGGGGGGGTTTGGCCGCGGTTCTGCGCTCCAATCGTCGACTGAATGTATCGAATTTTTCCAGTAGTCTTATAATATCTAGTACATCAATATTTTACAACCTGAAAAATTTTTAGAGACCAAAAAATTTCAACAGAAACTGATGTGAACTAAAATTGTAGATTTTGGAATTTTGGTCGATCGGAAATGCAAAACACATCAAACGAAGCTAGACGAAGTTAATGGCGAGGCTCTGATACCACTGTAAGTGCACGGCGGCGCCCCGGCCATCAAACCGACGGCCAAATACGGAAGCGGTGATAAACTTTAATTTTGCGGACTTTGCAAACCGGCACTACCGCGCACTAAAACCCGGATCGGGCCATTAAACTAGGTCTAGCTAAAAACAAGACGGGAAGAGATATACCGAGTGATCCGAGTCCTCCGGTCTTCTCGTCGTCATCCCGATCTCTCGCGGAAACTCCGGTCGTCGCCTCTTCGCCGGAAGGGCACCACATCGCCTGCATCTTTTACGGGCTCCCACCTCAATACCGAGGCAACTCGGGCATAAAGCCGGCAAGTCGACATGCCCAAGATATGCTGTAGAATGTGTAGTGTAGAGGCTATGTCTCACTTTGGGGTTATGTTGCCTTTGAAAGATGATGGAGGAATCAAGAAGAAAAATGGTGCTTGCATTTTTCTAGCATCAAATGAGATCAAGAATGCCACAAGCTCAAAAATGAAATTCTCTCATTCTCCCCAAATTGAAGTGGCCGGCCTTGCTCTTTTTAGAATGGTGGAGGGAAAGAAATAAATCAAGAAGGGAGGTGAGGGTAGGAGAAATCAAGAGGTGACCACATCCATAAACATAATCATCACAATCTTACATGCAAACCATACCCTCTCAAATCACCATTAATGCAAAAGCATGGAGCAAAAGAAATGAAGCTATCATAATAAAACCTTTTGCAAGAAACCCCCTCCACAAATGTTATTTGCAAACTTGCAAATAACCCCCTCCATCGGAAAAGTCCGGCCGGGAAAGAACAAAGGAAAACCGGCCGGAACGGAATGCAAACTGGCAACTCCAGAAAACTGGTCCCGTAATAAATTACAGGAAAACCCCGATACTGTGCATATACACCCGCATCTGTATTCCGTCCGGATACAAATGCAATGAGACAAAAT
Organism: Agapanthus africanus; assembly: GCA_030015575.1. Classification (NCBI taxonomy): domain Eukaryota; kingdom Viridiplantae; phylum Streptophyta; class Magnoliopsida; order Asparagales; family Amaryllidaceae; genus Agapanthus; species Agapanthus africanus. The sequence continues at coordinate 902,008,813 of JASDDO010000024.1, read as the reverse complement.
CTACACTGTACTAAACTAGGATCCGGCTTAAACCAAAACCGGCTAGTAATATCCGTTCGATCCTGATCCGTGCAATGCCGCACGTATCCGATCGAACCTTGCCATATATCTATACAGCCTCTAGTACAAAACTGTCCGATCCTGATCCGTGCAATACCGCACGTATCTGATCGGACCCTGCCATATCTCCATACGGCCTCTACAGCGTTTCGCCCGAAAGCTGAGTAACTGAAAGTGTGGTGGACTCTAAAGACTCGTCAATACTATGGCTGTGGATTTAACCACTAGCACGTCAGAGGTATAAGCCAATACGTAACGGGCCACCAGCTATTGACCAAAAGGGACGTCGATGAGCGAACTCATCCTGACACCCTACTGAGCCTGTCAGTGACAATATCCGTACAGTCCGGTCCGTTCGTCTATGAGCATCGCATGTCGGGCCTAGGGGGTGGGTAAAAGTCAGACCCCCAAAAGCGGTACAAGTCGTGTCGGAGTGTAGCCCAGAACACCCTGAGATACTACTGGAATACCTACCAGTAAATCTCCTGCCTTGGCCAAGGACTTCGTGTAATGGCTCTCCTAGACACAGCGCGACCTCACCCCCAATACCGGGAGAGACGAACCCCCGAAGATCCGCTCACTGCCTCCATGTGGCTCGGGACTGTACCCAACTAAAACCTGTTTGCACGACTCCTTTGAGCCGTGGTAGGGTGGTAATCAAAGCACAGTGGGAACTCACACGAGACAAATGACGATCCCCAGGTCGATGAACTAACCTGTACACATGTCACCTGGGAACTGCTATCTGACGTCAGGTATAAGACCAACTAGCATGTTCCCGGCGAGTCCTGTCCGGTGTACTCATAACCCAATGAGCACCTGTATACATCTTAGGTGATCCAACTAACACCAGTGGCCTGTGAGACCGGCCACCGCCCCTCGTCGGGGTCTCGACTGTATACACTAGTCTACTCTGGAGAATCGATGCCCTGTCTCGAAACTCCCACGACTAGGGACCTTTTAAGGATATGCTTGTAGACTCCAGCTCTCACTTATATGATCGCCCTCATACTGCTGGCAGCCAAGCAAGAATCCTAGGGGCTCTATCAACGCGCAATAGTGACCTGTCAGGTCACCTAAAGCAGTACACGATGATAAAGGTAAACCAGATAGCATACTATCATCTCGAGTAAGACTGTCGTACCGGGATAGGTCCTCCCTCAATCATTGCAATCACGTGCCTGTGATCCAATAATTGACTCTGAGGGCACTATCTCCAACAATCTCCCACTTGCACTCAAGGCTAATTATTGCGATGTCGCATACTCACAGCCCGTGTGATACCGAACACCCAACTCCTCTACTAGTCAGTCTCACAAAACCTGTTTGCGAAACTCTTGCGTTCGAGGAATAGCCTCAACGAGTGGATCCGCTCTGAAGTTTCTTTCTATGTCTCTCTATATCTCAAGTTCGCGGAGAAAGCCATCTCCCGAAATGAGCAATACCTGTCTTAGACTGTCTGGATGTCTGATGGGACCGAGCTCATAAATGAACTCCAAATCCAAACTTCTTAGACTGTATCGTCAACTGAACTTAATCAGTATCCTGCGCCATGCCTCCCTCAGTATTTCCTTGGATCACCTGTCCAGAATACTGCCCCTCGACAGAAGGAAAAACTATAACTCTGACAACCTCCTTGTCGTCCATGTCACCTTGGAAGCCTGGAATGATAACAGTTTCCTGAATGAGGCTGTCGTTACCATATCCCTAGAACATCCACTTATGTTCTAAAACTGCTTCCGACTGTTTCTCCAGGATTGGATCAAAGTCAACTTATTGCATCTAGTGCAAGAACAACATCTGGTGTGGTACTTGACATCTCATGATTGACTCAATTGCCTAAGCAAGTGATCTGCCAATCATGCACATCCCTCTCTACTTTAGTCTATAAGACACCTTTAGAGAGGGTGACTCCATCACCTGCAGGTACACTACCGTGCCAGGAGTCGTCCATTCTAAATACTCTTAGAATGCTGTCAAAGTACCCTGATTGGGAAACCACCCAAATCTAGATCTAAAACCATAGATCTAGTAACCAGTATGTCTGATATAATGTCCAAGTCCCTTGTGGAGAACCACTGTGTGACGACCAAAATATAACCGATCGTAGTATAAGAATATCACTTCCTACTACCTTCTCAACAGATCCATCCCTTATTCTGATGACGTCAAACCTATGACTGTCACATCAGAAACAGATGATCTAACTCCGCTATATCTGCTTTAGTCTATAAATAGATATAAGCCTGATGTCCACCAATGCTTCCGCTGCTCCCACTGACTACGAAAACCCTCTGGCAGAGTCATATAGATGTGCACTTCTAAAGCTAGTTTAGAACGACGCTATACTCATCCTCCTGCCGGGTCTCGCAGTCTGGAACAACAACAATGGCAAGTGTGGGTAAACAAGAACTTCCCTGTCACCGTCCTTGAGGCTACCGGAGTACCTCTCGGGTGCCTGAAGTTACCCACCTTATCTGCGGAGTGGCCAATGGAATGTCAAATCAGATTGAATCTTTAGGTTCCTTATCAAATCTTCAGTAATCGTTTGCGGTTCTGGAATCACTTCCAGTTCTACCATACTCCCACTACTGTTTTTGAAAAAATCCATTTTTATTAAAACTGTGGCGAGTCAAGAACAATATCACTATTGATCTTTCTTATGGTAGAAAGTCAACCCTCGTCATAGCCTGGGTCAACCCATAAACAGCCATTACAGAAACGTGCCTTGAGTTATCCAGAGTCTGGTTTTAATCATAAGCCGGACAACTCCCCATACCTTAACAATGTTAAGATATGAACTGTACTATATCCAATATAGAACCAGAGGCACTGATTTAATTGAACCAGATTCAAATCATGCAGCTATCTCCAGTGCATGTCAACTAAATGGAGAGAGGCCGATCAGCGTTACTCAACTTAGGAATGCTTCCAATTATGAGTAACCTGAAAGAGAAGCAATTTCTCTTTATCATTACTATCAACTGAATACCATACACAAGTATCTACATCTTCGATCACTTTGAAGAATCCCGATACTTGCTACACCTGGTTCTCTACTCTATTCAAATACCTATAACTCCTCAAAACTTAGACCCTGTGTTTCTACGAAACACATGTCTAAGAACTAGAGAAGTTAAAAGTAAACAGAATATAGTATGAGGACCAACCCCTCTGTCCTAATGGACACTGGACAACATACAATACTCTGTATAAGTCCGCTGAGTCTAACAACTCTTTCACTGTGTGTCGTAGGTTGAAAACTGTACTTATGGTTAAGAAGAATTACACCGCTGTTTAATGCTCCTTACCTAACCATCCACTGATATAGGTAAATGTCATCGACATAATATCAAAAGGTATATCTCACTCTATGAAAATAGACGTACAGATATATCAATTTGAAATTGGTGCACAACAGCGGATATTCAAAACCAAATATTTGCCGACCGGCAAACAACCCAGGTGATCTCCTCAAATATCACCGATTACAACGAATCCCGATATAATGAGGATGATCACCCTATTCCCAATAACTTACTCCCACTCATCATCTGTAAAACCATACAGATGTGAGAATCAAACTTGGTAAATACATACCCTGGAGCAAGTGTCCAATCGGGAAATCAGTTTTCTTTTAACAGTACACAGTTGAACTGAAACATTGAAATGTTTCGATGGGGTATCCTGGTATTCCTAGTAATGCCTCTACCATTATCCAGATTCACAACTATAACCGTATAATTCTTTGCTACCTCTCCAAATCCCTTTATATGTCTTTAGTCATTACCTTCTGCACACCCCTTTAGGCCAATTGGTTTTCTTCCTTCCCTACCGTTCGGCACCAGCCTATGGTTTGGAAGAAGACTATCCAATAAGCATAATGGGTGTACTGTCCTAACCCTAGGAACACTCGCAATGCGAGAGAAGGTGAAGATAAAAGACAACCGAATAAACCTTATTCCTATTTCTCCTGGACCAGAATCCATCCCCGAACTGGAACAAGTTCCTTTCGAGTTCGTATATAACCATACGATGGAGTATCCAATAAACTGTGGATCTTCGTAGTGATACGGAGTGTCCTGGAGAAATAAAAAGGTGATTTAGGATTGGCGAAGAAATACTTGGTTTGGTCGTGAATAGCAGTCGCAATTTACTTTGCCCTCTTACTAATCCCTTGCTTTGTCTGAACTCAATGCCTTCTGCACACCATCGTTATGCTAATTGGTTTTCTTCATTCCCTACCGGTCGGCACCAGCCTAAGGTTTGGAAGAAGACTATCCAATTTGCATAACAGGTGTACTATCTCCTAAACCAAGGAGTACTCACAACTTGAGAGAAGGTAAAAGGGAAAAGACAACTGAATAATCCTATCCGTTTTCTCCAGAACCGGAAACCATCCTCGAATTCCTTCGAGTTCGTATCTGACCATACGATGGTTTTGTCCAATGGAAGTGGACGTTCGCAGTAATACGGGGTGTCCTGGAGAAAAGGGTAAAAGTAGGAGTGGCAATGAGGTTTGCAACTCTGACAATCCAAAAGCCAGTGTTAAGAAGGTTCGGTCAACTTGGTCTCTGAGTCATAGTCTTAGGGTCGGGTCAATGGTCGCTGCCAGAGAGAGAGAGAAAAGAAACACTCAGCGTGCACTCTAACCAAGATCAGAATGGTTACCAATTTATCTAATCTGGAAACCTCCCACTGTACCTCAAATTCTCCTCCAAACCTGAAAGAAGAATTAGTCGGGGTCACCCGAGGAGTAAACCAACTCATCAGTGGGAATCGGGATCCAACTATCATCGCATGATAACGTGACGGAATCCGCTCACGGTGTCACACTCCAGAAGGTATGCGCATAACTGGCAAGTTTCAGTTCTTTTGAAACTCCCGATGTGGATTTCTGCCCCATGCTCTTATGACCTTGACTTTGGCCAAAATATCATAAGTCACATGTCAAGTTCAACCCGTCATTCTCCAGGTTAATTTGAGCCCACCCGTACATACCCTTGACTTGGGCCAAAATGGTAGTACGACTGCCCCAAACCAACACATCTATCTATGCTGCATATGAATACCCAATAGCTACCAATCACTGTGCCTTGACTTTGGCCAACATACACAGCTTGAATACTATTGACTACCCATATGAAACGACGGAGGGCTACGAATGGTTTATGGCGAAAACCTTTAAAGTAATGAACTTGATATCGTTGAAGGAACGGATAGCTTTTTAGAAAATATAGTGACGAAAACCTTTACTAAAGAGGTCACTCCCGGTGAAGGGATCTCGGCTCTTTCCCCGTAGAATGAGGTGCAGGATATTCCAACTGAATACCACGATGCAAAGAAAAAGTAATCGGCTATAGTGAAGTTAATGCCCTGACGCAAACTTCTGTCCAAGGGGTCACTTCCGGTGAAGGGATCTCGGCCCTTGCCTCGTCGACTGAGGAGCAGGATATTCCAAATGAATACCACGATGCAAAACAAAAGTGAACGTCCTTGCAATAACAGCTTTTTGAAAAGTGTTCCAACAACATCAGATTAGGTTTGTTTAACTTGCATTGATCCGAATCAACGCAGTCCCATCAATTGATCACACCACAAAGAACGAAAATATACTGACGTACGTATATGCCATCCGCATTCGCCACTGGGTCCCGTCATCACCCGTTAGGTTAGCTAACTAACGGCAGAGCGGGGACTGGACTAGCGCAGATGAAAAACATATACAACATCTACTAATATATAGTATTTCGCTCAAGGCGTGAATAAAATGCAACATCACAGAAATGTACAGCATCACAGAACAATACAGATATCTGGGATCCCCGGGTTTCACAGAGCCACTACTGAAACCCGACGTTCCCCTGGTCGTGTGGATAGCCTGTGCAATGAAATCCTAGACCCCTACGGGCGCGGCAAGTCACCCGCCAAAACCTGAAGCGAGGCAGCCCCCTTCAGCACCGTGAATGGACCACCCAGCACTTCACGGAATCCGGTAACTTGGGCACCCCTCCTGGGTCAACCTGTACCCCCTACGAGTGCGGCGAATAGCCCGCCAATTCTAGAGCGAAGCCCCCTCCGTCCCAATGCCATGAGATGCGGGCTTGTTGCCCTCTTGAACCCGGCTATCCGTGCACCCCTCCGCGGGGTAAACCTAGTACAGAAAGTAAAATATACATACAACGGGTACATCGACCGCAACCAGGTCGTGCCCCAAAAGAATAATACAAACAGGCAGTGACGGCAGTCCACATGTCGGACGCTCGCCCCGCAATATTAAATGTACATAATACAACCACAACTGTACTAGCATTGCATCCAGGCTATCCCCACGACCGATCCGCAACATCACAGCAAAACACAGAACATCAACGTGAAAGTCACGTTCGCAAATCCGTCTAACCGGGCTATAGCAGTTATACAGGATTTACCGATCAAGTGACATTCACGGTCGCAGATATAATGTAAATACTGTGAAATAATGTGTTTAAAATATCCGATCGATCAAAAATTAACAAGTGGGCCCCCAATCAAAACTGTAGCACTCACAGAAAACCTGGGCCCAATTTTAATATTCCAAAACCCCTAAAATTAGTCCAGAAGCCCACTGGAAAAAAAATGATGCATTGACGACTCCAATGTGCGGCGGAACCGCGGCCCCAGGGGGGGTTTGGCCGCGGTTCCGCGCTCCAATCGTCTACTGAATGTATCGAATATTTCCAGTAGTCTTATAATATCTAGTACATCAATATTTTACAACCTGAAAAATTTTTAGAGACCAAAAAATTTCAACAGAAACTGATGTGAACTAAAATTGTAGATTTTGGAATTTTGGTCGATCGGAAATGCAAAACACATCAAACGAAGCTAGACGAAGTTAATGGCGAGGCTCTGATACCACTGTAAGTGCACGGCGGCGCCCCGGCCGTCAAACCGACGGCCAAATGCGGAAGCGGTGATAAACTTTAATTTTGCGGACTTTGCAAACCGGCACTACCGCGCACTAAAACCCGGATCGGGCCATTAAACTAGGTCTAGCTAAAAACAAGACGGGAAGAGATATACCGAGTGATCCGAGTCCTCCGGTCTTCTCGTCGTCATCCCGATCTCTCGCGGAAACTCCGGTCGTCGCCTCTTCGCCGGAAGGGCACCACATCGCCTGCATCTTTTACGGGCTCCCACCTCAATACCGAGGCAACTCGGGCATAAAGCCGGCAAGTCGACATGCCCAAGATATGCTGTAGAATGTGTCGTGTAGAGGCTATGTCTCACTTTGGGGTTATGTTGCCTTTGAAAGATGATGGAGGAATCAAGAAGAAAAATGGTGCTTGCATTTTTCTAGCATCAAATGAGATCAAGAATGCCACAAGCTCAAAAATGAAATTCTCTCATTCTCCCCAAATTGAAGTGGCCGGCCTTGCTCTTTTTAGAATGGTGGAGGGAAAGAAATAAATCAAGAAGGGAGGTGAGGGTAAGAGAAATCAAGAGGTGACCACATCCATAAACATAATCATCACAATCTTACATGCAAACCATACCCTCTCAAATCACCATTAATGCAAAAGCATGGAGCAAAAGAAATGAAGCTGTCATAATAAAACCTTTTGCAAGAAACCCCCTCCACAAATGTTATTTGCAAACTTGCAAATAACCCCCTCCATCGGAAAAGTCCGGCCGGGAAAGAACAAAGGAAAACCGGCCGGAACGGAATGCAAACTGGCAACTCCAGAAAACTGGTCCCGTAATAAATTACAGGAAAACCCCGATACTGTGCATATACACCCGCATCTGTATTCCGTCCGGATACAAATGCAATGAGACAAAATCTACACTGTACTAAACTAGGATCCGGCTTAAACCAAAGCCGGCTAGTAATATCCGTTCGATCCTGATCCGTGCAATGCCGCACGTATCCGATCGAACCTTGCCATATATCTATACAGCCTCTAGTACAAAACTGTCCGATCCTGATCCGTGCAATACCGCACGTATCTGATCGGACCCTGCCATATCTCCATACGGCCTCTACAGCGTTTCGCCCGAAAGCTGAGTAACTGAAAGTGTGGTGGACTCTAAAGACTCGTCAATACTATGGCTGTGGATTTAACCACTAGCACGTCAGAGGTATAAGCCAATACGTAACGGGCCACCAGCTATTGACCAAAAGGGACGTCGATGAGCGAACTCATCCTGACACCCTACTGAGCCTGTCAGTGACAATATCCGTACAGTCCGGTCCGTTCGTCTATGAGCATCGCATGTCGGGCCTAGGGGGTGGGTAAAAGTCAGACCCCCAAAAGCGGTACAAGTCGTGTCGGAGTGTAGCCCAGAACACCCTGAGATACTACTGGAATACCTACCAGTAAATCTCCTGCCTTGGCCAAGGACTTCGTGTAATGGCTCTCCTAGACACAGCGCGACCTCACCCCCAATACCGGGAGAGACGAACCCCCGAAGATCCGCTCACTGCCTCCATGTGGCTCGGGACTGTACCCAACTAAAACCTGTTTGCACGACTCCTTTGAGCCGTGGTAGGGTGGTAATCAAAGCACAGTGGGAACTCACACGAGACAAATGACGATCCCCAGGTCGATGAACTAACCTGTACACATGTCACCTGGGAACTGCTATCTGACGTCAGGTATAAGACCAACTAGCATGTTCCCGGCGAGTCCTGTCCGGTGTACTCATAACCCAATGAGCACCTGTATACATCTTAGGTGATCCAACTGACACCAGTGGCCTGTGAGACCGGCCACCGCCCCTCGTCGGGGTCTCGACTGTATACACTAGTCTACTCTGGAGAATCGATGCCCTGTCTCGAAACTCCCACGACTAGGGACCTTTTAAGGATATGCTTGTAGACTCCAGCTCTCACTTATATGATCGCCCTCATACTGCTGGCAGCCAAGCAAGAATCCTAGGGGCTCTATCAACGCGCAATAGTGACCTGTCAGGTCACCTAAAGCAGTACACGATGATAAAGGTAAACCAGATAGCATACTATCATCTCGAGTAAGACTGTCGTACCGGGATAGGTCCTCCCTCAATCATTGCAATCACGTGCCTGTGATCCAATAATTGACTCTGAGGGCACTATCTCCAACAAGAAATGTCCCACCGGGCGTGCCAGAATCTGTAGGGTATTTTTCGTCACCCTATTGAGATGGGAGTACGCGTCGCTTGTCGGGCGTACTACAGATTCCCCCTGCTTAGGGTAGGCCGGGGTTTAATGATTGAGGGGATCCGAATCTCCGGCAGCCGCGGACTAAGCTGCCGTTAATTACCTCTCGCCTTTGGAGCGAGAGAATCTCCGATTAACGGGTCAAATAGGTCATGCGAACTCAATGTGCAGTGTTATATTTTGAAGGGGAATTAGATATATCGGGGGCCCCGCAGAGTTTTTTATGGGGGTCCCGCTACCCGGATAGTGGGCTGGGGGCCAAGGGGGCTAGCAGCCCCCTTGCGGGGTGCGAGGCAGCGCCCCGTTAGAAATTTTTTCTAACGAGGACAGTGTTGTGGAGTATGTGTGTGTGAGAAGGCGCCAAAGGATGCGTGGGAGAAGGCGCCAGCGCCTCAAGTGCGCGGTACGCGGGCGCTGGGCGCAAGGCGCAAGGCGCCAGTGCCTCACGTGTGCGGCACGCGGGCGCTGGGCGCATGGCGAGGGGGCTCAGCCCCCCGTACTTGGAGTTGTACTCCGATTGACTTTTGGGAGTTAAACTCCATAAAAAAATATGTATTATTATTTTCAATTTATTCTTATGGAGTTAAACTCCCAGAAACTTTGATTTGTGGAGTGAAACTCCAAGAAATGTTTGTAAATGCTCAAGGGGACCCCTTTTTTCTCCCCTGAGCCTTGGATCTTTCCCAAAATGGGATCTCTGGAGATGGGTCTCCTTCCTCCTCTTCTGTCGGCCGGATCTTGGAGAACAAGAGGGGGTGAGATTTAAAAATCTCCCCTTTTTGAGATCTAATAGAAGATCTGAGCCCCCCTTTGTGGATTTTGTGGTGAAAAACTATTTATTTTTGGAAAAAGAAGAGTAAAACTCTTAATTTAATTCAAAAGGGGAAGAAGGTTTTAGAATCTTGAGGAAGGAGAAGGATGCACATACCCTAATTTTTGAGAGAGAGAAAAAGTCGTTCTTTATTTCAACATCATGTTGCCTTATATAGGCTTACACATTTACATATAGCCGCTTGGGCTTTACAAAATGGCATTTTGCCCATCCCATGCTTCATGTGCTCATTTCTTTTGCACATAAACCACGAGCTTTACAAAAATTTGGCTTTATGCCCATTTTGCTTACCTTCATGCATAAAAAATTACATCAAAATTATTTATTACATGATTTTTTTTATTTGCATAGGGAGGCCGGCCGCTTCATGTTCGGGCTCGACTCAGGCATGAGCCCACTTGATCTGGGCTTGGGCCCACCTGGCTTGGGGTTGACTTTGACTTTGACTTGGTCAACCGGGGTGCAATTTTCGACCCCAACACCAACAACGCTGTGGATCCAAAGCCCTCAACATGAGGCGGCCGGGTAGCTTCCTGCTCGGTCCATCCACAGCAGGTAGATTCCTGCCCAACAATGCTGAGGATCTAAAGCCCTCATCGTGAGGCCACCGGGTAGATTCCTGCTCGGTCCATCCACAGCGGGTAGCTTCCTGTCCAACAAACGCTGTGGATCCAAAGCCCTCCTTACGAGGCCACCGGGTAGATTCCTGCTCGGTCCATCCACAGCGGGTAGCTTCCTGCCCAACAACGTTGTGGATTCAAAGCCCTCACCATGAGGCGACCGGGTAGCTTCCTGCTCGGTCCATCTACAGCGGGTAGATTCCTGTCCAACAACGCTGAGGATCCAAAGCCCTCATCACGAGGATACCGGGTAAATTCCTGCTCGGACCATCTACAGCGGGTAACTTCTTGCCCAACAACGCTGTGGATCCAAAGCCCTCATCGTGAGGCCACCGAGTAGATTCCTGCTCGGTCCATCCACAACGGGTAGCTTCCTGCTCAACAACGCTGTGGATCCAAAGCCCTCATCGCGAGACGGCCAGGTAGCTTCCTGTTCGGCTCATCCACGAGCGGGTAGCTTCATGCCCAACAAATGCTGTGCTGAAGGACCTGAGGAAAACAACAAGTGTGTTAAAAAGCTAAAACAGAGGAAATAAAACTTAAGAAATTTTCGAAGAAAGCTAGATACCGACCTGAACCGCCTCCTACACTATTGCGGCCACCTGGGCCTCCATGGTGCCCCGAGGAATCTTGGTCCCGGCTGCCTTCTCCATATCCGCTAGCAAACTGTCGGCCACAGATAGCTTCGAGGGCACCTCAATGCAGAAGTTGCCCTCTTGCACTTGGATCCCGGTAGGGGGTGACCAAGAGACCACCCGCTTCTGTCTCTTGAGGGAGACTTCCTCGGCGGGGGGAGACTCCTACTCCATCGCTCGGGGCGCAGGGTCATGCACATGCTTTTGACCCCCCTGCGGTGCTCCTTCGGGACTGGGGGTGCTGCGGAAGGCTTGGCTGGAGGAGTTTGCTTCGGGGCCGCGCTTGGACCGGGTCGGGACGAGCTTGCGCCACCGGTCTTTCTTCTTTGGGCCTTGGCGGCCATGGCAGCCATAATATTTGATCGGTCCATGGGCTCTGCAAAAATGAACACACAGGAAAAAAGATCAGCGAAGTTGAAACAGCAAAGAAAATTTAGCAAAGTCTAAGCAGAACGTCAAAAACCCTAACTTATCCAAAAAACGCGCAGGACTAAGCCTAGCTTAGCTCAGTACCTGCTCGGAAAGCAGAACATTGGCCCGCTGGATCGGTTCCTATTGGGACACCACCTTCGCCTCGAGGGAGGTCGACTGCTTCGCATTCGGGCAGTCGGTCCTGTGCCACTGTGTGGGCAAAGGCCAATCCTCGTCCTCCGGTGGCCCGATGAAGACGTACTTATCTTTCCATTCATGGATGGAAGAAGGGACGACCATTACCCCCGACCCGGCCGTCCCACCCTTACGTTTTTTGAACGAAAAGTACACCCAGCTCGGCTCTTTCTTACTGGTACCAGGGTGATTTTATAACAAAGAAAAGACAGGAGGATGGTCAAACTGAAGAGGATCCGATCAAATTTTAACCAGACCAGAAAACCGAGGAGGATCCTCTACGAGTTCGGTGCTAACTGACCCGGGGCAAGACGGAAGCAATGAAGCACCGCACGAACCTCGGGTGAGAAGGGCAGATGCATTCCTGCCCGGAATGCTTCCAGATACAGAGCAATCTCCTTGCCCCGCACCTGGTCTGCCCACTAACCCTCTCTGGCTAAACGGAGTGAATAGCTAGATGGGATATGGAATCGAGTTCGAATGTCGGAAAGCTCGTCCGGACGATTCAAGACGGAGGGCGCATCGCGGGTGTTCCCGATGCACACCTTGGGAGCCATTGTCGCCGCCCGACGATCGGTGACAAGGGCGACCCTGACTCTAGAGGGTGAGCTCGACGTGGAAGACGCAGTAGAAGAAGAACCCTCTCGGCTATCTGAAGCCAAAGAGGAGGAAGACTTACTGGACTTGGCCCCGGCAACTGGAGCCTCATCGTCCGACTCTACCCCTACTACATCTACAGACACCTCGGAGGAAGACATCTAACCTAATTCAAAGAAAAGAGACTCTCCGAGGAAAATTCAACGGAATATCCGATCTAAGCTGAGGTGCGCCGAGCAATTTTCAAACAACGAAAGAGAATTAAGGTAAAGTGTTGGCCCTAGGATGGCCCTCTCCTATTTATACACCCCAGAGAGCATCCTACGGCCCAGATCGATTCCTGCCAAAACGAAATGTCTCGCCTAGCGGCCGTCAAGGCTCCACGTGGCGGTCGACCATTGGGTACGTTTCTTGTTGTAGGAGTCAGAGACAGCCTGTCGCGCCCGCCAACCGAAATTGGACACGTGGCCCATAGCCTAACTAACGATCGAGTGAAGTGGTGCCCCCTCTTTAAAGCACAATCATTTCACCGATCCGTTGACGTCATCAGGGACACGCGCGAAAACTTAGGCGTGCAGTGAGACGCCACGTGGACTTAAAGATCGAAACAATGCAACCGCCAAACGCCATGTCATTCCCGGACATTCCACCACGAAGAATTCTCGGCACCAAGCTAAGCAAAGAAAACTTAGCAGGCCACTCTCGACTTGACCCATAAATAGGTCGAAACGAGAGTGGGGGGCTAATGATGATGCTCACAAGTAGGAATTCATCAGATTACGACACGTGGCGGATGACGTGTCCCGGGGGCTACGGAAGTGGAATAAATAAGATGCATTGGGGACGTTCCTCGGGACTTGATCTCCGAGGATGCATCTGACCTTTCGGAGACCTCCCTTAGTACCTTTCATATTCACCTAGCAAACAGCCATGAGCTCACCTCTGAGCAATGCTATAACCGAGCTTTCTTGGCCTCCCTGCTCGTCTCCGAGCTGTTGCAATGCCTGAGCTTCCTCGGCCTGCCGGCTCGTTTCCGAGCCATCTGACAGGCCGAGCTTCCTCGGCCTGTCGGCTCGTCTCCGAGCCATCTGAAAGTCCGAGCAACTTCAGCCTCCTGGCTCGTCTCCGAGCCTCCTGACAGGCCGAGCTTTCTCGGCTTCTTCGATCAACTGAGAGCATGGAGCCCAAGCAGCCCCGCAATGGCTCTGCGTATCTTCCTAAGGCGAGATATCCGCCGCCCCACGTTCCGTGTCCCACGCTGGCGCGTCCTCCTATTAATGGGCGTTTCCCGCCATTAATGCAGGGATAACGCTGGGGCGTAACTGACGGCTAGGATCTCGCATCGGCTCGCTCCACACGACCACTATATAAACCTCTCTTTCAGACGACTCAGGTAACTCGAACTCATTTTAATAGGCCTGTAACGATCTTGAATTTTCTATACAAAATTTTTAAGTACAGAAATGAGTTTGCAGGCCTGAGCACAATTTAAAAGTTATTCTTGTTTAAGAACAACAAGAAATAACTTGTAGCTCACTGCACTGCTGTGACGTAGCCCCTGTGTTCGAATCCCATCAGCTACATATATTTTTTCTGAATTTTTCTTTTAAACTTTTTGGAAGCCCAAAAATTTACACGTGCAATGCATGTAAAAATGAAAAGACAGAAAAAATAAACATGTGTAAAATGTTGTGTAGACAGCCGAGGACACGTGGCAATCATCCAACCCCTCACCTCCAACACATGGCCAGCGAGATGCCTCTTTAGGCAGGCGACACCGGGCCACCCGTAGGGAATGGTCCCTAAACTCTGCACACCTGACTCTTGGCCTACCCTCATTACCCCCATACTGTTTGTTTTCTCATCAATTTAACAGAGAATTAAAATTCATCTTTAATCTCATTTTTAATGCTTTTTAATTCAATCTTTCAATTCCAAAACCCTAATTTCACCCTATTTCCGAACCTGCCCCTATTTCCTTTGAGAGCTTAATATTCTGCCCCCTGGGTCGACCTTGTTCCTTGGAATGTGCCAGTTGTTTGAGGGCTGATTCCATCGGCGAAGCTGCTGCTTGGGGAGCCAGCCCGTGGAAGACAGACTTCCTCTGGGCTTCCTCCATCGGAGTTGAGGCACCGAGGGTGGAAGGTGGGAGTATCGACCCAAAGAGAAGACCGCTGATTTCTTGAACAGCCGGATTGCAGAGATTTGAGGCTGCAAGTGGCATATACTTGACTCCATCGGATATGACAAAGCCTGAGTTGCTAGGGTGGGAACAAACACCATTCTTCATAGAGACGAAAAGCCGGCTTCAGTATCCCATCACCCAAGGGCAACCGTAAACATATATACCGCGATTATTTGATCGCGGAAAAACACGACACATGAAGTGTGGAGTGGAAAGAGGAAAAAGTCCCACCGGGCGTGCCAGATTCTGTTTACCGCCGAAAGCCGGGAAAGACAAACGTCTTTCCTGAATTTGGGGGCAGATGCTATTTGGGTTTATCCGTCCATCTCTCCGAAGATCCCAAGTTGATTTATGGCACCGTGTATCGGAGGTTTGGATGGATACGACCGTTGTAGCATACTTCGTCAGATTCCCCTCGTTTCTGAGGGGTTTTTTATTGTGGGGACGCTCTTCCCTGCAGGCGCAAGCCTCTGTAGTTAATTACATTACCGCGTAGCGATAACCACTTTCTCCTGCTCCAGATGTTCACTTCGTGTCGTGTGTGTTTGTTTTATTTTCGGTTGCCCGTGGATTGTATACGGAGACTAATTTATGTTGCCGCCCGTAGGGCGTAGATTAGTTTAAATCCGTATATTCTTAGATTTGGGTTTGGGTTGATTTAAAGATCGTTAATCTTGTTTGAGATTAAGATCAACTTAAATGTTTGTTGAGGATATGTTAGTCTAATTTTAGACTAAGATCTACTCAACAGGGTTTTGGGATCATTTAGATCCAACAAAAGAGCATTTGGGCTCTATGGTTTTAGTTTAAGGACATTACGGTCCGTTGTTAGTTTAAGGACGTTGCGGTCCATAGATCACCATTTTTGGTGTGAGGGTTTAGTTTAAGGACGTTTTGGTCCACAGCTAGGTTTAAGGACGTTGCGGTCCATAACTAGTTTAAGGATGTTGCGGTCCATTGGGATGTGCTCATGGGTTTGGGAATGCACCAAAGAGCTGTTGGTTGTCGGGACCCTCCACCTCTCTGAAGACGTTGAAGAATTACAATGACATGTATCAGAGGTATGAAGAGATGTACCCTTGAACCGAATTCCAGATTGAAGGGAGAAACCATGGTGGAATGAACATCATTTTAAATACCATCTGTTAGGAGATCATTAGTCATCTTTGGAACTAAGATCGATTTGGGGAGACCTGAGCATAGGAGGGCTTGGTTGATTGATGGTCAAAAGGTTTTTTTGGCCTCAGGAGACTTGGCTAATTTGGGCTAAGGTTGGACCCTCATAGTGTTAAACACTGATATCTACTTGGCGCTCACGTGCTCCCACGTGAGGCTCTAAAGCAGTGTTGAACACTGCAATTTGGTGTGCTCACGTGTGGCACGTGAGGCACCTGAAAATTGGGCATTGCTTCTTTGGGTTTATTCCCTGCTTCTTTGATAAGTGCTAAGCACTATTGGGGGTCACGTGGGATCACGTGAGGCGCCCCAAAAATAGGAACTGTCTGAATTTATTCCCATTTCCTTTTACAAGTGCTAAGCACTATTAGGGGGTCATGTGGGATCACATGAGGCGCCCCAAAAATGGAAACTGTTTTTGATTTATTCCCCTTTTCCTTTATAAGTGCTGAGCACTATTAGGGGTCACGTGGGATCACGTGAGGCGCCCTAAAATGGGAACTGTCTTTGGTTTTATTCCCTTTTTCATGTAATTACTGAGCGCTTTTTTAAAGGGTCACGTGGGAACACGTGATTTTATCTCAGTCCTTCCTTTTTGTTCCTCGGAGGTGCTCACGTGGGAACACGTGACCAGTCTTTTCTTTTATATGCATAGAGATTCTGATCTGAGTTTTAAGAATTTCATGTCCTTTGTTTTATAAGAATTAAATTCTTATGCAGGGTTAAACCCTAGTTTTATCATAGGAATTAAATTCCTATATCTTTTGGAAGAATTAAATTCTTCAAACTTAGTTCTTTCCTCCAAGTTTTGGAACTGCATAACAGAATCTCTCCGATGAGAATTAAATTCTCAACTTGTGGGGAGATCTGCTTCTGCAGATCTCAACCAGAGGAAGAACTAAGTTTTTTTTTGGAAGAGTTAAAATCTTATAAGAGAAGATAAAATGATCTCTAGGTCTTTTTTTCTTACCTAGGGTTTCTTTTCTTCGAAGAGAACTCTGATTTTTTTTGTTTTTTCAAATCTTATGGGGGGGGGGGTTTCCTCTTCTTTAGAGAATTAAATTCTCTCTGTATTTTTCTTCCCCTCTCCCCTTGTGTCTCCCTTTCTCCTCCTCTTCTCGCTCCTATTTATACGAGAAGAACAAGAATCAATTTGTTAAGAGAATCTCTCATTGAGAGATCATGATTGATTCCATGATCTTTTAGATCAATTGGTGAATTTTATTCACCGTTGGATTTTTAATCCAAAAGCTCTCTGTTTAACAGAGAAGATTTCTTATTTGTTTAACAAGATTATGAATATCTTGTTAGTTTTAACAAGATTAGAATTTTATTCTATCATATCTTTTTAGTTTAACAAGATCAGAAATATATTTTCTTAATATAGAATTTAATTCTATCATATAGATATCTTTTTAGTTTAATAAGATTAGAATTTTATTCTAACATAGAATTTTATTCTGATCATATGAATATCCTGTTAATTTAACAAGATTAGGAAAATATTTTCCTAAATAGAATTTAATTCTATCAGATAATTTAATTGGTGATATTTTATCACCATCGGATTTTAAATCCAGGATTTTCTGTTAGAGAAAGATCTTTTGATT
Organism: Agapanthus africanus; assembly: GCA_030015575.1. Taxonomy (NCBI): domain Eukaryota; kingdom Viridiplantae; phylum Streptophyta; class Magnoliopsida; order Asparagales; family Amaryllidaceae; genus Agapanthus; species Agapanthus africanus. The sequence goes on along the minus strand of JASDDO010000024.1, from coordinate 901,991,308 downwards.
TTATTACATAGAATTTAATGGGAGCATTTTAAATTGGGGCACTCACATGCTTTGTATGTGAGAGGTAAGAGAACTCACGTGTTTAACACATGACCCCTGGTGGGGGTTTTAACCTGTTTATGTTCAGCGTTCGTATGCTTTGCATATGAGCGCTCACGTGTTTTACACGTGAGACCCATTTAGCCCTTTAGATTTATTTATATTCAACGTTCATATGCTTTGCATATGAGCGCTAACGTGTTTTACACGTGAGGTCTATTTGGCTCTTAGTTATATGTTTTCAATGCCTATATGCTTTGCATATAAGCGCTCACGTGCTTAACACGTGACGTCCAACCGTGAATTCTTTTCTTCTTTCCTCTCTCCCTTTTTTATAAGGGTTATAAGAGAACAAATAGCTCTTTGGTCGAAAATTTTGGTGGGAACATACATCTCATCCCGACTGCTGAGATCCGGACAAGAAAATTTCAGCAAGGATTGGACCCGGAGATCCAAGTTGCACTAGCTACAGGGGATTTCCCAACCCATGATCTTGCTGAAGGCTACCTGACAATATGAGGCAATGGTGAAGAGGAAGGGCAGACCTCAGACTATCGGTGTAAAGTGCCCTGCTACCCAGATGGCAGAAGAAGCCTCTTCCATGTCAACTTTTGCACCTAGGAGACTGGAAGTAACATTTAACCGGCCAAGTCCAGATTTTTGCTTCTACTGCAAGAGAAATGGACACCTGGTGAAGGATTACAGGCGTGCAAACTCCCTGTGCTTAGTTTGTGGTGCATCCACTCACGACATCGTAGCATGTCCTCATAGACGCAATCCAAATCTAGCCTCCAGACCAGCTAACACCTTTCCGCAGCGGCCAACTATTTATGCTCCTGCTTCTCGCTTAGCCCTACCTGCTCCACCTTCTCGTGGACCTCCTGCACAGCTTCCTCGTCAGTTCTACCGAGCAATAAGGAACATGCCTCAAAGGCAGAGAAACATGCCCCAAGGACAGAGAAATGTGTCTCCAGTTAGGAGGAATGTACCCCGGCGTCAGGCTTTCACTTTAGCGGCCGTAGAACCCGAAGCTATAGGTCACGGTAACACTGGTAATCTTTCTTCTTTCAAAACCCTTACATCCTTTCGTTCTTTCAAAGATATTTTTTCATGCACTTTCAGTAGTTCTTTTCACCACCACTGTAATCAAATTGTTTTTGAATCTGTTACAACTTCCTTATATAAATTTCGAAGACGAAATTTTTATAAGGAGGGTAGAATGTAACGAATCTGAATTTTCTGTACAAAAAATTTAAGTACAGAAAGGAGTGCAAGCCTGAGCACAATTTAAAAGTTATTCTTGTTTAAGAATAGCAAGAAATAGCTGGTAGCTCACTAGTAAAGACTTGCACTGCTGTGACGTAGCCCCTGTGTTCGAATCCCATCAGTCACATATATTTTTTCTAAATTTTTCTTTTAAAATTTTTGGAAGCCCAAAAGTTTACACGTGCAATACACGTAAAAATGAAAAGACAGAAAAAATAAACATGTGTAAAATGTTGTGTAGACAGTCGAGGACACGTGGCAATCATACAACCCCTCACCTCCAACACATGGCCGGCGAGATGCCTCTTTGGACCGGCGATACTGGGCCACCTGTAAGGAATGGTCTCCAAACTCTGCACACCTGACTCTTACACTACCCCCATTACCCTCATACTGTTTGTTTTCTCTGCAATTTAACAGAGAATTAAAATTCATCTTTAATCTCATTTTTAATACTTTTTAATTCAATTTTTCAATTCCAAAACCCTAATTTCACCCTATAAATGCAACTCTATACTCTAGCCCCTCCTCATTCTGAAATTTCTAGTCAAAATTATCAAAATTTTCTAAGTCCAAAAAGAGTACAAGTGGAGTTAGCAAGAGGTCGACTTCCAGCGAGATCTACGCAAGTTCCGGCGACCCCATGACGCCACGAAAGCTTTCACATCTTCTTCTACTTTCCCTCTTTCCTTCTAGCAAGTAAGTCCCATTTCTTATTCCACTCTTTCATCTTAAAAAAGTCTATTTTCATAAAGCATGTCGGAAGTGGAGTTAATACCGACACCTCCTTTAAAATATTATAAAATCCACTTTTTCTTATATGTTCTTCATTAATATTATTACATCATACTTGCTAATTATTAAACTAACATTTAGAAACAATTTTCACTCTAAAACTCCATGTGAAATAACTTTAACCTAGCTTTTACGTTTAAATACCATGAAGTTTATATACGTTATCTTTTAAACTTTTTCTTAGTATACCTTTAGAAAAATTCACGAGGTAATGACCTACCTCTCACATACACATATATTAATATAGCACGATTCTCTTAAGACATAACTTTTGTGGCAAAACACGACTTTTCATCAAAATACCTTGAACTATAAAAACCTGTTTTTTTCGAATTGTATTATCAAACTCTTTACAATTATGCCTCTACAACCCATTTTGGGAAACCCGCTATTTGATGGTGTGGATTATTGCATATCCTCAGACTAGTAGAGCGAGATGCAGACCTCCTCACGGAGTATACAATCTCGAAAGAATTTTAATACGATTTTTAAGAAAAACGAGATTTTCTACTTAATGAATAAAATTAATTTTTAATAATTATATAAATATTATCAAACCATATATTTTTAATATATATAATAAAATTCCATGTTTTCTAGAAAATAAAAGAATAACAGGTTTTATTAAAATACCATCAAGTATCAATACAAGACAAGTTACACTAAAATACCATTAACTATTCAAGCTAAGTTACTATTCACTAATATACCTCATTCTTTAAAATTCACATCCATGAAAACCCTAAAGAACATAAATAATTACTCGAGCTTTATTTTGAAAGTATATAAAATATTTTTCACAAAACCCCCTCGAGATATATAAAATAACATTAAGGACCCTAGTAAATAAAGGATTAAGCGGGACCAATTCTCTTGAGCCTCAGGGAGCCGGAAAAAGTGGGTGCTTGCCTATTTAAGGTAGAAAACTAAAATGGGGTTATCAATAGTAATTGTCTTGGAAAAAGACACAAATCCTGCCGTCCATATGCAGCAGTTACCGATAACATCCTAAGCCTAATTCAGGATCCAAATTCTGTTCTAAGTGTCTGACTTAAGTCTGAGTTCAAATCAATCTGAATCCAATTCAATATGAATCCACTATATCAAACATGACTACTTGAACCTAAACCTGAATACCAGAACAAAATCAACATGCAATTTGACTTGACCGAACCATGACTATATCTTGACTTGACTACATGACTACTTGATACATCCTGAAACCGTTTACATGAACAACATATACTATAGTCTTGGCAAGTCTGATAACTACAATCTATATAATATACATTACGGGGTTTAACGGGGTAGAATGGTACGGAATGTATTAAAAGTGGAACGAGATGGTCACTAAAAGACACCTATATGAACATCTGTGCCATTATCCCGTAGGTTTTGATGGGACTTTATACTTCCGATTATCATAGTCCATAGAGCAAGTTGGACTCCTCTCGTATACACTGATATATTTTGTACCAAGCTACAAACAACTACGTTAGCATAACAAACAGAAAATTTATCAGTTCTATTTTCTTTACTTGTCTATTCCATTCTATCTTTTGGGACTTACCGAGCGCTAGTTCGTTGGCGAAATTCTTGTCTCTTCTTTCTTTGGAATGTTCGTCAGGAGGACCTGACTCTCAGGTGACCGTGCCTAATCGGTACGATTTGGAGCAAGTAGGATCCAGATGGAATTAAGCATAGCCACTGGAGAAAAGGTTTCATCATAATCCACACCTGGTCGTTGACGAAAACCTTTCGCTAAGTCTAGCTTTTAAAGTCTCAACTTTTCCATCTTCACCAAGTTTTTTCTTGAAGATCCACTTGCTCTCGATGGGTTTTACCCCTTCAGGAGTATCTTCCAAAGTCTATACTTTGTTGGTGTACATGGATTCCATCTCAGATCGCATTGCATCTAGCCATTTCACAGAGTCTCTACTCGTGATAGCCTGCTTGAAGCTAGTTGGGTCATCATCTCCCATGATACAATCCTCGCTCCCACCATCAATGAGAAAACTGTAGTATCTCTCAGGTGGATGAGGAACCCTACTAGATTGGCGGAGAGGCTGAGGTTTGTTGGGAACTATTGAATCCTCCGGTTCTACCAAATCTTCTGTAGTTTGTACAGTTGGAAGCTCTTCCAGTTCTACCTCATGACCACTAATTTCTTCTACAAGAAATTCCTTTTCTAGAAAGGTGGAATGTTGAGCAACAAACACCCTTTGTTCCTCACTGTGGTAGAAAAAACATCCATAGGAATCCTTCAGATATCCCACAAACTTACACAGAACAGACCTTGCCTCGAATTTGTCCGGGTTTTGCTTTTTAACATAGGCCGGACAACCCCATATCTTAACCCATTTAAGAGATGGACTCTTCACATTCCATATCTTATATGGAGTGGTAGGCACTGATCTGGTTGGAACTCTATTCAATAGGTATGCTGCTGTCTCAAGCGCATAACCCCAAAAGGAAACATGTAACTCAACATTACTCATCATAGAGCGCATCATATCTAATAGGGCGCGGTTCCTCCGCTCCGATACACCGTTGTGCTGTGGTGTATACGAAGGAGTAAGCTAAGATAGAATCTCATTCTCTTTTAGATAATCCAGGAACTCAGTGCTCAAGTATTCTCCTCCTCGATTAGATCGAAGGATTTTAATACTTTTACCCGTCTGATTCTCAACTTCATGCTTATATTCTTTGAATTTCTTAAAAGTTTCAGACTTGTGTTTCAACAGGAACACATGTCCGAATCTTGAGAGATCGTCAGTGAATGTATGAGAAACCATTCCTGGCATGTGTAGACATGGGACCACATATATCACTATGTATCAGTCCCAAGAGTTCAGTAGCTCTTTCTCCGTATACAGTAAACGGAGTTTTGGTCATTTTGCCTTTGAGACATGACTGGCAAATTTCATAAGATATAAATTCAAACTGATTCAAATATCCATCTTTATGTAACTTAGCTAGTCGTGTCGCATTGATATGACCTAGTCTACAATGCCACAAGAAGAATTCATTCATCTCTGAACTTTTCCTCTTGCGTGTGTTCTGTACATTAAGAACTGTAGTTTGATTTAGAACGTATATGCCATTACATAACGTGCCTGATCCAATCAACTTTTGATTCAGGAAGATGTTCATAACATTATCCCGCATTACAAAATTATATCCTTCTTTAGTTAATAAAGAGACCGATATAATGTTGCATATCAGGTTCGGTATGTAATAACATTCGTTCAGAATCAATGTATTGCCACTTGGTAATACAAGGTGATAATCGTCAACTGCCTTGGCTGCAACAATTGCACCGTTTCCTACTCTTATATCTTTATCACCCAATCCCAGTTCCCTACTTTTCCTAAGCCCATGTAACAAATTACATATGTGGGATCTTGATCCAGTATCTAATACCCAGGACGTAGAGCATACCGAGAAACAGTTCTCGGTAATGAACACACCCGAAAAAGATGCATCGACATGCTAATCCTTCGTATGGGTGGCGCGAGAATCCTGGTAATCCCCTATTTCCTGCTCGGACTTATAACAATTATAAGTTAGAGAGGAACCAACGTTCCTCAGCTCAGTATAACAAGCGGGTTCGGTCAATACATCCATATTATTATCTTTGATTAAGGCGTGACATGGTCGCTACCTGGAGAGAGAGAGAGAAGAAGAAGAAAACACTTAGCGTATGCTCTTGCAAGATTAGATTGGTTATTATCTTATCTAATCAGGATGGCTCTTACTGTTTTAATCAAATCTTCCTTCAAATCCTAAAAGGTAAGACTAACCGGGATTAATTACACCCTACAAGTTCGCTAACCGTTCAGCCAGGTCAGTGTCGGTACTTTGAGGGAGGTTCCCTGTGCTTTCGCATGGACCTAATTAAAGTAAACCTCGTTTTCCCAGGGGCGTAACCCCATTGACACCTTTCTAGACACCTAATGGGTTAGCTAATTGTAAAGTGCAAAACTCTCTCAGGAGTAACATTTACTCGCACTGGGTATCGGGATCCAACTAGAAGGTATGCAATCTCATTGCAAATTTCAACACTTGAAATTCCCAATAATATTTTGCCCCTAACAACTCATGACCTTGGCTATGGTCAACAAATCATAAGCGCTAGTCAAGTTCAACCCGTTATTTCCAGATTGAATTAAACCCATCCGTACGGCCCTTGGCTATGGTCAACAAAGTCGTACGACTACCATAACTCAATCGCATCATATGCTGCAGATAAGCACTAATTAGCTACCGCACACTACTCCTTGGCTATGGTCAACAAACATAGCAAGAATACTAAATAGTACTTATCTGAAATGACGGAGGGCTACGACAGGTTTTTAAGAAAACCTTTTGCATAATGAACTTGAAATCATTGTAGAATCGAATGATTTGAAAAGGAGTGGTTTAAACTTCGCTTTTAAAATCATGTGTTTTTCAAAATAAACTGAGTGGGTGTAGCATCTACTAGCTTTTGCTAAAGAGGTCATTCCCGGTGAAGGGATTTCGGCTCTTTCTTCATCGAATGAGGTGCTGGATATTCATCAAGAAATACCGCTATGCAAAACAAGAACTAGAGCTGCCTACTTACCGAGCGATTATTGGCTGACGACATTCCTTCTCTCTTCTTTCTTTGGAATGTTGTCAGTTGGATCTGACTCACTGGAGATAGAGCCCAGTTTAGAGGACTTGGATCAGTTCAGCGAGGACCCCGAGCTCTAGACTCTTGTATATACTTTACTTTCATGTTCATGCCATTGTTTAGGTATTGCTTTCATCATTGTATTTACCTTTCAGTTGTATTGTAAAGAAATATTTAATAAATAAAAGTTGTTGTTCATTTACATTTCATGCCTTCTTGTATATATTTACATTATATTGCTTAGCCACGCCTAGCGTGTTTACTTCTGAGTAAATACGTAGCGGGCCTCGTCGCATCTCCTTACCGTACACCGGGAAGCAGGGCGTGACAGGTTTTGTTAGCGGCCCATGCAGGTCAGTTCTGCATGGACATGCATGCTAGTTCTGCATGAAGTCCTAAGCAATATAATACAAGAACAAGCAACTAAAAACATTCTTTACATTTCATATTTCTTGAACCTTACAATTTCATATTCTTTGAATCTATCCTAACCCTATTTTTTCTTTTAAGCTTATGGATTCTCCAAACAATACCAGCACAAACTTCAACAACATACCACCACCTCTTCCACTTACGCCTACCGTTGCACCTCCGATTAACGAGCAAACGGTATTTCTTGAGGCAATCCGAAGCCTCCTGTAAGGACAGCTGCAGCAGACTACTATCTTATTGAATCGCCCAGAAACGGAAGCACCCGGAGTGAAGCAATTTCGGGCATTGCACCCGAAGCAATTTTCTGGGAAAGAGAGCCCTTTGGAAGATGAAGAATGGGCTCAGAGCATTGAGGTCGATCTGACAGCAGCACAAGTGCCAGAGATCGCTTGGGTACGGGTTGCAAAGCTGCAACTCACCGACAACGCCCGAGTATGGTGGAAGTGAAAGTGTACGCTAGCACCGCGACGGGGTTAAAACGGGCATCACACATGCAATTTTAAAAAATTCCAGGTGCTAATGAACATTAACCAAGATCTTAACTAGAATAATTAGGGTTTTCGATGATGATATGATTAACTAAGAGAAGGGAATGAGGCTACAACCTTTGTAGACCGTGTCTTCCTCTAATGCTCTGGGTCGTAGTCCACGCGACTCCACTAGGCTTCACTTGAAGGTTGAACGAACTTCCTCCGATGACCTTCGTGCCGAAGATGATTCACCCGAAGTCTGCCAATCCAAACTATCTCTTCACTTAACTCTTTAGTGAAGGAAACACGCTACACTTGAACGCTAATTAAGTGTAGGATGGTGAAGTGTGGGTGTTGTATGCTCACTAGGGATCTCAAGCTCTATGGTTCACATCACATGTGAGGGTTTAGAGCTTGAAGTGAGAAAGAGGATGATGATGGAGAGAGCTAGAGAAACTCATCACTTGAGCTCTCAAAAATAAATGGCTAAGTCTTGGAATGCAAGTGAAGAATGGCTTAACTAAATGGCTCACTCATTGAAGCATGAAAAATATCTAATATAATATAGCAACCATGCTTCTATAGTGATCCCAAATGAATAAAGAATTTAGAAAAGCCATGCCTCACCATTCCTCCTCATTTCCCACCTTATTCTCTATTTCCAATAAATAGAAAAGCATGTCATGCTTCATTTTATATATATATATCACATATATATTAATAATATATATATATATATATATATATATATTATGAAGAATAATTAGCGAGCTAATAATATTAGTTAATATATAATTATATAAAATATAATATATGTCAAATTATTAAATCAACACTTGATTTAATAATCTGGTTATATCACATATAACCGACTAATATCATTTATTTGTATATCATATTATCAAATCAATACTTGATTCGATAATCCGGTTATATCACATATAACCTAATCGATAACAAATAACTGCCAGATTAGAATACGGTATCACATACTCGTATTTAATCTGACCCCCGCACATATCAGCATATGTGCCCTACTTTGTTTCGCTTGAACCAGGAAACTTCTGTAGGGGAATCTAAAGACTCATCAATACGCCTGCAGTAGGTGATAATCACTTCAGTCACCCATAAGCCGTCAGCGGTACTAGTTGGACGTAACGGCTACCCAGATATTGAGCGATTAGAAGATCAACAAGCAAGCTTGTCCAATCTCCCATGAAGCCTATAAGTAACACATACCGTAGAGTCCGGTCTCTTCGTCTGATATATCGCATATCGAGTCTAGGGGTGGTAATGTCAGACCCCAATAACTTGATAAGTCATGCCGACGTTTGGCTCATAACAGTTCGAGAAACAACTGATAACACTTACCAGTAAATCTCATCAACATACCTGGCCAGGGACTTACTGTAATATCCAATCGAGCATAGCGCGACATCAACTCCTAATACCGGGAGAGACGAAACCTCTCCTATCGCTCATTGCCTCCATGCGACTCGGGACTGTACCCAAAATCCACCTGTTTGCACGACTCCTTTGAGCCGTGGTAGGGAGGAAATCAAAGCACAGCAGGAGCCATACAAGACTCTATGATGATCCCGGGTCTACAGACTAACCTGTACCAGTGTCACTAGAGAACTGCTATCTGACGATAGGTATAATACCAACTAGGAGTTCTCCGCGAGTCCTGTTCGGTGTACCCATTCTCTAATGAGCACCTGTGTACAATTTTTGATGTCAAACACCAATAGATATGGGATCAACCATCGCCCCATACAGGGTCAAGAAACGTACACGCTAGTCTACTCTGGTGTATCGATGCCCTGTCTCGATATACTATCGACTAGGAACAATTGAAGGATGTGCTTGTGGACTACCCAGGTCCCAGTAGTATGATCCACATCATAGTCCTGATAGTTAAGCCTACATCCTAAGGGCTTTATCAACATGTATATGAGAGATGGTATAACAACACCAGTGAACATGTTAAGATAAAGGCAACCCGATAGCATACTATCATGTCGAGCAAGAAATTCCTCCATATATGTCCAAGCATCCACTATCTCATACAATAATGGCCTCTAGGGCATACATATCACTAACAATCTCCCACTTGCACTAAGGCCAGTTATTGTAGTATCTCATACCCAACATCCCAGAAAGTCTCTCGGTTAGCATCTGGGGGAGGTCCTCGGTGAGTGGATCCGCTGTGTTATCCTCAATGTCAACTCTCCTGATCTCAATCTCCTGGCGATCTACTATCCTGATCAGGTGATACCGCCTAAGAATATGTCTGGATCACTGATGGGACCGGGGTTCCTTGGCCAAAGCCAAAGCTCCATTGTTATCATAATACACAGGTATTGGATGCTCAATGGATGGAACCTCACCAAGTTCATCTTATGAACTTCTTTATCTAGATAGCCTCTATGACAACATCGTTGGTAGCGATGTATTCAGCCTTCATCGTCGAGTCCGCTATGGTATCTAGCTTGGAACTCTTCCAACATACCGTCCCTCCACTGAGGGTGAAGACAAAACCCGAGACCGACTAATTATCGTCCTTATCACTCTGAAAACTCGAATCGGTAAAGGACTCCACCTGGAGTTCACCGTTACCATACACCAAGAACATCTCTTTAGTCCTTCTCAAGTACTTAAGAATGTTCTTCACAGCTGTCCAGTATTTCTTCCCAGGATCTGTTTGATACCTACTCACTACACCTAGTGGGTAAGCTACATCTGGTCTGGTACATAACATCGCATACATGATTGATCCGACTGCCGAAGCATAGGGTATCCCTTGCATGCGAGCCCTCTCCAAATCAGTCTTGGGAGACATCTCTTTGGAGAGAGTGATTCTTGAACAAGCGAGTACATTACTACGCTTAGAATCTTCCATACTAAACCTCTTTAGTATGGTGTCTATGTACCTGGATTAGGACAATCCCAACATCCGTCTAGATTTATATCCCCAGAATGTAGGAGGCATCACTTAGATCTTTCATGGAGAACATGTGTGATAAGAAGAGCTTGACCGAGTGTATCATAGGAACATCGTTTCCTACCAAGAGTATGTCATTCATGTACAATACGAGGAAGACAACTTTACTCTCTACAACCTTCTTATATATACATGGTTCATCTACATTTTTGATGAAGTCAAACTCTTTGACAGCTTCATCAAAACAGATGTTCCAGCTCCGCGATGCCTGCTTTAATCCGTAGATGGATTTAAGCAGCTTGCACATGCTTCTGCTGCTCCCACTGTCTATGAAGCCCTCTGGCTGTGTCATGTACACGTTCTCTTCTAAATCACCATTTAGAAAAGCGGTCTTGACGTGCAACTGCCAGATTTCGTAGTCATGGTATGCAGCAACGGCAAGTAGGATTCTGATGGACTTAAGCATAGCCACTGGAGAAAAAGGATTCATCATAGTCGACACCTCGTCGTTGACGAAAACCTTTTGCTACAAGTCTAGCTTTGAAAGTCACAACTTTTCCATCTACACCAAATATCTTCACAAGATCCACTTGCTCTCGATGGGTTTTACCCCTTCAGGAGAAACTTTCAAAGTCCATATTTTGTTGGTGTACATGGATTCCATCTCAGATCACACAGCATCCAGCCATTTCACAGAGTCCCCACTTGTGATGGCCTGCTTGAAACTAGTTGGGTCATCATCTTCCATGATGCAATCCTTGCTCCTACCGTCTATGAGAAAACCGTAGTATCTCTCAGGTGGATGAGGAACCCTACTAGATCTGTGGAGTGGCTGAGGTTCATTGGGGACTATTGAATCCTCCGGTTCTATCAAATTGTCAGTTATAGTTTGTGTAGCTGGAACTTATTCCAGTTCTACTTCATTACCACTAATTTCTTGCACAAGAAATTCCTTTTCTAAAAAGGTGGCATGTCTAGAAACAAACACCTTTTGTTCCTCGGTGTGGTAGAAGATATACCCTCATGAATGTTTGGGATATCCTATAAACTTGCGCAGAACTGACCTTTCCTTAAGCTTGCCCGGATTTTGCTTTTTAATATAGGCCGGACAACCCCATATCTTAACTCATTTAAGAGATGGTTTCTTCTCATTCCATATCTCATATGGAGTGGTAGGCAACGGATTTGGTCGGAACTCTATTCAATAGGTATGCAGCTATCTCAAGTGCATAACCCCAAAAGGAAATAGGCAACTCAGCAACACTCATCTAGAGCGTACCATATCTAATAGGGTGCGATTCCTCCGATCCGATACTCCATTGTGCTGTGGTATATACAGAGGAGTAAGCTGAGAGAGAATCTCATTCTCTTTTAAGTAGTCTTTAAATTCCGTGCTCAAGTATTCTCCACCCCAATCATATCGAAGGATTTTAATACTTTTACCCGTTTGGTTCTTAATTTCGTACTTATATTCCTTGAATTTCTCAAAAGATTCAGATTTGTGTTTCAACAGGAAGACATGTCCATATCTTCAGAGATCATCGGTGAATGTAATAAAGCACGAAGAGCCATTCTTGGCATGTGTAGACATAGGACCGCATACATCACTATGTATCTATTCAAAAGTTCATTAGCTCTTTCTCCGTGTCCAGTAAACGAAGATTTGTCATCTTGCCTTTGAGACATGACTGGCAAGTTTCATAAGATGTAAATTCAAATGTATTCAAATATACATTCTTATGCAACTCAGCTAGTCATGTCGCATTGATATGACCTAGTCTACGATGCCACAAGAAGGCTTCGTTCATTTCTGAACTGTTCCTTTTGTGTGTGTTCTATATACTTATAACTGTAGTTTGATTTAGAACGTATATACCGTTATACAACGTACCATAGCCAATCAACACTTGATTTAGGAAAACATTCACAATATTTTTGATACGAAATAACATTCGCTCAGAATCATTGTATTACCAGTTGGTAACACTAGGTGATATTTGCCAACTGTTTTGGCTGCAACAATTGCACCATTTCCTACTACTAGAGACTTATCACCCTTTTCCAATTCTCTACCTCTCTATAGCTCATGTAACAAATTACATACGTGGGATCCTGATCCGGTATCAAATACCCAGGACGTAGAGCAAATTGAGAAACAATTCTCGATTACGAACAGACCCGAAGATGATGCATCAACATGCTTATTCTTCGTTTGGGTGGCGTGGGAATTCGGATATTCCCCTATTCCTTGCTCAGACTTATGACGGTCATAAGATAGAGCAGAACTTAGACCGGTATAATAAGTGTGTTCGGTTAGTACATCCATATTATTATCTTGATTAAGGCATAACATTGGTCGCTACCAGGAGAGAGGGAAGGATAATCACTTTCACGTGCGCTCTTTGCAAGATTAGATTGGTTATTATTTTATCTAATCAGGATGGCTCCCACTGTTTTTATCAAATCTTCCTTCAAACCCTAAAAGGTAAGATTAGCCGGGATTAATTACACCCTACAAGTTCGCTAATCGTTCGGCCAGGCAGGTATTGGTACTCCGAGAGAGTCTCCCCATGCTTTCGCATGGAACTAATTAAATAACCTCGTTTCTGCAAGGGCATCATCCCGTTAACACCTTTCTTAGACACCTAATTGATCAGCTAATTGTAAAGTGGAAAACTCTCTCAGGAGTAACTCTTACTCGCAGTGGGTATCCGGATCCAACTATCATATAGAAGGTATGCAATCTCATTGCAAATTTCAACACTTGAAATTCCTAATAACTGTTTTTACCCCTAACCACTTATGACCTTAACAAGGTTAACAAATCATAAGCGCTAGCCAAGTTCAACCCGTCATTTCTTGATTGAATTAAACCCACTCGTACGACCCTAACATAGTCAACAAAGCCGTACGACTACCCTAATCCAATCGCATCATATGGTTGTAGATAAGCACTAATTAGCTATCACATACTACTCCTTAACATAGTCAACAAACGTTGCACGAATACTAAATAGCACTTATCTGAAATGACGGAGGGCTACAGCTGGTTTTGAAGAAAACCTTTAACGTAATAAACTTGATATTATTGTAGAATCTAGTGATTTTGAAAAGGTGTGGTTTAAGCCTCGCTTTTAAAATCGAGAAGTTTTCAAAAAACAAACTGAATAGCTTTTACTAGCTTTTGCTAAAGAGGTCACTCCCGGTGAAGGTATCTCGGCTCTTTCCTCATCGGATGAGGTGCTGGATATTCATCAAGGAATACCACTATGCAAACCAAGAACTACAGAAACTATAATGATAAACCGGGCAGGTTGTAGCATTTGCTAGTTTTGCTAAAGAGGTCACTTCCGGCGAAGGGATCTCGGCTCTTTCCTCATCGAATGAGGTGCTGGATATTCATCAAGGAATACCACTATGCAAAGCAAAAACTAGAGCTACCTTTTTAAAAACTTTTAATTCTACAATATCTTTAGGTTTCTTTTCTTTTCATTAATCTCATTAATGAAATCCCATCATTTAATGTTTCCTATACATCACAGAAAAAGAAACGAAAATAGAACGTACGCTTATGCCATTGGTATTCGCCACGGGGCCCCGTCTTCACCGTTAGGTTACTTAACTAACGGCAGAGCGGGGGCTGGACTAGCGCGGGTGCAAAACATAAGCAACGTTTATTATATATCATATATATATAGCATTCGTCTCACGTGGTTATATGATCACATCACAGAACCAAGCAGCAGAAGCAACATATGAAATATTGGATATATTAGGAGGTCTGTGTTTTAAATTCAGCCAGTAATATAAAATACGGATTTCACAGTCGTGATGAATAGCCAAACCCACATCCCTAGACCCTTATGAGAGCGGCAAGTAATCCTGCCCATTCTAGAGTTAGGAGACCCGGTCTAGACTCCTCGAGATGGTCTCTCACTGGACTCTGGAACCCGGTTACTTGTGCTCCCCGCCTTGGGTCTATCCTAATGCGGAGAAGTAAATAATATACATCAGTGGTGACATCATCCTCAACCCGGAAGTATCCCAATAAAAGAATATTACATACAAATATTACATGAATGAAAATTGAAAAACTCTCATCTCACATAAAACCCCTGGCTATTCATTCACGACGATCCAATATAACATATCACAGCAACACATAACATCACATGTTATCAACGTAAGTAAATACGCGTATCACAAATTCCTTTGACATATAGCAACGAGATTTGGGATACCCCACATATTACACTTACGGTCGCAGAAAAAAATTGAAAAACTACAATAATTGGAATCCGCATATCCTTAGACATCATAAACCCGGAATATCTCATATTCCAGATTTCATGCCTAACTTATAAATTCTGCATTTTAGTCTCAAATTGAAAACTCTTTTCAATAAACTATCGGATAATTCAACAAGATTCCCGACTAAGTGATCGCGTACTATACGCAATTGCGACGGAGTTTTGATCCGAATCAAAACTCCGTGGCAATCGATCAAATGAGACTAAATGGCTAAATTTACAATATACTAACTAGTTTTCAAAAAACTAATTATTGTGAATTCCAAAAATTGTATCACATATCATCATAATCTATACGATGCTAAAAATTTCGATCGATTTAACAAACACCAACAAATTCCAGACCTCAACAATTTGAGTATCATTAAAAATACCCAGAAAGTGCCATATTTAACCATGGAGTAGCACAAGAAAATTGACCCCAAAATACCCCAAAATGGTGGCAGAACCGCGGCTAAACTAGGGTTTATGTCGCGGTTCTGCGGCGCTTTAAGGGTATTGGAGCCTCAAATTTCTTGGGGCTCCATACAATACCCTGCACAGATTTCTGCATATTTTAATCACGAAAATTCCAACTTTTGAAAATCGACAGAAACTTAAAATTTTGGGTTTTTCGAAAACCGATCGAATACTTTAACGTCGTAAAGATATCCTCTAATCTTCTAGCTTGGCTCTGATACCATGAAAGTGTACGCTAGCACCGCGACAGGGTTAAAACGGGCATCACACATGCAATTTTAAAAAATTCCGGGCGCTAACAAACATTAACCAAGATCTTAACTAGAATAATTAGGGTTTCTTATGATGATATAATTAACTAAGAGAAGGGAAGGAGGCTACAACCTTTGTAGACCGTGTCCTTCTCTTCTAATGCTCCGGGTTGTAGTCCACGCGACTCCACTAGGCTCCAAGCGAAAGTTGAACGGACTTCCTCCAATGACCTTCGTGCCGAAGATGATCCACCCGAAGTCCGCCAATCTAAGCTAGCTCTTCACTAAATTTTTTAGTGAAGGAAATATGCTACACTTGATCACTAATCAAGTGTAGGATGGTGAAGTAGGGGTGTTGTATGCTCACTAGTGATCTCAAGCTCTATGGTTCACATTACATGTGAGGGTTTAGAGCTTGAAGTATGAGGAAGAGGATGATGATGGAGAGAGCTAGAGAAACTCATCACATGAGCTCTCAAAAATTAATGGCTAAGTCTTGGAATGCAAGTGAAGAATGGCTTAACTAAATGGCTCACTCATTGAAGCATGAAAAAATATCCAATATAATATAGCAACCATGCTTCTATAGTGATCCTAAATGAATAAAGAATTTAGAAAAGCCAGGCCTGACCATTCCTCCTCATTTTCCACCTTATTTTCTATTTCCAATAAATAGAAAAGCATGACATGCTTCATTATATATATATATAATTATATATATATATATAATTATATATAATTATATATATGTATATATATTAATAATATATATATTATGAAGAATAATTAGTGAGCTAATAATATTAGTTAATATATAATTATATCAAATATAATATATATCAAATTATTAAATCAACACTTGATTTAATAATCCGGTTATATCACATATAACCGACTAATATCATTTATCTGTATATCACATTATCAAATCAACACTTAATTCGATAATCCGATTCTATCACATATAACCTAATCGATAACAAATAACCGCCAGATTAGAATACGTCATCACATGCTCGTATTTAATCTGGCCCCGCACATATCAGCATATGTGCCCTACTTCATTTTGCTTAAACCAGAAAACTTCTGTGTAGGACTCTAAAGACTCATCAATACGCCAGCAGTAGGTGATGATCACATCAGTCACCCACAAGCCGTCAGCGGTACTAGCTGGACGCAACGGCTACCTAGGTATTGAGCGATTAGAAGATCAACAAGCAAACTTGTCCAAACTCCCATGAAGTCTATAAGTAACACTTACCGTACAGTCCGGTCTCTTCGTCTGATATATCGCATATCGAGTCTAGGGGTGGTAACGTCAGACCCCAATAACTTGATAAGTCATGCCGATATATGGCTCATAACGGTTCGAGAAACCATTGATACCAATTACCAGTAAATATCATCAATAGACCCGGCCAGGGACTTACTGTTATAGCCAATCGAGCATAACGCAACATCAACTCCCAATACCGGGAGAGACGAAACCCCTCCTATCGCTCATTGCCTCTATATGACTCGGGACTGTACCCAAAATCCACCTGTTTGCACGACTCCTTTGAGACGTGGTGGGGAGGAAATCGAAGCACAGTGGGAGCCACACAAGACTCTATGACGATCTCAGGTCTACACACTAACCTGTACCAGTGTCACCAGAGAACTGCGATCTAACGATAGGTATAATACCAACTAAGGAGTTCTCGGCTAGTCCTATTCAGTGTACCAATTCTCTAATGGGCACCTGTGTACAATCTTTTATGTCAAACACCAATGGATATGGGATCAACCATCGCCCCATACAGGGTGAAGAAACGTACACACTAGTCTACTCTGGTGTATTGATGCCCTGTCACGATATACCCTCGACTAGGAACAATTGACGGATGTGCTTGTAGACTACCCAGGTCCCAGTAGTATGATCCGCATCATAGTCCTGGTAGTCAAGCCTACATCCTAAGGGCTTTATCAACATGTATATGAGAGACGGTATAATAATATCGGTGAACATGTTAAGATAAAGGCAACCAGATAGCATACTATCATGTCGAGCAAGAAAGTCCTCCATATATATGTCCAAGCATCCACTATATCATACAATAATGGCCTCTAGGGTATACATATCATTAACAGGAAGGCGGAAGAAAGCCGTCTTGCCCAGCCTATCGAATGGAAAAATTTTCACGACATGTTCGACGCGAAGTATTTTCCCGAGACTGCCCAATTCGACATGGAGCAGCAATTCATTCACTTACAACATGGCTCTATGCGGAGCAAATCAGTGGATGAGTATGATACCGAGTTCACCATGTTGAGCAGGTAAGATATGTCTTAATATTTGATTTTCTAATATCACATACTACACGGCAAACACAAGACCGTAACAGGTTCGCGGCACACCTCATTCCGAATGCTGAGATCAGATCCAGACGATTTTAACAAGGGTTAGATCCGGAGATGTAAGCAGCTTTAGTTACATGGGATTTCCCAACCCACGAACTAGCTCTGAAAGCTGCCCGTCGATATGAGGCAGTAGTAAAGATGAAGGGCAGACCCCAATCTGCCGGAGTGAAGCGCCCTACAACTTGTAAGTCGACGTTAGACACCCCATGAGTTGCGGGGAGGCGGAATAGGTAAAACAATCATTTTGTTTAAAACAAACATCGACTAACTTATGGATCTTTGCCAAATCCTAACTAACAACATCATAGGAGGGATTAGCTACTATGAAAGAAGATTATACCTAATGAACCGAGTCCTTGTTCTCGATGACCACCTCCTCGTCGACCTCCTCTTTGTGATAGAAAATCCACCTGAGAGCTACTTCTCCAAGCTTGACCTCTAACTTGAGATAACTAGGTAACTAAGAGTGCTAATCAAAGCAACCTAGAGCATATAGAATAGGATTAGGGATCAATTAGTCTTGCTAACCCTTGATCTCAACACATGAGAGGTTAGGGTTAGGGTTTGAAGAGAGAGAGCTTGAGGAGAGAGAAGGTGAGAATAATAATCAAATAGAATTAACTCATTTGTATATATATATGAAGCATAAGATATTTTGCACAAATATCACTTTGCACAAATATCTTCATGCTTCATTTAATACATAATGAATCATCAAGTGGGTCATTAAAAACATTTAATGCATCATTAACTCTCTTGATGAATCATCTCCATGAGTCACAAAACTATTTAATGCATATAACACCTAAGCCCTCCACCTCATCAAACTTCTAGAAGCTTCTCGAGTAATTACGAGAACGCCCCTCCTATCCGTGAAAACACGGAAATACTGAGACTGTATAAATCCAATAATCCAATACTAGAATCTGGCTTAAACCAAAGCCTACTAGTATAAACTGTCCGAATATTGTACGTGCATAAATGCACGTGCGTGTCCGAACCCTGTCGTAAAACCATACGACCTCTATATCGTTTCGCCCGAAGCAGGAAAACTCTCTGTGTGGGACTCTAAAGACTCGACCACTACGCGGGCAGTGGGTTTAACCACAGACCGCAAGCGACACTAGCTGTATGTAACGGTTCCCAGGTAGATGTCGATAAGAAGGCCGATGAGGAAACCCATCCGAACTCCTACTGAGCCTGATGTGACAATCTCCATACAGTCCGGTCTGTTCGTCTAGGACTATCACATATCGGGCCTAGGGGCGGCAAGCGTCAGTCCCCTAAAAGCAGTATAAGTCGTGTCGGAGTGAAGTCCATTACACCTTGAGAAGCTACTGGAAAACCTACCAGTAAATCTCGCTTGCCCTGGCCAGGGACTTTGCGTAATGGCTCTCTAGATACAGCACGATATCAACTCCCAATACCGGGAGAGACGAATCCTGTCTAACCGCCACTGCCTCCAAGTGCTTCGGGACTGCACCCAACTGCTACCTGTTTGCACGACTCCTTTGAGTTGTGGTAAGGTAGCAATCTAAGAACAGTGGGAACACACTCGAGGCGAAGCAGCAGTGTCAAGTCTGCGGACTATGCTTGTTTCCCCCAATCAGAGCAAAGCTCTGTTGGAAATTCAAAATTCAAATTTTGAAGCAACGCTTCAGATCTCGGGCGCAACGCGCCACGTGTCAGGCGCAGATGCATCAGTGCAGCGTCCAAAGCAGCGCACCCAATCAGAGCAAAGCTCTGTTTAAGGCAAAATCAAAGGAAGCAACGTTTCAGTTGCGCAAGCACTGTGCTGCGCGACACGTGTCAGCACAGATGCGCTCGCGTAGTTGCGCTGCGCTGTGTGCTGCGCGACACGTGTCAGCGCAGATGCGCTCGCGCAGTTGCGCTACGCGACACGTCGCGCAGATGCGCTAGCACAGTTGCGCTGCGCTTTGCGCTGCGCGACACGTGTCAGCACAGATGCGCTAGCGCAGTTGTGCTGCGCTGTGCGCTGTATGACACACGTCACGTTCTGGGGCGTCTGCGCCAAACAGAATTAAAATTTCAAAGAAATCTTTCTGTTCTTGTCAAAACAAGAAGATTTTCTTCTGTAAAACAGGAGCCCTTGGATCAAAAATCCAACGGTGGGGAAAATTCCCCAAATCACTCAAAGAAAAATCTTTCTAACTAATTTATGGGCACTATAAAAAGGACCCCAGACCTCAATCCAAAGGCATCAACATTTCTTGAAAAAAGTCAAGAGCTTCAAACAGAGAGAACTCTGAGAAAATTTCAAGAAAAAGGTAAAAACCTTCACGAGAGAGAGAAGAAATTTCTTTTAATAGATCATTGATCTAAAAACCAGATCAATGATCCTTACATAATAAACAGTGCTTTGCACTTCTTATGAACCACTGGTTCTTTAAAACAAAAAAGAAACAAAAATAAAAAAAATTAGTGCTTTGTACTTTTATGAACCATTGGTTCTAAAAAGATTTTCAAATTATAGTGCCTTGCACTTGCAAACTGCGCTGTTGCGCTCTTGGATTGGCGTAACCCACCAGAGAGCGCCACGTGTCAGTATCTGAACCATCTGCGCTATGCGCTTTTGAAATAGAGCCTTGCTCTGGAATTGGCGCAACTCATCAGAGCACGACACGTGTCAGCAGTGCAAGCGCAGTGCATTGGCGCAGCACACTGCGCTTGCTTGACACGTGTCGCTACCATAAGCATTTGCGCTCTCTGATTGGCGCAAAGCGCCTGACAAATGCAATGCATTTCCTAAAGGGCCAGGCCCAAATCAAAAAGACCTAGTAGGCCAGATTAAATTGCAAAGTAATAAATGGGCAGAGCCCAGGTAAAGTTGATGCTCTGCATCCTTTATGGGCAGAGCCCAACCAAAAATAGAAAATAATGCAATGCATTATTTAAAAATGGGCCAAGCTCTAGTACAGGCCAAAAACAAATAAAAGTGTTGAACATTTTTCAACTGGACTTAGCCCAATCATGGCCGTAAGTCCTCAAATTAAATTGACTGAGCAAAATTGCTCTCCTAAATCAATTTACCTTCGGTTCAAGGGTACATCTCCGAACTCCTCTGACACCTATCATTGTAATCCTTCAACGACGTCAGAGAGGTGACGGGTCCCGACGACCACACATTAATATGGACCGCGGGGTCCTTAAACTCGTGGACCGAAACGTCCTTAAACTAATATTGGACCGAAACGTCCTTAAACTAATATTCATCCCAAAATGGGAATGATGGACCGAAACGTCCTTAAACTAATATTGGACCGAAACGTCCTTAAACTAATAATGGACCACCACGTCCTTAAACTGGCAATGGACCACCACGTCCCTAAACTGGAACATGGACCATCACGTCCCTAAACTGGAACAATAGAGCTCCCTAATGTTCTTTTGTCGGATCTAAACGATCCCGTTTAAGTTGATCTTAGCCTCAAATATGGCTAACGTATCCTTAAACATTCAAACAGACTTTAGTCCCAAATTGGACTATAAGACCCCCAATCAACTTTGGTTCAAGGGTACATCTCTGAACTCCTCTGACACCTATCGTTGTAATTCTTCAACGACGTCAGAGAGATGACGAGTCCTGATGGCCATATAATAAATGGATCACCACGTTAAGTCGATCTTAGTCTCAAACAGGACTAACGTATCCTTAACGAACGTTTAAGTTGATCTTAGCCTCAATATGGCTAACGTATCCTTAAACTAAAAAACACCAAATCCAAATCTAAGTAAATACGGATTTGGACTGATCCACGTCCTACGGGCGACGGCATTACTCAGTCTCCGTATACAATCCACGGGCAACCACAAACAAAACAAACACCCACGACACGAAGTGAAATTCTGGAGAAGGAGAAAGTTGTTACCGCGATGCGGTAGCGTAATTAACTGCAGGGGCTTGCGCCTGCAGGGAAGAGCGTCCCCACAATCAAAAACCCCTCAAGCGAAGGGGAATCTGACGAAGTCTGCTACATCGGCCGCATCCGTCTAAACCTCCGATATACGGTGCTATAAATCAACTTAGCATCTTTGAAGAGGTAGACGGATAAAACCATATAGCATCTGCCCCGAATCTCAGGCTAGACGTCCTCAGCGTCGTCGGCCGCCGTTCGGAGGGGAACAGATTCTGGCACGCCCGGTGGGACCTTTTCCTCTTTCCACTCCACACTTCGTGTGTTATCCTCGCGAACCAACCGCGGTTTGTTAAATGGTTGCCTTTGGATTTCAAGTTACTAAGATTTGGTCTTTTGCCTGGCGCAGAACTCAAGCATCAATGGCCTCTAACTGCACCAACTGCTCGAAGTGCCACTGCAATGGACGCTTCACCTCCCCCGGAGGTGTAGCATATGGACCCCAAGCGGCTTCCTTCCTCGCTCTGCCAGTAGACCAGGTGACCCAGGCCACCACCGGCCTGTTTTTCGGGACCATGATCCCTCCTACAAGCTTCTCTATGCCAATACCTGCACCGGAAGTGAACAAGAAGTCGGTCTTCGACCGGCTCACTGCTACGACGACCCTTGTCAGCGGGTCGCCCACTGCCAAACCAACAGTCTCGGTTTTCGCCAGGCTGGATCAGAACTCTAAATTGGCTGTCCCGAGGAAGGTAATAACTGCTGCTCCAGAAGTCGTCAAGGCGGCTTCCCCTGTCAAAAAATCAGTCTTTTCAAGACTGACGATTCCTGCTCCCGCTCTTGCTCGAGGATCCGTCTTCGACAGGTTGAATATCACCCCTCAAAAAATAACCTCAGTCTTTAAGAGGCTAACATCGGCGGCGCCTCATTCAGGCAGGGGGCAAAAAGAAGCAATCTCTATCTCCGAGCCAGTCCCAACGGCTCGTCGTGCTCGACGTCGCCATTGGCAACGAGTAAGGAAGGCAGGGGGCAACTCCCCCTCAGGACTAACTCCACCGCTCCAGTGGTGGAAGTCAACGCTGCTGTTCCAACTAGGAACAGCTTTGAACTACTGAGGAGGGTACGTAAGAACTCTCCAACCGCTACACTGAAAAGATCTCCTCCACCTGCGGAGAGAGTTCCGGAAACAAAGCAAGAACAGCCCCCTCAACGGCTGTCCTAAAAAATATACAAGGTTTGGCGAAGGGTTCAAGACTCCGTGATTGACCCAGATCACTCTCGTCAACAAAAGAAGACGAAGGTGCAAAAAAAAAAAGACCGTCCTATTAAACAGCAGAGGACAGCAGTCGCTAGGGTGCCCATTGCAACGGCCCCTTCAACTTCAACGGCCCACAAAAGAAGAAGGCCGGAGAAAACCCCCGCGTCGGCGACAGATATCAGAGGTGATGAACCCAAACGCCCTAAGTCAGGGGGCATTGTAGTTCACACCGTCTATATGCCATCTGGTAAGGAGGACAGTCGCATATCAACAGGTCATAGACCGCACACGCGGTCAGTGACCAAGGCGCAGGAGCAACAACAGAAGCTCCAAGAGATGATGAACGCTATGGCCGCACTTACCGGACCAAAAGAAAGCCCTGAGACGTCCTCGGACGAACGTCAGGAGGAAGAAACCGACGCTGAATTCCTTCGTCGAATATTGGAGAAGAAGGACAAAGAGGCTACTGAACAAGCAGCCAACATACAACGTATAGGCCTCCTCTTCCAAGACATGATAGGGATGATGATACAACAGGATCCTCCGGCTGAAGAGCCCCCGATCGTCCTCGGAGATGATAGGGGAGAGACATCAAATCCTCCGCCAGCTCTGTCAACGGCTAAAGATGATACAATCTCTAAAGCTGATTTGGACGAGTACATAGCCCAGCAAATACGGGTTCATCATGCGACTGAAGCAGCAAGCCAGGTTGTAAAAACGGGGCGGCCATATCCAAGTTGGTACGACCAAATCAAGTACCCGCCGGGTTACACAATTCCTAAGTTCCATGTCTACAAGGGGACGGGCAATCCTCATCAGCATGTTGCCCAGTTCAGGGCACTCTGCGGCAACACCGGCGGTGATGACAAGCTTTTGCTTCGCCAGTTTGTTGGAAGCTTATCAGATACGGCGTTCGAGTGGTACTCTGAGCTCCCGAACGACTCTATTAAGACCTTCGCGGAGATGGAGCTGCTGTTTACTCAGCGTTTCGCAAGCGCCAGTGAACGTACCCCGATGACGGCACTGATTAACGCCAGGGTAAAGCCAGGTGAGACGTGGGTTCAGTACGCTATACGATGGCGGAACTTATGGTCGAAGTGCGAGCAGCGCATTGAAGAAGCTCCCGCAGTGGGTATGTTTGTGGGAACCCTCGATCCACAAGCAACCATCTCGCAGTTTATGATGTTTTTCAAGCCGACTACCTTCCAGGCCTTGATTGACAAGCTAGCATAGATGGATCAGATGGGCCATAAACCTCCTCTTCCAAAGCCGGACTCCCGAAATGACAAAGGGAAGGGAAAAGCGATCGTCGTCGCTAATGCTCAACAACAACCGAGCAACTCGAAGCCAGTTCTGCGTCAAAATAATATGCGCCCGTACGTAGACCTTGAAGAGAGACTAGGGCGCCTTTACTCGTTTCCCCGCGATAAAACGAGAAGGTTATTCGAGCTGGCATTACGCAACAGACTCATAAATCTGCCGGATCCAAAACTTCCATTGCAATCAAGTGATGTCAACGAGCCCAACTACTGTCCTTATCATCGAGTACTAGGCCATCCGATCGAAGACTGCTATGTTTTCAAAAATTGGCTTGAAAACCAGTACCGACAGGGCAAGTTCGTGTTATCTGACAAATGGAAGGTGAATCCCCCGCAACCCCACACCTCTAAGGGGACGAATATGCCGGGGGCAACATGCTCCGTCGTTGAAGAAGCTCCTTGGGAAGTTGTATTATCAACCAAGACAAAGAGGATGCTGAACGACCTTCAGACATGCCCAGCGATCAAGTGGAAGAACCCGTTGGAACCGCAGGTCATTGAAGGGATGTTGAAGCCACATCCAACTCCAAAGACCGATGAAGGTGGCTCAAGCACTCGCAACCGGCCGTCAAAATCTTCGAAGAAGAAGAAAAAGAAATCAAAGAAGCCCGTGAAGCCTGGTGATAAGCACACGGACTTGCAAAAACAAATCGACGCGCTGGAGGAATACAACCAGAAGGCACGGACTCCCATTACATTCCAAGAGTTCCTCAATCATGTCTTTCAAGAGGAAGATGAGGGAGAAAGTTCATTTGATGATTCTGAAGAATGCGTGGCGAGCTGTCATGTAATTTCTGTAGGGTTCCTAGGCACCCTAATGAGGTCTCACAAGGCATCAACCATGCCAATATCAAGAAATACGGTGCCGAGAAACCCTAGACTACGGATCGTTAGCTAGATGTCTAGGCGAAACGATAACAAGTTAACACTTAACTAAGAGAATACGGAAATACAACCTTTGTAGATCCGGTGCTCCACCTCCATAGCTCCGCAACGAAGTCCCCTCGCTGTCCAAATGTATTCCCGGGCTCTAACGTTGGCTTCGTCGGAGAAATGGCGAGCTAGGTCGTCAATGTCCATGCCGAAGATGATCTACGTCGAGGCATCGCTAGATCAAGCTCTCACTTCACAAAGTCAAGAAACTTGTGAAGAAAACACACTCTACTACTTGGCAAGAGGTAGAGGATGAAGAAATAGGAAGTGGGTAGACTTTAGAATTGGATTTCTCACTTGTTTCATCAATCCACCATTGATGAAGTAAGGTTTTCTTCAAGGAAGAAGATGAAGAAGAAGAAGATTATCATATGATAAGTTAATTGAATTAAGAATAGAAAAGAATAATCATTCTTATCATAATCAAACCATAGTTAAGTGTAGAGAGCTAACTAGAGTTTATGTGAGTGGTTAGGGTTAAAGAAGAAGATAAAATGGTCACATGGTCAAAAGCTTCATGAAGCTTCAACAAGCTTCATGAAAGAAAGAATAAAAGAAAACCATTTTGTTTTTTTCTCTTAAAACTTTTATTTTCCAAAACAAATAAATAAATAAATGAATAAGTAACCATAACCCTAACCATTCATATAACCATGGTTCAATCTTTACACTTAACCAATTTTGCATGTATCATCAAACATGATACAATCATGTGCACAAAACTATATCGAATATACAATATGCACAAGCGAGTGAGAAAATCCATCTTAAGTGAACCGATACTAGTTAATGCAAAGTAATATATCAAATATATAATTATGCATTGAATCATTAAATCAACACTTGATTTAATGATCCGGTCATATCGCATATAACCGACTAATATCAACAGTAACATCTGATCGAATCAACACATGATCCGATAACCCGGCTATATCGCATATAACCGATCAATGTCACAAATAGCGAGAATCAAATACAGTATCACATACTGGTATCATTCTCGGTCCTGCACATATCTCATATGCGCTCCTATTTCGTTTCGCTTGAGCCAGGAAACCTCTGTGTAGGACTCTAAAGACTCGTCAATACGCCGGCAGCAGGTGATAATCATATCAAACACCCACAAGCCGCAAGCGGTCTGCTAAACGTAACGACCACCCGGTATTGAGCGATCTGAAGATCGACGAGCAAGCCCGCTCACACTCCAGTGAATCCAACCAGTAACACTACCGTACAGTCCGGTCTGATCGTCTGATATGTCGCATATCTCGCCTAGGGGTGGTAAACGTCAAACCCCAATAGCTCTATAAGTCGTGTCGATATGAGGTCTATAACAATTCGAGAAACTACTGGTAACACTTACCAGTAAATCTCAGCAACCCTGGCCAGGGATTTCCTGTTATAGCCAGTCGAACACAGCGCAACATCAACTCCCTATACCGGGAGAGACGAATCCCCTCCTATCGCTCATTGTCTCCATGTGACTCGGGACTGTACCCAAAAACCACCGTTTTGCACGCCCTCTTGGACGTGGTAAGATGGAAATCAAAGCACAGTGGGAACCACACAAGACTCTATGACGATCTCGGGTCAACAGACTACCCTGTACCAGTGTCACCAGAGAACTGCCATCTGACGTGAGGTATAATACCATCTGGGAGTTCTCGGCGAGTCCGTCCAGTGTACCCAGTCTCTACTGAGCACCCGTATATCATCTCTGATGTCAAACACCAATGGATATGGGATCATCCATCGCCCATCTGTATGGGTCGAGAAGGTACACGCTAGTCTACTCTGGTATATCGATGCCCCGTCTCGATACACCCACGACTAGGGACTTTGAAAGATGTACTTATGGACTACCATGTCCCCACTAGTATGATCAGCATCATAGTCCAGGTAGTCAAGTACACATCCTAAGGGCTTTACCAACATGTAACAGAGAGACAATCAATGTACACGTTAAGGTAAAGAGTAACCAGATAGCATACTATCATGTCGAGCAAGAAAGTCCTCCCTATATATGTCCCAGCATCCACTACAATATACATCCAATGTACAGTAATGGCCTCTAGGGCATACATATAACTAACAATCTCCCACTTGCACTAGGGCCATCTGTAGCAGTGGTTGTAGTATCTCATACTCAACCATCCCATAAAAGTCTCTCTCTGGGAACAGGCTTTTGTGAGTGGATCCGCTGTGTTGTCCTCTGAGTCTACTCTCCTGACCTCGATCCCCTGGAGATCAACCATCTCCATGATCAGGTGATACTGCCTTAGAATAAGTCTGGATCATTGATGGGACCGGCGTTCCTCGGCATGAGCCACAACTCCATTGTCTCACAATGGTAGGAACGTAGTTCATCTCATGAACTAATATACACCCAAACATCCTCTTTGGTAGCATCTTAAGTAGCGATGTATCCTGCCTTTATCGTCTAGTATGTCACGGTATCTAGCTTGGAACTCTTCCAACATACCGTCCCTTTACTGAGGGTAAAGACAATGCCTGCGACTGACATTCAGTCGTCTTTATCACCCTGGAACCCTTCCAGTGATTCTCCCCAGGATCAACTGATACCATCTCACTATAGCTAGTGAGTATCCTAACATCCATTTAGATCTATCTCATAGCTACAAAGTCCAGGATTTTGTAGGTATCACTTTGATCCTATGTGGAGAATCATTGTGATAAACGGAGATTGATCGAGCGTAGCATAAGAAACTCCTTTCTTATCAAGAGTATGTCATCTACGTACTCTACGAGGATCATCACCATACTCCCTACTACCCTTTTGTTTATACAAGGTTCATCTACCATTTTGATGATATCAAACTCTTTGACTACTTCATCAAAACAGATGTTCCAACTCCGCGATGCCTGCTTTATCCTATAAAACATCTTGCACACGTTTCCGCTGCTCCCACTGTCTACGAAGCCCTCTGGCTGTGTACTTATAGACGCTCTCTTCCAAATCATCATTTAGAAAAGCAGTCAAGACACCCAACCACCAGATATCGTAGTCATGGTATGTAGCCGTGGCAAGTAGGATCTGGATGGACTTAAGCATAGCTCCTTAGAAAAAGGTTTCCTCATGATCCACACCTGCTCGATGACGAAAAGCTTTAACAAGTCTAGCTTTGAAAGTCTCAACTTTTCCATCTACACCAAGTAATCTTCTCAAGATATACTTGCTCCTGATGAGGATTTAACCCTTCAGATATAGCAACCAAAGTCCATACTTTGTTGGTGTATAAGGATTCCATCTTAGATCGCTAAGCATCCAGCCATTCTTACAGAGTCACACTCCTGATGGCCAGCTCGAAACTAGTTGGGTCATCATCTCATGATGCAATCCTCGCTCCCACTGTCATAGAGAAACCGAAGTATCTCTCAGGTGGGTGAGGAACCTTACTAGATCGGCGGAGAGGCTGAGGTTCGTTGGAATCTACTGAATCCTTTGGTTCTATCAAATCATCTTCTGTAGTTTGCATAGCTGGAACCTTTCCAGTTCTACATAACAGACCTTGCCTTGAGCTTGTCCGGATTTTGCTTTTAGACAAAGGCTGGACAACCCCAAATCTTAACTAGCTTAAGATATGGGCTCTTCCCTTTCCATATCACATATGAAGTGGTAGGCATCTGATTTGATTCGAACCCTATTCAATAGGTATGCAACTTCTCAAGTGCATAACACCCAATAGGAAAAAGGTAACTCAGTAGTACTCATCATAGAGCACACCTTATCATATATGGTGTGATCGCTCCGCCCCGATATATTATCGTGCTATGGTGTATACGGAGGAGTAATGCTGAGAGAGAATCTCATTCTCCTTTAGAATAGTCCAGGAATTCCGTGCTCAAGTATTCTCCTCCTTGATCTCATCAAAGGACATAATACTTATACCCGTATTGGTTCTCTACTTCTAACTTATATTCTGTGAATATCTCAAAAGGTTCGGACTTGTGTTTCAACAGGAACATATGTCTGAATCTTGAGAGATTATCAGAGAATATAATGAAGTACAAAGAACCGGTCTTGGCATGTGTAGACAGGGGACCTTTATACATCAACATGTATCATCCCAAGAGTTCACTAACTCTTTCTCTGTTTCCAGTAAACGGAGCTATGGTCATTATATCTTTGTGACATGACTGGCAAGTTTCACAAGATGTAAATTCAAACTGATTTAAATATGCATCTACATGTAACTTTAGCTAGTCGGGTCGCATTGATCTGACCTAGTCTACAATACGTCAAGAAGGATTCGTTCATTTCTGAACTCTTCCTCTTGTGTGTGTTCTGTATACTAAGAACTGTAGTTTGATTTAGAACATCAATGCTTTTAGATAACGTGCCTGAACCGATCAACTTTTGATATAGGAAATGTTCAAAACATTATCCAACAATACAAAATTTTATCATTTCTTTACTGATAAAGAGACTGATATGATTTTGTATATCAGGTTCGGTATCTAACAACATTCGTTCAGAATCAATGTATTGGTAATACAGGGTGACAGTGACCAACAGACTTGGCTGCAACTCTTGCCCCGTTTTCTGCCTCATGAAACTTATCACCCGTTCTCAGTTCTTTACCTATCTGTAGCCCATGTAACATATTACATATGTGGGATCCTGATTCGGTATCATATACCAGGATGCGGAGGATACTGAGAAACAGTTCTGTATAATGAACACACCCGAAGATGATGCATCAGCATGCACTCTCTTCGTTTGGGCGGCACGGGAAATCTGGTATTCCCCAATTTCCTACTCTGTCTTATAACAATTATAAGTTGGAGCGGGACCAACGTTCCCCAGCTCAGTATAACAAGCGGGTTCGGTCAATAATCCGTATTATTATCTTGATTAAGGCGTGATATGGTCGCTACCAGGAGAGAGAGAGAGAAGAAAACACTCAGCGTGCGCTCTTGCAAGAATAGATTGGTTATTATTTTATCTAATCAGGATGGCTCCCACTGCTTTTTATCAAATCTTCCTTCAAACCCTAAAAGGAAAGACTAGCCGGGATTAATTACACACTACAAGTTCGCCAATCTTTCAGCCAGGCCAGTGTCGGTACTTTGAGGGAGGTCCCCCGTGCTTTCGCACGAACCTAATTAATGTAAACCTCGTTTTCCCAGAGGCGTAACCTCGTTGACACCTTTCTAGACACCTACTTGATCGGCTAATTGTAATGTGTAAAACTCTCCCAGGAGTAACACTTACTCGCAGCGGGTATCGGGATCCAACTATCTCATAGAAGGTATGCAATCTCATTGCAAATTTCAACACTTGAAATTCCCGATAATATTTTGCCCCGAACGATCTATGACCTTGACAAGGTCAACAAACCATAGACCGCAAGTCAAGTTCAACCCGTTATTTCTTGATTGAATCAAACCCACCCGCACGACCCTTGACAAGGTCAACAAGGCCGCACGACTACCCTAACCCAATCTGCATCATATGCATAAGCAGATAAATACTGGTTAGCTACCTCACACTGCGCCTTGACAAGGTCAACAAACGCAGCACGAATACTAAACAGGATTTATCTGAAATGACGGAGGGCTACGACAGGTTTTTATGAAAACCTATTGCGTAATGAACTTGATATCGTTGTAGGATCGAATGAATTTTGAAATGGAGTGTTTTTGAGGCTTTTCTAGTTTTGCTAAAGGAGTCACTCCCGGTGAAGGGATCGTCGGTCCTTTCCTCGTCGAATGAGGTGCGGGATATATCATATATATCACCGTGCAAAGCAAAAATACTTAAAAGCAATCAAAAGACAAACCGAGTGTGTAGCATCTGCCAGTTATCGCTAAAGGAGTCACTCCCGGTGAAGGGATCTCGGTCCTTTCCCTATCGAATAAGGTGCAGGATATATCACATATACCTCTGTGCAAAGCAAGAACTGTAGCTACCTGTTTTAATTTTGAAATTCGATTCTACAACATCTTAGGTTTCTTTTTATTTTATTAATCTCATTAATGAAGTCCCATCATTTAAGTACCTAAACATCACAGATAAATACGACGTACACTTATGCCATCCGCATTCGACTCGATGTCCCCTCGTGCACCGTTAGGTTAGGTAACTAACGGCAGAGCAGGGCAGGGCTAGCGCGGGTGTAAAACATAAGTAACATCTATATAATATATCATATATACTATATACTGTATCTATCACAGAACATCACATGATCACATCACAGATATCGCAGCAGAAGAATCATATGAAATATTGGATATACTAGGACGTCCGTGTTTTCAATACGAGCCAGTATAAAACACGGATTCCACGGTCGTGATGAATAGCCAAACCCACACCCCTAGACCCCTACGAGAGCGGCAAGCAACCCTACCAATTCTGGAGTTAGGAGACCCGGACTCGACTCCTCGAGTTGGTCTCCCACTGGACTCCAAAACCCGGTTACTTGTGCCGTCCTCCTTGGGTCTATCCTAGTGCAGAAAAGTAAATAATATACATCAACGGTGACTACTTCCGCAACCTGGAAGTGCCCCAATAAAAGAATATTACATACAAGTTTTTACATGAATGAAAATGAAAAAACACTCATCTCACATAAAAACCCCCGGCTATTCAAACACGGCGATCCAATATAACATATCCAGCAACACATAACATCACATGTCATCAACGTAAGTAAGTATGCATGCCCCAATTGTCGTTGACGTATAGCAACGAAACCGGCGATATGAACATACTACACTTACGGTCACAGAAAAGAAAGTGTAAAACTACAACAGTTGGAATCCGCAACCACCTCAGACATCACATGCCTGACCAAATGAATTCCTTAGACATCGCATGCCTAACAATTATAAACCCCGCATTTTAGTCTCATTATCGAAAACACTTTTCAATACCAAATCGGGCAATTCAACAAGATTCGCGACATCCTGATCGAATGCTCGTCGCAAACTTCAGTAGACGGCTGCACCCCCGATACCGTCGACGAAGTGCACCAAGGCGGAACACCGCTACCGGGAGCACCCGAACAGATGCTTTCGGCGACGGGGTTCTCCTACAGTCACTTGGTCGGGGCTATGGAGTGAGGCTGTCTATTAAGTTTACTCGGCGAGTATCCGCGTACGCTACGTGATTGCGACGGACTTTTGATCACATCAAAATTCCGTGGCAACCGATCAAGTGAGACTAAACTGCTATGTTTATAACATTCATTTAGTTATCTCATAACTATTGTGAATTCCAATTATTGTATCCCATTCCAGATAAACAGAAAATGTTAAACTTTCCGATCGAACAATCGAACACCCAAGTTTTCCCGATACAGATCAACACATGAAACAAGTCTAACAACATTCCGTTCGTGCCTCAGTACCAACGGTCCAGCCGTAGAAGGGTCAAGCCAACGCCTCACATGTGGCACGCCGTACTGCCCCAAACCCGAAGGTTCAAAGGGCAGTTCAAGACGGTCACATAATCGAGTTAAGGTTTGTTGTCTTCTAGAGGGTCCATCGAGTTACTTGCACTACTTAGAACGTCTTTAAACTTCGGAAAAATCCAACACTTGGAAATTTCCCGACAGGGGAAAAATTGGGTATTTATATCCGGTCGAACTTTTTAACATATTCTAAAATTTATCCGGAAAGCCACACAGACAAAATTTGATACTCCGATCGAAACACCGAATCCCCAAAACAACCCCAGAAAATTCAACTCTTGAATAAAAAATAAAAATTTCCAGAAGACTTAGCACTTTGACACAAGAATTACTGTGCAAGATACGTGGTATAAATCACCAATATGGCCGCGGAACCGCCGCGAAACCCAGGGTGGGGCCGCGGTTCCGCGGCTCATTGGTCGATATAGAGCCACGTGCTTCACAGTAACTCTTAGGATTCCCTGCTGAATTTTTTGGCAATTTTTAATCTGGAAAAATCCCAGTTTTTGAAAAAAGGACAGAGAGCAATTTTGAGTTGGGGTTTCGGGTTCGTTCGGGTTTCAAACTTCGTCTGGACTTCGCCTAAGGCTCTAGCTAGGCTCTGATACCACTGTAGGGTTCCTAGGCACCCTAATGAGGTCTCACAAGGCATCAACCATGCCAATATCAAGAAATACGGTGCCGAGAAACCCTAGACTACGGATCGTTAGCTAGATGTCTAGGCGAAACGATAACAAGTTAACACTTAACTAAGAGAATACGGAAATACAACCTTTGTAGATCCGGTGATCCACCTCCATAGCTCCGCAACGAAGTCCCCTCGCTGTCCAAATGTATTCCCGGGCTCTAACGTTGGCTTCGTCGGAGAAATGGCGAGCTAGGTCGTCGATGTCCATGCCGAAGATGATCTACGTCGAGGCATCGCTAGATCAAGCTCTCACTTCACAAAGTCAAGAAACTTGTGAAGAAAACACACTCTACTACTTGGCAAGAGATAGAGGATGAAGAAATAGGAAGTGGGTAGACTTTAGAATTGGATTTCTCACTTGTTTCATCAATCCACCATTGATGAAGTAAGGTTTTCTTCAAGGAAGAAGATGAAGAAGAAGAAGATTATCATATGATAAGTTAATTGATTTAAGAATAGAAAAGAATAATCATTCTTATCATAATCAAACCATAGTTAAGTGTAGAGAGCTAACTAGAGTTTATGTGAGTGGTTAGGGTTAAAGAAGAAGACAAAATGGTCACATGGTCAAAAGCTTCATGAAGCTTCAACAAGCTTCATGAAAGAAAGAAAAAAAGAAAACCATTTTGTTTTTTCTCTTAAAACTTTTATTTTCCAAAACAAATAAATAAATAAATGAATAAGTAACCATAACCCTAACCATTCATATAACCATGGTTCAATCTTTACACTTAACCAATTTTGCATGTATCATCAAACATGATACAATCAAGTGCACAAAACTATATCGAATATACAATGTGCACAATCGAGTGAGAAAATCCATCTTAAGTGAACCGATACTAGTTAATGCAAAGTAATATATCAAATATATAATTATGCATTGAATCATTAAATCAACACTTGATTTAATGATCCGGTCATATCGCATATAACCGACTAATATCAACAGTAACATCTGATCGAATCAACACTTGATCCGATAACCCGGCTATATCGCATATAACCGATCAATGTCACAAATCGCGAGAATCAAATACAGTATCACATACTGGTATCATTCTCAGTCCTGCACATATCTCATATGCGCTCCTATTTCGTTTCGCTTGAGCCAGGAAACCTCTGTGTAGGACTCTAAAGACTCGTCAATACGCCGGCAGCAGGTGATGATCATATCAAACACCCACAAGCCGCAAGCGGTCTGCTAAACGTAACGGCCACCCGGGTATTGAGTGATCTGAAGATCGACGAGCAAGCCCGCTCACACTCCAGTGAATCCAACCAGTAACACTACCGTACAGTCCGGTCTGATCGTCTGATATGTCGCATATCTCGCCTAGGGGTGGTAAACGTCAGACCCCAATAGCTCGATAAGTCGTGTCGATATGAGGTCTATAACAATTTGAGAAACTACTGGTAACACTTACCAGTAAATCTCAGCAACCCTGGCCAGGGATTTCCTGTTATAGCCAATCGAACACAGCGCAACATCAACTCCCTATACCGGGAGAGACGAATCCCCTCCTATCGCTCATTGTCTCCATGTGACTCGGGACTGTACCCAAAAACCACCGTTTTGCATGCCCTCTTGGACGTGGTAAGATGGAAATCAAAGCACAGTGGGAACCACACAAGACTCTATGACGATCTCGGGTCAACAGACTACTCTGTACCAGTGTCACCAGAGAACTGCCATCTGACGTGAGGTATAATACCATCTGGGAGTTCTCGGCGAGTCCGTCCAGTGTACCCAGTCTCTACTGAGCACCCGTATATCATCTCTGATGTCAAACACCAATGGATATGGGATCATCCATCGCCCATCTGTATGGGTCGAGAAGGTACACGCTAGTCTACTCTGGTATATCGATGCCCCGTCTCGATACACCCACGACTAGGGACTTTGAAGGATGTACTTATGGACTACCATGTCCCCACTAGTATGATCCGCATCATAGTCCAGGTAGTCAAGTACACATCCTAAGGGCTTTACCAACATGTAACAGAGAGACAATCAATGTACACGTTAAGGTAAAGAGTAACCAGATTGCATACTATCATGTCGAGCAAGAAAGTCCTCCCTATATATGTCCCAGCATCCACTACAATATACATCCAATGTACAGTAATGGCCTCTAGGGCATACATATAACTAACAATTTCCCATTCGTTCATGGACGATGAAGAAACTCCTGGTACTGGAACGCTGGGGGCAGATCCTGAATCAAAAATTCTGGAGCCATCAGATGAAGTAATTGACGCTCTCCTTAATGAAGCTCGGTTGAAAAGTAAAGCTGATCGAGAACGCGAGACGGCCATATTTGAAAGGGCCAAGCGCCAGCGACTTGATGAAAGAGCTGAGATGATCCCGTTGGAGCAAAACACCCCCACTGCCGACAAAAGCCAATTCAAGATGAGGAAAAAGTTTGCTAAAGCCATATCAATGGGCATGAAAC
This sequence comes from Agapanthus africanus, assembly GCA_030015575.1. Lineage (NCBI taxonomy): Eukaryota > Viridiplantae > Streptophyta > Magnoliopsida > Asparagales > Amaryllidaceae > Agapanthus > Agapanthus africanus. The sequence goes on along the minus strand of JASDDO010000024.1, from coordinate 901,955,314 downwards.
TACCATTCTCTGAAGGAAATATCATCGGTGAAGTGGAAACGCACCCCTCCTATTGCTTATATCATCAGAAGGTGTCGCACCCCACTCAAGAGTGCAAAGCTTTCGATAGATGGTGGCAAGGGTATGTTGCTCATCGACAACATTTTAAGCGAGAGAAACGCAAAACTCGTCGGGAGCAAAGAAATACGACCGAAGGGCTTAAAAGAACTGCTGGCGATTGTTGCATGGTTAACACCGGTGGATCACAAGTGCCTACATTCGGGAGTGATTCTGATGAAGAGCTAGAACTTGCCCCTCTCTTTAAAGAGTCCGCTTCGAGAAAAGAAGAAGAACCGAAGGTTTGCGAAAATATCCGGCTACGTAATCGCACGCTGCCCGAAAAGAACCTCGGACCCTCGAACAGAAAATATAAAGGGAAAGAAAAGGCCCCTGAAGATATCGTCTTAGATGACCAAGTGGTGGAAGAGCTAGCTGCCAAAGACCCGCCAAAGAAGAATAAGGTGGATTACAACGGCTTAGCACATCTGAGGAAGCTCCCTCACAGCTCAGCATTCTTGATGCCCTTTTGCTATCAAAAGAGGCGAGAGATTCGTTGATTAAGGCACTCCAAGATCCAGAACAATTCCAAGCATGCCTGGCCGAGGAAAAGATGAAGGATGAATTGGAGGAAGTGCACACGGCCGATGTCACTTTCGGTGACGAGGACCTTCTCCTTGGGACGTGCGAACACAATCGCCCCCTCTATGTCTCAGGATACTGCCACGATATTAAGATAGGCAAAATCCTGATTGACAATGGATCCTCCGTTAATCTCCTCAACGTGCGGGTGTTAAAAGAAATCTGCATGAGCGTCCAGCACCTTGCTCGGGATAAGATCACCATCTCCGGGTTCGACTCCCAATCCTCAAAGACTCTTGGATCTGTGATACTGACGCTACGCTTTGGGCTGCTCGTCACGGACATTAAATTCCACGTCATAGATGCTAAGACATGCTACAACGCTTTGCTCGGCCGACCATGGTTACACGAGTACAACATCATCCCTTCTACACAACATCAGTGTATGAAGTATTTTAAGGATGGTTTCGAGTATACCGTGACGGGAGAACTGAACCCGTTCTCTGTGAACGAGGTCCGCAAATATGAAGATGCCAAATACTTCTTACCGGATTTCGAAGACACGGAGAAGTGTCATAAGCCAGAGAACAAAGCTAACGCCACCATCCCTGCCTTCGACAGTGATACCGAGGAGGAAAAGGAGATAGTTTGTTCGGGTCCGCCCTAACACAACAAGCCAGGACCGTCCACTCCTACGTTGGTCTTTGGTAGCGACTCGAAAGATGAGATCCATGCTGTATTCTCTGCTCGACCTTCAATACGAACGTCCGCTGACGAAGGGCAAAGTCTACAAGTCGCCATAGTGCCGCTTAAACACCATAAAGAACTGGATGCACTTAATATTTACAATGTAGAAGAGCTGAAAACGTTCTATATCCCTCCTAGGCGAGAAAGCGAGAAAGCAATTCTGTTCTACCGCTCTGAAGAAACCAAGGTGGAAAAAGAAATATGGCATAGCGCGGATCCTACGCTCGACAGGCTTCAGCCTATCCGTCTTCCCAGATATTATACGGAAGGTTTGAAAAAGCTGCTGAAACGCCAGGGGATATCCTTCAAGCAGACTGTTCGAAAAGCCAAGTTCTATGACAAAGTCTGAACGTTCCCGGGACTCAACGCAAACTGCCTAATGGGAAAATGGAGACAAAAGGACTTGGATATATCCGGTCAAAGAAACGAGAGCTACTAAACAGCTGCTATGTCATGTATGACTTCGATGAAGAAGTGGATGCTCAATGGGAGGACGCTAATCCTGAGACAGTGAAAGTTCTAGATGCAAAAGAGTCCAGTCCGTCGTTCGAAGAACAAATGGACAAGCTTATAAGGGAAGCAGGTCAAAAAGTCCGGGACGACCATAACCGCGAAATGGCCATCTACGAGAAAGCCAGAACGCAACGCCTCCTTCAATAGGCCGTGAAAGATGAAAATGCCGCTCCTTGTCAACCCGTTATAAAGAAGGCTCGGCGCAAAAGCAGAAATAAGTCGAAAGGCCAAAAAGACGCTCAACAGCAACAAAGCAGGGCTAAGAAGCCACGCAAACGGGAGTCGAGCGTTATTGATCTATCCTTCATGAAGAAAATGAGTCGAGCATACTCTTTTTCTCGGGATAAGACGAAGAGGATACTTGACCTTGCTCTAAAACATCAAATGCTTACACTGCCAGAGTCTAAACACCCCGAACAAGCGGGCAAAGTCTCACACCCGAACTATTGCTCTTACCATCGAGTAATAGGGCATCTTCTTGAAGATTGCTTCATTTTCAAGAATTGGGTTGAAAATCAGTATCAGCTTGGCAAATTCACTCTGTCTGACAGCTGGAGGGTAGCGCCGCCACAGAAGCACGAGCCCAAGGCCACGAAAGAAGAACCGGTTCCACATTGGGATTGGAAGCGAATTCGCACCTGTCACATGATTACAATATTAAAAGAAGAGCCTGAGGACATAGATGAGCTCCCTTGGTGCTTCGAAAACAATGACAATAAGGTAATCTCAGAATTTCCACCGGCTCCGAAAGAACTGGAAGATGGCATACATACTACTGCAGATAACCTCAAGAAGATTGAGTTGGGATCGGCAGAAGATCCGCGACCGACATTCATCAGCGAGCTGCTATCTGAAGAAAGGGTGGCTGCGTTAAAGGACGTGCTTCTACAGCATAGAGATTGCTTCGCGTGGAACTATTTCGAAATGCCGGGACTAGATCCAGAAATTGCTGTACACAGATTGGCGATATCCCCGGACATCAAGCCAGTCAAACAGGCGCCGAGGAGAATGCGGCTCGATCTTGAGATGAGCATCAATGCTGAGGTCAAGAAGCTGATCGACTCTGGCTTCATCCAGGAAGTTCAATACCCTGAATGGATCGCCAACATCGTCCCGGTGATGAAGAAAAATGGGACAGTGCGCATATGCGTAGACTTCCGGGATCTTAATAAAGCTTGCCCGAAGGATGATTTTCCAGTGCCAATCACCGAACTGATGATAGACAATACGTCCACTCATGAGGTTTTCTCCTTCATGGACGGCTCGTCAGGTTATAATCAGATAAAAATGCATCCCGAAGGCCAGAAGCACACAGCCTTCAGGACCCCTTTGGGAATATACTGTTATAAAGTGATGCCCTTCGGATTAAAGAACGCCGGTGCCACTTACCAAAGGGCCATGACGAAGATCTTCGATGACCTTATACATGAAATCGTCGAGTGCTATATCGACGACCTCATGGTTAAGAGCAAATCATACGAAGAACATCTCGAGCATCTAAAGACTGTATTTCAACGCCTTCGACAATACAACTTGAAGATGAACCCTCTCAAGTGTGCATTCGGAGTTTCCTCGGGCAAATTCCTGGGATTCATCGTCTGACACCGGGGTATCGAAATAGATCCGTCCAAGATCAAGGCGATCATGGAAATGCCTCCGCCAAGGACTCTCAAACAGTTGCGGTCTCTCCAAGGGAAGCTCGCGTATATACGGCGATTTATAGCCAACCTTTCAGGAAAGTGCCGTCCTTACAGTCACCTGATGAAGAAGGGAACCCCATTCGTCTGGGATCAAAAATGCCAGGGCACGCTAGACGAAATTAAACAGTACCTGCAGAACCCGCCAGTGTTGGCTGCTCCGGTTAAGGGAAAACCTCTCATTCTTTATACAACCGCCCTCAAAGGTTCCTTAGGCGCATTATGGGTGCAAGAGAATGACCAAGGGAAAGAAAGAGCTCTCTATTTCTTGAGTCGAGTTCTTCTGGGGGCAGAAAGCAACTACTCTCCCATTGAAAAACACTGCCTGGCATTGATCTTCGCGATAACAAAGCTCAGGCACTATGCATTGGCGCATGAGGTCCGTCTCATTTTGAAGGTGGACCCTCTTAAATATTTAATGTCAAAGGCCATATTGACGGGACGACTTGCTAAATGGGCACTGCTCTTGATGGAGTTCTCGATAACCTATCAGCCTCTCAAGGCAGTGAAAGGCCAGGCTATCGCCGACTTCCTCGCTGAGCATCCGATACCCGCCGATTCTCCTCTGAATTGCGATCTTCCAGACGAACATGCGTTTTACGCGATCGGCGGTAATGATACCCAGTGGGAGCTTTATTTCGATGGAGCATCTTCCATGAAAAGGCGCAAACAAGGTACCCCTATAATCAAATCGGGGGTAGGCCTCATCTTCGTGACTCCACAAGGAGGGATAATGCGCTTCACTTTCTCCTTAACAGAGCCGATGACAAATAACGAAGCCGAATACGAAGCTTTGATAGCAGGCCTTGAGATCGCCATTGACATGGGAATTGGAGACCTCCTCATATACGGGGATTCTCAGTTGGTCGTTAGTCAAGTAAACGGTGACTACCAAACGTGCAAGCCGGAACTGGTGAAGTACGGAGAAAAAGTGCAACAACTGTTGACCCAAATTCCCTCCTATACTTTGGAGAACATACCGCGCGCGGAAAACAGCAAGGCAGACGCGTTGGCCAAACTTGCTAAAGAACTGGCTGACGAGAACCTCGATGACGTTAGAATCGTGGTGCAAAGCCGTCGGGTGCTTGCCCCAGCAGAAATATCTCCGGAATCATCCGAAGAAAAAGGAGCGCGCGAGCAGACGACCCTGCAAGTAAAAGATTGGGAAAATACCGAGGATTGGAGAGAAGTCTTCATAGATTACTTCAAGTCCAACCGAATGCCTGAAGAAGCGCCCACAAGACACCAGCTCATGAAACGAGCTCTGTCTTTTGCCTTCGTCAACGATACTCTGTACAAGAGGTCATTTGATTCTCTGTGGCTGAGATGCTTAGGACCTGACGAAGCGAGAAGGGTCGTCCAGGAAGTTCATGACGGACTCTGCAGTTCTCACCAAGCGGGCCCAAAGATGAAGTTGAAGATAAAACGGATGGGCTACTACTGGCCCACGATGATCCAGGACTGCCTCGAATATGCGAAGCAATGCCACTCATGCCAAATCCATGGGGACTTCATCCACCAGCATCCAAATCCACTACATCTGACGGTGGCTAGCTGGCCATTCGAAATGTGGGGGACTGACATAGTCGGCCCCATCGAACCAGCATCGTCTAGAGGACATCGTTTCATCCTGGCGACAACTGACTACTTCTCCAAATGGGCAGAAGCAGTGCCACTGAGGGAAGTTAAGATGGAGAATATCCTCTATTTCTTCAAGACGCACGTCATATATCGGTTTGGAACGCCAAGACGGATCATCTCCGATAACGGGCCAGCCTACAGAAGCCACAAGATCAGTCGCTTCGCACAGCAGCATAATATAGACTGAAGATATTCTTCAGTTTACAATCCGCGAGCTAATGGTCTAGCTGAAGCCTTCAACAAGATCCTGACGAAAATCATCAAAAATACGGTGTCCCGAAATAAGAGAGACTGGCACGAGAGACTGCATGAAGCTCTCTGGGCGTATCGAACTACGTTCAAGACGGCCACGAACACAACGCCGTACGCGTTGGTATTCGGTGCGGAAGCAGTACTCCCCCTTGAGATAGAGTTACCCTCTCTACGAGTGGCAGTCCACTACGAGCTGACGGACGAAGAAAATGCTCACCTTCGGCTTGAGGAGCTTGATGCCCTTGATGAAACCCGGCTCATAGCACAACAAAATCTGAAAGCTTATAAAGCAAAGATGACGCGCTCATATGAAAGATTAACCCGACCGAGGACATTCCGCCAAGGCGAACTCGTGCTAGTGGTCAAAAGGCCTATGATCCCCAATCGCGCCAAGCGGGGAAAATTCGAGCCAAACTATGAAGGCCCGTACATCATAGATAAGGTTTACCAGGGTGGGGCCTATCTACTCATGGACATGCACGGTGAAAGGCCTTTCAGGCCAATAAACGGTCGCTTCCTAAAGAAATACTACGCTTAATGAGCCATAGCCTAGGTCAATGATAGATGACGACGACTATGTCCGCTCGCTATCTTCCTAAGTTCAAGCTTTATAAGCAATAGCCAGCCTTCTCAATGACGGACCGAAATGTTCTTAAACTAATAGCAGACCGAAACGTCTTTAAACTAATACCGCAGCGTAGGCTGACAAAAAAAAATATATAATAAATAAAAACGGTATGCCCGTAAGCAAAAAGGGCACGGATGAAAACCCGAAAGGGCTCCATGAGTAAAAACAACAGGACTACCGGCGAGTGTTCGTGAAAACCCGAAAGGGCTCGACCTCGTAAAAAAAAAGAGAGAAGAAAAAAGTAAAAAGAAAAAAAAACGGTATGTTCATAAGCAAAATGGGCACGGATGAAAACCCGAAAGGGCTCCGTGAGTAAAAACAGCAGGACTATCGGCGAGTGTTTGTGAAAACCCGAAAGGGCGCAACCTCGTTAAAAGACACTTATAGGGTCCTCTCGACCTTGTAAGGAGAAACCACCCGCGTGAGATCCTTACGACTCAGAAGGGAACAACACATTTAGGGATCCCCACGACTCCTAAGGAGAAAATACACTTGCGAGATTCTCACGACTCGTAAGGAGAACTCTCTTATGGGACCCTCACGGCTCATAAGATTTGAAAGTCTTAAGTTACAGAGACCTAAACCTGTGCTTAAGCAACCCCCACAACTTCCGATATTGCCCTACAAGTGGCTCGATACTGACCCTTGTATACAATCCACGGGCGCGAATAAACATTTCCCTAACCAAGTCTCATCCGTGACTGCGGATATGTTCGCATGGTGAACAACCCTTGTAAATCCTCTCGATTTATGAGGAGAAAACCTTTCTGTAGGATCCTTACGACTTACAGAGGAAACAAGCACTTAGGAATCCTCACGATTCCTAAGAAGAAAAACACACTTACAAGATCCTCACGACTTGTAGGGAGAAATACCTTTGTGGGACCCTTACGGCTCATGAAGTCAAAAGTCTTAGTTGACAGGACCTTAACCCTGCTCGCTAAGCCACCCTTGTTCAACATCGACAGAGGCAGATGATGATTCGCTCCTGACAATATCCCAGTTGTAGCGGTGCTGATGCCGAAATCGGTGTTTAATTTCAGGTTTACGGCGAAAAGCCAGTAGGCCGCTCATGCATATGAAATAACCGAAATGATGGGGCAACTTGCAATAAAAGCAGCAAGTAAAAATGTATGCATGCGAAATAGCTGAAATGATGGGGCAACTCGCAATAAAAAGCAGCGAGTAAAAATAAAATAAACAGCCGAAATGAATGGGCAACTCGCAATTAAAAAAAAAACAGCGAGTAAAAATAAAATGAACAGCCGAAATGATTGGGCACCGCGAAAAATAGCCGAAATGATTGGGCAATCGCGACTTTTGCGATATAGAAGCTGAAATGATAGAGCATCGCGGAAGTAAAATAAGAAAAATGATGATAAAACTTTGGCCCTACAGTTAAGATCACATCGATCCCTGTATACAATCCAAGGGCGCAAACGAAGAGGGAACTATACTTTCCCAACAAGCTCCGTCAGAAGAAGAAACCAAATCTCGACGGTTCAGTCCAACTCCGAAGAAACCAGTGTCTCTAGCAAATTCCTCAACTCACGGATACAAACACTTCTTGATGAGAGCTTCCTGATTCGCGTCGACTCGCAGAGCAACTAGTGCCTCCGTGGGAAATTCTCGACTCGTTTCAACCCCAAGGAAACAAATAATCCTTAGCGCTAGGGAAACAAATAATCCTTAGCAAAATCCCTCGACTCACGGATACAAACACTCCTTGATGAGAGCCTCCTGATTCGCGTCGACTCGCAGAGCAACCGGTGCCTCCGTGGGAAATTCTCGACTCGTTTCAACCCTAAGGAAACAAATAATTCTTGGCGCTAGGGAAACAAATAATCCTTAGAAAAATCCCTCGACTCACGGATACAAACACTCCTTGATGAGAGCCTCCTGATTTGCGTCGACTCGCAGAGCAACCAGTGCCTCCGTGGGAAATTCTTGACTCGTTTCAACCCCAAGGAAACAAATAATCCTTGGCGCTAGGGAAACAAATAATCCTTAGCAAAATCCCTCGACTCACGGATACAAACACTCCTTGATGAGAGCCTCCTGATTCGCGTCGACTCGCAAAGCAACCAGTGCCTCCGTGGGAAATTCTCGACTCGTTTCAACCCCGAGGAAACAAATAATCCTTGGCGCTAGGGAAACAAATAATCCTGAGCAAAATCCCTCGACTCACGGATACAAACACTCCTTGACGAGAGCCTCCTGATCCGCGTCGACTCGCAGAGCAACCAGTGCCTCCGTGGGAAATTCTCGACTCGTTTCAAACCCAAGGAAACAAATAATCCTTGGTGCTAGGGAAACAAATAATCCCTAGCAAATTCCTCGACTCACGGATATAAACACTCCTTGACGAGAGCCTCCTGATTCGCGTCGGCTCGCAGAGAAACCAGTGTCTCCGCGAGAAAATTCCCGATTCGTCTCAACTTGCAAGATGAAGCCTCAGGCAGCAGGGACTAAAAAACTTGCTTCCTGAACAATGAGACCCTGCAAGTCGATCCAAAAAGATCTCTTGCATACGATTCACGGGTCTCACTCTCCAAAGTCGAATCTCGACAAGGAGGGAAACAATCGCTTACGGGCCCTCTCGACTCGTAAGAGGGAAAAATTCTCTTATAGGATCCTTACGACTTATAAGAGAAAACCACACTTAGGAATTCTCACGATTCCTAAGGACAAAAAACCCACCTACGAGATCCTCTCGATCCGTAGGGACAAAAATCTCTACGAGACCCTCACGGCTCATAGAGTTGAAAAGTCTTAGGCAGCAGATCTGAACCTGCGGCCTAAGCCATCGCTATTTCTTAAGAAAGTCAAGATGCGTGCTCTATTATCTGTTGACCATGTTTACTAAGGTGGCGTGCTGATAATAAAAGAAAGAAAAGGCGGAGAAATGACACAAGACATTACAGAAAATGTGTATCTTTTGCTCATAAACTTGATTGGGTACAGAATACATTGTGTTAAAGAAAAATATATATATATATATACACATTCTTTTATCTACAAGCACAAACGATACAAAGAAGGATAGCTACTGAGGAGGAAGTGTCTTTAGTAAATCCACAAGTTGCTCTCGCACTTCCTTCAGCGCCTCCACCCGAGCGGCTGCCGCGGCCACCTCCGCTTCCACCTGGGTCCGCTGCTATAAAAAGGATGAAAGTTGCTCCTCGGCCGCCTTCTGGGCTGCTTCTTGGCTTGGTGCATCCCGCTCGATAACGTCAAGCTGTTGCCTCAAGGATAACCCTTCAGAAAGACATTGCAGAAGACCCTCAAAGGCAGCCTTCAGCCGTACAGCATTAGCCTCTACCCGAACACGCAGCTGGGCAGACTTGCTCGAGGTCTCACCACGCTCCTTACGCCTTGAAGTGACTTCTTGTTCGAGATGGCGGAAGTAAGAAGCGCTCCGCTCAATCCACGCTGCTCTTTGATTGCTGGCAGCCAAGGTCTCGGGAGCGGGACGCAACGACTCCAGCTGATGAAGGCGAGCCTCAATCTCCCGACAGTGATTAACCCAGGAGGCGACGATGCCCTCGTCATGGAAGTTGGCAAATATTACCAAAATCTGGTTAACCGTCGTAACAAAGTCCGCAACAAACGTAGGAGTCTCGATGTCGAGTTCCTTGATGTAGTCGCTCAACATGCGCAGACTATTCGCCGCACCTTTTGAGGACGGACGTCTCTGAGAAGGGCCGGCCGGCATTGTAATATGGGACTCAAAAGGCGCCAAGACTGGAACAACAGCTGAAAAGAAACAGGATGTGATCAGATAACAGTTCAGGAAATAAAAGAGGGGGAAGTCATTAATGTGATAGTCGCCATACCAGCCGAGACAGGTGGCAAGGCCGGAAGGACCGGTGGCGCAGCCGATCTTTATCCCCTCCTTCAATCTGTAGCGCTGCTGTCGGGATGAGGAAAAGGGTTAGAAGTAATTCCATCAATGAAAAAGAAAGATATCAATGGAAATCATACTCACCAGCGCTACCAGAGGAAGAAGCGAGTTCGGATGGGAAGGAGAAGTATGGGAGCAACACCTGATAAAGATGGTCAAAAAGCACTCCTGAAAGACACAACAGTATGACTTTAGTACACAAATTATACATCTAAAAAGTGAGATTAATAAGTTGCGAACCCATACCTTCCAACATCTTTGACGGTATGAGAGAAGGCTGAGAGGTGACCACCGCTAAAGCAGTAGTCGAGGGCGCTCCCTTGAGCAACGGGGCATCAGCACTAGTTGCGCCTGCGTTGCGAACAAATATGAACTTGTCAGAAAGGATGGTAAGATAAAGAAGATAGCAACTTCGGATTTACCTGATGAGCTGCCAGCTGAAATGGAGGCGATTCCTTCCTCTGTTTACATGAGGCCACCGCCCGTGGCTTCATCACCCGACTCAATGGGAACCGTTGTTGTGCTCGCGAGACCGGGAGACGGCGGAGGACCATAGACGGGGAGGGCTATGACTGGAGCATTGCCAGAATCCAGAGAAGGAGCGGTTGGCTCATCCTCGGGAATCATGGCCACCTCACCCACTACTCCCTCAGGTTCAGTAGTCGCGGTTGTCTCGTCCACCGTCACCACGAGGTCGTCAGCCTCAAGTGCCTCGTCCGTCACCACCCTGGGCTCAGTTGTAATGATCATTTCATCTGCCGCCACTTCAGGCTGGGCATCAATGACCTTCTCGGCTGCAGACCCCTCAACCTCCATCTCAGGCCCCGAAGCCTCAGCGACGTTGCCCACCGTCGGCTCAGGTTCGGTAGGTGCCGCCCCCTCTGTTTCCTTGGGTTCAACGGTCTCCGCCTCCCCCTCGGTCGGACTAGGCCCTATAAGATAAAATATATAAGAACCGATGGCATTATAACTCTTACAACAAAATCTTGGGAGAAATATTACCTGAAGTAGATTTATCATTTGCGCTCCGAGCTGCGCGCGCCACTTGTCTGTGAGCAGTGGATAGGAGGGCGACAGGGGCCTCTTCGGAAGGAGTATCAGCACGAGGGACGGTGCTGGGGCTTGCTCCCATAGCCAAGGCAGCCCTGTGTACCTTTGCTTCGCGCCTCGACCGCTTCCGTTCCTCTCGGGCTGTTGCGATGGACCTCTGTGACGCTTCCTTCAAGGCGTCATCATCCTCATTCAGAGATGCCTCCAGAGCCTTTAAGGCGTCTCTCATCGGCTCTTCAAGACGAACCTCTTGCAGTAACCCTGAGGAAGCAGGAACATCGGCAATTGGTAGAACGTCTGCGTCACTTGGCGGGAGCGGCATTAAGGTTCCTGTGATAAAAAGGGAAAGGTTAGATCGACCATAACACAAGGGAAATGGAAACTTGATGAATTGAAACTTACTAAGGCCCATGGACGCTCTAAGACATTCCTCCTCCTGGAAAGTCTTTAAAGAAGCGGCAATGGCTTCTTCATCAGTGATGCCTGTTGGAAGAAAGGAAAGAAAAGCGTTAGTCAAAGGCAATGAGGAGGATGTGTTACGATAAAGAAAATGCGATTAGTAGTTACCTGATTGTGCAAGCTTAGCCAGCCATGCGTCACGCTTTGCCAACCACGCTGAAGTTTCGAGAGCGGCCTCCAAGTCTGTATCGTCCGGCGGCGGCATGACTAATCCCTCGTTAGTCCCATATTCGATCAGGCCCTCGGCATAGGGAGCATGGGGTTCCTGACCAAACACAACATCGGCGGCGAAGAGCGACTTCTTTTTCTTCTGCCCGCCAACCCTAGGCGCACGCGGGATCAACTTACGTTTAGTAGCCACCTTGGGACGGCGGGTCCCGATGTCTGCACCTACACCGGACTCCGGCGAGGCTGCGACCACTATTTCCGTTAAAGGACGAGGCGCTAGAGGTGCATCTGTAATATCAGGGAGCGGCGATCCATGCGGAGGACTTTGCGCACGTGATGGCCCGGTTCTAACCTCTTTTAAAGGGCAACCACTGGAGTCCTCGGAACCAAAGGAGCGTTGCGGTCGCTGCCTGGAGGCGCATCCTTACGGTCAACCAGCAGTCGCCTTTCCTTCTTTATAACGGCTCCTATTGCATGATTGTACCAGTCTTTGTACACATTGAGGAGTCGTGGAGGCAAGCCAGCGCACTGATAAAAAAACGAGAGCCTGTATTCAGGCGCATGAAATGATGCAGCGCGTTCTCCATCCCTTCTTCAGTGGCAGCGGGTTCCAGCAAGAAAGCTTCCAAGGGGACCCCTTGATCGTAGCCCAGTTGTTGGGCAAAACGATGCGGGTTATATCTCATGAAAATCGCCGCACCATTCTGCCTGAAGACTAGGAAGCCCGGTCTAATAGAGTATAAGTGAAGGGTCTCCCGGGCCGTCAAAACTGATGCTCCATCCTTAAAGGAGTCTTGTAATGGTCGCACCGCGGTGGTGGACGCTTTTCCAATAGTCAGCACCTTGTCAATAAAGGACATCCCGGCTCCAACGGTGTGAGAACGAAGGAGTAAACCCCTGGCGTTCCGTGGTGATGGGGTCACAATTGATGCGCCGATCAGCTGTATAATGCGAGGGAAACCGCACTTGTCGAAGAACGAGGGCCTTTTGTGCATACCGAAGACACCCGCCGTGTGTAGCTCGAGCCACGATACAAAATAATGCATCGGGAAGACCACATGCAGTACCCCAGACTCTTTAGCATCCGCTGCTCGACTGAGGCCATGATATAAGTGCGCCAAGCCAGCGATCCCCACAGCCACCTTTACCCTGATGGCCATCCGGTGGGCTGGGTAAAAGACAGTGGGCCGCATACGATGAGAGTGCATTGGGATCGCAAACCAGCTCAACCACAATCCAAGAAATCCTAAGAAAAAGGCCTCCTCATCCATTCCAGGGGCCGCAATTTCTGCAAATGACGTAGTAGGGAAGTCCGGAAGGAAAAAACCCTTTTGATCTATCTCCTTCTCCGGTAGGTTATCCGCACCTAGACCGAAAGGGTCATCCAGAGTGGCAAACTTGGCAGCCTCTGATGAGAGGACGCTTGGGCGAAGGAACCGAGCGATGAAATCCTTAAAGTTAACTCCCCGACTCCCATGTTCGATAAAAAGAGATTCATAGATGTTCAACACCTTAATCAAGCTTGGGAATTGATGTTGAACAGCATTCTCCGGTGTGACCCCCCTCACCACCGGCCTAGCACCAAAGACGTACCCATCTGTCGGGAGCAACTCCTCATAATGTTCTCCCATGACTGGTAAACCGGACACCTCCGTGAACTCCTCCAAAGAGATTGACACTTCCCGATCCATAGCAAGGAAAGTGTGGGTAGGGATATTCCACTGCTCCAAGAAAGCCTTGAACCACCAGGTGGGGAGCGTAGGATACTGGAAGAGAGAGACATAGACCGCGGTGTACAGTCCTAACCTTATCAACTGCGACTTCTTCATCGACAGGATGTACCGGGCCCATGGCAGATAGCCAATCGGGTGGCGGGGGATCAGACCAATGTTATATGATTGCCCCCAGGGTCTCGCCTCGCCCTGACAGATACGACGTCCTAGGATATCCAAGACCATAGGACGTTGGACCGGAACCGCATCCATAGCGGGATGAAGAAAGCTGTTCGCGGTCCAATCCACCATCTCCACGGCATACTGCACCGAGGGTGGGATAGCATAATGAATCGCCGTTATGGGTTCTGACGGCACCGCGCATGTGAAGCTCCGTCGGTCCATGATGATCTGATTGTACCACGACCCCCAAAGGTGGAGACTCTTGTATTTCGGGTCGTACTCCTTAATCATGGCCAGGACTTCACGGTCCAAGGGCGCCTCGGGAAATCCCTCCTCCGAGCGGACGAACGGGAATGAAGTGTCTAGAGACATGATCACTGCAAAAGAACAATTTAGCCGTTAGTGTTGTAATTCCGACAATTGGCGTTTAAAAAAATGCGTTAATTAATTAATTAAATTAAAAATTACTTAAATTAAAACTAATTAATTACACCACACAGCAGTGCAGCGGGTAGGGGACCCAATGGGGACCTACAAAATCGGGATGAAAACGCCTCTTTTAATAAGACAACCTCATCATTGGGTGAGACTGTCAGTTAAAGAAAAGATCCCCAAGAGAATATTATCATCAGTAGGGAATGCCTAGAGACAAGGAGAAAATCTCCTCTTTCAGAGCAAAGCTCTGTCACAGAATGACATTTGTCAAATTCTGGTCTCAAAGGAATAAAATTCCTTAAAGGAGCATGGCTCTGTGGTAATAATGGAAAAAGTCCATCAGAATTTTTTTTTTACACTTAAAAGAATTAAAAATTTTGGAATCTTGAAAGATTCATGAAAAACTTATAAAAAGATTCTTCATTTTTCAAATCTAAAAGATGTATTTTTGGATCCATGAGCAAAGTTCTGTTCATGGGTTAAAACCCATGAATAGGATCTCTGTAGATCTATGGATTCATGAGAGCAAAGCTCTGTTGATGAAACCCCAAAGAGGATTTCTTTAGATCAGAAGATCTGTGAGAGCAAAGCTCTATTGGTTAATTAAAATTAATTTAACTTAAGATTAATTTTACCTAAAGTTTTCTAACTTGGAAAATGAGAGCAAAGCTCTAAATTTCTGGAAACAAGAGCAAAGCTCTGGAAATCAAAATCTAGAAAATGGTGAAGTTTTCTAAAAGGGCCATACGTCCTATTTATAAGGCGCTTGCGCCCCTTCAGCTCACCCCTTGATCCAACGGTCAGGAGCTTGCCACCGCTGCATTCACGTGCGCGCCACGTGAGCGCAACAGTGGGGGGGGGCATTTGTTTTCCCCAATCAGAGCAAAGCTCTGTTGGAAATTCATATTTCAAATTTTGAAGCAACGCTTCAGATCTCGGGCGCAACGCGCCACGTGTCAGGCGCAGATGCATCAGCGCAGCGCCCAAAGCAGCGCACCCAATCAGAGCAAAGCTCTGTTTAAGGCAAAATCAAAGGAAGCAACGCTTCAGTTGCGCAAGCACCGCGCTGCGCGATACGTGTCAGCGCAGATGCGCTAGCGCAGTTGCGCTGCGCGACACGTGTCAGCGCAGATGCGCTCGCGCAGTTGTGCTGCGCTTTGCGCTGCGCGACACGTGTCAGCACAGATGCGCTAGCGCAGTTGCGCTGCGCTGTGCGCTGTATGACACATGTCACGTTCTGGGGCGTTGCGCCAAACAGAATTAAAATTTCAAAGAAATCTTTCTGTTCTTGTCAAAACAAGAAGATTTTCTTCTGTAAAACAGGAGCCCTTGGATCAAAAATCCAACGGTGGGGAAAATTCCCCAAATCACTCAAAGAAAGATCTCTCTAACTAATTTATGGGCACTATAAAAAGGACCCCGGACCTCAATCCAAAGGCATCAACATTTCTTGAAAAAAGTCAAGAGCTTCAAACAGAGAGAACTCTGAGAAAATTTCAAGAAAAAGGTAAAAACCTTCACGAGAGAGAGAAGAAATTTCTTTTAATAGATCATTGATCTAAAAACCAGATCAATGATCCTTACATAATAAACAGTGCTTTGCACTTCTTATGAACCACTGGTTCTTTAAAACAAAAAAGAAACAAAAATAAAAAAAATTAGTGCTTTGCACTTTTATGAACCATTGGTTCTAAAAAGATTTTCAAATTATAGTGCCTTGCACTTGCAAACTGCGCTGTTGCGCTCCTGGATTGGCGCAACCCACCAGAGAGCGCCACGTGTCAGCATCTGAACCATCTGCGCTATGCGCTTTTGAAATAGAGCCTTGCTCTCTGGAATTGGCGCAACTCATCAGAGCGCGACACGTGTCAGCAGCGCAAGCGCAGTGCATTGGCGCAGCGCACTGCGCTTGCTTGACACGTGTCGTCACCATAAGCATTTGCGCTCTCTAATTGGCGCAAAGCGCCTGACAAATGCAATGCATTTCCTAAAGGGCCAGGCCCAAATCAAAAAGACCTAGTAGGCCAGATTAAATTGCAAAGCAATAAATGGGCAGAGCCCAGGTAAAGTTGATGCTCTGCATCCTTTATGGGCAGAGCCCAACCAAAAATAGAAAATAATGCAATGCATTATTTAAAAATGGGCCAAGCTCTAGTACAGGCCAAAAACAAATAAAAGTGTTGAACATTTTTCAACTGGACTTAGCCCAATCATGGCCGTAAGTCCTCAAATTAAATTGACTGAGCAAAATTGCTCTCCTAAATCAATTTACCTTCGGTTCAAGGGTATATCTCCGAACTCCTCTGACACCTATCGTTGTAATCCTTCAACGACGTCAGAGAGGTGACGGGTCCCGACGACCACACATTAATATGGACTGCGGGGTCCTTAAACTCGTGGACCGAAATGTCCTTAAACTAATATTGGACCGAAACGTCCTTAAACTAATATTGGACCGAAACGTCCTTAAACTAATATTCATCCCAAAATGGGGATGATGGACCGAAACGTCCTTAAACTAATATTGGACCGAAACGTCCTTAAACTAATAATGGACCACCACGTCCTTAAACTGGCAATGGACCACCACGTCCCTAAACTGGAACATGGACCATCACGTCCCTAAACTGGAACAATAGAGCTCCCTAATGCTCTTTTGTCGGATCTAAACGATCCCGTTTAAGTTGATCTTAGCCTCAAATATGGCTAACGTATCCTTAAACATTCAAACAGACTTTAGTCCCAAATTGGACTATAAGACCCCCAATCAACTTTGGTTCAAGGGTACATCTCTGAACTCCTCTGACACCTATCGTTGTAATTCTTCAACGACGTCAGAGAGATGACGAGTCCTGATGGCCATATAATAAATGGATCACCACGTTAAGTCGATCTTAGTCTCAAACAGGACTAACGTATCCTTAACGAACGTTTAAGTTGATCTTGCCTCAATATGGCTAACGTATCCTTAAACTAAAAAACACCAAACCCAAATCTAAGTAAATACGGATTTGGACTGATCCACGTCCTACGGGCGACGGCATTACTCAGTCTCCGTATACAATCCATGGGCAACCACAAACAAAACAAACACCCACGACACGAAGTGAAATTCTGGAGAAGGAGAAAGTTGTTACCGCGATGCGGTAGCGTAATTAACTGCAGGGGTTTGCGCCTGCAGGGAAGAGCGTCCCTACAATCAAAAACCCCTCAAGCGAGGGGGAATCTGACGAAGTCTGCTACATCGTCCGCATCCGTCTAAACCTCCGATATACGGTGCTATAAATCAACTTAGCATCTTCGAAGAGGTAGACGGATAAAACCATATAGCATCTGCCCCGAATCTCAGGCTAGACGTCCTCAGCGTCGTCGGCCGCCGTTCGGAGGGGAACAATGCTGTACTCATGTCACCTGAGAACTGTTAACCGACGACGGGTATTATACCAACCAACAGTTCCCTGCGAGTCCTATCCGGTGTACCCGTAACCCAATGAGCACCTGTATACTATCTCCAGTACGACGTACTGATGGCTGTGGGACAGACCATCTCCCCAACTGGGATGAGAAGCGTACACACTAGTCTACTCCAGAGTATCGATGCCCTGTCTCGATAATCCTACGACTAGAGACCTGAAAAAGGATGTGCTTGTAGACTACCCAGCCCCCACTAGTGTGACTGCTATCATAACGCTGGTAGTCAAGCAAGATCCTAAGGGCTCTATCAATACGTACACATATATTAAGATAGATATAAACCAAGTAGCATACTACCATGTTTAGCAAGACTGTTAATATAACTGTGAATATCCCAAGCTTCCATTAAGTAATATACAAGCTAGTATGATACAATAATGGCCCCTAGGGCATATACACTAACAATCTCCCACTTGCACTAGGGCCATGTACCGGCGTGTCAAAGAATGATCATCTCGAGTAGCCTCTCGAACTGAATCTGAGGTAAGGCCTTTGTGAATGGATCAGCAGTGTTCTCCTCTGTAGCAACTCTCCAGACCTCGATCTCCCGGCGATCTATGATCTCCCTGATCAGGTGATACCACCTTAAGATGTGTCTGGACTTCTGATGGGACCTGGGTTCCTTTGCTAAAGCTATAGCTCCGTTGTTGTCACAATACAGCGGTATTGGATCAATAATGGTATCAATAATGGTAGGAACCACCTGAAGTTCTGTTAGGAACTTCTTCATCCAGACTGCTTCTTTTGCGGCTTCGCAAGCAGCAATATACTCCGCTTCCATCGTCGAGTCAGCAACGGTGTCCTTCTTGGAACTCTTCCAGCACACCGCCCCTCCATTGAGGGTAAAGACATAACCTGACATGGACTTGGAGTCATCCTTATCACTCTGGAAGCTGGAATCAGCAAAGGCCTCGATCTTGAGGTCTTTTCCGCCGTAAACCAAGAACATCTCCTTAGTCCTTCTCAGGTACTTGAGAATATTCTTTACTGCTATCCAGTGCTTCTTCCCTGGGTCTGAGTGATACCTGCTTACCACGCTCAGTGCGTAAGCTACATCTGTTCTGGTGCACAACATCGCATACATTATAGAGCCTACCGCAGAAGCGTAGGGTATAACAGACATGCGATCCCTTTCCAAATCAGTCTTAGAAGACATCTCTTTGGATAAGGTGATTCCGTGACAAGCCGGTAAATTACCGCGCTTAGAATCTTCCATACTGAATCTTTTCAGTATAGTGTTGATATACCTGGACTGCGAAAGTCCCAACATCCTCTTGGATCTATCACGATAGATCCGGATCCCCAGAATGTAAGAGGCATCACCCAGTGTGATAAGAATCCTTTGACAGATTGTAGCATAGGAATGCCATTTTCTATCAATAGAATGCTATCCACGTACAAGACGAGGAATACGACAGTTCGTGCTACAATTTTTCTATATATACATGGTTCATCTGGATTTTTGATAAAGTCATATTCTTTGACCGTTTCATCAAAACAGATGTTCCATCTCCGCGATGGCTGCTTCAGTCCATAAATGGACTTAAGCAACTTGCACACTTTCCCGCTACTCCCACTCTGATTGAAATCTTCTGGCTGATCTATATAGACGCACTCTTCCAAATTACCATTTAGAAAAGCCGTCTTTACGTCCATCTGCCAGATCTCATAATCATGGAAGGCGGCAATGGCAAGAAAGACCCGAATGGATTTGAGCATAGCCACTGGAGAAAAAGTTTCGTCATAGTCCAAACTAGATCTTTGACGAAAACCCTATGCAACAAGTCTAGCCTTATAGGTTTCCACTTGTTCATCTACACCAATCTTTTTCTTGAAGATCCATTTGCATCTTATGGGTTTTACCCCATCTAGAGCAAAGTCCAAAGTCCATACTTTGTTGGTGTACATGGACTCCATCTCGGTCCGCATTGCATCCAGCCATCTTACCGAGTCACCGCTCTGGATGGCCTGCTGGAAGCAAGTCGGTTCATCATCATCAATGATGCAATCCTCTCTATCCCCATCTATGAGAAAACTGTAGTATCTCTCAGTCGGATGAGACGGACTACTACTTCTGCGGAGGGGTGCGGGAATGTCCTGTTCTTCTTGAACTACCGGTTCTATCAAACTTTCAGTAGTAGTTTGTGGTTCTGGAATTTCTTCCAGTTCTATTGCGCTCCCATTTGTTTCCTTTTCTAAAAACTGATGTTCTAGAAAATGGGCATTACGAGAAACAAAAACCTTTTGTTCCTCTGTGTAATAGAAGAAATATCCCTTGGAGTTCTTTGGATATCCCACAAACTTACATTGTACTGATCGTGCCTCGAGTTTGTCCGCATACTGCTTTTTAACAAAAGCTGGACATCCCCATATCTTTAGATACTGAAGATAGGGTTTCTTCCCACTCCACATCTGATATGGCGTGGTAGGCACAGTCTTGGTAGGAGCCCTGTTCAAAAGATATGTTGCTGATTCTAGCGCATAACCCCAGAAAGATCGCGGTAACTCAGCATTACTCATCATGGAACGTACCATATCCAATAGGGTTCGATTCCGTCTCTCCGATACACCGTTGTGCTGTGGAGTGTATGGAGGAGTAAGCTGAAAGAGAATTCCTTTCTCTTTTAGGTAACCTAGGAACTCGGCACTTAAGTATTCACCACCTCGATCAGATCTCAGTGTCTTGATACTTTTGCCGGTTTGGTTTTCTACTTCATTCTTAAATTCTTGGAATTTCTCAAAGGCCTCGGATTTATATTTCATTAAGAAAATGAATCCATACCTAGAGTAATCATCCGTAAAAGTAATGAAATATGAAAAACCACCTCTTGCATGTGTTAGTTATATGTATACCCTAGAGGCCATTACTGTACATTGGATGTATATTGTAGTGGATGCCGGGACATATATAGGGAGAACTTTCTTGCTCGACATGATAGTATGCTATCTGGTTGAACTTTACCTTAACGTGTATACTGATTGTCTCTCTGTTACATGTTGGTAAAGCCCTTAGGATCTGTACTTGACTACCTGGACTATGATGCGGATCATACTAGTGGGGACATGGTAGTCCATAAGTACATCCTTCAAAGTCCCTAGTCGTGGGTGTATCGAGACGGGGCATCGATATACCAGAGTAGACTAGCGTATACCTTCTCGACCCATACAGATGGGCGATGGATGATCCCATATCCATTGGTGTTTGACATCAGAGATGATATACGGGTGCTCAGTAGAGACTGGGTACACTGGACGGACTCGCCGAGAACTCCCAGATGGTATTATACCTCACGTCAGATGGCAGTTCTCTGGTGACACTGGTACAGAGTAGTCTGTTGACCCGAGATCGTCATAGAGTCTTGTGTGGTTCCCACTGTACTTTGATTTCCATCTTACCACGTCCAAGAGGGCGTGCAAAACGGTGGTTTTTGGGTACAGTCCCGAGTCACATGGAGGCAATGAGCGATAGGAGGGGATTCGTCTCTCCCGGTATAGGGAGTTGATGTTGCGCTGTGTTCGATTGGCTATAACAGGAAATCCCTGGCCAGGGTTGCTGAGACTTACTGGTAAGTGTTACCAGTAATTTCTCGAATAGTTATAGACCTCATATCGACACGACTTATCGAGCTATTGGGGTCTGACGTTTACCACCCCTAGGCGAGATATGCGACATATCAGACGATCAGACCGGACTGTACGGTAGTGTTACTGGTTGGATTCACTGGAGTGTGAGCGGGCTTGCTCGTCGATCTTCAGATCGCTCAATACCCGGGTGGACGTTACGTTTAGCAGACCGCTTGCGGCTTGTGGGTGTTTGATATGATCATCACCTGCTGCCGGCGTATTGACGAGTCTTTAGAGTCCTACACAGAGGTTTCCTGGCTCAAGCGAAACGAAATAGGAGCGCATATGAGATATGTGCGGGACCGAGAATGATACCAGTATGTGATACTGTATTCGATTCTCGCGATATGTGACATTGATCGGTTATATGCGATATAGCCGGCATATCGGATCAAGTGTTGATTCGATAAGTTGTTACTGTTGATATTAGTCGGTTATATGCGATATGACCGGATCATTAAATCAAGTGTTGATTTAATGATTTAATGCATAATTATATATTTGATATATTACTTTGCCTTAACTAGTATCGGTTCACTTAAGATGGATTTTCTCACTCGGATGTGTGCATTGCATATGCGATATGATTTTGTGCACTTGCTTGTATCATGTTTGATGATGCATGCCTTATGGTTAAGTGTAAAGAATTAAACCTTGGTTAATGAAATGGTTAGGGTTTACTTTTTCCTTATTCATTTTAATCATTTACTTATTCTTTTGGAAAAAGAAATGCAAAGAGAAAAATGGTGGAATTCTTTTGTTCATTCATGAAGCTTCATGAAGACTTTGACTTTTTGACCATTTTGTCTCATGCTTTAACCTAACCATTCCACTTAACTCTAATTAATTCTCTACACCTAACCTTGGTTAGCTTATGATAAGAATGGTTTTCTTTTCTATTTTTAATTATTCTTATCATAACAATTATCATCTTCTTCATCTTCTTCACTTCATGAAGAAAGCTTGCTACTCCAATGGCAAGTGAAGAAAATGAGTGAGAAATCCATTTCTAAAGTCTACCCACTTCCTATTTCTTCATCCTCTACCTCTTGCCAAGTAGTAGAGTGTTTTTACTTCACAAGTTTCATGACTTGGAGAAGTTGTGAGCTTGATCTAGCGATGCCTCGACGTAGATCATCTTCGGCATGGACATCGACGACCTAGCTTGCCCATTCTCTTACGAAGCCGACGCTAGAGCCCGGATTTGATTTGGACAGCGGAGAGGACCTCATCTCGGAGCCGTGGAGGTGGAGGACCGGATCTACAAAGGTTGTATTTCCGTATCTCTTAGTTAATTGTTAACTAGTTATCTTTTCGCCTAGTTTTCTAGCAAACGATCCGTAGTCGGGTCTCTCGGCACCTAGAATTTTTGAAATTGGCATGGTTGATGCCTTGTGAGACCTCATTAGGGTGCCTAGGAACCCTACAGTGGTATCAGAGCCTAGTGTAACGTCTTCAAAATAATAAAATATGATTTTTGGGAAATTTTATAATTTAATATTATTTTAATGAATATTTTAATATTCTGGTATAATTAAATACAGATAAATGGGGAAAAATTATGGAAAATTCTAAAATAAGGTATTTTAAGGAATTGCCTCGTTTTCTGTGCATGCCCCCATTTCCTCTAGTTTTGACCCTGAGTATGTCTAGTTTTGACTGATTCCATCTAGGGTGAAATCTGGGTTGATTTTCCTATGTTGGTGTATAATTTGGGACTTGTTTTAGCATGGATTTTGGTATTTGGTGATTCATTCCTGTCAGGTGGCGTTTGGACGTCAACGACAAGTGGATTTTGATTGTGTTTACATGCGAGTCGATGGGTTTTTACCTATGCGGGTAGCGTGTGCCATTTTGGTTTCCAATATGATTTTCATGTGCTTTAGCATTGTGATATACTTGTAGGTATCCCGCGTGATGTTGAGGCAAAGGAGGTGAAGATAGCGACATCGGCTTTGGCACACGAGAAGCAAGGTGAGTAGATTTATATCTACGGGGAGAAGTCGGGTGGATGGCGTATAGCACCCCCGCAGTCCGTGGTGATGTATACGAATACGTATACACACGAATATTTATTATGTGTTGTTTAGGGTTATTGATGGTAATAATGATATTTTGATGATAAGAATATATCGGTTTAGTATAGTGCGAACCCTAGAGTAGTGGTTGCACTCACACATACATTTACACACATACTTGCATTCATTCTTTCATTTATTAGAGTGCATATGATGGTGCATATATCTACACATGGGTATGGGACTATGTGTTTATATACGGGATTGGAGGATGATACGTGGTTTGAGATGATACTTGATGTGAGGCCGTGAGATCGGCGATGTGACATAGTTTGCCTTTGAGGTGCGATATGATAGTTTTAGCGGGCCTTTGGACATGTGCTTTACCCGCATTCATATTTTATAGATGGTGTCGATTTGTACTAGACTTACAGTAGTACCCCAGATTGTGTGATCTGATGATAAGTGATACCTGATATGTGATGAGATAGTGTGATATTGACCCCTACCCAGCTATTGGGATGCCGTACGACGATTTACCGTACGAGCCGATATTGATGATAGATCCACACTCATGACTCGAGGATATCATACGATATGTTATTGAGGCGAGATCACCGACTATCATATCTATATTTATATATTGACTCAGATTAGGTGGTTTCATACCCCTCCTGTCTAGATTATTTAGTAGACATTAGACTAGACCGAGTCATACCTATTTCAAAACTAACGAATCGGGGATATTTTAAAGATAAGCAGAAGGGTTATACGGATATTTTCAAATGATGCATCTTTTCTTAAAACACCGTAGCCCTTACTTTACCAAAAGCCCTGATTCGTCTTATTTCAAAAGGCAAGGGTGCATGACATATCTATTGGGGCAGGTTCTGTACTTTTGCGTTGATCATTCGTTTCCGCATATTCCTGCTATTTGCATTGCATCGCTTGTATTGTTGTGACATTCAGTCATGCTGCTAGGACACCAGCACCATTATCGATGATGTATATGTTCCACGTACACTTGTTGCCGGCTCACACACTCATCATCGATAATTGCCATGTCACTACACTATAGTACTATTGCATTCATGATATGATTCTGGCATGGCATATTGTACACTTATACCTGTACACATATATAGATGATTCTAGCTTGATTGGGGATTTGGGAACCGCAAGATACTCTTTAAAAACAGATTCCTTTTAAAAGAGCGGTCTCCCTCGACATGTGCACATTATTATTCCATGTTGCATGACTTACTGATATGCTTGCATTACTGTTACATGCCGCATACATCATGCTTTGACTGTACGCATTGAGATATGTTGTTTCTATGATATTTCTGGATTTGGGAACCGAGGGTATTTCAAAAGAGAATATGTCATTTCTTTAAAAACCCGGTTACCCTTGATATGATATTTCAGTGCGTCCACCATGTGTTTTCTCGGTGCTGAGAGCGATATGTGTAACCCGAATCGAGGCGTGGATGAGCCGATTGCGGGTACATGGTGGACCCGGTATGGTTCCCCTCGGCAAGATGATCGATGAGCTTTGCCGATTGAGCCTGGAGGCGGGCGAGTACCTACCGGTGATTGGTTGGACCTGGCGGTTATCCGGAGGATACCGACCAGAGTCGATAGATGTTTTGGGCATACTGCCGGGGCCGAGGGCCGATACCGCAGACAGAGCCCGCGGGCCGATCCGGACTGACGGAGCCCGATATATGAGGATTTACGTGCCGATGCTGGGCACAGTTTTCATGATGTTTTCGGGTGTCGATGCTGGGCACCCTGGTTCCATGATTTTGATGTGTCGCGAGGGACACGGGTGGTTATATCCTCATATTATTTCCCATGCACATGATTCATGATATTTACATGCATGGTGGTTATTGTCAGTGGGTGACGAATGGACGGGATCCACGAGTGTGCAGATTTGATTACATTGGTTATACCTCATATTCATGACATGCTATTACCTGAGGCACTAGCACGAGCACTTGGCACTACACTCATGTATAGAGATTATATTGCCAGTTTAGCATGCTTCAGCTTTATTCATATTGAGGTTTATTTATTATCTGATCGTATTGACCTAGGATAGGTCATGCATTCGATCTCTGCTTGTAGATATTTTCTATTCACGAGTTGGCAACTCACCCCCGTTGTGCCCCAGTTCTTGCAGGTTTTTGCCGTACAGATTCCATAGCGGCATTTCTGGCACACTGCTTCCTATGGGTGACTTGCTTGGTTAGGTGGGTTCTTTGTATCAGAACCGCCATTGTTCATGTATTTTTATTGTATCTAGAATTGTCCATCAACCAAAACTTGTAGTTTGTTTCAGACTTAGAAATCAGTGTTGTATTGTTTCGACCTTAGAGTCGCGCTTGTAGTATTGCGGTTTTCTGGCTGTTTTTGAGTTTCTTTTCAGTTTTGATCCTCGCCCCTTGGCGTTGTATATTATTATTGCTTGCGTGGTTGTGACCGTCGATGGACGAAGAGCTAGCTCCCGCTTGGGGATGCCTTTTATCATGTCATATATATTATTCTTGTTGTACCCCGTTCGGGGCCAGTTTTTACAAAGGAAACTCTGCCGAAATTTTCAGGAAAAATTACACATTTTAAAAAATTCATATTCGGCTTAGTTATTTAAAAACTTGATTTTCAAACATGTTTTCTTTACCTCTTAAAACTAATTTTCCCTATTTACTCCTTAAATGGTTTTAGATTTCTGGGCTTTTGGCTTACTTGGATCAGATGGAGTCCTATAGACTTCATATGGTTCGAGGGCCAGTCACGTGCTCTTTCGGGTCGTGACAAAGTTGGTATCAGAGCGCTAGGTTGATCTTGGTTCGAGTCTAAGTTTGACTATGTGGAGCCTAGGGCGTTACTTATATACGGAACTTAGGCTTGACCTTACGGAACTTAGACTTGGTCGAGGGGGTATTAGACCCGAACTTTCTTCGCGTAGGATGACCCTTGGTTGATGGAATAGGTGACTAAAGTAGAGTGACGTACCGTTGGTATGTTCCGCGGCATACTTACGACACGCCACTCCGCTTAAGAAACCTTAGGTTGTACATTTCCTTGCATTGTGTCATATTCCTTCCTATGATCTATCTTCATCGATACTGGTTGTGGTTTTGCTGCCGCGATTGCACGGGCAGAGTGAGCTACGGCTCGAGTTGTCAGCATGAGCTCGTCGTGGACGAGGGCTGACCGGGGCGTGATTCCAGAGACATACGGTTGCATTGAGGCTTCGTATTTTGTGTTTCCGCACTTTGAGCGTTTGACAGATCGCTGTTGCAAGATTTCTCGGATGTACCGGACGGTACCAGAGGATTGAGCCACTGATAGAGGCCAGCCAGGATGTGATGACTGCTGATATATCGCTTATTCATGATGGTTGAGGCGCTGCTTAGCGTACCGACGAATGAGCCAGTTGTTGCTGCGAGTGATGAGATATCGCCCAGATGATTGGAGCTACTGCAGCATGAGCATATTCTTAGAGATATGGTAGTGAGTCGCTAGTCACCGAGGATGAATGACTAGGACATGTGGTTCGTTCGCTTACCCCGATGCGAGGTCATCAGATAGATTGATTCCAGCTAGAGGCGACTTCACGCAGATTCGTTGAGAGTCGATTGAGACGATCGAAGGTCAGGAACCCATTTTCCAAGTTTAAAGTATACGGAAAGACATGCAGGTGATTCTATGGACCCTCTAGAAGAATGAAACCCTAACTCGACTTAATGACCGTGTGAAAGCCTTTGAACCTTAGGGTTTGCGGCAGTTCCTCGGCGCCATTAGTGAGGCTTGGGTTTGCCCTTCTACGGCTGGACCACCGACGCTGTGGCATGTACTCGATACTATTAAACTGTACCCGAGATGTTGAGCTCTTGGGGGATTGTGAGGTTCTGACGAGTCGATCGGATGATTCGACATCATTCAGATATCATGTGATGGGACACTGCTTGGGAGACTCCAGATACGAGCATAGCCGTCGGAGCGCAGTCTGTGTAGCCATGATGAGATGAGTCCGAATCAGTCGATAGTGGAGCAAGGTGGAGTAAAGAGTTTGCACGAGATTTCGACGAGATGACGTTCCACTCCGCTGACATCAGAGATGCGATATGCACGCTGAGGACGTGTTCGGCTAGATATCTTCTACTGAGTGATGAAGATACTGAGTTCGTGATTTCGAGTCCGTGTTAGAGACTTCGGGTGGACCGTAGCCGAGGACATTGCAGTGTGCAGATAAAGACGCGACGTCGAATGGTCGATGATACAGACAAGCGGGACAAGAAGTTCGTGCGAGAGGCAGACGAGCTGTTACTACACCCCGTTAAGATTAAAGGCCGGACATGCATACAGAGGCGCAGAGATGCGACTAGCTTCCGAGGAGATGTTGTACTAAGGACGCAGAGGTCCAGAGAGCGAGAAAAGATTACGCCAGAGTACCAGCCTCCTTACAGTTTGGCTTAGGCAAGATCAGAAGAGACCTTGAGTAGGATTCCTTCCAGTACACTGCTGCAATAAGAGTTGCACCCAGGATCGGATGTGTGATATGCATTCAGAGGACCCGAGGTCGGCGCCAGAGATGTGCTGCTTTACGAGCGGTCGTGAGGATTGACCGAGAGATGACCAGGGAAGTGCAAGAACGGAATCGTTCCTGTCAGCACACCTGACCGGGCCGATGAGCCGATGGATTGCGAGTTGGTAATCTACAGGAAAGATCAGGAACCAGAGGCAGAGGACGCCAGCCGCGAGTAAGAGGCAAGTAGATATCTTGCGCCGCTAGCATCGGATGTACCGGTACCTTCTCGACCCTGAAGAAGGATATACCGACGACGGTAATTATGATTTGTGATTTTGTGATTTGATTATCACGTATCCGTTGCTTTGGATTTCGGTATTTTGGGCGATCTATTCGCATGATTTAGTCTTGATGACTGAGTTTCATGATATTTGATTTTGTGCACCATGGTTGCACCTACTGGGTATTTATACCTTGTACATAGTTATTACTCTTGAGCTGTTGATTGCGATTTCATGCCTATTTTATGCTGGTGATTTGATTTACGCTTCCAGCAGAGTTTCATGTAATTTTAGTGTTTTGATTTTGCACTCGGTATAGCTTATATGTGCTTGTAGTGCATCGATATGTGTTTTGTGCCCGCAGCTGCACACGTTTATGATTTTCTTCATATCTGGATACACTTGGTGTTGCTGTTTACGTATTTGAGTTATTGCTTGGTATTTGTGCATGGGATGCACCAGTTCTATACTTCGTGCATTTGTCGCACCAGTTTTATGTTTCTTGCGTTTATCGCATCAGATTTATATTTCGTGCCTTTGTTGCACCGGATTTATATTTTGTGCATTACGATTGCACCTGACTTCGATTTGATGCCTTTCGGTATGTCGATTTTGATTGTGATATTGATGTGGATTCTTGCACTCCGTGCTTTTGACTGGACTTACGCATATTCGACGTTGCTTTTGGATTTTGTGATTCCGTGCATATTGAGTGCGCAGGGTTTAGATTTTCATTCGTGCACGATGGATGCACCGATTTGGATTTCCGCGCATGTTGGGCACATGTTTTGAGATACGATTTTGGTGCACACCCGATGCACTAAATCGAGATTTCTTCGTGCATGTCAGATGCACCGGGTTTTTGGCTGTCAGGCACACAAGTTGCCTATGACAGATGCTTCGTGAACACCCGTTGCACCTAGATGCTGTTATGTGCATCTGTTTAGCACATATATGGATTTTGATTCCCGTGCGCACCAGATGCACAGGGTGGGTTATGTATATTTTTAAGATTTATTCCTTTTGGAACAGTACATTTTTATGATATTGGATATTATTTTCTTACTGAGCAGGACTAGTCAGAGGACAGTACCTGGATATTTTTTTTTTGTTTGCATGCATCGATAGTTATCGAAGGGATTTCCAAAGAGCGAGCTATAGTCTCAGTATATACCTATGTGTCCGATATGACACGAAACGTTTTAAAAAAAACAAGGAAACCCTTCTGATTGTTTTCAAAACGGCGGAACGTGCTTATTAAACAAAGGATATATATATACATATATAGTTACTTTCTTATGAAAAACGTCCGCCACTGTGCAGTGTTATGCGCATCGCACAGCGACTTAAAAAGGATTTGGCATGCTTTTACATGAGCTATTCACATGTATAGATTGGATGTCTGCATGTGTAGTTCTGATCCATATCATATCGGTTTTGTATTGGATTTGACATTGTGTCCTTACCTTGACTCCGATGATTGCGGGATGCTTGATGGAGCGTTGTTTTTGAGTTATCTGCTCAGTACTCATGCGCATGCATTGCGCTGTGACGTTTTATGTGTTGATGATTTCGGAGCCCCGACGACTTGGAATTCGTATCGAAATGTTTTAGAATTTGGGGTTTTAAATTTAAATTCGGGGACCGAATTTCTTTAAGGGGGGTAGATTGTAACGTCTTCAAAATAATAAAATATGATTTTTGGGAAATTTTATAATTTAATATTACTTTAATGAATATTTTAATATTCTGGTATAATTAAATACAAATAAATGGGGAAAAATTATGGAAAATTCTAAAATAAGGTATTTTAAGGAATTGCCTCGTTTTCTGTGCATGCCCCCATTTCCTCTAGTTTTGACCCTGAGTATGTCTAGTTTTGACTGATTCCATCTAGGGTGAAATCTGGGTTGATTTTCCTATGTTGGTGTATAATTTGGGACTTGTTTTAGCATGGATTTTGGTATTTGGTGATTCATTCCTGTCAGGTGGCGTTTGGACGTCAACGACAAGTGGATTTTGATTGTGTTTACATGCGAGTCGATGGGTTTTTACCTATGCGGGTAGCGTGTGCCATTTTGGTTTCCAATGTGATTTTCATGTGTTTTAGCATTGTGATATACTTGTAGGTACCCCGCGTGATGTTGAGGGAAAGGAGGTGAAGATAGCGACATCGGCTTTGGCACACGAGAAGCAAGGTGAGTAGATTTATATCTACGGGGAGAAGTCGGGTGGATGGCGTATAGCACCCCCGCAGTCCGTGGTGATGTATACGAATACGTATACACACGAATATTTATTATGTGTTGTTTAGGGTTATTGATGGTAATAATGATATTTTGATGATAAGAATATATCGGTTTAGTATAGTGCGAACCCTAGAGTAGTGGTTGCACTCACACATACATTTACACACATACTTGCATTCATTCTTTCATTTATTAGAGTGCATATGATGGTGCGTATATCTACACATGGGTATGGGATTATGTGTTTATATACGGGATTGGAGGATGATACGTGGTTTGAGATGATACTTGATGTGAGGCCGTGAGATCGGCGATGTGACATAGTTTGCCTTTGAGGTGCGATATGATAGTTTTAGCGGGCCTTTGGACATGTGCTTTACCCGCATTCATATTTTATAGATGGTGTCGATTTGTACTAGACTTACAGTAGTACCCCAGATTGTGTGATCTGATGATAAGTGATACCTGATATGTGATGAGATAGTGTGATATTGACCCCTACCCAGCTATTGGGATGCCGTACGACGATTTACCGTACGAGCCGAAATTGATGATAGATCCGCACTCATGACTCGAGGATATCATACGATATGTTATTGAGGCGAGATCACCGACTATCATATCTATATTTATATATTGACTCAGATTAGGTGGTTTCATACCCCTCCTGTCTAGATTATTTAGTAGACATTAGACTAGACCGAGTCATACCTATTTCAAAACTAACGAATCGGGGATATTTTAAAGATAAGCAGAAGGGTTATACGGATATTTTCAAATGATGCATCTTTTCTTAAAACACCGTAGCCCTTGCTTTACCAAAAGCCCTGATTCGTCTTATTTCAAAAGGCAAGGGTGCATGACATATCTATTGGGGCAGGTTCTGTACTTTTGCGTTGATCATTCGTTTCCGCATATTCCTGCTATTTGCATTGCATCGCTTGTATTGTTGTGACATTCAGTCATGCTGCTAGGACACCAGCACCATTATCGATGATGTATATGTTCCACGTACACTTGTTGCCGGCTCACACACTCATCATCGATAATTGCCATGTCACTACACTATAGTACTATTGCATTCATGATATGATTCTGGCATGGCATATTGTACACTTATACCTGTACACATATATAGATGATTCTAGCTTGATTGGGGATTTGGGAACCGCAAGATACTCTTTAAAAACAGATTCCTTTTAAAAGAGCGGTCTCCCTCGACATGTGCACATTATTATTCCATGTTGCATGACTTACTGATATGCTTGCATTACTGTTACATGCCGCATACATCATGCTTTGACTGTACGCATTGAGATATGTTGTTTCTATGATATTTCTGGATTTGGGAACCGAGGGTATTTCAAAAGAGAATATGGCATTTCTTTAAAAACCCGGTTACCCTTGATATGATATTTCAGTGCGTCCACCATGTGTTTTCTCGGTGCTGAGAGTGATATGTGTAACCCGAATCGAGGCGTGGATGAGCCGATTGCGGGTACATGGTGGACCCGGTATGGTTCCCCTCGGCAAGATGATCGATGAGCTTTGCCGATTGAGCCTGGAGGCGGGCGAGTATCTACCGGTGATTGGTTGGACCTGGCGGTTATCCGGAGGATACCGACCAGAGTCGATAGATGTTTTGGGCATACTGCCGGGGCCGAGGGCCGATACCGCAGACAGAGCCCGCGGGCCGATCCGGACTGACGGAGCCCGATATATGAGGATTTACGTGCCGATGCTGGGCACAGTTTTCATGATGTTTTCGGGTGTCGATGCTGGGCACCCTGGTTCCATGATTTTGATGTGTCGCGAGGGACACGGGTGGTTATATCCTCATATTATTTCCCATGCACATGATTCATGATATTTACATGCATGGTGGTTATTGTCAGTGGGTGACGAGTGGATGGGATCCACGAGTGTGCAGATTTGATTACATTGGTTATACCTCATATTCATGACATGCTATTACCTGAGGCACTAGCACGAGCACTTGGCACTACACTCATGTATAGAGATTACATTGCCAGTTTAGCATGCTTCAGCTTTATTCATATTGAGGTTTATTTATTATCTGATCGTATTGACCTAGGATAGGTCATGCATTCGATCTCTGCTTGTAGATATTTTCTATTCACGAGTTGGCAACTCACCCCCGTTGTGCCCCAGTTCTTGCAGGTTTTTGCCGTACAGATTCCATAGCGGCATTTCTGGCACACTGCTTCCTATGGGTGACTTGCTTGGTTAGGTGGGTTCTTTGTATCAGAACCGCCATTGTTCATGTATTTTTATTGTATCTAGAATTGTCCATCAACCAAAACTTGTAGTTTGTTTCAGACTTAGAAATCAGTGTTGTATTGTTTCGACCTTAGAGTCGCGCTTGTAGTATTGCGGTTTTCTGGCTGTTTTTGAGTTTCTTTTCAGTTTTGATCCTCGCCCCTTGGCGTTGTATATTATTATTGCTTGCGTGGTTGTGACCGTCGATGGACGAAGAGCTAGCTCCCGCTTGGGGATGCCTTTTATCTTGTCATATATATTATTCTTGTTGTACCCCGTTCGGGGCCAGTTTTTACAAAGGAAACTCTGCCGAAATTTTCAGGAAAAATTACACATTTTAAAAAATTCATATTCGGCTTAGTTATTTAAAAACTTGATTTTCAAACATGTTTTCTTTACCTCTTAAAACTATTTTTCCCTATTTACTCCTTAAATGGTTTTAGATTTCTGGGCTTTTGGCTTACTTGGATCAGATGGAGTCCTATAGACTTCATATGGTTCGAGGGCCAGTCACGTGCTCTTTCGGGTCGTGACACCTAGCTAGAGTCTTAGGCGAAGTCCAGACGGAATTTGAAGTCCGAACGAACCGAAACCCGACCCAAAAATAGCTCTCTGGACATTTTCTGTTTTTCTGGATTTTTGTGAATTAAAAATTGCTAAAAAATTCAGTAAGAAAAAATAAGAATTACGATGCAAAAATTATTGGATGAACAGTAACTTAGGCGGCGGAACCGCGGCATAAGCCCTGCTTATGCGGCGGTTCCGCGGCTCAATCATGACGTCATCCCTTACTGTTTGCACAGTAATACCTGATAAATTCTTCTGGATTTTCTGGGAATTTTTAAATTTTATTCAAGAGTTGAATTTTCTGGAGTTGTTTTGGGGATTCGGTGTTTTGATCGGAGTATCAAATTTTGTCTGTGTGGCTTTCCGGATAAATTTTAGAATATGTTAAAAAGTTCGACCGGATATAAATACCTAATTTTTCCCCTGTCGGGAAATTTCCAAGTGTTGGATTTTTCCGTAGTTTGACGACGTTCTAAGTAGTGCAAGTAACGCGATGGACCCTCTAGAAGACAACAAACCTTAACTCGATTATGTGACCGTCTTGAACTGCCCTTTGAACCTTCGGGTTTGGGGCAGTACGGCGTGCCACATGTGAGGCGTTGGCTTGACCCTTCTACGGCTGGACCGTTGGTACTGAGGCACGAACGGAATGTTGTTAGACTTGTTTCATGTGTTGATCTGTATCGGGAAAACTTGGGTGTTCGATTGTTCGATCGGAAAGTTTAACATTTTCTGTTTATCTGGAATGGGATACAATAATTGGAATTCACAATAGTTATGAGATAACTAAATGAATGTTATAAACACAGCAGTTTAGTCTCACTTGATCGGTTGCCACGGAATTTTGATGTGATCAAAAGTCCGTCGCAATCACGTAGCGTACGCGGATACTCGCCGGGTAAACTTAATAGACAGCCTCGCCCCATAGCCCCGACCAAGTGACTGTAGGAGAACCCCGTCGCCGAAAGCATCCGTTCGGGTGCTTGCGGCAGCGGTGTTCCGCCTTGGTGCACTTCGTCGACGGTATCGGGGGGTGCGGCCGCCTACTGAAGTTTGTGACGAGCATTCGATCAGGATGTCGGGAATCTTGTTGAATTGCCCGACTTGATATTGAAAAGAGTTTTCGATTTTGAGACTAAAATGCGGGGTTTATAATTGTTAGGCATGCGATGTCTAAGGAATTCATTTGGTCAGGCATGTGATGTCTGAGGTGGTTGCGGATTCCAACTGTTGTAGTTTTACACTTTCTTTTCTGTGACCGTAAGTGTAATATGTGATGTCGTCGGTTTCGTTGCTATATGTCAACGACAATTGGGATGCGCATATTTACTTACGTTGATGACATGTGATGTTATGTGTTGCTGGATATGTTATATTGGATCGTCGTGTTTGAATAGCCGGGGTTTTTTATGTGAGATGAGTGTTTTTTATTTTCATTCATGTAAAAACTTGTATGTAATATTCTTTTATTGGGGCACTTCCAGGTTGCGGAAGTAGTCACCTTTTGTATATTATTTACTTTTCCGCACTAGGATAGACCCAAGGAGGGGAGCACAAGTAACCGGGTTCTGGAGTCCAGTGGGAGACCAACTCGAGGAGTCGAGTCCGGGTCTCCTAACTCCAGAATTGGTAGGGTTGCTTGCCGCTCTCGTAGGGGTCTAGGGGTGTGGGTTTGGCTATTTATCACGACCGTGGAATCCGTGTTTTATACTGGCTCGTATTGAAAACATGGACGTCCTAGTATATCCAATATTTCATATGTTTCTTCTGCTGCGATATCTGTGATGTGATCATGTGATGTTCTGTGATAGATACAGTATATAGTATATATGATATATTATATAGGCGTTACTTATGTTTTTACACCCGCGCTAGCCCTGCCCTGCTCTGCCGTTAGTTACCTAACCTAACGGTGCACGAGGGGACATCGAGGCGAATGCGGATGGCATAAGTGTACGTCGTATTTATCTGTGATGTTTAGGTACTTAAATGATGGGACTTCATTAATGTGATTAATGAAAATAAAAGAAACCTAAGATATTGTAGAATCGAATTTCAAAATTAAAACAGGTAGCTACAGTTCTTGCTTTGCACAGAGGTATATGTGATATATCCTGCACCTTATTCGATGAGGAAAGGACCGAGATCCCTTCACCGGGAGTGACTCCTTTAGCAATAACTGGCAGATGCTACACACTCTGTTTGTCTTTTGATTGCTTTTAAGTGTTTTGTTTTGCACAGTGATATATATGATATATCCCGCACCTCATTCGACGAGGAAAGGACCGACGATCCCTTCACCGGGAGTGACTCCTTTAGCAAAACTAGAAAAGCCTAAAAAACACTCCATTTCAAAAAAATCATTTGATTCTACAACGATATCAAGTTCATTACGCAATAGGTTTTCAGAAAAACCTGTCGTAGCCCTCCGTCATTTCAGATACGTACTAGTTAGTATTCGTGCTGCGGTTGTTTGGCCTCCGTCAAGGCGTAGTGTATGGTAGCTAACTAGTGCTTATCTGCTAGCATATGATGCGATTGGATTAGGGTATTCGTACGGCGTTGTTTGGCCT
The DNA here is from genome assembly GCA_030015575.1 of Agapanthus africanus. Lineage (NCBI taxonomy): Eukaryota > Viridiplantae > Streptophyta > Magnoliopsida > Asparagales > Amaryllidaceae > Agapanthus > Agapanthus africanus. The sequence goes on along the minus strand of JASDDO010000024.1, from coordinate 901,919,701 downwards.
CCGTCAAGGGTCGTGCGGGTGGGTTTAATTCAATCAGGAAATGACGGGTTGAACTTGACTAGCGGACTATGGGTTGTTTGGCCTCCGTCAAGGTCATAGCGAGCTAGGGGCAAAATATTATCGGGAATTTCAAGTGTTGAAATTTGCAATGAGATTGCATACCTTCTATGAGATAGTTGGATCCCGATACCCGCTGCGAGTAAGAGTTACTCCTGGAAGAGTTTTATACATTACAATTAGCCGATCAAGTAGGTGTCTAGAAAGGTGTTAACGAGGTTACGCCTCTGGGAAAACGAGATTTACATTAATTAGGTTCGTGCGAAAGCACGGGGGACCTCCCTCAAAGTACCGACACTGGCCTGGCTGAAAGATTGGCGAACTTGTAGTGTGTAATTAATCCCGGCTAGTCTTTCCTTTTTGGGTTTGAAGGAAGATTTGATAAAAAGCAGTGGGAGCCATCCTGATTAGATAAAATAATAACCAATCTATTCTTGCAAGAGCGCACGCTGAGTGTTTTCTTCTCCCTCTCTCCAGGTAGCGACCATATCACGCCTTAATCAAGATAATAAAACGGATTATTGACCGAACCCGCTTGTTATACTGAGCTGGGGAACGTTGGTCCCGCTCCAACTTATAATTGTTATAAGACAGAGCAGGAAATTGGGGATTACCAGAATTCCCGTGCCGCCCAAACGAGGAGAGTGCATGATGATGCATCATCTTCGGGTGTGTTCATTACAGAGAACTGTTTCTCAGTATCCTTTACGTCCTGGGTATGTGATACCAGATCAGGATCCCAGATATGTAATCTGTTACATAGGGCTACAGAAAGGTAGAGGACTGAGAACGGGTGATAAGTTTCATGAGACAGAAAACGGGGCAAGAGTTGCAGCCAAGTCTGTTGGTCACTGTCACCCTGTATTACAAATACATTGATTCTGAACGAATGTTATTAGATACCGAACCTGATATACAAAATCATATCAGTCTCTTTATTAGTAAAGAAATGATAAAATTTTGTATTGTTGGATAATGTTTTGAACATTTCCTATATCAAAAGTTGATCGGTTCAGGCACGTTATCTAAAAGCATTGATGTTCTAAATCAAACTGCAGTTCTTAGTATATGGAACACACACAAGAGGAAGAGTTCAGAATTGAATGATTCCTTCTTGAGGTATTGTAGACTATGTCAGATCAATGTGACCAGACTAGCTAGAGTTACATAAAGATGCATATTTAAATTAGTTTGAATTTACATCTTGTGAAACTCGCCAGTCATGTCACAAAGATATAATGACACCAGCTCTGTTTATTGGAAACAGAGAAAGAGTTAGTAAACTCTTGGGATGATACATGTTGATGTATGTAGGTCCCCTGTCTACACATGCCAAGACTGGTTCTTTATACTTCGTTATATTCTCTGATAATCTCTCAAGATTCAGTCATATGTTCCTGTTGAAACACAAGTCCGAACCTTTTGAGATATTCACAGAATATAAGTTAGAAGTAGAAAACCAAAATACGGGTATAAGTATTATGTCCTTTGATGTGATCAAGGAGGAGAATACTTGTGCACGGAATTTCTGGACTTTTCTAAAAGAGAATGAGATTCTCTCTCAGCATTACTCCTCCGAATACACCATAGCACGATGGTATATCGGGGCGGAGCAATAACACCCTATGTGATAAGGTGTGCTCTATGATGAGTACTACTGAGTTACCTATTTCCTTTTGGGAGTTATGCACTTATGAAGCTGCATACCTATTAAATAGGGTTCCAATCAAATCAGTTGCCTACCATTTCATATGTGATATGGAAAGGGAAGAGCCCATGTCCTAAGCTAGTTAAGATTTGGGGTTGTCCGGCCTATGTCTAAAAGCAAAATCCGGACAAGCTCGAGGTAAGGTCTGTAATGTAGAACTGGAAATGTTCCAGCCATACAAACTACAGCAGATGATTTGATAAAACCAAAGGATTCAATAGTTACCGACGAACCTCAGCCTCTCCGCCGATCTAGTAGGGTTCCTCACCCACCTGAGAGATATTTCGGTTTCTCTATGACAGTGGGAGCGAGGATTGCATCATGAAATGATGACCCAACTAGTTTCGAGCTGCCCATCAGGAGTAAGACTCTGTAAGAATGGCTGGATGCTTAGCGATCTGAGATGGAATCCTTATACACCAACAAAGTATGGACTTTGTTGCTATATCTGAAGGGTTAAATCCCCATCAGGAGCAAGTATATCTTGAGAAGATTACTTGGTGTACATCGAAAAGTTGAGACTTTCAAAGCTAGACTTGTTAAAAGTTTGCATCATTGACCAGCTGTGGATAATGATAAAACCTTTTCAAGTATCTATGCTTAAGTCCATCCAGATCCTACTTACCACGGCTACATACCATGACTACGATATCTGGTGGTTGGGTGTCATGACTGCTTTTCTAAAATGATATTTTGGAAGAGAGCGTCTGTAAGTACACAGCCAGAGGGCTTCGTAGACAGTGGGAGCAGCGGAAACGTGTGCAAGATGTTTTATAGGATAAAGCAGGCATCGCGGAGTTGGAACATCTATTTTGATGTGTTAGTCAAAGAAGTTGACATCATCAAAATGGTAGATGAACCTTGTATAAACAAGAAGGTAGTAGGGAGTATGGTGACGATCCTCGTAGAGTACGTGGATGACATACTCTTGATAGGGAAGGAGTTTCCTATGCTACGCTCGATCAATCTCCGATTATCACAAAGATTCTCCATATAGGATCAAAGTGATACCTCCTGAATCCTGGATTTTGGATCTATGCGATAGATCTAATTGGATGTTAGGATTCTCACTAGTTGTAGTGAGAAGGTATCAATCGACCCTGGGGAGAATCACTTAAATGGTTCCAGGGTGATGATGACGACTGAGTGTCAGTCACAGGCATTGTCTTTACCCTCAATAAAGGGACGGTATGTTGGAAGAGTTCCAAGCTAGTTACCGTGACATACTAGACGATAAAGGCAGGATACATCGCTACTTAAGATGCTACCCTAGAGGCTGTTTGGGTGTATATTGGTTCATGAGATGAACTATGTTCCTACCATTGTGAGACAATGGAGTTGTGGCTTATGCCAAGGAACGCCGGTCCCATCAGTGATCCAGACTTATTCTATGGCAGTATCACCTGATCATGGAGATGGTTGATCTCCAGGGTGATCGAGGTTTGGAGAGTAGACTCAGAGGACAACACAGCGGATCCACTCACAAAGGCCTGTTCCCAGAGAGAGACTTTTATGGGATGGTTGAGTATGAGATACTACAACCACTGCTACAGATGGCCCTAGTGCAAGTGGGAGATTGTTAGTTATATGTATGCCCTAGAGGCCATTACTGTACATTGGATGTATATTGTAGTGGATGCTGGGACATATATAGGGAGGACTTTCTTGCTCGACATGATAGTATGCTATCTGGTTGAACTTTACCTTAACGTGTATACTGATTGTCTCTCTGTTACATGTTGGTAAAGCCTTTAGGATCTGTACTTGACTACCTGGACTATGATGCGGATCATACTAGTGGGGACATGGTAGTCCATAAGTACATCCTTCAAAGTCCCTAGTCGTGGGTGTATCGAGACGGGGCATCGATATACCAGAGTAGACTAGCGTATACCTTCTCGACCCATACAGATGGGCGATGGATGATCCCATATCCATTGGTGTTTGACATCAGAGATGATATACGGGTGCTCAGTAGAGACTGGGTACACTGGACGGACTCGCCGAGAACTCCCAGATGGTATTATACCTCACGTCAGATGGCAGTTCTCTGGTGACACTGGTACAGAGTAGCCTATTGACCCGAGATCGTCATAGAGTCTTGTGTGGTTCCCACTGTGCTTTGATTTCCATCTTACCACGTCCAAGAGGGCGTGCAAAACGGTGGTTTTTGGGTACAGTCCCGAGTCACATGGAGGCAATGAGCGATAGGAGGGGATTCGTCTCTCCCGGTATAGGGAGTTGATGTTGCGCTGTGTTCGATTGGCTATAACAGGAAATCCCTGGCCAGGGTTGCTGAGATTTACTGGTAAGTGTTACCAGTAATTTCTCGAATAGTTATAGACCTCATATCGACACGACTTATCGAGCTATTGGGGTCTGACGTTTACCACCCCTAGGCGAGATATGCGACATATCAGACGATCAGACCGGACTGTACGGTAGTGTTACTGGTTGGATTCACTGGAGTGTGAGCGGGCTTGCTCGTCGATCTTCAGATCGCTCAATACCCGGGTGGACGTTACGTTTAGCAGACCGCTTGCGGCTTGTGGGTGTTTGATATGATCATCACCTGCTGCCGGCGTATTGACGAGTCTTTAGAGTCCTACATAGAGGTTTCCTGGCTCAAGCGAAATGAAATAGGAGCGCATATGAGATATGTGCGGGACCGAGAATGATACCAGTATGTGATACTGTATTCGATTCTCGCGATATGTGACATTGATCGGTTATATGCGATATAGCCGGCATATCGGATCAAGTGTTGATTCGATAAGTTGTTACTGTTGATATTAGTCGGTTATATGCGATATGACCGGATCATTAAATCAAGTGTTGATTTAATGATTTAATGCATAATTATATATTTGATATATTACTTTGCATTAACTAGTATCGGTTCACTTAAGATGGATTTTCTCACTCGGATGTGTGCATTGCATATGCGATATGATTTTGTGCACTTGCTTGTATCATGTTTGATGATGCATGCCTTATGGTTAAGCGTAAAGAATTAAACCTTGGTTAATGAAATGGTTAGGGTTTACTTTTTCCTTATTCATTTTAATCATTTACTTATTCTTTTGGAAAAAGAAATGCAAAGAGAAAAATGGTGGAATTCTTTTGTTCATTCATGAAGCTTCATGAAGACTTTGACTTTTTGACCATTTTGTCTCATGCTTTAACCTAACCATTCCACTTAACTCTAATTAATTCTCTACACCTAACCTTGGTTAGCTTATGATAAGAATGGTTTTCTTTTCTATTTTTAATTATTCTTATCATAACAATTATCATCTTCTTCATCTTCTTCACTTCATGAAGAAAGCTTGCTACTCCAATGGCAAGTGAAGAAAATGAGTGAGAAATCCATTTCTAAAGTCTACCCACTTCCTATTTCTTCATCCTCTACCTCTTGCCAAGTAGTAGAGTGTGTTTACTTCACAAGTTTCATGACTTGGTGAAGTTGTGAGCTTGATCTAGCGATGCCTCGACGTAGATCATCTTCGGCATGGACATCGACGACCTAGCTTGCCCATTCTCCGACGAAGCCGACGCTAGAGCCCGGATTTGATTTGGACAGAGGAGAGGACCTCATCTCGGAGCCGTGGAGGTGGAGGACCGGATCTACAAAGGTTGTATTTCCGTATCTCTTAGTTAATTGTTAACTAGTTATCTTTTCGCCTAGTTTTCTAGCAAACGATCCGTAGTCGGGTCTCTCGGCACCTAGAATTTTTGAAATTGGCATGGTTGATGCCTTGTGAGACCTCATTAGGGTGCCTAGGAACCCTACAGCATGTGTAGAAATTAGACCACATACATCGCTGTGTATGAGTCCTAAGAGCTCGCTCGCTCTTACTCCATGTCCAGTGAATGGAGTCTTTGTCATCTTTCCTTTGAGACATGATTGACAAGTTGCATAAGATTGATATTCGAACGGATCCAAATATCCTTCTCTATGTAACTTAGTTAACCTTGTCTCATTGATGTGACCCAGTCTACAATGCCATAAGAAAGCCTTATTTATATCTGGAGACTTTCTTTTTAGTGTGTTCTGGACATTGAAAATCTGTAATTGGTTTAGCACGTATATACCGTTATCTAGTGTACCGGACCCAATCAAACCATGATTAAGGTGGATGTTAACAACATTGCTTACAAACGTGAAATCATAACCTTCTTTCGATAACAACGATACTGATATGATATTACACGTTAAACTAGGTACACAAAAACAGTTGCGCAAAACCAAAATATGTCCACTCGTCAATCCTAGGTGATAATTCCCTACGGACACAGCACCCACGCTAGCTCCGTTAGCAACCTGGAGGGTCATATCACCAACCTTCAGCTCTCTACGGTCTCTCAGTGCCTGCAATGAATTGCATATATGAGATCCTGATCCGGTATCCAAAACCCAGGAAGTAGAGTTGATTGACAAACATTTTTCAATTACAAACACACCTGAAGTCGAAGCCACAGCTTGCTTCGGTTCCTGGTTCTTGGAAATCCAAGCTTTGCAATCTTTCTTCCAATGGCCTTTTCTACGACAGTGGAAGCACTCGTCTTTTTCCACTACTGGCACCGCAACCTTTGCTTTTCCCTTAGCTCCCACCTTACCAACACCACCTCTCGGTTTGGTAGCGGCCTTCTTCTTCCTTCCTTTGGCCCTAGCCTTGGACCCGGAAGAGGAAGCACTATGAACAAATATAGCGGGTGTTTCCCTTGCCTTCTGCAAGGTGCTCTCTACACTCCTCAACATGTTAAGGAGTTCTGGAAGTTCAACTTCTTTTCTTTGAATGTTGAAATTCAGAATAAACTGGGCGTAGGTGGAAGGAAGGGACTGAAGAATCAAGTCTGTATAGAGCTCGTTCTCCAAAGTCGTCCCGAGGTCCGCGAGCTCTTCTATATAGCCAATCATCTTAAGGACATGTTCTCCTACAGATGATCCGACGGCCAGCCTCGACTGAAACAAGTTCTTCGAGGTCTCGTATCTAGCTATACGAGATTGCTCTCCATACAGATCCTTTGTGTGGAGAAATATGGATTCAAGATCCATATCCTCGTGCCTCCTCTGATGTTCATTATTCATAGAGGCAAGCACGATGCATTTGGCCTTCGTGCAATCTAACTCCCAGGTCTTGTGGATTTCCTTATCCGCAATACTGGATTTTGGACCAGGAACAACAGGTGCCTTAGCAGTAAGGACATACCCCAATTTGTCATAAGTCAAAGCCATCTTAACATTCCGGAACCAATCTTTATAGTTTGGCCCTGTCAATATATTTTTCTCTAATAGTAACTTAAGGCCTGTCATGTTTTGGGTCGCTGCAATGAGAGAGAGAGGGAACACTTTAGCATGATGCTCTTGCAAGTTTAGAGTGGTTTTTAGTTTATCTAAACTGGATGGCTCCCACTGTTTCTCGAATCCCTCCTCAAACCAAAAAGGAAGAACTAGTCAGGATTATTCTCACTGTACAATACTTGCTTAACCGTTCAGCCAGGCCGGTGTCGGTACTTCGAGGGAGGTTTTCCAACGCTTTCGCGAAGTTTCATAATTAAATAACCTCTTTTCTCTGGGGGCGTAACCCCGCTGACACCTTTCTCGACACCTACTTGGTTTATAGCATTGATCGTTAAGTGACGAATCTCCTGGTGAGTAGCGGATACTCACAGTAGGATCGGGATCCAAATATCATCGTGTGATAAACCTGAAGGAATCCTACCAAAATTATCACACTCCAAATGGTATGCATCTCTTTGCAAATTTCATTTTCTTTAGAAATTCCCGATATAGATTTCTACCCCATGCTCTTATGACCTTGGCGTTGGTCAAAATGTCATAAGTCACATGTCAAGTTCTACCCATCATTATCTTGTTAATTTGAACCCATTCGTACATATCCCTGACGTTGGCCAAATAATAATACGACTGCCCCAAACTAACTCATCTATCTATGCAACAAATGAATACGCAGCAGCTACCAAACACTATGCCTTGGCGTTGGTCAAAATACATAGCTTGAATACCACTGAATACCCAAATGAAATGACGGAGGGCTACGAATGGTTTTGGCGAAACCGTGAACGTAGTGAACTTGATATGATCGAAGGAACCTTATAGCTTTTAAAAGGAGTGGTTAAAGCTCCGCAATTTAAAAAATATCCTATGTTTTAAAATAACCGAGTGGTTTCTTTTAAACTGTTCCAACGATTCAACTTTGGTTTATTTTCTTTGGATTAATATAATGCGTCCCATCAATTAACCTATCATTGCAGAAAATAACGAAAATACAACGTCCTCTTATGCCACCCGCATTCGCCACTGGGTCCCGTCATTCACTCGTTAGGTTACTTAACTAACGACAGAGCGGGGGCTGGGCTAGCGCGGGTGTAAAACATAAGTGACGCCTAATATCTATCATATATAGATATTGTACATTCGTCAGACGCAATAATAGGCATTCCAGATCATAGATGAACATATTGGATTTTCTACGAATCCACATTTCTTTTGAGCCTGCAAAGAAAGACGGATTACACAGTCGCGATGAATAGCCAAAACCCCACCCTAGACCCCTACGGGTACGGCAAACTACCCGCCAAGTACCCTAAGTGAAGCGGTCTCCCTCAACAACGTGAGTAGGCCACTAAACACTTCAAAGTACCCGGTAGTTTGTGCACCCCACCTTGGGTCTATCCTAGGAGAAAAAATCAGTAAATGAAATAATACAACGGTGGCTACAATCTCAATCCGGAAGTGCCCCGCAAAAGAATATAACAACAATTTACAAATTACATTTGAATGAAAGAAACACTCGTCTCACATCCCCGGCTATCCATTCACGACAATCCAACAAGTCCACAAACACAAACCATTACAGAAATGTGCAACCCCCTGCTAACCGACATACTAGTAGTTAGGGAAAGTTTACGAACACATTAAACAAATCACAGATATAATCAAATTAGCCAAACATCTTAGAATTTCGATCAAGCAAACACAAATGATTCTACTCCAAATAATTCTCTGTGCACCTGAAACTTGAGCAGAAACAAAACATTCCAGAAAGAACAAAATCAACACAGAAGAGTTACTGGGGAAATTTAGGTTGACTCGGCCCCAACTCGGCCGCGGATTCGCGGCGGATCGCTTTGGATCGGCCGTGGTTCCGCGACGGTTTGGTCGAGTTACTTCCCCAAATTTCTCCAGTAACCTTGTAATTCCCTGTTTGTATTTTTAAGGGTCCCTGAAAAATTTTTAGACCCTGTTTTAAAAACGACAGAAACTTGGTGAAAAAGATGTTTTTTCGGTTCGTTTTGCGATCGAATTTCTAACGACTTTGCTAACAAGTTAGTTATGGTTTAGCGAGGCTCTGATACCACTGTAAGTCGATGTTAGACACCCCACGAGTTGCGGGGAGGCGGAATAGGTAAAACAATCATTTTGTTTAAAACAAACATCGACTAACTTACGGATCTTTGTCAAACCCTAACTAACAACATCATAGGAGGGATTAGCTACTATGAAAGAAGATTATACCTAATAAACTAAGTCCTTCTTGTTCTCGATGACCACCTCCTCGTCGGCCTCCTCTTTGTGATAGAAGATCCACCCGAGAGCTACTTCTCCAAGCTTGACCTCTAACTTGAGGTAACTAGGTAACTAAGAGTGCTAATCAAAGCAACCTAGAGGATATAGAATAGGATTAGGGATCAATTAGTCTTGCTAACCCTTGATCTCAACACATGAGAGGTTAGGGTTAGGGTTTGAAGAGAGAGAGCTTGAGGAGAGAGAATGTGAGAATAATAATCAAATGGAATTAACTCATTTGTGTATATATATGAAGCATAAGATATTTTGCACAAATATCTCTTTGCACAAATATCCTCATGCTTCATTTAATACATAATGAATCATCAAGTGAGTCATTAAAAACATTTAATGCATCATTAACTCTCTTGATGAATCATCTCCATGAGTCACAAAACCATTTAATGCATATAACACCTAAGCCCTCCACCTCATCAAACTTCTAGAAGCTTCTCGAGTAATTACGAGAACGCCCCTCCTATCCGTGAAAACACGGAAATACTGAGACTGTATAAATCCAATAATCCAATACTAGATGGCTTAAACTAAAGCCTGCTGGTATAAACTGTCCGAATATCGTACGTGCATAAATGCACGTGCGTGTCCGAACCCTGTCGTAAAACCATACGACCTCTATATCGTTTCGCCCGAAGCAGGGAAACTCTCTGTGTGGGACTCTAAAGAATCGACTACTACGCTGGCAGTGGGTTTAACCACAGACCGTAAGCGGCACTATCTGTACGTAACGGTCCCCAGGTAGATGTCGATAAGAAGGCCGATGAAGAAACCCATCCGAACTCCTACTGAGCATCTCCATACAGTCCGGTCTGTTCGTCTAGGACTATCTCATATCAGGCTTAGGGGGCGGCAAGTGTCAGTCCTCTAAAAGCGGTATAAGTCGTGTCGGAGTGAAGCTCATTACACCTTGAGAAGCTACTGGAAAACCTACCAGTAAATCTCGCTTGTCCTGGCCAGGGACTTTGCGTAATGGCTCTCCAGACATAGCGCGATATCAACTCCCAATACCGGGAGAGACGAATCCTGTCTAACCGCCACAGCCTCCAAGTGCTTCGGGACTGCACCCAACTGCTACCTGTTTGTACGACTCCTTTGAGCCGTGGTAGGGTAGCAATCTAAGAACAGTGGGAACACACTCGAGGCGAAGCAGCAGTGTCAAGTCTGCGGACTATGCTGTACTCATGTCACCTGGGATCTGTTAACTGACGATGGGTATAATACCAACCAACAGTTCCCTGCGAGTCCTGTCCGGTGTACCCGTAACCCAACGAGCACCTGTATACTATCTCCAGTACGATGTACTGATGGCTGTGGGACAGACCATCTCCCCAACTGGGATGAGAAGCGTACACACTAGTCTACTCCGGAGTATCGATGCCCTGTCTCGATAATTCTACGACTAAGGACCTGAAAAAGGATGTGCTTGTAGACTACCCAGCCCCCACTAGTGTGACTGCCATCACAACGCTGGTAGTCAGGCAAGATCCTAAGGGCTTTATCAATACGTACACACATTAAGATAGATATAAACCAAGTAGCATACTACCATATTTAGCAAGACTGTTAATATAAGTGTGAATATCCCAAGCTTCCATTAAGTAATATACAAGCTAGTATGATACAATAATGGCCCCTAGGGCATATACACTAACACCACTCAGATGACAGGAGGAGCCTCTTCAAGGCCACCTTTTGTATCCAGGAGACCGGGAGTACCTTTCAACCGGCCCAATCCAGCCTTTTGCACCTACTGCAGGAGGGATGGACACCTGGCAAAGGATTGTAGGCGTGCTAAACACCTTTGCATAGTCTGCGGCTAAGCCACACATGATATTGGGTCTTGTTCTCATAGAATCAATCCAAATGCTGCACCCAGACCGGCAATTACCTATCCGCGGCGGCCAGCTATCCAGGCACCCGCTCCACGTCTTGCTCTCCCAGCTCCACCTCCTCGTGGACCGACTGCACCTCCTCCTCATCAGTTCCACCAAGCACAAAAGAACTTACTTCAAGTACAGAGGAATGAACAGAGGAATGCTCCTCCAGCAAGGAGGAATGTACCGAGGCGACAGGCTTTCACAATGACTGTGGAAGAGGCTGAAACCACTGGCCAAGTCATCACTGGTAACTCTTTCCTTTCAAGATTTCTTTCAATCTTTATACATACACATATATCTTTTTCTTATACCTAAAACCTATCCCACATAACTTAGGTACGATTTTAGTAGCCTCACTTCCTACACTAGCACTCTTCGATACTGGAGCATCACATTGTTTTATGTCGCAACGGTTTGTCCGAATTCATGCGATTCCAGTCAAACCACTTGTATCCAGCTGGAATATCAATTCAGGGAACGACGTTCTAAAGGCAATAATGGGATACGACATGTGTCCAGTGGTCGTCTGCAGCAGAGAATTCTATGCTGATTTCAAGGTGCTGGACATACCGAATTTCGATGTAGTTTTGGGTATGGATTGGCTAGGAACATTCTATGCGACCATTGACTGTCATCAAAGGAGGGTAGTGTTCCCTTTTAAAAAAATAATAAATAAAAAAAGCAATGGGAAAATTCCCCAAAGGGAGCATCACATGCCTACACGTAATGCGCCTTGGAGCCAAAATTATAAGCACTTAACAAATGGGACTGAAACAAATAACAGGCCAGAAGACACATCACGTGCCAACACGTGATGTTGGGTCACGTACTACACGTGAGGATTCCTGAGCCGATAGAATTAAATTCTATATAAAAAGGATCAGAACCCTATTTTGGAAATATTTTCCCCAATCTTTCTAAACAAGAAAGATTGTGCTATGTAAATCAGAGCACCGTTGGATCAAAAATCCAATGGTGATTAAAAATCACCAAGATACAGAATAAGTTCTGTATGGGAAAATATTTTCCCAATCTTGTTAAAAAAAAGATAAATGTCTTCAAACAAAAGTCCTTGGATCAAAAATCCAACGGTGGATAAATTCCTCAAATCAATTAAGAAATCTCTCAATGAGAGATTTCCTTAACTGAATCAACAAATCAGCCTCCCCTATATAAAGGACCCATGACTTCAAGTCTTAAGACGGAAGAACCCCCCATAAACTTCAAGTTCAAGAGAGAAAACAGAAAGAGAAACCCTAGGTAAGAGAAAAGAAGAAAAAAAACAAAGAACATCTTATCTTTTCTTTGCCTCCACGAGAGTTTAACTTTGCTAAAAATAACTTAGTTCTTCCTCTGGTTGAGATCTGCAGAAGCAGATCTCCCCAAAAGTTGAGAATTTAATTCTCATCGAGGAGATTCTGTTATGTAGATTCAAACCTAGGGGAAAGAACTAAGTTCAAAGAATTTAATTCTTACGAGAAGATATATGTTTCCCCCAATCAGAGCAAAGCTCTGCTTCAAAATTCAAAATTTAAATTGAAGCAACGCTTCAGATTCTGTGCGCTGCGCGCCACGTGTCAAACACAAGTGCGCTAGCGTAATTGCGCTGTGCTCTGCGCTGCGTGCCACGTGTCAAACACCGGTGCGCTAGCGCAGTTGCGCTGCGCTCCACGTGTCGAAGGCAGGTGCGCTAGCGCAAGGTGCGCCAGCGTTGGAATTAAAAATTTCCCCACCGTCAGATCAAAAGATCTACTAATAATAAATTATTAATTAATCAGAACTAAAATTCTGTTATGGAAAGATTTTTCAATCTTATTAAAACAAGAAGATTATCTTTTGTAAAACAGAAGCCTTGGGATCAAAGATTCAACGGTGGGAAATATTCCAAATCAATCAGAGAAAGATCTCTCAAAACTGATTCAACAAATCATTTGGCCCTATATAAAGGCCCCTAGACTTCAAGTTTAAAAAGAGAGAGAGAGAGAGAGAGAAGCCCTCTGCAAAAGAAGAGAAAACTCTAAGAAAAAAGAAGATTTTTCTTCATCTTCAAGGTAAAAAGAACTATGTTCTTGAATAATAGAGATGAAACCATCTCGTAAAAAGAAGAACCATCTTCTAAAAAGATCAGAGATCTAAGAAAAAGACCAAGGCCTTTAATAAAATAGAAAAGATAAAAAAGATCTAATCATAAAAAGACTAAAAGAAGTATTTTACTTCACTCATAGATCTTTTGATCTATAAAGGCAGAGCCTTTATAAAAAAAAACAAGAACTTTTGTTCTTTGATCTTAAGGAAAAAGCCTTATTTGAAGAACATAAATTTGTTCTTTGATCTTAAAATTGATCACATGCGCTTTGCGCTATTGAAAAGTGCCTTGCACTCATGAATTGCGCTTCTGCGCTCCTTGGACCGGCGCTCAGCGCCAAAACCTGCCACGTGTCAACCAAAGACACAATCTGCGCTTTGCGCTTCTAAAACAGAGCACTGCGCTCATGGGCTGGCGCTTAGCGCCAAGCGCGCCACGTGTCACTCACTGGTGCGCCAACAGACTAGCGTAATGCATTCATAAATTAAAGGCGCAATGCACTAACAAACTAGCGCTTAGCGCTAAAGCGCGACACGTGTCCCCTTCGTGTGCGCTACCCGACAGAAGCGCAGTGCGCTCTTTGATTGGCGCAATGCGCCTGGCGCGCCACGTAGCGCATTGCCAGAACAAACTTTGTTTCTGATAAATGCTATGCATTTAATACAAGACAAAAATGTTAGAGTCCAATGCCTAGCATTATTAAAAGGGCTGAGCCCAAATAAAGGCTTAATAGCCAGAACAAAAATAAAATGTTAAAACATTTTAATTGGACTTAGCCCAATTTTGGCCATAAGTCCTCAACTTGTTTTGAATTGAGCACATCCGCTCTTTCAACCAACTTACCTCAGTTTAAGGGTACATCTCTTCATTCCTTTGATATTCATCGTTGTAATTCCTCAGCGTCTTCAAAGAGGTGATGGGTCCCGACAACCGCACATTTCACAGACTATGACGTCTTTAAACGGACTGTGGGGTCCTTAAACTCATGGACTATGATGTCCTTAACCTCGACCGTGATGTCTTTAAACTAACATCGGACTGTGAGGTGCTTAAACTCACGGACTATGATGTCCTTAACCTTGACCGTGATGTCTTTAAACTAACATCGGACTGTGAGGTCCTTAAACCCATAGACTATGATGTCCTTAACCTCGACCGTGATGTCTTTAAACTAACATTGGACTGCGGGGTCCTTAAACCCACGGATTATGATGTCCTTAACCTCGACCGTGATGTCTTAAAACTAACATTGGACTGTGGAGTCCTTAAACCCACGGACTATGATGTCCTTAACCTCGATCGTGATGTCTTAAAACTAATATTGGACTGTGGGGTGTTCCCCTCCGAACGACGGCCAAGATGACGTAGGGACGTCTTGTCTGAGATTCGGGGTAGATGCTATTTGGTTTTATCCGTCCACCTCTACGAAAATGCCAAGTTGATTTATGGCACCGTGTATCGGAAGTTTAGACGGATGCAGCCGATGTAGCAGACTTCGTCAGATTCCCCTTCGCTTGAGAGGTTTTTGATTGTGGGGACGCTCTTCCCGGCAGGCGCAAGCCCCTACAGTTAATTATGCTACCGCATCGCGGTAACAACTTTCTCCTTCTCCAGAATTTCACTTCGTGCCGTGGATGTTTGTTTTGTTTGTGGTTGCCCATGGATTGTATACGGAGACTAATTTATGTTGTCGCCCGTAGGACGTGGATTAGTCCAAATCCGTATTTTCTTAGATTTGGGTTTGGTGTTTTGGTTTAAGGATACGTTAACCCTATTTAAGTCTAAGATCATCTTAAACTTTTGTTAAGGATACGTTAACCTAATCTCCAGACTAAGATCAACTTAATGGGATCGTTTGGATCCGACAAGAGAGCAATTGGCTCTATTGTTTAGTTTAATGACATTGCGGTCGATTCCCAGTTTAGGGACATGGTGGTCCATCATTCCCATTTGGGGACGAACATTAGTTTAAGGACATTTCGGTCCAACGTTCCCATTTTGGGACGAATATTAGTTTAAGGACGTTTCAGTCCACGAGTTTAAGGACCCCGCAGTCCGTATTAATATGTGGTTGTCGGGACCCATCACCTCTCTGAAGACGTTGAAGGATTACAACGACAAATATCAGAGGAGTTCGGAGATGTACCTTTGAACCAGGTGTAAATTGATTAAGAGAGTAGTCGTGCTCAGTCAATTTAATTTGAGAACTTACGGCCAGTATTGGGCTAAATCCAGTTGAAAATGTGCAACATTTTATTTGCATTTGGCCTATTAGGCCTTTATTAGGGCTCTGCCCCTGCACTGCATTTTATTCTGGCCTGTTAGGCCTTTTAGATTGGGCTTTGTCCCCTTTTTTATAATGCAGAGCATTTGTTTTGGTCCATTGGGCCTCTTAATTGGGCTCTGCCCTTTAATAATGCGCTGCATTAATTAGTCTGACAGAGCGCCACGTGGCTTGTCAGGCGCTTTGCGCCAATTGAGGAATGCAAGACGCAAATCCATGTGGAGGTGACACGTGTCAGCTCTGGTGAGCGCAAGCGCAGTGCGCTGCGCTGTTGCACTGCTGACACGTGGCGCGCTCTGGTGCAGTGCGCCAATTTAAGAGAGCAGTGCTCTGTTTTAGAAGCGCAAGGCGCAACTATTCTGGGGCTGACACGTGGCGCTCTCTGGTGGCTTGCGCCAACCCAAGAGCGCAACAGTGCAAATTTTACAAGTGCAGGGCACTGTTCAATATTTTGATCTAATTTTGGATCAAAGAAAAGAATCTTTTAAGATTCCAGAACCAATGGTTCATCAAAAGGCAATGCCTTTATGTAGATTAAATGATCTGTGAAGTAATACTTCTTTTATCTTTTTGTGATTGGATCTTTTTGATCCTTTTTTTCTTTTTAATTGAAGATCATAATCTTGTTCTTAGATCATTGATCTGTAGGGTTCCTAGGCACTTTAATGGAGTCTCACAAGTGATCAAACATGCACAAATCAAATTTTACGGGTGCCTACAAACCCTAATACGGATCGTCAACTAGATATATAGGCGAAGCAAGCATGTAATCGAATTAAATGCTAAGGGAAAGTGACTACAACCTTTGTAGATCCGGTCCACCACTTCCTAAGCTCCGCGATGATCTCCCTCCGCTGTCCAAATCGAACCCTTGACTCTAGCATTGGCATCATCGAAGAATGGGCGGGCTTGATCGTCGGTTCGATGCCGAAGATGATCTACGTCGAGGCATCACAAGAACAAGCTCCAACTTCACCAAGCCTTGAAAACTTGTGAAGGAAACACCCTATACAACTTGGAAAGAGGTAGAGGATGAAGAAATAAGAAGTGGGTAGACTTTAGATTTGGATTTCTCACTCATTTTGGCTAGTTGCCATTGATGGTGCAAGCTTTCTTCAAGTTGAAGATGAAGAAGAAGAAGATAAAGAATTATGATAAGTGTTATGTAAATGATAAATAAATCAATACTTATCATTTACTAACCCTTGGTTAGTTGTAGAGAATGGACCATGGTTAACTTGAATGGTTAGGGTTAAGGATGAGAAAAGAATGGTGACTTAGTCAAAGTTTCAAGAAACTTCAACTACAAACAAATCAAGCCACCATTCTATTTTCTTTATCATTTCCTTTTTCCAAAATAAACAAAAAGAATAAATAAATGAATAAGTAAATAAAATGAAACCCTAATCATAAACTTAACCATGGTCTAATTCTTTACACTAACCCTACCTTGCATGTATCATCAAACATGATACAATCATGTGCACAAAATATATCACATATACAATGTGCACAAACCAAGTGAGTAAATCCATTTAAAGTGAACCAATACTAGTTAATGCAAAGTAATATATCAAATATATAATTATACATTAAATCATTAAATCAACACTTGATTCAATGATCCGGTCATATCGCATACAACCGGCTAGTATCCAATGTATCGGCTTATCGAATCAATCCTTGATTCGATAACTAGGTTATATCGCATACAACCATTCGACACATTCATCGCGAGAATGAAATACGGTATCACATACACGCATTATTCTCGGTCCCGCACATATCTCATATGCGCTCCTATTTCGTTTCGCTTGAGCCAGGAAACCTCTGTGTAGGACTCTAAAGACTCGTCAATACGCCGGCAGCAGATGATGATCATATCAAACACCCACAAGCCGCAAGCGGTCTGCTAAACGTAACGGCCACCCGGGTATTGAGCGATCAGAAGATCGACGAGCAAGCCTGCTCACACTCCTGTGAATCCAACCAGTAACACTTACCGTACAGTCCGGTCTGTTCGTCTGATATGTCGCATATCTCGCCTAGGGGTGGTAAACGTCAGACCCCAATAGCTTGATAAGTCATGCCGACGTGAGGTCCATAACATTCGTGAAACTACTGATAACTCTTACCAGTATATCACTGCAACCCTGGCCAGGGATTTCCTGTTATGGCCAGTCGTGCATTGCGCAACATCAACCCCCAATACCGGGAGAGACGAATCCCCTCCTATCGCTCATTGCCTCCATGTGAATCGGGACTGTACCCAAAAACCACCTGTTTGCACGACTCAGTAGAGCCGTGGTAGGGTGGAAATCAAAGCACAGTGGGAGACACACAAGACTCTATGACGATCTCGGGTCAACAGACTAAGCTGTACCAGTGTCACCAGAGAACTGCCATCTGACGTGAGGTATAATACCATCTGGGAGTTCTCGGTGAGTCCGTTCAGTGTACCCAGTCTGCACTGAGCACCCGCATACCATCTCCGATGTCAAACACCAATGGATATGGGATCATCCATCGCCCATCACATGGGTCGAGAAGATATACGCTAGTCTATTCTGGAATATCGATGCCCCGTCTCGATATTCCCACGACTAGGAACAATGAAGGATGTACTCATTGACTACCCAGGTCCCACTAGTATGATCTGCATCATAGTCCTGGAAGTCGAGTACACATCCTAAGGGCTTTATCAACATGTAATCAGAGAGACAGAAGGTATACATGTTAAGATAAAGAGCAACCAGATAGCGTACTATCATGTCGAGCAAGAAAGTCCTACCTATATATGTCCCAGCATCCACTACAATATACATCCAATGTACAGTAATGGCCTCTAGGGCATACATATAACTAACATGATCTTTATAGAAGAAAATTCTTCTTTTTATTCAAAGGATTTTACTTTATTTCTTTTCTCTGAGCTTTTTCTCAAAATTTTCTTTAGAGGAGTTCTCTCTTTTCTCTCTCTCTGTTTATCTGTTTTAGACTTGGATTCTAGGGCCTTTTTATAGTGCCAATTGATTTGTTAAATCAGTTAAAGAGATCTTTCTCTGAGTGATTTAAGGATTTTCCCCACCATTGGATCTTTGAATCAAGGGCTCTTGTTTTACAAGAGAGAATCTTATTATTTTAATAAGATCAGAAAGATCTTTCTGGAATTTTAATTCTGTTTTAGTGCTGGCACAGTTGGCGCAAGCGCACCTGCGCTTGACATGTGTCATGCAGCGCAGAGCGCAGCGCACCTGCGCTGCCACGTGTCACGCAGCGCAGAGCGCAGCGCAACTGCGCTGACACGTGTCGCGCAGCGCAGAGCGCAACTTATCTGAAGTATTGCTTTCTTTATTATTTGAATTTTCAACACAGAGCTTTGCTCTGATTGGGGGAAACAGAAGCGTTGCTTCATTTCCCGTCTTAGAATTTGAACAGAGCTTTGCTCTGAAAGGGAGATTTTTTCCTTTATTATTATTATTTATTTATTTATTATTTTTTTTATTTTTTGTTTTATTGTTTTTATTTTGTACGGAGCGGGTTTTGAGCCAAAATTTTGGCGGGAACAAATGCCCCCCATTAGTTTGCCCACGTAAATATGTACGTGGGTGAAGTAGTGCAAAGTTATGCATGGTCACCGAATTGAGGGCTTAGGAGACAAGTTTAGGGTTCTTGTAGCCTAAGACTTTCCAACTTTATGAACCGTGAGGGTTTCATAAAGACTTTTCTCCCGACGGATTGAGGGGATCTCGTAGGTGTATTTTCTCCTTAGGAATCGTGAGGATTCCTAAGTGCGTTTTCTCTTATAAGTCGTAAGGATCTCATAAGAGAATTTTCCCTATTACGAGTTGAGAGGACCCGTAAGTGGTTGTTTCCCTCCTTGTCGAGATTCGACTTTGGAGAGTGTGGCCCGTGAATAGTATGCAAGAGTCCGTTTTGGGACGACTTGCAGGGCCCCAATACTTAGGAAACAGGTTTTTTAATCCCCGCTGCCTAAGGCTTTTCCTTACGAGTCGAGACGAATCGAGCATTTCTCGCAAAGACACTAATTTTCTCATGAGTCGAGACGAATCGAGTATTTCTCGCAAGAATATCCTAACGTCACATTTAACCTCTGCTCTTTACGACAGAGGTCCGTTAGGGTCTGTGGTACTTAGGGTTTTGGCCGTCGTACCATCGCGTTGGCTGATATATTCCTCGATATGCAATCTTGCTGTTCGAGTAGCCTTGTGATTGTCGTGTCTCTGATCCCTTCGGGGGCTAGACAAGACGTCTTCAAGTAATCTACCAGGTAATCTTACCGTCAAAAGAGCAAGCGTAGGGATATTCCATGTCACTTTTTACTTGAGGTTAGGCTCATTTTGGAGAGCCCCAATGAGTCATAACCACTCCGCGCTGGTGTGGGATGATCTCCGATAGTCTTTCAGGCTTTATATGACTTGCCGTCAAGACCCTGAAGCTAGGAATTTGGCCTTTGCTTCGTTTGCTGGCATTGCGTCCTCTATATCGAGACGAATGTCGCGTTTGTCTCTAGGTTGTTGGTGAACCGTTGAGGTTTGGAACTAGGGACTTTGCCATGGCTCCGCTGTTTGATTGTTGCGTCTGAATTCTGTTGGAGGAAGAACGCTGGGGTGACATCTCGTCTGCTGTATCGAGACGAACGTCGAGGTGGTGACCATTCCGCACTGGTGCAAGATGATCTCCGATCGTCTTTCAGGCTTTATATGACTTGCCGTTAAGACCCTGAAGCTAGGAATTTGGCCTTTGCTTCATTTGCTGGCATTGCGTCCTCTATATCGAGACGAAAATCGCGGTTGTCTCTAGGTTGTTGTTGAACTGTCGAGGTTTGGAACTAAGGACTTTGCCATGGCTCCTTTTGGTGGTGTTGCATCTGCTGTATCGAGACGAACGTAGAGGTGGTGACCACTCCGCGCTTGTGCGAGATGATCTCCGATTGTCTTTCTGGTTTTATATGAGTTACCGTCAAGACCCTGAAGCTAGGAATTTGGCCTTCGCTTCGTTTGCTTTGGCGTTGCGTCTGCTGTATCGAGACGAACGTCGAGGTGGTGATCACTCCGTGCTTGTGTGAGATGATCTCCGATTGTCTTTCGGTTTTATATGAGTTACCGTCAAGACCCTGAAGCTAGGAATTTGGCCTTCGCTTCGTTTGCTTTGGCGTGTCCGAATCCTGTTGGGGGAAGGACGCTGTAGTGACATCTCGTCTACTATATCGAGACGAATGCCGAGGTGGAGCTGGGATTTTGCCGTTACTCTGCTTGTTTGACCATGGGGTCTTTCGTTGACGTTGCATCTGCATTCTGTTGGACTGCGAAGGAACGCCATTGTTGACATCTCGTCTGCTGTATCGAGGCGAACGTCGAGGTGGTGACCACTCCATGTGGGATGATCTCCGGTAGTCTTTCAGGTTTTATATGAGTTACCGTCAAGACTTGACTCCGTTTTCCGATGGAGCATGGGGAGGGAAGGTGTGTTTCCTTCTTTGTTTGTGCCCCTGGATTGCATACAGGGATTGCTATGATATTTCCCGTAGGGCATGAATTTCGTTATATATATTTTTCATTTTATTTCTTTCCGCGATGCTCTATCATTTCAGCTTTATATCGCGAAGGTCGCGATTGCCCAATCATTTCGGCTATTTTTCGCGGTGCCCAATCATTTCGGCTATTTATTTTATTTTCACTCGCTGCTTTTTATTTCGAGTTGCCCAATCGTTTCGGCTATTTTGCATGCATACATTTTTACTTGCTGATTTTTATTGCAAGTTGCCCCATCATTTCGGCTATTTCGTATGCATGTATGGCTCGCTGATTTTTTTTATCACGAGTGTGGAATTTGGAATCTGACGCCAATCTCAGCATCAGCATCGCTACAACTGGAATATTGCCAGGAGCGAATCATCATTTGCCATGAAGGGCTTGGAATTTGATACCGGTTTAGGCATCAGTATCGCTACAACTGGGATATTGCCAGGAGCGAATCATCATTTGCCTCTGTTGATGTCAAACAAAGGTGGCTTAGCGAACAAGGTTAGGATCCCATCGACTGAGACTTTTTACTTCATGAGCCGTAAGGGTCTCATAAAGGTTTTCTCCCTGCGAGTCATGAGGATCTCGTAGGTGCGTTTTCTCCTTAGGAATCATGAGGATTCCTAAGTGTATGTTCCCCTGTAAGTCGTAAGGATCTTACAAAAGGGTTTTCTCCTTATAAGTCGAGAGGACTTACAAGGGTTGTTCACCGTATGGACATATCCCCAGTCACGGGTGGGACTTGGTTAGGGAAATGTTTATTCGCGCCCGTGGATTGTATACAAGGGTTAGTATTGAGCCGCTTGTAGAGCACTATCGAAGGTTGTGAGGGTTGCTTAAGAACAGGTTCAGGTCTCTGTAATTTAAGACTTTTAAATCTTATGAGCCGTGAGGGTCCCATAAGAGAGTTCTCCTTACGAGTCGTGAGGATCTCGCAGGTGTAATTTTCTCCTTAAGAATCGTGGGGATCCCTAAGTGTGTTGCTTCCCTGTGAGTCGTAAGGATCTCTCGCGGGTGGTTTCTCCTTACAAGGTCGAGAGGACCTTGTAAGTGTCTTTTAACGAGGTTGCGCCCTTTCGGGTTTTCACAAACACTCGCCGGTAGCCCTGCTGTTTTTACTCACGGAGCCTTTTCGGGTTTTCATCCGTGCCCATTTCGCTTATGGACATACCGTCTCTTTTTTTAATTCTTTTAATTCTTTTTTTTTCTAACGAGGTCGCGCCCTTTCGGGTTTTCACGAACACTCGCCGATAGCCCTGCTGTTTTTACTCACGGAGCCCTTTCGGGTTTTCATCCGTGCCCATTTCGCTTATGGAGACACAGTTTCCTTCTTTTTTTTTCTTTCTTTTTTTTATTCTTTTTTTTATTCTTTTTTTTTATCTCGTCAGCCTGAGGATGCTGCGATAGTAGTTTAAGGACGTTTCGGTCATCAGCTAGTTTTAGGACGTAGTGGTCCGTCGTTAGTTTAAGGACATTTCGGTCCACAGCTAGTTTTAGGACGTAGTGGTCCATTGTTAGTTTAATGACGTTTCGGTCTATCGTTGCCATATTTGAGGCGAGTTTCTAGTTTACGGAATTTTTGGTCCATGGGGCTTTCTCTATGAAAGAGCACGATGCCCCCGGCATGTCCATGTTTTTCGGAGCATGTGGTTGTGGCGGGCTCACCTTCCAGTTTTCGGACAACGCGAACTTGCCCTGTTGGTATTGGTCTTCAACCCAGATTTTGAAGATGAAGCAATTTTCGATCGGATGACTTACTGCTCGATGGTAGCAGCAGTAATTAGGATCGTTGACATCGCCTGGCTGTAGCGGACATTTCGGACTCGGCAGGTTGATGAATCTGTTGTGCACTGCCAGCTCAAACAGTTTCCTTGTTTTATTCTGAGGAAATGAGCAAGGACGTCCCAGTCTCTCCTCGAGGGATGGGCGCGGACGCACGTTGTTTTGGCGAACAACCGGCTTTGAGTTGCTCGGCTGTTGTCGAGCGTTGGCGACGAAGGTTGCTTTCCCTTTGCCCTTTACATTCTAAGGCTTTGTCTTTGAAGGAGATGGTCTATGACCCATCTGGTCCATTTGGGCCAGCTTGTCAATCAAGGCCTGAAAAGTGGTCGGCTTGAAGAACATCATGAATTGGGATATGGTCGCTTGAGGGTCGAGAGTACCTACGAACATGCCCACGGCAGGAGCTTCGATGCGCTGCTCGTACTTTGACCATAGATTATGCCACCGTATCGCATACTGGACCCAAGTTTCGCCTGGTCTTACCCTGGCGTTGATCAATGCCGTGATCGGGGTGCGTCCGCTAGCACTCGCGAATCTTTGTGTAAACAGTAGCTCCATCTCTGCAAATATTTTGACAGAGTCGTTACGTAGCTCCGAATACCATTCAAAGGCTGTTTCTGCTAAGCTGCCGACGAATTGGCAAAGCAGCAGTTTGTCGTCGCCTCCAGTGTTGCCGCATAAGGCCCTGAATTGAGCGACATGCTGGTGTGGATTCCCTGTCCCCTTGTACACTTGGAATCTAGGGATCGTATATCCCTGTGGGTAACTGATTTGGTCGTACCAGCTCGGATAGGGTCGTCCGGTTCTAACAATTTGCTCAGCCGCTTCACTCGCCTGATGAGCTCGTATTTGCTGAGCTATATAATCATCCAGTGCGGCCTTGGAAATGGTTTCATCCTTGGCTGCTGAAAGAGCCGGAGGAGGATTAGATGTCTCCCCTCTATCGTCTTCAACAATGATTGGAGGGTCGTCAGCTGGAGGGTCCGGCTGTAACATCATCCCTACCATATCTTGGAAGAGGAGCGTCATTTTCTTTATATTAGCCGCTTGATCTGCAGCTTCTTTGTCCCTCTTTTTGAGGACTCTGCGTAGGAAGTCAGCGTCAGTTTCTTGTTCGTGGCGCTGTTCTGATGATGCCTCCGAGCTTTCTTTTGGCCCAGTAAGTGCGGCCATTGCAATCATCATTTCCTGAAGCTTCTGTTGTTGCTCCTGGGCTTTTGTCACGGATCGGGTGAACGGTCGGTGACCCGTCGAAGCGCGGCTATCCTCCTTTCCGGAAGCCATATAAACGGTATGCACCACCATGCCCCCAGACTTAGGGCGTTTAGCTTCAGTGTCTTTGCGATTTGCCAAAGACACAGGGATCTTCTCCGACCTCCTTCTTTTTTGAGCGGTCGAAGTTGAGGGGGCCGTTGTAGTGGGTACCCAAGTAGCTGTCGCTTTTGGTGGCTTGACAGAGTAGTCCTTCTCCTGCCGAACCTTCATCTTTTTCTGTCGGCGGAGATAGTCTTGATCCACTACGGAGTCCTGGACTTGACGCCAGACCTTGTAAATTTTAGAGGACAGCCATTGAGGGGGCTGCTCCAGCTTCACCTTTGGGGCATTATCCAAAGGTGTAGGAGATCTTTTCAATACGGAAGTTGGTGAGTTTTTGTGCACCCTTCTTAGCGGTTCAAAGCTATTCCCGGTCGGAACAGCAGCATTGATTTCCACCATCGGAGCTGGCGGAGTTATCCCAGAGGGGGAGTTGCCCCCAGCCTTCCTTACCCGGCGCCAGTGACGACGGCGAGCATGTCGAGCGGACGGCGTTGGTTCAGCGATGGGGATGGCTTTGTCTTTCCCCCTGTCCAGATGAAGCGCTGCTGGTGCCAGTCTCTTGAAGACTAACGTCTTTTGAGTAGCGGTATCCAATCTGTCAAAGACAGACCTTCGAGCAAGAATGGGAGCCGGAATAGTCGGTCTTGTGAAGACCGACCCTTTGGCAGGAGAAGTCGCCTTGACGACTTCAGGAGCAGGGATGGCTATCCTCTTCGGAACAACCTTTTCTAGTATTACAGGCGTCTTCATGGGCCCACATGAGTTTTGGCCCAGTTTGCTGAAAGCTAAGGCATTGGGCTTGGGCGACCCGTTGAGAGGGGCCGCGATAGTTGTAAGCCAATCGAAGACTGACTTCTTCGGAGCTTCTTGCGATGGTGATGGGGCATTGAAGCTCATTGGTGGGATCATGGTCCCGAAGAATAGCCCAGTGGTGGTCTGAGTCACATGTTCCACCGGCATAGCGAAGATGGAGGCCGCTTGGGGCTCATAAGTCACTCCTCCAGCAAGGTCGGAGCGAGAGTTGCAGTTGCAGGTAGTGCAGTTTGAAGCCATTGATCTTCTGTTTTCTGCACGGAGCAAGACACCAAATCTTAGTACCTCGAATCCACAGGCAACCACAGCAAACCGCGATTCGTTCGCGAACACGACACACGAAGTGTGGAGTGGAAAGAGGAAGAGGTCCCACCGGGCGTGCCAGAATCTATTCCCCTCCGAACAACGGCCAAGACGACGTAGGGACGTCTTGCCTGAGATTCGGGGCAGATGCTATTTGGTTTTATCCGTCCACCTCTCCGAAGATGCCAAGTTGATTTATGGCACCGTGTATCGGAGGTTTAGACGGATGCGGCCGATGTAGCAGACTTCGTCAGATTCCCCCTCGCTTGAGGGGTTTTTGATTGTGGGGACGCTCTTCTCGGCAGGCGCAAGACCCTGCAGTTAATTACGCTACCGCATCGCGGTAACAACTTTCTCCTTCTCCAGAATTTCACTTCGAGTCGTAGATGCTTGTTTTGTTTGTGGTTTCCCGTGGATTGTATATGGAGACTAATTTATGTTGTCGCCCGTAGGACGTGGATTAGTCCAAATCCGTATTTTCTTAGATTTGGGTTTGGTGTTTTGGTTTAAGGATACGTTAACCCTATTTAAGGCTAAGATCAACTTAAACTTTTGTTAAGGATACGTTAGCCTAATCTCCAGACTAAGATCAACTTAACGGGATTGTTTGGATCCGACAAGAGAGCAATTGGCTCTATTGTTTAGTTTAATGACATTGCGGTCGATTCCCAGTTTAGGGACATGGTGGTCCATGATTAAAAGAGATTTTAACGATAAAAAATAATTACCGCAATCAGAAACGGCGTCGCTTTGCAGCTAGCCGGTGAATACGGGTCGGTCCACAGGGATGTGTAATTTTCCTAAGTGTTCTTACGAGTTGATTCCAATGGTTGTTTGGTTTTGTTTTAATTGAATCTAAAACTAAGTTATATGATGATAAAGAAACTTGCTAGGGTTAGGTCAAAGGTGGGGTTTGGTAAGATTAATATTAACACCTCTTTCAATGCCCTAAATGAAATCTTTTAGAAGTTATAGCAACTATTAGAAAAAGGGATTAGGATGATTGGGAAGAAACGAAGTTTCTTCGTCTAGATCCTTGTCCGTCCTTTCCTAGTATTTGCTCTAACCTTCATGGAAGACATGCATGTCCGGTCTTTTATACTATGGTTTCACCGTTACCTCGTGGGTAGGGTGCCTTAGGGAGTGGATCATGCATGCATGCATGAAGTTCTAGTTATTAAAAATAATCGGGCTTGAAAGAGATGAGAGATATTCATCTCTCAATCCCTCCCTTATTCCTAACCCTAACAAGCGAGGAAATTACTCGCTCATTAGGGGATCTTTTAAAAATAACATTTTAAAATAACTTACCTACTGCAGTTTAAGAAAGATTACACTAAATTAAACCAGGGCAATGAAAGGATTTATCTAAGGCAAGAATTAAATTAGAGAGCTAGGGCAAAGAATGAATTGTAAACTAGGGCAGAAAATGAAATGAACTTACAGGAAAATGATGCTCTTCAATCCTCAAAAGATTCTGAATTTTTATTAATTGAAAAGAGGCATCCCTATTACAGTATTTTGATTACATATTTATAAGGAAATAGGAAAATTTAGGGTTACAGGATTCGCACATGTGTGATTACAAAAATACCCCCGAAAAATTCCAACCTTCGCACCGACGCACCGACACAAAAATTCTGCACCGACACGTGTATTAAATGGCCGTGGAACCGTGGCATTGGTGGGGGTTGGGCCGCGGTTCCGCGGCCCATTGGTAGGATCACATGATTTTTTTTTTGGGCTACTTCTTGATGCTTTGGGCTTTCTATTTCTCTAGTTGTTTTCTCCATTTGACTTCTGGGTTTTCTCCAGATCTTCAGTGAAAACTTGTAATGATCTTTTAACCGTTCACTTTATCATTTTGGACCTTGCATTGCCTTGTACAATTGTGAATTGTTCTTCATCTAGGCTTGACTAGGATCCTTCCATTTGTTGGTCAAAAGTCCCTTTTTTTGTCGTCTTCTGTCTTTTTCACTGTTTTCGCTCCAAGAACCTGTATCCTGTAATATGTAGCAAACATGCGTCAAAAGCATCTGTTTATTTATAGAATGCATAAGAATGGGGACTATAAAATGCAATATTATGATATGAACAAATACCCCCAAACTAATCTTTTGCTCGTCCTCGAGCAAACTTATTATTTTATTCTCGAAAAAACCTAACCGCACTTTCGCAGGGAAACACGATTGCACTGAGCACGTGCAACAAGCCGTTAAACCTCTAGGTGTCCCTAGTAGGAGGAGTGTTGTCTCCTGAGGGTTTTCAGCGGATACTACCCACAAAATCCTATCAATTTGGCTTTTTCGACTTTTGTTTTCCAATTAGGGTTTCTAACAAGAAATTCTGTTATCTCGGACTCATAAATTACCCACCCATATTCTTCACATTTTCTCATCATTTAACTTAAGATTATATATGTTCGATAGACTCATTCAGCCTTCGGCATTTTTTAAGTTTTCCTTCTAAGGTTCCATCTCCACTTAGGAATTTTTCTATCAACTCTACTAAAGATACAAGTTCTATTCTTCATTCCTTCCTCTTATCTCAACTCTACATATATTCCCACGTGTGTATATAAATCACCCCTACACTTGAAAATTCAAATCAAGCAATCATACTCTTGTCCGTTGTCCAAAGCACTTATTAATTGGTGAATTTTGCTTACACATCCTTCATGCGACCGTTAATACTTCTTGAGGTACCAACGACCGATTACAAGATGTGGTTGCACTTTAAAGCGTAATTCCTAGTCTTGCAACACCCAAGGCTTTTAGTAGTGACTCCCAAACCAGTTGGTCTAAGGCACTAGGTGATGAAGCACCCTCGCTAAATATTTTTTTCTATTTTTGCAGCCTTAAGTAATCACAAAGACCAGTGTTCATTTTTTCTTTATTCATATTTTTTTATTTTCTTCGTACTAAGGACTTTAGACAAGAGCATTTCAAGGTCTCTTCTACTATTCCAAGTTTCAAGGTGCGTGATTGTGCAATTTGTAGGGTATACATTTTCAGAATCTAGACTTAAGCTAGGAATTATTTTTCAAACTTATACTCTAATAAGAATATCAATATTTTTCCTTTATTTCAACTTAGCCCAAAAAGTGAACTCAAAATTTGCCTAGTTCTAAATAAACTATAAAGACATATACTTTCTACCGTTAATCTTTAAAGAAGGTTATTTTTAGAGTTTTCAATTTATTAGGTCTAAGATCTAGTTGTTCCTAGCCAGTTAAGTTATTTGTCAAACTCAAATCAATACTGCCAAAATTGAATACATTAATTTTTATAATTTTTGAAAATTTTCAATTTTTTATGGGTTTTAAAATAATTATGCAAATGCAAAAATATGTACAAATGAATGCGAAGGAAAAAGACGTACCGAGCGTACCCCCAAACTTAAACTTGACAGTGTCCTCACTGTCATGCTGCACCAAGAGGGTCAAAATGTCGGCACTCCCCTGTTTATTTATTTATAATTATTTTATTTTATTTTATTGTTAAAATAAAAACAAAAATATGTACAGAAAGGCCCCCCCAAACTTCAGTGAAACAATATTAGACATTACTGCCAGACTTTGCACAGACCAAACATCAACACCAACCAGTCGAAAAATTTATCTGGAAAGAGTGTCGGTTGGTGGAAGAACAAGTTGTACCGATCCAAAAAGAATTGGGGAAGATAGGAGTGATGGTAGGGAAAGTATGGAAGTGAATAGATATGATGTGGTGATGAATCAAAACGAGAATGAGAATGATCAGCAGTCAGTGGAATATTGGCATTCTCATAACTTATTAAAAGAAATGGGGGTGGTTGAACTTCTAAAGGAGGAGATTGACTCACCACAATACCTCCAAAATGTTTCTGTGGGTCCTTTATTGACTTGGCATCATCCATCAATTGCATATGATATTCAATTATGAGGGAACTAATCTCCTCGATGTCCGCCATAGTCCAACCGAAAACTTGCTGCCTATCTTGTAAGACCTTTAAAATAGCATTCTCTTGCTCGAAGGCTAGAGAGGCTGATATTATAATGGGAAAGGTCTCATTCTCACCTATGTAAGCATATTTAAGGTGAGACGGCAAGGACATGAGTTCGAGTTTCGGAGGCGAAAGAATCATTGTAGAATCTACCTCGAACTCAAAGGACTCCAACACAGGTTCGAAATCACTGCAAACAACCGATTCGGATGGTTCAACTAACTCATCCAAAAATTCAAAAGACTCATATTCGGGCTGTGAGTCGTCATCATCCGAAAAAGTGAAACTTTCATAATCAATATCGGTTGTGTCAACTGTGGTAGGCTCAAGGAGGGACGCACTAGTGGCGTCAAAACTGTTCTTATCAAACAAGAATCTTTCAAACTCGCAGTCCTCCTGCGTGATTTCGTGAATAGAGCAAACTTCTCGTGTACTAGTATTAGGCACGGGGGGCAGACTTCCTCACTTGTAAATATTGAACTCACTAGACGTCTTCCCGAAGGATAGAGTCATGGAGCCATTGCGACAGTTTATTACAGCATTGGAAGTGGCCAAAAATGGTCGACCGAGGATTATCGGAATTTGGTTCCGTGAGTTAGCAACAGGTTGTGTATCTATAACAATAAAATCAATGGGGAATATGAACTCCCCAACTTTGATCAACACATCCTCTAGCTCACCCCTTGGATGGGTGATTGATCGATCAGCCATTTGGAGAGTACAGTGAGTGGGCTTAAGCTCTCCAATGCCTAATTGCTCGTACACAGAATAAGGTAGCAAATTGACACTAGCACCAAGATCAAGTAGTGCTCTATTGATGTTCTTGTCCCCAATTGTTATCGAAATAGTAGGACAACCGGGGTCCTTTTGCTTTTGGGGTAAGGAATTGACAAGAGCATCGCTAATAGCACTAGCCACAAAAACTTTCTTTGGTACTTGTGACTTCCTCTTTTTGGTGTATAAGTCCTTTAAGATTTTTGCATATGAAGGAACTTGTTGGATTGCATCCAAAAGAGGGATATTTATGCTCACCTGTTTGAACAACTCGACAATCTTCTCCATTTGTGGAGTTGGTTTATTGGATCTCAACCGGTTTGGAAAAGGAGCATTTTGCAATGTTGTTGAGTCCAATTTTTGCGGATCAGATTGTTGAGTTGGAACGGAACCCCGTGTAGATGTGTTCGTGTTTTGAGAAGTGGGTCCGTTCGAGCTAGAAGGAGTAGAGCCTTATTAAAAGGGCTGAGCCCAAATAAAGGCGTAGAACCCCGTGTAGATGTGTTAGCGTTATTAAAAGGGCTGAGCCCAAATAAAGGCTTAATAGCCAGAACAAAAATAAAATGTTAAAACATTTTAATTGGACTTAGCCCAATTTTGGCCATAAGTCCTCAACTTGTTTTGAATTGAGCACATCTGCTCTTTCAACCAACTCACCTCGGTTTAAGGGTACATCTCTTCATTCCTTTGATATTCGTCATTATAATTCCTCAACGTCTTCAAAGAGGTGATGGGTCCCGACAACCGCACATTTCACAGACTATGACGTCTTTAAACGGACTGTGGGGTCCTTAAACTCATGGACTATGGTGTACTTAACCTCGACCGTGATGTCTTTAAACTAACATCGGACTGTGAGGTCCTTAAACTCACGGACTATAATGTCCTTAACCTTGACCGTGATGTCTTTAAACTAACATCGGACTGTGAGGTCCTTAACCCATGGACTATGATGTCCTTAACCTCGACCGTGATGTCTTTAAACTAACATTGGACTGTGGGGTCCTTAAACCCACGGACAATGATGTCCTTAACCTCGACCGTGATGTCTTAAAACTAACATTGGACTGTAGAGTCCTTAAACCCACGGACTATGATGTCCTTAATCTCGATCGTGATGTCTTAAAACTAATATTGGACTGTGGGGTCCTTAAACCCACGGACTATGATGTCCTTAACCCGGACCGAAACGTCCTTAAACTAATGATGGACCGCAATGTCCTTAAACTAATCGACCGCAATGTCCCTAAACTAAACAACAGAGTCCAATTGCTCTTTTGTTGGATCTAAACGATCCCGTTAAGTTGATCTTAGTCTAAAAATTAGACTAACGTGTCCTTAACATACATTTAAGTTAATCTTAGCCTCAAATGAGGCTAACGTATCCTTAAACCCAACCCCCAAACCCAAATCTAAGAAGATACAGATTTGGACTAATCCACACCCTACGGGCGACAACATAAATTAGTCTCCGTATACAATCCACGGGCAACCAAAAACAAAACAAACACCCACGACACGAAGTGACCATCTGGAGAAAGAGAAAGTTGTTACCGCGATGCGGTAGCGTAATTAACTGTAGGGGCTTGCGCCTGCAGGGAAGTGCGTCCCCACAATCTAAAACCCCTCAAAAGAGGGGGAATCTGACGAAGTCTGCTACATCGGCCGCATCCGTTTAAACCTTCGATACATGGTGCCATAAATCAACTTGGCATCTTCAGAGAGGTGGACGGATAGCACCAATTAGCATCTGCCCCGAATTTCAGGCAAGACGAACCTGCGCGGTCGCATCTCCGTGTTCGACGGGGAACAATATAGGAATTTAATTCCTTTGGTAAAACTAGGGTTTAACCCTATATAAGAATTTAATTCTTACAAAACAGTGGGTTTGAAAGTC
The DNA here is from genome assembly GCA_030015575.1 of Agapanthus africanus. Lineage (NCBI taxonomy): Eukaryota > Viridiplantae > Streptophyta > Magnoliopsida > Asparagales > Amaryllidaceae > Agapanthus > Agapanthus africanus. The sequence goes on along the minus strand of JASDDO010000024.1, from coordinate 901,887,661 downwards.
CCAAAACTCAAGATCTCCATGCACGTAAAAAGATTAGCACCCAACATGATAATGGCCGATCACGTGCTCCCACGTGAGCACCCTTGATGAACAAAAGAGGACAACTGAGACTGGCTCACATGATCCCACATGACCCAATATTTCTTAGCACTTATAAAGCAAAAAGGGAATAAATCAAAGGTAGTTTCCATTTTTGGGGCACCTCACGTGATCCCACGTGACCTAATAGTGCTTAGCGCTCAGAAAAGAACAAGGGAATAAACCTAAAGAAACAGCGCCAACTTTCAAGCGCCTCACGTGACCCCACGTGAGCATCTCAAATTTTTAGTATTTAACACTACTTCAAGCGCCTCACGTGACCCCATGTGAGCGCCTCAAATTTTTAGTGTTTGACACTACTTCAAGCGCCTCACGTGACCCTACGTGAGTGCCTCAAATTTTTAGTGTTTAACACTACTTAAAGCGCATCACGTGACCTCACGTGACCCCACGTGAGCGCCTCAAATTTTTAGTGTTTAACACTACTTCAAGCGCCTTACGTGGGAGCACGTGAGCATTGAGCATATACTAGTGTTTAACACTATGAAAGGCCAAACTCGGACCAAATCTCCCGAGGGCAATCAATTGAGCCCCTCATGCTCAGGGTCCCCAAAACTGATCTCAGTCCCAAAGATAGCTAAATGAGCTCCTAACGGATGGCATCTAAAATGATGTTCATCCTATTCCCCCTCACTCGGGACATTGGTTCAAGGGGACATCTCTCCACACCTCTGATATATGTCGTTGTAATTCTTCAATGTCTTCAGAGAGATGGAGGGTCCCAATAACCAATAACTTTTGGCGCATCCCCAAACAGTTAAACCAAAACCCTACAGACTATGATGTCTTTAAACCCCATAGACTATGTTGTCTTTATACTCATGGACTTTGATGTCCTTAAACCCAATGGACCGCAACATCCCTAAACTAAACTCTATGGACTATGATGTCCTTACGCCCAATGGACCGCAACGTCCCTAAACTAAGACGATAGAGCCCAAATGCTCTGTCATCGGATCTAAATGATCCTAAAACCCTATTGAGTAGATCTTAGTCTAAAATTAGACTAACGTATCCTTAACAAATATTTAAGTTGATCTTAATATCAAACGATATTAACGATCCTTAAACCAACCCAAACCCAAATCTAAGAAAATACGGATTTGGACTAATCCTCATCTTACGGGCGACAACATAAATTAGTCTCCGTATACAATCTACGGGCAACCACAAATAAAACAAACACACACGACATGAAGTGAACATTTGGAGCAGAAGAAAGTGGTTATCGCTACGCGGTAACGTAATTAACTGCAGAGGCTTGCGCCTGCAGGGAAGAGCGTCCCCACAATCAAAAACCCCTCACAAATGAGGGGGAATCTGACGAAGTCTGCGACAACGGCCGCATCTGTCTAAACCTCCGATGCACGGTGCCATAAATCAACTTGGCATCTTCGGAGAGGTGGACGGATAAAACCAAATAGCACCTTCTCCCAAATTCAGGCAAGACGATCCATCCCGGTTCGTCTCTGTTTTCGGCGGTAAACAGATTCTGACACGCCCGATGGGGCCTTTTCCTCTTTCCACTCCACACTTCGTGTGTCGTGTTCGCGAGCGAATCACGGTTTAATATGGTTGCCTGTGGATTCGAGGTACTAAGATTTGGTGTCTTGCTCCCTTGCAGAGAAAAGAAGATCAATGGCTTCCAACTGCACCAACTGCAACAACAATTCCTTCTCTGTCCTCGCCGGAGGAGTGACCTATGGGCCCCAAGCGGCCTCCATCTTCGCAATGCCGGTGGACCAGATGACACAGGCCACCACTGGGTTGTTCTTCGGGACCATGCTCCCGCCAATGAGCTTCAACGCTCCAGTGCCATCACAGGAAGCTCCAAAGAAGTCGGTCTTCGATCGACTTGTAACTACCAGGGCCCCTCTCAACGGGTCGTCCAAGTCCAACGTCTCAGTCTTCAACCGGCTGAGCCAAACCTCCAGTGGGCCGGCAAAGAGGCTTGCGATACCAGAGAAGGCTATCCCAAAAAGGATAGTCCTCCCGATTCCTACCGCGGGTGAGGCCGTTACAAGTGCTTCCCTTACCCGAAAGTCAGTCTTCAACAGGTTGGACGTTTCTTCTCAGCGGACGTCAGTCTTTGATAGGCTGGCACCAACAGCAGCTGTTTCCCCCAATCAGAGCAAAGCTCTGTTCAAAATTTGAATCTTGAGCTGAGGCAGCGACTCACGTACAAAGCACGAGAGCGCTCGTGCCAAGAGCGCCAGCGCTAAGAGTCAAAGACTCTGAGGCAGCGTCTCACGTGCAAAGCACGAGAGCGCGCGCGCCAAGAGCGCCAGCGCTAAAAGAGTCAAAGACTCTGAGGCAGCGCCTCACGTGCAAAGCACGAGAGCGCTAGCGCCAAGAGTCAAAGACTCTGAGGCAGCGTCTCACGTGCAAGGCATGAAAGCGCCAGCGCTAGAACTAAATGTTCTCTACCCTTGGATCGAAGACCAACGAAGATGATAAATCATCAAATTACCATAATAAAATTCTGTTGAGGAAATACTTCTCAAATCTTTCCAAACAAGAAAGATTGTGCTCTGTATATCAGAGCACCGTTGGATCAAAGATCCCATGGTGATTAAAAATCACCAAGATACAGAATAAGTTCTGTGAGGGAAAATATTCTCCCAATCTTGTTAATAACAAGAAAACTATCTTCTGTAAAACAGAAGCCCTTGGATCAAAGGTCCAACGGTGGGAAACATTCCCCAAATCAATCAGAAATCTCTCAATGAGAGATTTCCTTAGCCGATTCAACAAATCAGCATCCCCTATATAAAGGAACCAAGAATTCAAGTCTTGTAGAGAGAAACCCCCTATAAGTTTCAAGTTCTCAGAAAATAAAACGATAAGAGCAAGCTCTAAGAAGAAGAATTTTCTTCAAGGTAAATAAAATAGAGGTCAGAGCATCTCAAGGGTTTAACCCTCATAAAAAGAACATGGTTCTTTCCTCGGATCTGAAATCCATGAGACAAGTCTCCCAAAAATAAGAATTTAATTCTTATGGGGATGAATTTGTTCTTAAGGATCAAAGATCTGGGGAAGAACAAAGAATTGAACTTTGCATAACATAACACACAAAAGGAAACTCGGCGCCAAGCGCTACTAAATGAAAAGTGCTCTGCACTCAAGTCTGGCGCCGAGCACTCCACGTGGGCGCTATTCTCATAAAAGCGCTCTGCACTCAGCGCCTAGCGCTCAGCGCCGAGCGCTCCACGTGCTTCTCACGTGGGCGCTCTTCTTATAAAAGTGTTCTGCACTCATTGGTTGGCGCTAAGCGCCAAGCGCTCCACGTGCCACTCACGTGGGCGCTTCTAACACAGAGCGCTCTGCACTCCTCAAGAAGAGCCCAGTGCAATGAAGAGTGTTCAACACTCATAAAAACAAAAAGAAAGTGGGTGTCAGTACCCCAATAAATGTTCAGCAGTATGTGCACAGAGAAAGGAATATTTCCTAACAAGTGTCTAACACTTTATAAAAAAAAGAGAAATGACAGAGACTCAGTGGGCTCAGCCCAAGTTGGCCAAACTCATAATCAACTTAGCCCATGCGCTTTTTATTGGACTCAGTCCTAAACAAGATTACTAAATCTTTGATGAACATTCACTGGTTCAACGGTACATCTCTCCACACCTCTGATACATGTCGTTGTAATTCTTCAACGTCTTCAGAAAGGTGGAGGGTCTCAATAACTAATAACTTTTGGTGCATCCCCAAACTGGTTAAACCAGAACCCCACAGACTATGACGTCTTTAAACCCTATAGACTATGATGTCTTTAAACATGGACTATGATGCCTTTAAACTCCATGGACTATGATTTCCTTAAACCTAATGGACCGCAACGTCCCTAAACTAAGACGATAGGGCCCAAATACTCTTTCGTTGGATCTAAATGATTCTGAAATCCCGTTGAGTAGATCTTAGTCTAAAATTAGACTAACGTATCCTCAACAAGCATTTAAGTTAATCTTAACCTCAAACGAGATTAACGATCCTTAAAACCAACCTAAACCCAAATATAAGAAAATACGGATTTGGACTAATCCACGCCCTATGGGCGACAACATAAATTATTCTCCGTATACAATTCATGGGCAACAAAAAAAAATAAAACAAACACACACGACACGAAATGACCTTCTGGAGCAGGAGAAAGTGGTTATCGCGATGCGGTAATGTAATTAACTGCAGAGGCTTGCGCCTGCAGGGAAGAGCGTCCCCACAATCAAAAACCCCTCACAATGAGGGGGAATCTGATGAAGTCTGCTACAACGGCCGCATCCGTCTAAACCTCAGATACATGGTGCCGTAAATCAACTTGGCATCTTCGGAGAGGTGGACGGATAAAACCAAATAGCATCTTCCCCCAAATTCAGGCAAGACGTTTGTCTTCCCGGTATTCGGCAGTAAACAAATTCTGGCACGCTCGGTGGGACCTTTTCCTTTTTCCACTCCACACTTCGTGTGTCGTGTTCGTGAACAAATTGCGGTTTAATATGGTTGCCCCTGGATTCGAGGTACTAAGATTTGCTGTCTTTCTCCCGTGCAGAGAAAATGGCTTCCAACTGCACCAGCTGCAACAACAACTCCCACCCCGTCCTCGCCGGAGGAGTGACCTATGGACCCCAAGCGGCCTCCATCTTTGCCATGCCAGTGGGATATGTGACTCAGGCCACCACTGGACTGTTCTTTGGGACCATGATCCTACCGGCAAGCTTCAGCGTCCCAATGCCGTCGCAGGAAGCTCCAAAGAAGTCGGTCTTTGATCGGCTTACCACTACCACGGCCCCTATCAATGGGTCGTCCAATTCCAAGTCTGCTGCATCAGTCTTCAACAGGCTGAGCCTGAGTTCCAGTGAGCCCGTGAAGAAGCCTGCAATACCCGAAGCGGATAGCCATTGCAACTCCAATGGACGAAGTCGTCAAAGGGGCTTCTTCTGCTAAGGGGTCAGTTTTCACAAGGCTGACCGTTCCAACTCCCACTGCAGGTGAAGTCGTTACAAGTGCTTCCCCCGCCCGAAATTCGGTCTTCGACAGGTTGGACATTTCCTCTCGGCGGACGTTAGTTTTCAATAGGCTGGCACCAACGGCAGCCCTTCACCAGAACAGGGGTCATGATGAAGACACCCTTATAACTGAGCCAATACCATCTGCAATACACGCTCGACGTCGCCACTAGCGCCGAGTGAGGAAAACTGGGGGCAGCTCTCCCTCTGGACTGACTCCACCAGCTCCGATGGTGGAAATTGACGCTGCTGTTCCAACTGGGAACAATTTTGAGCCGCTCAGGAGGGTGCGCAAGAACTCTCCGACTGCCGTGTTGAAAAAGTCTCCTCCACCCGCTGAAAATGTTATAAAGGCGAAGCCGGAGCAGTCTCCTCAGTGGCTGTCATCCAAAATCCACAGGGTCTGGCGAAGAGTCCAAGACTCTGTAATCGACAAAGACTACTCCCGCTGACAGAAGAAAATGAAGGTTCGACAAGAGGAGGACCATCTCACCGCCATCGTACCATGGAAAGCATCGGCTGCAACAGCCCCCTCAACTTCGACCGTCTATAATAGGAGAAGGCCGGAGAAGATCCCCGTGTCTGCGATAAAGCTCAAGGGCACTGAATCCAAACTCCCCAAGTCTGGGGGCATGGTAGTGCACACCATCTACATGGCTTCCGGGAAAGAGGATAGCCGTATCACCACGGGTCATCGATCACTCACCCGATCTGTGACAAAGGCTCAGGAGCAACAACAACAGAAGCTCTAGGAGATGATGACAAAGATGGCCATGCTCACCGGGCTGAAAGAAAGCCCGGAGATATCATCGGAGCAGCGCCAGTAGCAGGAAACCGATGGCGAATTCCTCCGAAGGATGCTCGAGAAGAAAGACAAAGAGGCCGTGGAACAAACGGATAACATAAAGCAAATGGCGTTTCTGTTCCAAGATATGGTCGGGATGATGATACAGCCGGATCCTCCAGCTGAAGACCCTCCGATTATCCTTGAAGACGACAGAGGGGAGACATCAAACCTTCTTCCTGCTTGTTCAACAGCCAAAGAGGAGACGATCTCAAAAGCCGCCCATGAAGACTATATAGCTTAACAGATACGAGCTCATCAGGCGAGCGAAGCGGCTGGCCAAATAGTCAAGACTAGACGACCCTATCCGGGTTGGTACGATCAAATAAAGTACCCGCCAGGATATACGATCCCTAAATTCCATGTGTATAAGCGGATGAGTAATCCACATCAGCACGTCGCTCAGTTCAGGGCTCTGTACGGCAATACTAGGGGTGACGACAAACTGCTGCTTCGCTAGTTTGTTGGCAGCTTGTCGGACACAGCATTCGAATGGTACTCCGAGCTCCCGAATGACTCTGTTAAGACATTTGCAGAAATGGAGCTACTGTTTACACAAAGATTCGCAAGCGCTAGCGAGCGTACTCCGATCACTGTACTAATTAACGCTAGAGTGAAGCCGGGAGAAACCTGGGTTCAATACGCCATTCGGTGGCGGAACCTATGGTCAAAGTGTGAACAACACATAGAGGAAGCTCCTGCCGTGGGCATGTTTGTGGGAACCCTCGATCCTCAGGCGACCATATCTCAATTTATGATGTTCTTCAAGTCGACCACCTTTCAGGCCTTAATTGACAAGCTAGCCCAGATGGATCAGATTGGTCATAGGCCGTCCACTTCAAAAGCGGATCCTCGGAATGAAAAGGGAAAAGGGAAAGCGACCTTCGTCGCCAACGCTCAACAACAGCCAAGCAATCCGAAACCGGCCGCTCGCCAAGGCAACAAGCCGCAATCCCTCGATGAGAAGTTGAGACGTCCTTACTCATTTCCCCAGGATAAAACAAGGAGACTGTTCGAACTGGCAGTGCGCTACGGGTTCATCACTCTGCCGGATCCGAGACATCCGTCGCAACCTGGTGACGCCAACCATCCTAACTATTGTCCCTACCACAGAGTAGTGGATCATCCAATCGAAAATTGCTACGTCTTCAAAAACTGGGTTGAAGACCAGTACCAGCAAGGCAAATTCGTGTTGTCTGAAAACTGGAGGGTAAACCCGCCACGACAACACGCTCCTAAAAAGGTGGACACGCCAGGGGCATCATGCTCATTTATAGAGGAAGCTCCATGGGAAGTTTTTCTTTCAGCAAAACTAAAAGAATACAGAAAGATCTTCTAACATGTCCGGCGATCAGGTGGAAAAGCCCGCTAGAGCCAGAGATTATTGAGGGGATGCTGAAACCGTGCCCAACATCGGGAGTTGATAGCGAAAGGCAAAACACCCGGGGCCAGTCGTCGAAGTCTTCGAAGAAAAAGAAGAAGGCCAAGAAGCCCGCACAGCCTGACGACAAGCGCACAGAGCTGCAAAAGCATATTGACGCGTTGGAAGAATATAATCAGAAGGCGCGAACCCTGGTCACACTCCAAGAGTTTCTCAACCATATCCTTGAAAGTGGAGATAACGACAATGATGAGAGAGACGACTCGTCAGAGGAACCCGAAGATTATGTGGAAAATTGCCACATGATCTCTCATTCGTCGCTAAATAATGAAGAAGCTCACTCGGTGTTAGAAGATAACATAGAGGAGCTGGGGGCAAGAGCAGTGCCAAAATCATCCTTGGATTATGTGACAAGGTCTACCAAGGTGGGGCTTATCTACTCATGTATATGCATGGCGAAAGACCTTTCAGGCCAATAAACGGCCGGTTTTTGAAAAAAATACTACGCTTGACGAGTCACGGCCTAGGTCAATGATAGATGACGATGCCTATGTCCGCTCGCTATCTTCCCAAGCCCAAACTCTATGAGTAGTATCCGGTGAAGCCTTGCCTCAGAATCGCTACGGACAGAAAACGTCTTTAAACTACTGCAAACTGCAACATCCTAGAAAAAAATTAAAAAAATTAAAAAATATAAAATAGAAAAAAGGTACGACCATAAGCAAGATGGGCACGGATGAAAACCCGAAAGGGCTCCGTGAGTAAAAACAGCAGGGCTACCGGCGAGTTTGTGAAAACTCGAAAGGGCGCAGACTCGTAAAAAAAATTCATGCACACTTGCAAGGTCCTCTCGACCTTGTAAGGAGAAAATACCTGCGTGAGATCCTTAAGACTCACAAGGGAGCAACACACTTAGGGATCCCCACGATTCCTGAGGAAAAATTACACTTACGAGATCCTCACGACTCGTAAGGAGAGTCCCCTTATGAAACCCTCACGGTTCATAGGGTTCAAAAGCCTTAAGCTACAGGGATCTGAATCTGTTCTTAAGCCATCACATTTCCCAGACTGCCCTACAGGTGGTTCATTATTGACCCTTGTATACAATCCACGGGCATAAATAAACGTCTCCCCTACTAAGTTCCCACCAATGGCGTGAAATTTCCCCACATGGTGAACAATACTTGTAAGTCTTCTCGACTTATAAGGAGAAAACGCTCTTGTAAGATCCTTACGACTTATAAGAGAACACATACTTAATAATCCTCTGTTCCCCTCCGAAAGACGCGGCGGAGACGCGATGTACGTCTTGCCTGAAATTCGGGGCAGATGCTAATTGGTGCTATCCGTCCAGCTCTCCGAAGATGCCAAGTTGATTTATGGGACCATGTATCGAAAGTTTAAACGGATGCGGCCGATGTAGCTGACTTCATCAGATTCCCCCTCGTTTGAGGGGTTTTTTTTATTGTGGGGACTCTCTTCCCTGCAGGCGCAAGCCCCTGCAGTTAATTATGCTACCGTATCGCGGTTACAACTTTCTCCTTCTCCATATGGTTACTTCGTGTCGTAGGTGTTTGTAACAACCCTAATTTTCCTATACACTTTTCTATACAATTTGTTTTAAATTTTTAAAAATCCATAAAGGAGTATTTTAACCTGAACACAATATATATATAAGTAATTATTTTGTTTTTAAATAACTCCATTTTTAGTGTACATAAAATTGTTTTAAAATTAAAGTACACTTGGGGTATTTAATGTTGCTGTTACCACTTTAAGTAGTTATTTTCCCTCAATAATTACAAGAAGGAGCTTGTATCTCATTGGTAACACCTTGCACTGCTGAACCAAGTCACCAGAGTTCAAATCCCATGCCCCACATTATTTTTGTATTTATTTTGTTTTAATTTCTTTTGGAAGTCAACAGTCAAAAGGCCATAACTCACAAAATATGTACCGGATATGAAAAAGTAAATATACCAAATTGTTCCCCAGGAAAACCCCCGACCACTGACAGCCTGACTCGGCCCGACTCAGCGCCGCCGGCCGGACTTGGTCGGACGGCCGAGTCACCAACTAAGAAAAGTTGGCTCTTGAAGTGGTCAACCCTCCTACACACTTATTATCCCTGGATCGGTTATAAATTTCTCAATAAATCCCTTTTGCTCCTAGGTTTAATGAATTTTTAATGATTTTATATATTTTTTTATATATTTTTTTTTATTAAAACCCTAACCCTTGCCTTACCCTATATAAACCCCCCATACCCTTTACCCTCTCATCACTTTTTCTAAGTCCACTCTCCCAAAATTCCAAGAGAACTTGGTACGTTACAAAACGAGCGAAAGGCGAAGCGCTGACGAAATCGACGGCGAAATTCCGGTGATCGTGTTAGGACCTCTCCACGACGTTTCGACGCACCGGCAAACCCTCTACCTCCCCCTCACTCTCTAGCGTTATCCAAACCCGTAAGTCCCCCTTTTCTACCTTTCTTTTCCTTCATAATAATACGAATTTATAAACCCGACGGAAATCAGAACAAACCGATTTCCGATTCAGTTTTCTATCAAATTTCACTTGTCACCAATTCCATAATGCTTAAACATATTCATGTTGACTACTAATCACTTAAAAATTAATTTGAACAAGTTTTCACACATGTAATGATAACTTTTGCAATATATCGTATTCTTTCACTTAAATACCACCATGTTTAGTTTATCGCATTTAACCCTTTAACATTGCTATACCTTAAAGTAGATCACGAGATAATGACCTACCTCCACACACACGCAAATACAACCCTAATTGATATCATCAAAACTTAGAATACGATAATATAAGATTTTACATTTAAATACCCTTTTCTTAATAAAACCTTTTCTAAAAGTTCTAAGTTTTAAACAATTTTAAAACAATATCTTTTAATAGGAAAATACGATATGTCGTGGACATCGATCGTTTATCTAAACCTGACTTTGTGGTGTCTAGGCAAGTGTGTCTAAGGCGAGTGGTTACTTAATTAGGACCACTACTTGTAGTGGAGAGCCTCCCACTCACCTGGCACTTACCTGGCCACAATTGGCGGTGAAGAGTCGATTTGAGGCTTCTAATGACTTGTCGTTTAGACCATTTAGAAATATGCTAGTTGGCTTAGGAAACCCTAGAATCTAAAATACGGAAATTACACCCTTTTTACAAATTAATACCTTATCTTTATAAAACCGTTTTCTAAATGATTAGTATTTATTAAATCTTTGCAAAGCGCCACTACAACCCACCTTTGGGGAACTCGATAGGGATAGTACGGTTTATCGTGCACCATCGGGCTTAGTAGTGCGAGATTCAGACCTCCTCAAGGAGCATTCGGTCTCGAAAGGTTTAAAATACGACATTTAAGAAAAATGAGATTTTTGGAAAATAAAATATTTATTAAAATTATTCTTGTATAAACATATGTATATTTATCATTTGAACACCTATTTTATTATAAGATAAAGTTTCCACCTTTTTCTAAAAATTACAAGATTAAAAGTTACATTAAAATACCATGAATTTCAATTAAATCAATATTACAAATTAATACCTTTATTTATGTAATTAGGATATTTTCACTAGAAATAAGACAAAATAAAATCACACTCATTATAACCATAAAGACGAATAATAAATACTTGAGGTGTATCTTGAAAACTATACAAAAGTATTTTTACATAAAACCCCCTCAAGTTTTATAAATTACAATAAGGACCCTAACAAATATAGAACTTCAACTTACATTTCTTTTAGTCTGACTCGGATTTGAGTCTGATTATTTCTGACTTGAATACGATTCAAGTCAATCTATATTTTTTAATATTCCAACTCAATAACAATACATGAATCCCAGAATCCAGTTAACAATCTATACAATTTGACTGAATCAAACTATGGATATACATCCATTATTCCGTTATTCCATTCACCTGATTATGCAGTTACAATCTGTTTACTGATATCATGGTTTTGGTCGGTCATCCAAGTTATACAATACAATACAACAATACAACCAAAACACTACGGGGTTTAAGGGGTAGATTGGTATGGAAGATGTTAAAAGTGGCACGAGACGGTCAGAATTAAGATACCTAACATGAATCCAATTGCCGTTGTTCCGGGCCTTCTAACGGAGCCTTGTACTCTATTTTCCGTTTGCCCTGGTCTCTAGCATATAGAGACCCCTCTCGTATACACTGGCATTCTTCTGTACCAAACTACAAACAACAGCGTTAATACAACATCACAACAAATAGTATACAACTTTTGAAGATACCTCTTATTCTTTCTTTCTAATTCCTCCTTATCTTTGGGACTTACCGAGCGACCTGTTCGCTGACGACATTCTATTTCTTTCTTCTTTGAATGTCGTCAGGTGTTTTGGACCCAGCGGAGATCGAGCCCACCGGTGAAGACTTGGATCAATTTCACGAAGACCCCGATCTCTAGACATTATACCTTGTTCTATTCAGTATTTTCATTTCCTGTTATGCCATTGTTTAGGCATCGCTTTTCATTCCAATTGTATTTACTTTTCATGCATTGTATAAAAGAATGTTATTAATAAAGTTGCTGTTATTTCTATATCTCTTGTCTCTTGTGATTTATTTTTTATATTGTTTAGATACGCTTAGCGTATGCACTTCTAAGTATATACGTAGCGGACCCCATCGCGTCCCCTTCGCCGTACACCGGGAAGCGGGGCGTGACAGTGTTTGTTTTGTGTTTGGTTGCCCATGGATTGTATACGGAGACTAAGTTATGTTGTCGCCCGTAGGGCATGGACTAGTCCAAATCCGTATCTTTCTTAGATTTGGGTTTTGGGGGGGTTGTGTTTAAGGATACGTTAGCCTTATTTGAGGCTAAGATCAACTTAAACGTTCGATAAGGACACGTTAGTCTAATTTTAGACTTAGATCGACTTAAAGGGATCGTTTAGATCCGACAAGAGAGTAATTGGGCTCTATTGTTTAGTTTAGTGATATTGCGGTCGATAAGTAGTTTAAGGACATTACGGTCCAATGTTAGTTTTAAGACGTTGCGGTCAAGGTTAAGGACATCATAGTCCGTGAGTTTAAGGACCTCACAGTCCGGTGTTAATTTTAAGACATCACGGTCAAGGCTAAGGACGTCATAGTCCGTGGATTTAAGGACTCCACAGTCCGGCGTTAGTTTTAAGACATCACGGTCAAGGTTAAGGACATCATAGTCCGTGAGTTTAAGGACCCCACAGTCCGGTATTAGTTTTAAGACATCACGGTCGAGGTTAAGGACATCATAGTCCGTGAGTTTAAGGACCTCACAGTCCGTAGCAATGTGTGGTTGTCGGGACCCGTCACCTCTCTGATGACGTTGAGGGATTACAACGACATATATCAGAGGAGTAAAGAGATGTACCCTCGAACCGGGTGTAAATTGATCGGGAGAGTAGATGTGCTCAGTTCAATTTATATTGAGGACTTATGGCCAGAGTTGGGCTAAGTCCATTTGAAAATGTTTAACATTTTATTCATGTTCTGCCTATTAGGCTTTTACTTGGGCTCTGCCCTTTTATAATGCATAGCATTGAGCTCTGTAATTAAATGCATAGCATTGGGCTCTGTAATTAAATGCATAGCATTTATTAGGAGCAAAATAGTGGTCTGATAGTGCACCACGTGGCTTGTCAGGTGCTTTGCGCCAATTAAAGAGCGCAATGCGCTAGCGCATGCGAAGGTGACACATGTCACGCTCTGCGCTGAGCGTAAGTCTGCTAGCGCACTGCGCTTCTGAGTGCGCTGCGCCAGTGAATGACATGTGGCGCGCTCTGGTGAGGTGCGCCAGTTCAAGAGCGCAGTGCGATTCTTTTAGCAGCGCAAAGCGCAAACCGTTCTGTGGTTGACACATGGCGCGCTCTGGCGCAGTGCGCCAATCCAATAAGCGCAAAGGCACATTTCAAAAGTGCAAGGCACTTTCCAATAGCACAGAGCGCATCTTGATCAAATTAAGATCAAAGAACCAGTTGTTTGTTCTCTTAAAAGAGGTTTTGCCTCAAGATTTAAGAAATAAAGTTTTTGCTCTCATCAAAAGGCTATGCCTTTATAGATCAAATGATCTAAGAATGAAGTAAATTACTTCTCTTTTCATCTTTTATAATTAGATCTTTCTGATCTTTTTTCTTTTTTATTGAAGATCTTGATCTTGATCTTGTTCTTAGATCTTTGATCTTTTTTTTAAAAGAGGATTCTTCTTTTGTGAGATGTTTTCCTCTCTGTTCTTCAAGAATTAAATTCTTTACCTTTAAAGATGAAGAAAATGAACTTCTTTCTTCAAAGGCTTGCATTTCTTTCTCTTTGAGTTTTTTTCTCAAAGTTTGCAGAGGGTTCTCTCTATTCTGTATATCCCTGAGACTTGGAGTCTAGGGGCCTTTATATAGGGCCAATTGATCTGTTAGGTTAGTTACAGAGATCTTTCTCTGATTGATCTGGGGATATTTCCCCACCGTTGGATCTTTGATCCTAAGCCCTCTGTTTTACAGAAGACAATCTTCTTATTTTAATAAGATTGGAAAGATCTTTCTAGAATTTTAATTCTGATTAATTAATAATTTATTATTTAAATTCCAGTGCTGGCGCAATTGGCGCTAGCGCACCTGCGTTTGACAAGTGTCGCGCAGCGCAGAGCGCAGCGCAACTGCCCCAGCGCGGCTGCGCAAGCACGCCTGTCTTTGACACGTGGCGCACAGCGCAGAGCGTAGCGCAGCTGCACTAGCGTGCCTGTGTTTAACACGTGGCGCGCAGCGCAGAGAGAAAGGGACCTGAAGCGTTGCTTCATTTTTAAAATTTGAATTTTGAAACAGAGCTTTGCTCGGATTTGGGGGTGTGCTGCCTTGGGCGCAGCGCTCCTGGTGCTGGCATGTCTGCAGTTGACACGTGGCGCTCTGCGCGCAGCGTAAGGAATCTGAAGTGTTGCTTCAACTTTTGAATTTTGAAATTCAAATAGAGCTTTGCTCTGATTGGAGGAAACAAATTCCCCCCACCGTTGCGCTCACATGGCGCACACGTGAGTGCAGCGGTGGCAATATCTGAGCCCTTGGATCAACTCAGAAGTTGAGGAGGCGCTTCAGCGCCTATAAATAGGACCCTTGGTCCTCAGATGATTATCATCTTCTCAAGATTTTTATTTTCAGGGCCTTGCTCTTCTTTCCAAGAACTTCAAGAGTTAGAACTCTAGAAAAAATTTAGGTAAAAATTAAATTAAATTAAATTAATTTTAATTAATAGAGCCTTGCTCTCATAGATCTTTGATCTAAAGAAAACCCCTTTGGGGTTTCATAAACAGAGCTTTGCTCTCATTTCCATAGATCTAAAGAGATCTTGTTTCGGGGTTTTTTTTAACCCATGAACAGAGCTTGGCTCATTGACAATGTATAGATCTTTTGATCTTTTGATGAAGAATTCTTAAGAGTTTTTTCATGGATCTTTAAGATCCCAGAACTTTAATTCTTAGGAATTAATTTTTCTTTGATGGATTTTTCCATCATTATTACAGAGCTAGGCTCTTTAAGGAATTTTATTCCCTCGTGACCAGAGTTTGACAAGTGTCACTCTGTTACAGAGCTTTGCTCTGAAAGGGAGATTTTCTCCTTATCTCGAGAGATTTCTCATTTAATGAGAATATTTTTTGAGGATTTCCTCATTAATTGACAGTCCCATCCCATGATGAGGCTGTCTTATTAACTGATGCATTATCATCTGGATTTTGTGGGTCCCCCTTTGATCCCCTCTCCACTGCATTGCAGTGTGGTATAAATTTTAAAGTACCAAGCGTCGGGCTTTTAAAATTAAATTATGATACTGGTAATTGAATTTCGCTTTTTCTTGCAGGCAACATGTCTGCTGATCTCTCGTGATTATCCTGAGGCACCGGTAGACCGGGAGGTTCTTGCTCTCATTAAGGACTATGACCCGGAGTACAAGAACCTTCACCTGTGGGGTAGGTGGTACAACGAAATTATCAAAGGTCGCCGAAGCTTCTCTTGTGCGATGCCGTCAGAGCCGATCTCATCGATCTCATATACAGATGTACCCCCGGTGAACTATGCCGTGGAGGTCGTAAACTGGAATTCGGAGGATCTTCTTCAACCTTCGATTGCTGCTATACCCATGCATCTGCCAGCAGCCTTGGATATTTTGGGACGGCGCATATGCCAGGATGAGTCGCGCCCTTAGGGATAACCCTACAACATCGGGTTGACCCCTCGACACTCGGCAGGGTATCTGCAGTGGGCTAGGTACATTTTGTCAGCGAAGAAGGTGCATCTGTTGAAGATCGGCCTATACCCTACAGTTTACGCCTCGCTGTTCGAGTACTCTGCTCCTCTGACATGGTTGGTTAAGGCGTTCGTGGAACAATGGAACATCCCCACGCATACCTTTCTTCTAATGGACAGGTAAGTTTCCATCCCCCTAGAAGAATTTGCTGAAATTTTCGGTCTGCCGGTGAGGGGAGAGCACTATGAGGAGCTGCTTCCTCCAGAAGAATACGTTTTTGCCACCAAGTCGTTGGTGATGGACTTAACGCCGGAGAACGCTATCCAGCACCAATTTCCGAGTCTGGTAAAGGTGGTGAATATGTATGAAAGTCTTTACTTGGAATCGGGAGGCCGGGGAGTTAGTTTCGCAGACTTCATCGCCCGCTTTCTTCGACCGGAGATTCAATCGCAACGGGGCGAAAAATTCGCCAAGCTTGACGACCCCTTCGGCCTTGGCCAAGATCGTCGACCAGCACTGGAAGCCGATCAAAAAGGTTTTTACCTCCCCGATGCTGTAATCATCCCCTTATCGGAAATCGCTGCTCCGGGCATCGACGAGGAGTCTTTCTTTCTCGGGTTTCTTGGGCTATGGTTGTGCTGGTTCGTGCTCCCCATGCACCCTCGCTACATGAGGCCATCCTTCTTCTACCCAGCACATCGAATGGTGGCTGGCATACAATTGTCCATTGGAATTGCTGGGTTGGCCCACCTGTACCATGGTCTCAGCATGGCGATGAACGCAACTGAATTGGGGGTGCAACCCGCTAATTTCCCGATGCACTACTTTACTTCATGGATGGAAATGCACGTGCTCGGGGTATTTGCTATTCATAAAAGACCCTCTTTTTACAAGAAGTGCAGACTCCCGAGAGTTATGCGGCTGATCGGGGATTCTATCGTGAATCCGTCTCCGCGGGAGGCTAAGGGACTGCTTCTTCGTCCGCGTACGGTCGGAGCGGGTATTTCTTTCACGGACAAGGTCCTGACAATCGGCCTGGAGACCTCCAAGGCGGTGTTGGCGTTGCGCGATAATTTCAAGGATGGGGCCTTTGTATTAAAAGCCCAGGAGATTCTACATCTATACTACATTAGGCCGGGTTTCCTCGTGTTCAGGAAAAATGAGACGGCGCTTTTCATGAGGTACAACCCCCATCGTTTCACCCAGCAACTAAGTTATAACCAGGGGGTCCCACTGGAGGCGTTTTTGGAAGAGCCTGCGGCCACCTGGGAGGGAATACGGAGCGCACTGCATCACTCTATGTGGTTAAACACGGGCTCCCACTTTTTCATTAGCGAGCCGAGTTGCATTCCAAGGGCCCTTAACGTATACGGGGCTTGGTATCAGCACGCGATGGGTGCTGTTATCCGGGAAGAGAAGCGGCTGCTGCTTGATCGCAAAGGTGCGCCCCCCGCCAGCGATTGCAACGTCCCCCTAAAGCGAAGGACCCCTGTCCATCCTCCTCTAAGAGGAGATGCTGGAGATGAGCCTCCACGTGTGCTAAGCCCCCCGCGTGGATTGCCCCGCGATCCTGTGGACGTGCCATCAGCGCCCCGTGCTCCCATGGAGACGGTAAACGTGGTTTCACCCGAATCCGGCATGGGCTCGGATATTGGGACTCGCCGTCCCAAGGTGCCCACGAAGCGTAAGCTGATTTTGGGTGCGACCGGAGTTCGCGCGCAGAAGAGGAAGAAGAAGTCGATCCTTTCTGCTGATGTTGTATTTGGCCAGAAAGCTCATGCTCCTTACAGCGAGGGCTTGAGTGAGTATGGGACCAACGAGGGCTTATTTATGCCGCCATACGACACTGATCTGGCGGCCGCCATCGCAGCTTCTTAGCGATTGGTAAGGCGCGACGTGTGGTTGGCTAAACTTGCGCAATCAGGTAATCACTAGTTGTATTTTCTTTTGTCATTGCATCGTACTTCTACCGCTGTTTTTGACTAACGCTTTTCCTTCTTTAACAGGCATTTCTACCGAAGAAGCCATCGCTGCTTCTCTTAAGACTTTCGAGGAAGAGGAACGACTTAGAGCGTCCTTAAGCCTTGGTACATTTCGGTTCGCTATTTTTCTCCTTCCATTTCTTATGAGTAATCTGACCCTCTCTTTGTCTTGTCACAGGGACCACAAGACCTACCTCGCAAGCCGATGCGGGAATTCCCCCTGGGCCAGCTACCGAAGTCCCGGCCTCTTCGGGATTGCCGCAAGAGGCCCCTCTTAAAAAGCCGACGATGGAAGCCTTGACGGCTCTAGAGGCAACTCTGAACGCGGACGACGACGCCTTGCTAAAGAAGGCTTCAAAAAGGTCTGTAGCAACGGATCGAGAGGAAAGGAAACGCCTAAGGCACGCAGCAAGAGAGCGTAGCGCTGCTTTGGCCATGGGAGCAGGCTCAAGCGCCGTTACTCCCGCTGCTACTCCTTCGGAGGAGCTCCCGGTTGCTTTGTCCACTGCTCATAGACGGGCCGCACGTGCAGCTCGGGAAGCCAATGGTAAATCCACCTCAGGTAATGTATTTTTGAGGCTTTGTTATCAAAGTTTTAAAACCGTTGGTTCTTATATATCTTGTCCTGCAAGGCCGAGTCTCACTGAAGGAGTGGCGGCAACCGTCGATCCTGAGGGGATGGTGGAGGAGGTAGCGGCTGAACCTGAGGCGATGGCAGGCGATGTAACCATAGCTGCCAGGCCCGAGATAGTAGCTGACGAGACAGTCACAACTGCTATGCCTAAGAAGGCTGCCGATGCTGAGCCCGAAGGGGCGGCGGGTGAGACGGTTGCTACGGCCGAGCCTGAGGCAGCAATGGATGAAACGGCTGCGACCACTGAGCCCCGAGGTGGGTGAAACGGGCATGATCGTTGAGCAGGAGATGGCTGCTCTTTCTCAAGAGTCTGGCACTGCTCCGATCATCGCTTTCCCTGCCTACGGTTCCTTGTCGTCTCCTGGCCCCGCGAGCGTGACGACGGCTCCTGTAGAGTCAGGCGATGAGGCAACGGGAGGTGAAACCATGCCAATGGAGGAGGGAGATGCCACCGTTGCATCAAGTGACGCCCTCGTCATGGCTCTGGTTAGCGACTCATCAGGTAAATTTTGGGTTACCGTCCTTTTTTTATATTCTGCAATCCTTCCTGATAGGGTTTATCTTGTTTCTAACGCAGGTGCGGCTAGTGCTGGTGCCGCGTTACCCGAGGGAGCACCGTCAGTTACCGCTCTGACGGTGACTACTTCTCTTCCTTCTCTTGCACCATCACAGATGCTGGAAGGTATGGATTTGCAACCCATCAGTCTTATCTTTAAGCTGCATAATTTATGTACAGACGTTGTATTATTGCATCTTTGCAGGAGTCCTTTTTGACCACCTGTACTAGGTGCTGCATCCCCACTTCTCCTTCCCGTCGGGGATGGCTTCATCTAGCGGCGCTGGTGAATATAGCTTCCAATTAATGCTCTTTCTTTTACCGATAATGAACTTATTTCTAATTCTTCTTTGCTCTGATTGCAGTGCTACAAATTGAAGGAGGAGATGTAAAATCAGTTGCGCCACCGGTCCTCCCGGCTTTGCCACCTGCTGCAGCCGGTATAGTAGACTCTACTTTTTGCTTGTTTTTTTTATTTCTTGAGCCGACACTTGATTATGATCTATTTTGCAGCAATCATATCGACTCCAACCCCGTTCGAGTCTCGTATTATAATGCCGGCCGGGCCCTTTTTAAGGCGTCCATCATCCAAAGGTGCTGCGACCAGCCTACGCATGCTAGGCGAGTATATCGAGGAGTTCGACACAGAGGCTCCCATGTCTGCCGCGAATTTTGCCGCAGAGATCAACCCTATGCTGGCGACGCTCATGAACTTTCACGGTGAGAGAGTCGTTGAGTTTTGGGTTAATCGCTGCCGGGAGGTCGAGGCTTGCTTGCATGAGCTTGAGCTTAAGCGTCTGGCACCTGAGATTCTGGCCACGAGCACTCAACGGGCGGCATGGATCGAGCAGAGCGCTTCTTACTTCCGCCATCTCGAACAAGAAGTGGCTTTAAAGCGAAGAGAATGCAAAGAAACTTCAAGCGAGTCTGCTCGACTGCGTGCTGAGGTTGACGCGAACGCTGCCCAGGTGAAGGTTATCTTCGAGGGCCTTCTGCAATGTATCTCTAATGGGCTAACATTGAAGCAGAAGCTCGATGTTGTTGAGCATGATGCACATGATCGTGAAGCAGCTCAGCGAGCCGTCGAGGAACAACTCTCATCTTACTTGCAGTAGCGAGCCCAGGTCGAAGCAGAGTTGGCCGCGGCGGCCGATCAGGAAGAGGGGCTGAGGGAAGTGCGTGAGCGGCTGGTCGGACTACTGAAAGCACTTTCTTCTCAATAAAATTTTTGTATCGTTTCTAATTGTGAATAAAATGTATTTGTTTCTTTTATTCTTTAATACGATGTATTTTGTACTCAATCAAATTTCATGAATAAAAGATACACATTCTTCATAATGTCTTGTGTCATTTCTCTGCTTTCTTCTTTCTTGCTGTGTTGTTTGTCATGTGATTTTAGCAAGTGCGGTCTGTAGATAGCGTATAGCTGTCAGTCTTAGGCTCTTTGTAGAGTGGTGATGGCTTAGAAAACAGGGTTAAGGTCTGTCATCTAAGACTTTTCAACTCTATGAGCCGTGAGGGTTTCATAAAGAAATTTCTCCCTACGAGTTGAGAGGATCCTGTAGGTGTAATTTTTTTTTAAAGAATCGTGAGGATTCCTAAGTGTGTTTTCTCTTTAAAGTCGTAAGGATCTCACAAGAGAATTTACTCCCTTACGAGTCGTGAGGACCCGCAAGTGATGGGTGTAGTTGCCCTTATCCGCATTTCACGGAGTCAGGGGTTGTTCTAGATGCTTCCCACGGTTCCACTGCCGTGTTTGGCGAGGATCAGGCTCCGCTCTGGACATTTTCCAGGATACCGTAGTTTAAAGACATCGCGGTCGAGGTTAAGGACATCATAGTCCGTGGATTTAAGGACTCCACAGTCTGTTGTTAGTTTTAAGACATTACGGTCGAGATTAAGGACATCATAGTCCATGAGTTTAAGGACCTCATAGTCCAATGTTAGTTTTAAGATATCACGGTCGAGGTTAAGGACTTCATAGTCCGTGGATTTAAGGACTCCACAGTCCAATGTTAGTTTTAAGACACCACGGTCGAGGTTAAGGACATCATAGTCCATGAGTTTAAGGACCTCGCAGTCTAATGTTAGTTTTAAGACATCACGGTCGAGGTTAAGGACATCACAGTCCAATGTTAGTTTTAAGACCTCACAGTCTAATGTTAGTTTTAAGACATCACGGTCGAGGTTAAGGACTTCATAGTCCGTAGATTTAAGGACTCCACAGTCCAATGTTAGTTTTAAGACATCACGGTCGAGGTTAAGGACATCATAGTCCATGAGTTTAAGGACCTCACAGTCCAATGTTAGTTTTAAGACATCACGGTCGAGGTTAAAGACATCATAGTCCATGAGTTTAAGGACCTCACAGTCCAATGTTAGTTTTAAGACATCACGGTCGAGGTTAAGGACTTCATAGTCCGTGGATTTAAGGACCTCACCGTCCAATGTTAGTTTTAAGACATCACGGTCGAGATTAAGGACATCATAGTCCATGAGTTTAAGGACCTCACAGTCCAATGTTAGTTTTAAGACATCACGGTCGAGGTTAAGGACATCATAGTCCATGAGTTTAAGGACCCCACAGTCCGATGTTAGTTTTAAGACATCACGGTCGAGGTTAAGGACATTATAGTCCGTGAGTTTAAGGACCTCACAGTCCGCGAAATGTGTGGTTATTGGGACCCGTCACCTCTTTGAAGACGTTGAGGAATTACAACGACAAATATCAAAGGAGTGAAGAGATGTACCCTTGAACCAAGGTAAAATCAGTTTAAAATCATTTTGGTTGATTGTTAGTTTTAAGACATCACGGTCGAGATTAAGGACATCATAGTCCGTGAGTTTAAGGACCCCACGGTCCGATATTTGCTCTGGATGCTTCCCACGGTTTCACTGCCGTGTTTGGCGAGGACCAGGCTCTGCTCTGGATGATTTACACGGGTTCATTTCCATGCTCTGCGAGGACCAGGATCCGCTCTGGACGTTTTCCACGGGGTCAGAAGTGACGTTATCCGCATTCCACGTAACCAGGAATTTTGCTCTAGATGCTTCCCACGGGTTCACTGCCGTGTTCGGCGAGGACTAGGCTTCGCTCTGGATGCTTCACACGGGTTCACTGCCGTGCTCTGCGAGGACCAGGATCCGCTCTGGACGTTTTCCACGGGGTCAGAAGTGACGTTATCCGCGTTCCACATAACCAGGAATTTTGCTCTAGATACTTCCCGCGGGTTCACTGCCGTGTTCGGCGAGGACTAGGCTCCGCTCTCGATGCTTCACATGGGTTCACTGCCGTGCTCTGCGAGGACCAGGATCCGCTCTGGACGTTTTCCACGGGGTCAGAAATGACGTTATCCGCGTTCCACGTAACCAGGAATTTTTCTCTAGATGCTTCCCACGGGTTCACTGCCGTGTTCGGCGAGGACTACGCTCCGCTCTAGATGCTTCACACGGGTTCACTGCCGTGCTCTGCGAGGACCAGGATCCGCTCTGGACGTTTTCCACGGGGTCAGAAGTGACGTTATCCGCGTTCCACGTAACCAAGAATTTTGCTCTAGATGCTTCCCACGGGTTCACTGCCGTGTTCGGTGAGGACTAGGCTCCGCTCTGGATGTTTCACACGGGTTCACTGCCGTGCTCTGCGAGGACCAGGATCCGCTCTGGACTTTTTCCACGGGGTCAGAAGTTATCCGCGTTCCACGTAACCAGGAATTTTGCTCTAGATGCTTTCCACGGGTTCACTGCCGTGTTCGGCGAGGACTAGGCTCCGCTCTGGATGCTTCACACGGGTTCACTGACGTGCTCTGCGAAGACCAGGATCCGCTCTGGACGTTTTCCACGGGGTCAGAAGTGACGTTATCCGCGTTCCACGTAACCGGGAATTTTGCTCTAGATGCTTCCCACGGGTTCACTTCCGTGTTCGGCGAGGACTAGACTCCGCTCTGGATGCTTCACATGGGTTCACTGCCGTGCTCTGTGAGGACCAGGATCCGCTCTGGACGTTTTCCACGGGGTCAGAAGTGACGTTATCCGCGTTCCACGTAACCAGGAATTTTGCTCTAGATGCTTCCCACGGGTTCACTGCTGTGTTCGGCGAGAACTAGGCTCCGCTCTGGATGTTTCACATGGGTTCACTGCCGTGCTCTGCGAGGACCAGGATCCCCTCTGGACGTTTTCCACGGGGTCAGAAGTGACGTTATCCGCGTTCCACGTGACCAGGAATTTTGTTGATTATATCCGCATTTCATGGAGTTGGGATTTGATTCTCGGTCATCTGTATACCGTCGAGTCATGGAACTGGGAGTTGCCGCTGTTCCGCTTTGTCTGATGTTGTGTCTGCTGGGGAGGAGGAGTGTGATTCCTTCTTTGTTTGCGCCCCTGGATTGTATACAGGGATTGATGTGATATCACCGGTAGGGCATAAATTTGATTCATTCATTTTTTTATTTCTTTCCGCGATGCTCTATCATTTCAGCTTTTATATCGCGAAGGTCGCGATTGCCCAATCATTTCGGCTATTTTTCGCGATGCCCAGTCATTTCGGCTATTTATTTTATTCTTACTCGCTGATTTTTATTGCGAGTTGCCCAATCATTTCGGTTATTTTGCATGCATACATTTTTTCACTTGCTGCTTCTATTGTAAGTTGCCTATCATTTCGGCTATTTCGTATGCATGTGTGGCTTACTGTCTTTTTGCCGCAAGCCTGGGATTAGACACCGATTTCGGCATCAGCACCGCTACAACTGGGATATTGCCAGGAGCGAATCATCATTTTCCTATGTCGATGTCGAACAAAGGTGGCTTAGCGAACAGGGTTAGGATCCTGTCGACTAAGGCTTTTGACTTCATGAGCCGTAAGGGTCTCACAAAGGTATTTCTCCCTACAAGTCGTGAGGATCTCGTAGGTGTGCTTTCTCCTTAGGAATCGTGAGGAATCCTAAGTGTATGGCTTCTTGTAAGTCGTAAGGATTTTACAAGAGAGTTTTTCTCCTTATAAGTCGAGGGGATTCACAAAGGTTGTTCACCGTGCGAACATATCCCTAGTCACGGGTGGGACTTTGCTAGGAAAATGTTTATTCGTGCCCGTGGATTGTATACAAGGGTCAGCATTAAGCCGCTTGTAGGGCAGTATCAGAGGTTGTGGGGGTTGCTTAAGAACAGGTTCAGGTCTCTATAGCTTAAGACTTTCAAATCTTATGAGCCGTGAGGGTCTCACAAGAGGATTCTCTTTACGAGTCGTGAGGATCTCGTAAGTGTAATTTCTCCTTAGGAATCGTGGGGATCCCTAAGTGTGTTGCTCCTTTGTGAGTCATAAGGATCTCACGCGGGTGATTTCTCCTCACAAGGTTGAAAGGACCTTGTAAGTGTCTTTTAACGAGGTTGCGCTCTTTCGGATTTTCACAAACACTCGCCGGTAGCCCTGCTGTTTTTACTCACGGAGCCCTTTCGGGTTTTCATCCGTGCCCATTTTGCTTATGGACATACCGTTTTTCTTTTTCTTTTTCTTTTTTCTTTTTTATTCTTTTCTTTTTCTAACGAGATTGCGCCCTTTCGGGTTTTCACAAGACTCGCCGGTAGCCCTGCTGTTTTCACTCACGGAGCCCCTTTCGGGTTTTCATCCGTGCCCATTTTGCTTATGGACATACCGTTTTTCTTTTCTTTTTCTTTTTCTTTTTTTTATCAGCTTCGGGATGCTGCAATCCACCGTAGTTTATCGATATCTCAGTCAATGGCAAGTTTTAGGACATAGTGGTCCATTGGTAGTTTAAGGACGTTTCGGTCCGTCGTTAGTTTAAGGACGTTTCGGTCCGTTGTAAAGTAAGCCGGTTACTACTTATAGAGTTTGGGCTTAGGAAGATAGCGAGCGGACATAGTCGTCGTCATTTATCATTGACCTAGGCCGTGACTCGTTAGGCGTAGTATTTCTTCAGGAAGCGACCGTTTATTGGCCTGAAAAGGTCTTTCACCATGCATGTCCATGAGTAGATAGGCTCCACCCTGGTAGGCCTTGTCTATGATGTACGGGCCTTCATAGTTCGGCTCGAATTTTTCCCGCTTGGCACGATTGGGGATCATAGGTCTCTTGACCACTAGCACGAGTTGTCCTTGGCGGAATGTCCTCGGCTTGGTCAATCTTTCATATGAGCGCGTCATCTTTGCTTTATAAGCTTCCATATTTTGCTGCGCCAGGAGCCGGGTTTCATCAAGGGCATCGAGCTCCTCGAGGCCAAGGTGAGCTTCTCTTCGTCCGTCAGCTCGTAATGAACTGCCACTCGTAGAGAAGGTAACTCTATCTCGAGGGGGAGTACCGCTTCTGTACCGAATACCAATGTGTACGGCGTTGTGTTCGTGACCGTCTTGAACGTAGTCCGGTACGCCCAGAGAGCTTCATGTAGTCTCTCGTGCCAGTCCTTTTTATTTCGGGACACCATTTTTTCACGATCTTCGTCAAGGTCTTGTTGAAAGCCTCCGCTAGACCGTTGGCTCAGGGATTATAGACTGATGAATATCTCCAGTCTATGTTATGTTGTTGTGCGAAGCGGCTGATTTTGTGGCTTCTGTAGGCTGGCCCGTTATCGGATATGATCCGTCTCGGAGTTCCAAACCGATAAATGACGTGTGTCTTGAAGAAATGGAGGATATTCTCCGTCTTCACTTCTCTCAGCGGTACTGCTTCTGCCCATTTGGAGAAGTAATCAGTCGTCGCCAAAATGAATCGATGTCCTCTGGACGATGCTGGCTCGATGGGGCTGATTATGTTAGTTCCCCATATTTCGAACAGCCAGCTAGCCACTATCGGGTGTAATGGATTTGGGTGCTGATAGATGAAGTCCCCATGGATCTGGCACGAGTGGCATTGCTTCGCGTATTCGAGACAGTCCTGGATCATCGTGGGCCAATAATAACCCATCCGTTTGATCTGCAGCTTCATCTTCGGGCCTGCTTGGTGAGAACCGCAGAGTCCGTCATAAACTTCTTGGACGACTCTTTTCGTCTCTTCAGGTCCCAAGCATCTCAGCCATAAAGAATCAAATGACCTCTTGTACAGAATATCATTGACGAAAGCGAAAGATAGGGCTCGCTTCATGAGCTTATGTTTTGAGGACGCATCTTCAGGTGTTCGACGGGATTTGAAGTAGTCTATAAAGACTTCTCTCCAATCCTCAGCCTTTTCCTGGTCTTTTATTTACAGAGTCATTTGCTCGGTCGCTTCCTTTTCCTCGGATGATACCGGAGATATTTCCGCCAGTGCGAGGACCCGACGGCTTTGCACAACGATCCTCACGTCATCGAGGTTTTCGTCGGCCAGTTCTTTAGCGAGCTTAGCTGGTGCATCCACTTTGCTATTTTCTGCGCGCGGTATGTTTTCCAAGATGTAGGAAGATATTTGGGTCAGCAATTGTTGTACTCTCTCGCCATACTTCACCAGCTCTGGCTTGCACGTCTGGTAGTCGCCGTTTACTTGACTAACGACCAGTTGGGAGTCTCCGTATATGAGGTGGTTTTCAATTCCCATGTTGATGGCGATCTCTAGGCCTGCTATCAAAGCTTCGTATTCGGCTTCATTGTTCGTCCTCGGCTCTGTCAAGGAGAAGGCGAAGCGCATTATCCCTCCTTGTGGGGTCACGAAGATAAGGCCTACCCCTGATTTGATTATAGGGGTGTTCTGTTTTCGCTTCTTCATGGAAGACGCTCTATCAAAATAAAGTTCTCATCGGGTATCACCACCGTCGATTGCGTCAAACGCATGTTCGTCTGGCAGTTCACAATTCAAAGGGGAATCAGCCGGTATCGGATGTTCAGCGAGGAAATCGGCAATGGCCTGGCCTTTTACTGCCTTAAGAGGTCGATAAGTTATCGAGAACTCCATTAAGAGCAGGGCCCATTTAGCAAGTCGCCCCGTCAATATGGATTTTGACATCAAATATTTGAGAGGATCCACTTTCGATATGAGACGGACTTCATGCACCAACGCAAAGTGCCTGAGCTTCGTTATCGCGAAGATCAATGCCAGGCAGTGTTTTTCGATGGGAGAATAGTTGCTTTCTGCCCGCAGGAGAATTCGACTCAAGTAATAGAGAGCTCTTTCTTTCCCTTGGTCGTTCTCTTGTGCCCATAATGCGCCTAAGGAACCTTCGAGGGCTGTTGTATAAAGAATAAGGGGCTTTCCCTTGACCAGAGCGGCTAGTACTGGCGGATTCTGCAAGTATTGCTTGACTTCGTCCAGCGCGCCTTGGCATTTGTGATCCCAGACGAACGGGGTCCCCTTTTTCATCAGGTGACTGTAAGGACGGCACTTGCCGGAGAGATTGGCTATAAATCGCCGGATATATGCGAGCTTTCTTTGGAGAGACCGCAGCTGCTTGAGAGTACTTGGCGGAGGCATTTCCATAATCACCTTGATCTTTGACGGATCTATCTCGATACCTCGGTGTCGGACGATGAATCCTAGGAATTTACCTGAGGACACCCCGAACGCACATTTGAGAGGGTTCATCTTCAAGTTGTATTGCCGAAGGCGTTGAAATACGATCTTGAGATATTCGAGATGTTCCTCATATGATTTGCTTTTCACCACGAGGTCGTCGATATAGCATTCGACGATTTCATGTATAAGGTCATCAAAGATCTTCGTCATGGCTCTCTGATAGGTGGCACCGGCGTTCTTTAGACCAAAAGGCATTACCTTATAGCAGAATATACCTAAAGGGGTCCGGAAAGCGGTATGTTTCTGGTCCTCGGGATGCATCTTTATCTGATTGTATCCTGACGATCCGTCCATGAAGGAGAAGACTTCATGAGTGGACGTATTGTCTATCATCAGCTCAGTGACCGGTATTGGGAAATCATCTTTCGGGCAAGCTTTATTGAGATCCTGAAAGTCCACACATATGCGCACTGTCCCATTTTTCTTCATCACCGGGACGATATTGGCGATCCAATCAGGGTACTGAACCTCTTGGATGAAGTCGGAGTCGATTAGCTTCTTAACCTCGGCGTTGATGCTCATTTCAAGCTCGAGCCGCATTCTTCTCGGTGCTTGTTTGATTGGCTTGACGTCCGGGGGTATTGCCAGTTTGTGGACAGCAATCTCTGGGTCTAGTCCTGGCATTTCGGAATAGTTCCATGCGAAGCAATCTCTATGCTGCATAAGCACGTCTTTTACCGCAGCCACCCTTTCTTCAGATAGCAGTTTACTGACGAATGTCGGTCGCGGGTCACTTGTCGTCCCCAAATCAATCTTCTTGAGGCTATCTGCAGTAGTATGTATTCCATCTTCCAGCTCTTTTGGCGCCGGTGGAAACTCTGAGATCACCTCGTCATCAGTGTTTTCGAAGCACCAGGGGAGGTCACCCCTATTCTCGGGTTCTTCTTCCGACAGCGTTATCACATGACAGGTACGAGCTCGCTTCCAAGACCGATGTTGATCTGGTTCTACTCTCGCTGTATGCACGGCTTTTGGTTTGTGCTTCTGTGGCGGATTTATCCTCCAGCTGTCGGATAGAGCGAACTTGCCGAGCTGATATTGGTCTTCGACCCAGTTCTTGAAACTGAAGAAGTCTTCAATAGGATGTCCTATTGCCCTATGATAGGAGCAATAGTTCGAGTGAGAGACTTCGCCTGTTTTCTCGGGGTGCTTGGACTCCGGGAGGATAATCATTTGATATCTTATGGCAAGATCAAGTATCTTCTTTGTCTTGTCTTGAGAAAAAGAGTATGCTCGACTCATCTTCTTCATAAGGGACGAATCCGGACCGCTCGATTCCCGCTCGCGTGACTTCTTGGTCCCGCTTTGTCGTTGCTGAATGCCTTTTCCATTTTTTGACTTGTTTCTGCCTCTGCGTCGGGCCTTTTTTACAACAGGTTGGCAGGGAGGGGCATTTTCATTTTCCGCAGCCTGTTGGAGGAGGCGTTGCGTCCTGGCTTTCTCGTAAATGGTCATTTCGCGGTTATGGTCGTCTCGAACTTTTTGACCAGCTTCCCGTATAAGCTTGTCCATTTGTTCTTCGAACGACGGACTGGGCATTTTTGCTTCAGGGACTTTTTCTGGTTCAGGATTAGCACTCTCCCACTGAGCATCTCCTTCTTCATCAAAGTCATGTACGACATAGCAGTCGCGGAGTAACTCCCATTTCTTGGACCGAACGTATCCAAGCCCGATTGCTTCCATTCTCCCGTTGGGCAACTTGCGCTGAGTTCCGGGAACGTTCCAGACCCTATCATAGAACTTAGCTTTTCGAGCGGTCTATTTGAAAGGTATCTCTTGGCGCTTCAACAGCCTTTTCAAGCCTTCTGTATAATATCTATGCAGACGGATGGGCTGGAGCCTTTCAAGTGTAGGATCTGCACCGTGCCAGATTTCTTTTTCCACTTTAGTTTCCCTGGAGCGGTAGAATAGGATCGCCTTTTCGCCTGGGAGGGACGTAGAACGTCTGCAGCTCTTCTACACTGTAGGTATCAAGCACGTCTAGCTCTTTATGATGTTTGGGCGGAACCATGGCAACTTGCAAACTTTGCTCTACATCAGCGATTATTTGTATTGAAGGCCGAGCGGAGAATATAGCATGGACCTCATCTTCCGAGTTATTGCCAAAGATCAACATGGGAGCGGACGGTCCCGACTTGTTGTACTGGGGTGGACTTGAATAAACCCTCTCTTCCTCTACCTCAGTATCACTCCCGAAAACTGGAATGGTGGTGATAGCTTTGTTCTCCGGCTTGCGACATCTCTCTGTGTCCTCGAAATCCGGTAAGAAGTATTTTACATCTTCGTACTTGCGGACTTCGTTTACAGAGAATGGGTTCAGCTCTCCCGTCACAGTGTACTCGAGACCATCCTTGAAATAATTCATACACTGGTGTTGTGTAGAAGGGATGATGTTGCACTCGTGTAACTAAGGCCGGTCGAGCAAAGTGTTATAGCATGTCTTGGCGTCAATGACATGAAATTTAATATCCGTGATAAGTAAACCGAATCGTAATGTCAATATCACAGACCCCGAGAGTCCGCGATGACTGGGAATCAAAACCAGAGATGGTGATTTTATTACGAGCGAGATGCTGGACGCTCATGCAGATTTTCTTCAACACTCGCACATTGAGGAGATTGACGGAAGACCCATTGTCGACCAGGATTTTGCCTATCTTTATATCGTGGCAATATCTCGAGACATAAAGGGGACGGTTGTGCTAGCACGTCCCAAGGAGGAGGTCTTCGTTGCCGAAGGTGATATCGGCTGTATGTACTTCCTCCAGCTCGTCCTTCATCTTTTCTTCGGCGAGAAAGGCTTGGAATTTCTCTGGCTCTTGTAGCGCCTTGATCAATGAATCTCTCGCTTCTTTGGATAGTAAAAGGGCGTCGAGAATGCTGAGTTGCGAGGGTAACTTCCTCAAATGCACCAGAACGTTATAGTCCACCTTACTCTTCTTTGGCGGGTCCTTGGCAATCAGCTCTTTCATGACTTGGTCATCCAGGGCGATATTCTCAGAGGCCTTTTCTTTTCCCTTATCTTTTCTACTCATGGGTCCCAGATTCTTTTCTGGAAGCGTACGGTTGCGTAGCTAAATATTTTCACAGGCCTTCGATTCTTCCTCTTTCCCCAATGCAGATTCTTTAAAGAGGGGGCCAAAAGCCATTTCTTCGTCAGAGTCGCTTCCGAAAGTGAGAATTTGCGATCCCCCGGTGTTGACCATGCGACAGTTACTGGTATCTCTTTTATGCTCCTCATTCGCACTTCTTTGCCCCCGCTGAGTTTTGCGTTTCATCCGCTTAAAATTTTGCCGGTGAGCAACATATCCCTGCCACCATCTTTTAAAAGCATTGCACTCCTCGGTGGGGTGTGAAATCTTTCGATGATATGAGTAGTAGCTAGGATGCATCTTTACTACACCGGGAGTGTTTCCTTCGGAGGGTGGTATCTTCATTCCCATTGATATGGCTTTAGCAAACCTTTTCCTCGTCTTGAACTTGTTTTTATCCGTGACGGATGTTCCTTGATTCGGCGGGAGTGTCTCTACTCTTTCGTCTAGTCGCCGGCGTTTGGCTATTTCAAGTATGGCCATCTCACGCTCCTAATCGGCTTTACTTTTCAGATGAATCTCATTCAGGAAGGCGTCGATCATTTCGTCTGACGGTCATAGAAGTTCCGGCTCGGGACCTGCCCCCAGTCTCTCTGTGCAGGGAGCTTTTTCATTGTCTAGCGATGAATGAGAGATCACATGGCAACTTGCCACGCACTCCTCAGATCCATCCGACGAGTCTTCTCCACCATCTTCGTCCTCAAGGACGTGGCTAAGGAATTCTTGGAGCGTGATTGGAGTCCGCGCCTTCTGGTTATACTCTTCCAGCGCACCAATCTGTTTTTGTAGGTCTGTGTGCTTGTCGCCAGGCTTCACGGGCTTTTTGGATCTCTTCTTCTTCTTCTTTGAAGATTTTGGTGGCTGGGTGTGAGCGCTTGGGCCATCACCACCAATCTTTGGAGTTGGGCGCGGCTTCAGCATCCCTTCGATGATCTGGGGTTCTAGCGGGTTCTTCCACCTGATCGCCGGACATGTCTGAAGATCATTCAGCATCCTTTTGGTTTTGGCTGAAAGCACGACCTCCCATGGAGCTTCTTCAACAAAAGAACACATTGCCCTCGGTGTGTCCGTCTTCTTAGGAGTGTGCGATTGTGGTGGGTTTACTTTCCACTTCTCAGTCAGCGCAAACTTTCCTTGCAGGTACTGATCCTCGATCCATCCCTTAAAGACGAAGCAATCCTCGATCGGGTGGCTTACCGGTTGGTGGTAAGGGCGGTAATTGGGATTATTCACTTCGCTGGGTTGCGGTAGTCGCCTTAGATTAGGCAAATTGATAAGCCTGTTGCGCATAGCCAGCTCGAACAGCCTCTTCGTTTTGTCTCGTGGGAATGAGTAAGGACGCTTCATTTTCTCATTATAATAGCGTCGTCTCTCCTCCAGTTGGTCCGCTAGCTTTGGGGCACTGGGCTGCTGCTGGGTGTTCGCAACGAAGGTTGCCTTCCTTTTACCCTTGTCGTTTCGCGGTTCCGGCTTCGGGGGAGACGGTCTGTGACCCATTTGATCCATTTGGGCTAGCTTGTCAATTAAAGCTTGGAACGTGGTCAGCTTAAAGAACATCATGAACTATGAAATAGTTGCATGAGGGTCTAGGGTGCCCACGAACATGCCCACCGCTGGTGCTTCTTCGATGCGTTGTTCGCACTTCGACCACAGGTTCCGCCATCGGATTGTGTATTGAACCCAAGTTTCGCCCGGCTTCACCCTTGCATTGATAAACGCCGTTATTAGGGTGTGTTCGCTGGCGCTCGCGAATCGTTGAGTGAATAGCAACTCCATCTCTGCGAAAGTTTTGACGGAGTCGTTTGGAAGCTCGGAGTACCATTCAAACGCCGTCTCCGATAAGCTGCCGACGAATTGGCGGAGCAAAAGCTTATCATCGCCCCCGGTGTTTCTGCACAGAGCTCTGAACTGGGCGACGTGCTGGTGGGGATTGCCCGTCCCCTTCTACACGTGGAATTTCGGGATCGTGTAGCCCGGCGGGTATTTTATCTGATCATACCAGCCTGGATATGGTCGCCCAGTCTTCATGACCTGGCCAGCCACTTCATTTGCCTGGTGAACTCGTATTTGTTGAGCAATATAATCATCCAGGGCGGCCTTAGAGATTGTTTCCTCTTTGGCTGTTGAAAGAGCCGGAAGTGGGTTTGACGTTTCTCCTCTGTCGTCTTCGAGGATAATCGAAGGATCTTCAGCTGGAGGATCCGGCTGGATCATCATGCCCACCATGTCTTGGAACAGGAGAGCCATTTGCTTTATATTAGCTGCTTGTTCCGCAGCCTCCTTGTCCTTCTTTTCGAGCATTCTTCAAAGGAATTCAGCATCGGTTTAGTGTTCGCGACGTTGTTCCGATGATGCCTCCGGGCTTTCTTTTGGCCCGGTGAGTGCGGCCATCGCAGTCAGCATCTCCTGGAGCTTCTGCAGCTGCTGTTCCTGGACTCTTGTGATGGATCGAGTGAGTGGTCGGTGGCCCATAGAAGCGCGGCTATTCTCCTTCCCGGATGCCATGTAGATAGTATGCACTACCATGCCCCCAGACTTAGGGCGTTTGGGCTCAGTGCCTTTGACATTTGTCGCAGGCATGGGGGTCTTCCTCAGCTTTCTCTTCTTATGAGCGGTCGAAGTTGAGGGGGTCGTCGCAGTGGGCACCCAGACAGCTTTTCGTGGCTTGGCAGGATGGCTTTCTTCCTGTCGGACCTTCAGCTTTTTGTGCTGGCGGCAGAAATTTGGATCAATCACCGAGTCTTAGACTTGACGCCAAACTTTGTAGATCTTGGAGGATAGCCGCTGCGGGGACTGTTCTGGCTTTGCTTCCACAACATTCTCCACCGGAGGAGGAGATCTTTTCAGTACGGCGGTAGGAGAATTCCTGCGCACCTTATTCAGCAGCTCGAAGCTGTTCCCAGTTTGAACAGCAGCATTAATTTCCGCCGTCGGGGCTAGTAGAGTTAGCCCAGAAGGGGAGTTGCCTCCGGCCTTCCTCACTTGGCGCCAGTGGCGACGTCGAGCATGTCGAGCTGAGGGAGTTGGTTCGGTGACGGGGATGGCCTTGTCTTTCCCCCTGTTCGGGTGAGGGGTTGCTGTTGGCGTCAGCCTGTTGAAAACTGATGTCC
The DNA here is from genome assembly GCA_030015575.1 of Agapanthus africanus. Taxonomy (NCBI): domain Eukaryota; kingdom Viridiplantae; phylum Streptophyta; class Magnoliopsida; order Asparagales; family Amaryllidaceae; genus Agapanthus; species Agapanthus africanus. The sequence goes on along the minus strand of JASDDO010000024.1, from coordinate 901,854,181 downwards.
TTTGAGTAGCGGGAGCGGGAGTTGGGACGGTCAGTCTTGTAAAGACCAACCCTTTGGCAGGAGAAGCCGCCTTGACGACTTCAGGAGCAGGGTTGGTTACTCTCTTCGGAATAACCTTCTCTGGGATTGCAAGCTTCATTGTGGGCCCGCAGGAATTTTGGCCCAATCTGGAAAAGACCGAGGCGTTGGTGTTGAACGACCCGTTGAGAGGGGCCACAGTAGCTGTAAGTCGATCGAAGACCGACTTCTTGGGAGCTTCCGGTACGGGCACGGGGGTGCTGAAGCTCATCGGCGGAAGCATGGTTTCGAAAAACTATCCCGTGGTAGCTTGAGTGACCTGTTCCATGGGCATCGTGAACAGGGAAGCAGCTTGGGGCCCATAGGCTATGCCCCCAGTTGAGGCAGGACATGGGTTGCAGTTGCATGTGGAACACTTTGAGCAGGTGAACGCCATTGATCCTTTGCTTTCTGCACCAAGCAAAACGCCAAATCTTAGTACCTCGAAACCCAAGAGCAACCATTAGCAAACCGCGATTGGTTCGTGAACACGACACACGAAGTGCGGAGTGGACAGAGGAAAAGGTCCCACCGGGCATGCCAGAATCTGTTCCCCTCCGAAAGACGCGGCGGAGACGCGATATACGTCTTGCCTGAAATTCGGGGCAGATGCTAATTGGTGCTATCCATCCACCTCTCCGAAAATGCCAAGTTGATTTATGGCACCATGTATCGAAGGTTTAAATGGATGCGGCCGATATAGCAAACTTCGTCAGATTCCCCCTCTTTTGAGGGTTTTTTTTACTGTGGGGACGCTCTTCCCTCCAGGTGCAAGCCCCTGCAGTTAATTACGCTACCGCATCGTGATAACAACTTTCTCCTTCTCCATATGGTTACTTCGTGTCATAGGTGTTTGTTTTGTTTTTGGTTGCCCGTGGATTGCATACAGAGACTAAGTTATGTTGTCGCCCGTAGGGCGTGGACTAGTCCAAATCCGTATCTTTCTTAGATTTGGGTTTTGGGGGGGTTATGTTTAAGGATACGTTAGTCTTATTTGAGGCTAAGATCAACTTAAACGTTCGTTAAGGGAACGTTAGTCTAATTTTAGACTAAGATCGACTTAACGGGATCGTTTAGATCCAACAAGAAAGCAATTGGGCTCTATTGTTTAGTTTAGTGATATTGCGGTCGATAAGTAGTTTAAGGACATCACGGTCCAATGTTAGTTTTAAGACGTTGCGGTCAAGGTTAAGGACATTATAGTCCGTGAGTTTAAGGACCCCACAGTCCGGTGTTAGTTTTAAGACATCACGGTCAAGGTTAAGGACGTCATAGTCCGTGGATTTAAGGACTCCACAGTCCGGCGTTAGTATTAAGACATCACGGTCAAGGTTAAGGACATCATAGTCCGTGAGTTTAAGGACCCCACAGTCCGGTATTAGTTTTAAGACATCACGGTCGAGGTTAAGGACAACATAGTCCGTGAGTTTAAGGACCTCACAGTCCGTAGCAATGTGTGGCTGTCGGGACCCGTCACCTCTCTGACGACGTTGAGGGATTACAACGACAGATATCAGAGGAGTAAAGAGATGTACCCTCGAACCGGGTGTAAATTGATCGGGAGAGCAGGTGTGCTCAGTTCAATTTATATTGAGGACTTATGGCCAGAGTTAGGCTAGGTCCATTTGAAAATATTTAACATTTTATTCATGTTCTGCCTATTAGGCTTTTACTTGGGCTCTGCCCTTTTATAATGCATGGCATTGAGCTCTGTAATTAAGTGCATAGCATTGGGCTCTGTAATTAAATGCATAGCATTGGGCTCTGTAATTAAATGCATAGCATTTATCAGGAGCAAAATAGTGGTCTAATAGTGCACCACGTGGCTTGTCAGGCGCTTTGCGCCAATTAAAGAGCGCAATGCGCTAGCGCATGCGAAAGTGACACGTGTCACGCTTTGCGCCGAGCGCAAGTCTTCTAGCGCACTGCGCTTCTGAGTGCGCTGCGCCAGTGAATGACACGCGGCGCGCTCTGGTGACGTGCGCCAGTTCAAGAGCGCAGTGCGCTTCTTTTAGCAGCGCAAAGCGCAAACCGTTCTGTGGTTGACACGTGGCGCGCTCTGGCGCAGTGCGCCAATCCAATAAGCGCAAAGGCGCATTTCAAAAGTGCAAGGCACTGTCCAATAGCGCAGAGCGTATCTTGATCAAATTAAGATCAAAGAACCAGTTGTTTGTTCTCTTACAAGAGGTTTTACCTCAAGATTCAAGAAACAAAGTTTTTGCTCTCATCAAAAGGCTATGCCTTTACAGATCAAATGATCTAAGAATGAAGTAAATTACTTCTCTTTTCATCTTTTATAATTAGATCTTTCTGATCTTTTTTCTTTTTTATTGAAGATCTTGATCTTGTTCTTAGATCTTTGATCTTTTTTTTAGAAGAGGATTCTTCTTTTGTGAGATGTTTTCCTCTCTGTTCGTCAAGAATTAAATTCTTTACCTTTAAAGATGAAGAAAATGATCTTCTTTCTTCAATGGCTTGCCTTTCTTTCTCTTTGAGTTTTTTTCTCAAAGTTTGAAGAGGGTTCTCTCTATTCTGTATATCCCTGAGACTTGGAGTCTAGAGGCCTTTATATAGGGCCAATTGATCTGTTAGGTTAGTTACAGAGATCTTTCTCTGATTGATCTGGGGATATTTCCCCACCGTTGGATCTTTGATCCTAAGGCCTCTGTTTTACAGAAGACAATCTTCTCATTTTAATAAGATTGGAAAGATCTTTCTAGAATTTTAATTCTGATTAATTAATAATTTATTATTTAAATTCCAGTGCTGGCGCAACTGGCGCTAACGCACCTGCGTTTGACATGTGGCGTGCAGCGCAGGGCGCAGCGCAGCTGCGCTAGCGCGCCTGTATTTGACACGTGGCGCGCAGCGCAGGACGCAGCGCAACTGCGCTAGCGCACCTATGTTTTACACGTGGCGCGCAGCGCAGAGCGCAAGGGACCTGAAGCGTTGCTTCATTTTTAAAATTTGAATTTTGAAACAGAGCTTTGCTCTGATTTGGGTGTGTGCTGCCTTGGGCACAGCGCTCCTGGCGCTGGCGTGTCTGCTGTTAACACGTGGCGCTCTGCATGCAGCGCAAGGAATCTGAAGCGTTGCTTCAACTTTTGAATTTTGAAATTCAAACAGATCTTTGCTCTGATTGGAGGAAACATCCTCATGATTCCTAAGGAGAAATTGCACCTGTGAGATCCTCACGACTCGTAGGGAGAAACATCTTTATGAGACCCTTACGGCTCATGAAGTCATTGTAAGTTTAGTCTAGCACCCTATGAAGAGTTTTGAAGCATCACATGTCTCAAAGTTTGTATTTTTTAAGGTGCTAAGCTAACATGCAAAGGATAGATCCTAGAAAATTAGGGTTATCAAAACTTTAAGCTAGTAAAGACTAGGGTTTGAAGGCTACAACCTTTGTAGCTCCCCTTTGCAAGACTCCTTGGTGTCTTGGGTGTTGAATCGAGGTCCTCTTGAACTCCCCTTGTGTCCACGACGATCCACCGCGGAGATCTCCGTCCAAGCTCGCTACTTTGTAAAACCGAAGGAAACATTCTAATCAAGTTGGCTAGACTTGAGTAGAATGGTGTTGTGGCTTTGGATCTCACTTCAAAAACCTTTCTTTGATTGTATTTAACTCACTAGAAAAACCTAGAGAGGAAAAGATGAAGGAAGATGAAGATGGTGGCCTTTCTTTGCAAGAGGTAAAAAGATAACCTTGAGCTAAGCAAGAGAAAGAAATATATATCACTATATATATTTAATTCCTTCTTGACTTCAACCATGATTAAATGATATATAGTTAATTTAACTTGGGTTTAGAATGATAAAGAGAAGGATAACCATAGGTTAGTGGTAGTTGAGCTAGGTTAGGTTAGAAGAAGAGTGTGGAAACTAACATGATTATCCTTTTCTTTTTCATTTAACTTTAAAACCAAAATTAAATAATTATCCATTATTTAATCCATGGTGTAAGTCTTGCATTGCCACCATTTCCATATGCTAACAACCATGATGGATGGGTGTATGTATGTATGCATGTATGCACATCCACATGTGCATGAAACTAGAATGAAAATAAAGAAACACATGCATGCATGCATACATCCATCAAACCCTAGAAAGGTTTCAAGTGAGATAACTAATGGTTAGATGATAAATCAACACTTAATTTATCAATTCGGTCATATCTCATACGACCCCACCAAAAGTAGGCCACCCGATCAATGTTCGGTATCATATACGCACATTTCAATCGGGTGCAAGCGCATATCGCATACGCGCACCACAACGTTTCGCCTGGACTGGGTAACTCCTCTGTGGGACTCTAAGACTCGTCAATACGCCGGCAGAGGGTGATGATCATATCAGGTACCCTCAAGCCGCAAGCGGTCAGCTAAACGTAACGGCCACCCGGGTATTGAGCGATCAGAAGAAAACAAGCGAACCTGCTACAACTCCCGTCGAGCCATCCGGCAACACTACCGTACAGTCCGGTCTCTTCGTCAGATATGCTGCATATCGAGCCTAGGGATGGTCACGTCGACCCCAATAACTCAATAAGTCGTGTCGGTGAATGGTCTATAACGGATCGAGAAACTACTGATAACACTTATCAGCAAATCTCAGCAGCCCTGGCCAGGGACTTGCTGTTATAACCAGTCGAGCACAGCATCAACTCCCAATACCGGGAGAGACGAAACCCCTCCTATCGCTCATTGCCTTCGTGTGTCTCGGGACTGTACCCAACGGCCACCTGTTTGCACGACTCAGTAGAGCCGTGGTAGGGTGGCAATCAAAGTACAGTGGGAGAACACACAAGACTCCATGATGATCTCGGGTCTACAGACTAACCTATACCAGTGTCACCTGAGAACTGCTATCCGACGATAGATATAATTCCATATAGGAGTTCTCGGTGAGTCCGTCCAGTGTACCCAGTCAGCACTGAGCACCCCTATATGATCTTGATGTCAAACATCGATGAATGTGGGAACATCCATTGCCCATCACATGGGTCTAGTATCATATACGCTAGTCTACTCTGGTATATCGATGCCCCGTCTCGATACACCTCCGACTAGGGACATTTCAGGATATGCTTATAGTCTACAAATGTCCCACTAGTATGATCTCTATCATAATCAGAGTAGTCAAGAAGATATCCTTGGGACTTTATCATCATGTATGAATGAATAAAAGCATGATCAAATCAACATGTCAGATAAAGAATAACCAGATAGCATACTATCATGTCGAGCAAGAATGCAAACTGAATATATATACATGTATAGATACATCCACTATCACATAATGGCCTCTAGGGCATACATATATCCAACAATCTCCCACTTGCACTAAGGCCAGTTATTGGCGTATCTCATACCCAACATCTCAAAAAGTCGCTCATGCTGTGGCTGAGGGAGGGCCTTGGTGAGTGGATCCGCGGCGTTGTTCTTTGTGTCAACTCTCTTAATCTCGATCTCGCGGCGATCTACAATCTCCCGGATCAAATGAAAGCGCCTCAGGATGTGTCTGGACCGCTGATGGGATCTGGGCTCCTTGGCTAACGCCATCGCCCCATTATTGTCACAATACAAAGGTATTGGATCAATAATGGTTGGAACTACTCCTAGCTCCGAGATGAACTTCTTCATCCAGACGGCTTCCTTGGCGGCATCATTTGCAGCAATGTACTCAGCTTCCATCGTAGAGTCTGCAACGGTATCCTGTTTGGAACTCTTCCAACTTACCGCCTCTCCATTGAGGGTAAATACAAACCCTGAGATAGATTTGCTGTCATCCTTATCGCTTTGGAAGCTCGAATCGGTAAAGGCCTCCATTTGGAGATCTGTATTACCATACACCAAGAACAATTCTTTAGTCCTTCGTAAGTACTTAAGAATGTTCTTCACAGCTGTCCAGTGGTTCTCCCCTGGGTTGGATTGATACCTGCTTACAACACTAAGTGCATAAGCTACATCTGGGCGTGTACATAACATCGCATACATTATAGACCCTACTGCCGAAGCATAAGGTATAATGCTCATGCGAGCTCTCTCTTCATCGGTCTTTGGACAAGAATCCTTGGAGAGAGTGACTCCATGGCAAGCGGGTAAGGCACCCCGCTTGGAGTCTTCCATACTAAACCTCTTTAGGATGGTGTTGATGTACCTGGTTTGGGACAATCCCAATAACTTTTTGGATCTATCCCTATAGATCCTTATGCCCAGGATGTATGTGGCATCACCCAGGTCCTTCATGGAGAACCTTAGTGATAAGAATGATTTGACCGACTGTAGCATAGGAATATCATTTCCTATCAGAAGAATGTCATCCACGTACAATACGAGGAATGTGACAGCTCTTCCTACAGCCTTCTTATAAACACAAGGTTCATCTGGATTTTTGATGAAATCAAACTCTTTGATAACATCATCGAAACAGATGTTCCAACTCCGAGATGCCTGCTTCAACCCATATATGGATTTAAGCAATCTACATGCTTTCTCGCTGCTCCCACTGTCAATGAAGCCCTCTGGCCGATCCATATAAACGCATTCTTCTAAATTTCCATTTAGAAATGCTGTTTTAACGTCCATCTGCCAGATTTCATAGTCGTAGTGAGCAGCAATAGCAAGTAGGATCCGAATGGATTTAAGCATGGCTACGGGCGAAAAAGTTTCGTCATAGTCCAAACCTGGTCTTTGACGAAAACCTTTCGCCACAAGTCTTGCCTTATAGGTCTCTACCTGCCCATCCACACCAATCTTTCTTTTAAAGATCCATTTGCACCCTACAGGTTTTACCCCAGGGGGTACAACGTCCAAAGTCCATACTTTGTTGGTGTACATAGACTCCATTTCGGATCTCATGGCATCCAGCCACTTCACAGAGTCACCACTCGTGATAGCCTGCTGAAAACTGGTAGGATCATCATCATCCATGATGCAATCTTCTCCGTTACCATCAATGAGGAAACCGTAGTACCTCTCCGGTGGGCGAGAAGTCCTACCAGACCTACGGAGTGGCCGAGGTTCTTCAGTTTCTGTTGCAACAGCCGGTTCAACCAAATCGTCATTTGTAGTTTGTGTCTCCAGAACCTCTTCTAGATCTACCACCTTGCCATCATCTTTATCTGTGAAAAACTCTTTTTCCAAGAATGTGGCATACTGAGAAACAAACACTTTTTGTTCCTCTTTGTGGTAGAACAGATATCCATAAGAATTCTTTGGATATCCCACAAAGTTACACATGACTGACCGTGTCTCGAGTTTGTCCGGATTCTGTTTTTTAACATAGGCCGGGCAACCCCAAATCTTAATTCTCTTAAGAGATGGTCTCTTCCCATTCCATATCTCATATGGCGTGGTAGACACGGCTTTGGTCGGAACCCTGTTTAGCAGAAACGCTGCAGTCTCCAATGCATGTCCCCAGAACGAGACTGGTAACTCAGCGTCACTCATCATGGACCGGACCATATCTAATAGGGTCCTATTCCGTCGTTCTGACACACCGTTGTGCTGTGGTGTGTAAGGCGGAGTGAGCTGAGAGAGAATCCCATTCTCTTTTAGGAAGTTTGCAAATTCTGTACTGAGATACTCTCCACCTCGATCTGATCGAAGCATCTTAATACTCAAGCCGGTTTGTTTTTCTACTTCTTGTTTATATTCAACGAATTTCTCGAAAGCGTCGGACTTGTGTTTTAATAAAAATACATGACCGAATCTTGAAAAATCTTCGGTGAATGTAATGAAGTATGAAAAACCGCCTCTAGCCTGTGTAGACATTGGCCCACATACATCACTATGTATGAGGCCAAGGAGCTGAGTAGCTCTTTCTCCGTGTCCTGTAAACGGAGTTTTGGTCATTTTACCCTTGATACAAGACTGGCAAGTCGCATAAGATTTATATTCAAAAGAGTTTAAATATCCATCTTTATGTAACTTGTTTAGTCTTGTTTCGTTAATATGACCAAGTCTACAATGCCAAAGAAAAGCTTCATTTAATTCTGAAAGTTTTCTTTTATTAGTGTGTTGTATACTGAAAACTGTGTGTTGATTTAGGACATATATTCCGTTATTAAGCGTACCATACCCAACCAACATTTGATTTAAGTGAATGTTCATAACATTGTTCTGCAACACAAAATTATATCCTTCATTGTCCAACAAAGAAACAGATATTATATTACATAGCATACTTGGTACAAAATAACATGGATTCAAAATCAAAATACATCCAGATGGCAACCCCAAGTGATACTCTCCCACTGCGACTGTATGTACATTGGAACCATTTCCAACGCGGAGAGTATGGTCACCTGTCTTCAAAACCTTGCTATTTCTCAGCCCCTGCATAGAATTGCAAATGTGAGAACCTGAACCGGTATCCAATACCCAGGAAGCAGAGTTTATAGAAAAACAGTTTTCAGTCACAAACGCACCTGAAGCAGAAGCATCACCATGCTTCTTCTTGAGACTTAGGTACTCCGTGCAATTGCGCTTCCAATGTCCTGTCTTGTGGCAATGAAAACACTCGCCTTTCCCTGGGTCTCCAGCCGTGGACTTTCCCTTTCCCTTCACCTTTTTGACTCCGCCCTTAGGATTAGTGGGTTTCTTCTTTTTCTTTCCCTTGGCCTTAGCTTTTGGGCGAGAAGAAGAAGACTGTCCAATGGTCATAACGGGAGTCTTTGCTGACTTCATAGTGCTCTCTGCACTCCTTAACATATTAAGGAGTTCAGGGAGGTCCTTCTCCATGCCATGCATGTTGAAGTTCACTATGAACTGAGCAAAAGTGGAGGGGAGGGACTGCAGAATAATATCTATATATTGTTCATTGTCCATTGTCCATCCAAGGTCCTCAAGCTCTTCTATAAGAGCTATCATCTTCAACACATGGTCTCTTACTGGTGTGCCAGGGGCCATTCGCATCTGAAACAGTTTCTTTGATGCTTCGTATCGTAATACGCGGGATTGCTCCCCATACAACTCCTTTGTATGGAGCAGTATCCCGTGAATGTCCATGTCCTCGTGCTGCTTTTGATGTGTGTTATTCATCGATGCAAGCGCGAGGCATGTGGCCGTGGCACAGTCAGCGTCCCATGTCTTGCGGACTTCTATGTCCGCAACTGAGGATTTTGGACCTGGGACGGGCGGGGCTGAAGCCGTGAGGACATATGATACTTTATCATAAGTCAAGGCGATCTTCAGATTCCTTAGCCAGTCTTTATAGTTGGTCCCATTCAGTTTGTTTTTATCTAGTAGAAGCTTAAGTCCAGTCATTGGTATCTGCCATTAAGAGAGAGAAAAGAATACACTCAGCGAAAGCTCTTGCATAGATTAGATTGGTTTATTATCTTGTCTAATCGATGTTTCCCACTGCTTTTTATCAAGTTTTTCTTTCAAACCTTAAAAAGAAAGACTAGCCAGGATTAATTACAGTCTATAACTTCGCTAACTGTTCAGCCAGGCCAGTGTCGGTACTTTGAGGGAGGTTCCCCGTGCTTTCGCACGGACCTAATTAGAGTAAACCTCGTTTTCCCACAGGCGGAGCCCCGTTAACACCTTTCTAGACACCTAATGAGTTAGCTAATTGTAAACTGTAAAACTCTCCTAGGAGCAACTATTGCCCACAGTGGGATCGGGATCCAACCATCACATGGAAGGTATGCAATCTCATTGCAAATTTCAACACTTGAAATTCCCGATGTAATTTTTACCCCTAGTACTTATGACCTTAACTATAGTCAACAAATCATAAGTACCAGTCAAGTTCTACCCGTCATTTCTTGATCAATTAGACCCACCCATATGACCCTTAACTATGGTCAACAAAGTCGTATGAATGTCCTAATTAATCTGCATCATATGCAGTGTAGGAAGACATCACTTAGCTACCGTACACTACGCCTTAACTAAAGTCAACAAACGTAGCACGAATACTAAGTACTCTACTTCCTAAAATGACGGAGGGTTGCGAATGATTTTTAAGAAAATCTTTAACGCTTTGAACTTGATATCGTTGTAGAATCAAACAGTTTTCAAAAGGAGTGGCTTAAGCTCCGCAGTTTTGAAATGTAGCTTTTTCACAAATAGCCGAGTAGTTTTTAAATCCGATTCTACAACATCTTTTTAGGTTTATTTTCTTTAGATTAATCACATTAATGTAATCCCATCATTTAAGTCCTTAAGCCAATCACAGAAAAGAAACGAAAATAACACGTACGCTTATGCCATCCGCATTCGCCGCAATGTTCCGTTATGCACCGTTAGGTTACTTAACTAACGGCATAGCGGGACGGGACTAGCGCGGGTGTAAAACATAAGTAACGTCTACTATATATCATATATATAATATGTCATTCGTCTCAGATATCACAGAACGCAGGCAGCAGAAACATAGATATAACGTGGGATATCCTAGGACGTCCGTATTTAGTATTTAGCCAGAATAGAAAATACGGATTCCACAGTCGCGATGAATAGCCAAGCCCACACCCTGGACCCCTACGAGAGCGGCAAGTGACCCTACCAATCCTGGAGTTTAGGAGACCCGGTCTCGACTCCTCGAGATGGCCTCCCACTGAACCCCAGAACCCGGTCACCTGTGCTCCCCTCCTTGGGTCCATCCTAATGCGGAAAAGTAAATAATATACAACACTGGTGACACAACCGCAACCTGGAAGTGCCCCAAATAAAAGAATATTACATTACATTTGAATTTACATGAATGAAAATATAAAACTCTCATCTCACATAAAACCCCCCGGCTATTCAATCGCGACAATCCTGCACATCATATCTCAGCAACACATAATATCTCATATCATCAACGTAAGTAAGTATGCATACACCGATTGTCGTCGACATATAGCAACGGCAATCGGCAATACCACTACATACTACACTTACGGTCACAGAAAAGAAAATGTAAAATAGTATCGCATTCCGGATAAACAGACAGTATTGAATTTTTCGAACGAACTATCAAATACCCAGGATTCACTAAAGCCCAACACTTGAGCAGGATTCAAACACCTGGAGTGTGACACAGTAGTAGCGGTCCAGCCGTAGAAGGGTCAAGCCAACGCCTCACATGTGGCACGCCGTACTGCCCCAAACCCTAAGGTTCAAAGGGCAGTTCAAGACGGTCACATAATCGAGTTAAGGTTTGTTGTCTTCTAGAGGGACCACCACAAAAAGACTTGCACGTATTTCCAAAGTATTCAAACCCCGTGAATAGTGAGCAAATGACATTCGTTCAAACACTTCAATACTTCCTAATTTACCCGGAAAAGCTACGAAAACAAAATTCCGATCGAATCGACGGGTCCAAAATTATCTCCAGAATTTTTCTAAACTAAATACAGATAAAAAATATCCAAAAATATGTACAAGCAGATTAATGAATTACAGAAGAAAAATGATCCATCAATTTATACATATGGCCGCGGAACCGCGGCCTAAGCAAGCTTAGGCCGCGTTTCCGCGGCGGTTCTAACTGTTCATGTGATTATTTTTCTGCCGTAATCCTTATATTTTCCTGCTATGATTTTTACATATTTTTAATTCTGCAAAATGTCAATTTTTAGAAAATTTCCAGAGAGCCCCTTAAAAAGCTGTATTTCGGTTCGATCGGAGTTTTGACTTCGTAAAAAGGTCGCCTAATGTTCTAGGTCAGCTCTGATACCAATGTAAATTTAGTCTAGCACCCTATGAAGAGTTTTGAAGCATCACATGTCTCAAAGTTTGTATTTTTTAAGGTGCTAAGCTAACATGCAAAGGATAGATCCTAGAAAATTAGGGTTATCAAAACTTTAAGCTAGTAAAGACTAGGGTTTGAAGGCTACAACCTTTGTAGCTCCCCTTTGCAAGACTCCTTGGTGTCTTGGGTGTTGAATCGAGGTCCTCTTGAACTCCCCTTGTGTCCACGACGATCCACCGCGGAGATCTCCGTCCAAGCTCGCTACTTTGTAAAACCGAAGGAAACACTCTAATCAAGTTGGCTAGACTTGAGTAGAATGGTGTTGTGGCTTTGGATCTCACTTCAAAAACCTTTCTTTGATTGTATTTAACTCACTATAAAAACCTAGAGAGGAAAAGATGAAGGAAGATGAAGATGGTGGCCTTTCTTTGCAAGAGGTAAAAAGATAACCTTGAGTTAAGCAAGAGAAAGAAATATATATCACTATATATATTTAATTCCTTCTTGACTTCAACCATGATTAAATGATAGATAGTTAATTTAACTTGGGTTTAGAATGATAAAGAGAAGGATAACCATAGGTTAGTGGTAGTTGAGCTAGGTTAGGTTAGAAGAAGAGTGTGGAAACTAACATGATTATCCTTTTCTTTTTCATTTAACTTTAAAACCAAAATTAAATAATTATCCATTATTTAATCCATGGTGTAAGTCTTGCATTGCCACCATTTCCATATGCTAACAACCATGATGGATGGGTGTATGTATGTATGCATGTATGCACATCCACATGTGCATGAAACTAGAATGAAAATAAAGAAACACATGCATGCATGGATACATCCATCAAACCCTAGAAAGGTTTCAAGTGAGATAACTAATGGTTAGATGATAAATCAACACTTAATTTATCAATTCGGTCATATCTCATATGACCCCACCAAAAGTAGGCCACCCGATCAATGTTCGGTATCATATACGCACATTTCAATCGGGTGCAAGCGCATATCGCATACGCGCACCACAACGTTTCGCCTGGACTGGGTAACTCCTCTGTGGGACTCTAAGACTCGTCAATACGCCGGCAGAGGGTGATGATCATATCAGGTACCCTCAAGCCGCAAGCGGTCAGCTAAACGTAACGGCCACCCGGGTATTGAGCGATCAGAAGAAAACAAGCGAACCTGCTACAACTCCCGTCGAGCCATCCGGCAACACTACCGTACAGTCCGGTCTCTTCGTCAGATATGCTTCATATCAAGCCTAGGGATGGTCACGTCGACCCCAATAACTCAATAAGTCGTGTCGGTGAATGGTCTATAACAGATCGAGAAACTACTGATAACACTTATCAGCAAATCTCAGCAGCCCTGGCCAGGGACTTGCTGTTATAACCAGTCGAGCACAGCACAGCATCAACTCCCAATACCGGGAGAGACGAAACCCCTCCTATCGCTCATTGCCTTCGTGTGTCTCGGGACTGTACCCAACGGCCACCTGTTTGCACGACTCAGTAGAGCCGTGGTAGGGTGGCAATCAAAGTACAGTGGGAGAACACACAAGACTCCATGACGATCTCGGGTCTACAGACTAACCTATACCAGTGTCACCTGAGAACTGCTATCCGACGATAGATATAATTCCATATAGGAGTTCTCGGTGAGTCCGTCCAGTGTACCCAGTCAGCACTGAGCACCCGTATATGATCTTGATGTCAAACATCGATGAATGTGGGAACATCCATTGCCCATCACATGGGTCTAGTATCATATACGCTAGTCTACTCTGGTATATCGATGCCCCGTCTCGATACACCTCCGACTAGGGACATTTCAGGATATGCTTATAGACTACAAATGTCCCACTAGTATGATCTCTATCATAATCAGAGTAGTCAAGCAGATATCCTTGGGACTTTATCAGCATGTATGAATGAATAAAAGCATGATCAAATCAACATGTCAGATAAAGAATAACCAGATAGCATACTATCATATCGAGCAAGAATGCAAACTGAATATATATACATGTATAGATACATCCACTATCACATAATGGCCTCTAGGGCATACATATATCCAACAGTCATAAGCCTTAGTCGACAGGATCCTAATCCTGTTTGCTAAGCCACCTTTGTTCGACATCGACAGAGGCAAATGATGATTCGCTCCTGGCAATGTCCCAGTGGTAGCGATGCTGATTCCTAAATCGGTATCAAGTCACAAGTCCTTTCATAGCAAATGATGATTCGCTTCTGGAAATATTCCAGTCGCAGCGATACTGATGCTAAGATTGGCATCAGGTTCCAAGTTCCATACTCGTAGCAAAAAGTCAGCGAGCTATAAATGCATGTGAAATAGCCGAAATGGTAGGGCAACTTGCAACAGAATCAGCAAGTAAAAGATATGCGTACAAAAATAGCCGAAATGATTGGGCGCCGCGAAAAAAATAGCCGAAATGAATGGGCAATCGCGACTTTCGCGATATACAAAGCTGAAATGGTAGAGCATCGCGGAAAGAAATAAAATAAAAAATGAAAGAATGAAACTTTTGCCCTGCAGGTAAGTCCATACTAACCCCTGTATACAATCCATAGGCATAAACGAAAAGAGAACCACATGTCCCAACAACTCTGTCAAAGGGAAAGTCAGATCTCGACAGCAACATCTGCATCCCGGAAGACCAACAACAACGTTCCTTCTCACGCTAGCAGGGCACGGACGCGATACCACCAATCGGAACCACGGCAAAGTCCCCAGTTCCAAGACTCTACGGTTCATAAACAACCTAGAGTCAGCAAATGACCCCGTCACGGAAACACGTCAGCAAATGACCCCGCCTCGGAAATACGTCAGCAAATGACCCCGTCGCGGAAACACGTCACCAAATGACCCCGTCGCGGAAACACGTCAGCAAATGACCCCGTCACGGAAATACGTCAGCAAATGACCCCGTCTCGGAAATACGTCATCCAATGACCCCGTCGCGGAAACACGTCAGCAAATGATCCCGTCGCGGAAATACGTCATCCAATGACCCCGTCTCAAAAATACGTCATCCAATGACCCCGTCTCGGAAACACGTCATCCAATGACCCGGTCTCGAAAACACGTCATCAAATGACCCCGTCTCGGAAATACGTCATCCAATGACCCCGTCTAGGAAATACGTCATCCAATGACCGCGTCGCGGAAACACGTCAGCAAATGACCCCGTCTCGGAAATACGTCATCCAATGACCCCGTCTCGGAAATACGTCATCCAATGACCCCGTCGTGGAAACACGTCAGTAAATGACCCCGTCTCAGAAATACGTCATCCAATGACCCCGTCTCGGAAATACGCCATTCAATGACCCCGTCACGGAAACGCGTCAGCAAATGACCCCATCTCGGAAATACGTCATCCAATGACCCCGTATCAGAAATACATCATCCAATGACCCCGTCGTGGAAATACACGTCATCCAATGACCCCGTCGCGGAAATACGGCATCCAATGACCCTGTCGCGGAAATACGTCGGCAAATGACCCCGTCTCGGAAATACATCATCTAATGACCCCGCATCGGGAATACGTCAGCCAATGATCTCTGTCTCGGAAACACGTCAGCAAATGATCTCCGTCTCGGAAACAAGTCAACCAACGACCTTCCCGTCAGAACAATGCTCCGACTCGGAGACAAGTCAACTCACCAACCACTTACGAGTGCTCTCGACTTGTAAGGGAGAAAACTCTTTTGTGAAATCCTTACGATTCTCAAGAGAAAACGCACTTAGAAATCCTCACGATTCCTAAGGAGAAAATACACCTACGAGATCCTCTCGACTCGTAGAGAGAAAAATCTTTATGAGACCCTCACGGTTCATAAAGTTGAAAAGTCTTAGGAAGCAGACCCGAACCTGTTTCCTAAGCCATCGCTACCCTACAAAAAGTTCAAGATGAATTATTATCTATCATCTGCAGGCTACACTTACTAGAGTAACATGACAACAACACAGCAGAGAAAAGAAAGCGATAATAGGAGATAAAAAAAACGTGTCTTTTATTCATGAATTCAATTGAGTACAAGATACATCATATAAAAGAATAAAAAATGAATGAATACATGTTATTCATAGATCACAAATTTTCAGTCAATACAAAGGCGGCTATTAAGAAGGAGGCGTCTTCAGTAAGTCAGCAAGCCGCTATCGCACTCCTCTCAATTCCTTTTCATGATCAGCCGCCGCGGCCAACTCCGCTTCAATTCGAGCCCATTGCAAATACCCAGCTGGATGGCGAGGAGTCAAGCCTATCATGTATGGTTGTCCCCAGGGGCGCGACTCGCCTTGACATATACGCCGCCCCAGAATATCCAAAGCCATCGGCGGCTGTACGGGTATCGCGGCCATAGAAGGTTGAAGGCAACCCTCCGAAGTCCAATTGACCTCCTCTACGGCATAATTCACTGGGGGTAAGTCGGCGTAGTGGATCGCCAAAATGGGCTCCGAAGGCACCGCACAAGAGAAACTGCGTCGACCCCGGATGATTTGATTGTACCACGACCCCCATAAATGAAGAGACTTTTGCTCTGGGTCATGATATTTGATCAGTGCGAAGACTTCCCTATCCACGGGCGTGTCAGGGAATGCGCTTTCATGACGAACAAATGGGAAAGAAGTGTCAAAAGATATAGTACCTGCGCGAAAAAGAACAAGGGTTAGCTGTCAATGCTACAGTCCAAATTCTAATACATGGTACTTTAGATTTTATACTGCACTGCAATACAGTGGAAAGGGACCAAAGGGGACCCACCAAATCAAGGTGATGGCTCATCATTGATGAGACGGTCACTCATTAAATAGGAAATCCTAAAAGGATTCTCATTTAATGAGAGGCCCCTCGGGCCAAGGAGTTAAACTCCCTCGAGAGCAACGCTCTACAGACAGGAGTGACATCTGTCAACTCTAATCATGAGAAGAATAAAATTCCCTAAAAATTTTAAGAGCTATGCTCTGTGAAAATGATGGAATCATCCATCAAAACCCTAAAAAAGCAAAGCTTTTGCAGAGTAAAAACTCCAAGATCTTCAAGATCTGTGAACAAACTCTAAGAGTTCTTCATGGAAGATGAACAGTGTTCCAGTTCATGGGTTAAAATCGCCCTAAAAAGATTATATCTTGAAGATCTATGATCTAAAAGATGAGCACGGCTCTGTTAATAGGTAGAACCCTAAAACATTTTAAGATCTACGATCTGAGAAGAGCAAAGCACTGTTAATAAGTTCAATCCTTACCAAATTTAGGCAGAGTTTTGACTCTAAGAAATTTCTTAAGGCAGAGAGCTTGGCTCTGAAGCAGAATTAAATTCTCAAGAAAAAGAAAACAAGAAGATGGACAGCAGTCATCTCAAAGGCCAAAAGCCCTATTTATAGGCACTGGAAGTCGATCCAACTTCCAAGACAATCCAATGGTGGAAACGCTGCCACCGCTGCACTCACGTGTGAACCACATGAGCGCAACAGTGGGGGAATTTGTTTCCCCCACTCAGAGCAAAACTCTATTCAAAATTTGAATCTTGAGCTGAGGCAGCGCCTCACGTGCAAAGCACGAGAGCGCCAGCGCTAAGAGTCAAAGACTCTGAGGCAGCGCCTCACGCGCAAAGCACGAGAGCGATAGTGCCAAGAGTACTAGCGCCAGGAGCGCCAGCGCTAAATGAGTCAAAGACTCTCAGGCAGTGCCTCACATGCAAAGCACGAAAGCTCAAGCGCCAAAAGTCAAAGACTCTGAGGCAGCTCCTCACGTGCAAGGCACGAGAGCGCCAGCGCTAGAACTAAATGTTCTCCACCCTTGGATCGAAGATCCAACGAAGATGATAAATCATCAAATTACTAGAATAAAATTCTGTTGAGGAAATACTCTTCAAATCTTTCCAAACAAGAAAAATTGTGCTCTGTAAATCAGAGCACCGTTAGATCAAAGATCCTATGGTGATTAAAAATCACCAAGATACAGAATAAGTTCCGTGAGGGGAAATATTCTCCCAATCTTGTTAATAACAAGAAAACTATTTTCTGTAAAACAGAAGCCCTTGGATCAAAGGTCCAACGGTGGGAAACATTCCCCAAATCAATTAGAAATCTCTCAATGATAGATTTTCTTAACTGATTCAACAAATCGGCCTCCCCTATATAAAGGACCCAAGACTTCAAGTCCTGTAGAGAGAAACCTCCCTATAAGTTTCACGTTCTCAGAAAAGAAAAAGATAAGAGCAAGCTCTAAGAAGAAGAATTTTCTTCAAGGTAAATAAAATATAGATCAGGGCATCTCAAAGGTTTAACCCTCATAAAAAGAATATGGTTCTTTCCTCGGATCTGAGATCCATAAGATAAGTCTCCCAAAATAAGAATTTAATTCTTACGGGGATGAATTTGTTCTTAAGGATCAAAGATCTGGGGAAGAACAAAGAATTGAACTTTGCAGAACATAACACACAAAGGGAAACTCAGCGCCAAGCGCTACT
Organism: Agapanthus africanus; assembly: GCA_030015575.1. Taxonomy (NCBI): domain Eukaryota; kingdom Viridiplantae; phylum Streptophyta; class Magnoliopsida; order Asparagales; family Amaryllidaceae; genus Agapanthus; species Agapanthus africanus. The sequence continues at coordinate 901,835,926 of JASDDO010000024.1, read as the reverse complement.
AAATGAAAAGTGCTTTGCACTCAAGTCTGGCGCCGAGACCTCCACGTGCTCTTCACATGGGCGCTACTCTCATAAAAGTGCTATGCACTCAAGTCTGGCGCCGAGCGCCAAGCGCTCCATATGCTCCTCACATGGGCGCTATTCTCATAAAAGTGCTATGCACTCAAGTTTGGCGCCAAGCGCTCCACGTGCTCCTCACGTGGGCATTATTCTCATAAAAGTGCTCTGCACTCAAGTCTGGCGCCAAGCGCTCCACGTGCTCCTCACGTGGGCGCTATTCTCATAAAAGTGCTCTGCACTCAAAGCCTGGCGCTCAGCGCCGAGCGCCCCACGTGCTTCTCACGTGGGCACTCTTCTTATAAAAGTACTCTACACTCATTGGTTGGTGCCAAGCGCCAAGCGCTCCACGTGCCACTCACGTGGGCGCTTCTAACACAGAGCGCTCTGCACTCCTCAAGAAGAGCCCAGTGCCACGAAGAGTGTTCAACACTCATAAAAACAAAAAGAAAGTGGGTGTCAATACCCCAATAAATGTTCAGCGGTATGTGCACAGAGAAAGGACTATGTCCTAACAAGTGTCTAACACTTTATAAAAAAAGAGAAATGACAGAGACTCAGTGGGCTCAGCCCAAGTTGGCCAAACTCATAATCAACTGAGCCCATGCGCTCTTTATTGGACTCAGTCCCAAACAAGATTACCAAATCTTTGATGAACATTCACTAGTTCAAGGGTACATCTCTCCACACCTATGATACATGTCGTTGTAATTCTTCAACGTCTTCAGAGAGATGGAGGGTCCCAATAACCAATAACTTTTTATGCATCCCCAAACTGGTTAAACCAGAACCCCACAGACTATGATGTCTTTAAACCCTATAGACTATGATGTCTTTAAACATGGACTATGATGTCCTTAAACTCTGTGGACTATGATGTCCTTAAACCCAATGGACCGCAACGTCCCTAAACTAAGACGATAGAGCCCAAATACTCTTTCGTTGGATCTAAATGATCCTGAAATCCCGTTGAGTAGATCTTAGTCTAAAATTAGACCAACGTATCCTCAACAATCATTTAAGTTGATCTTAACCTCAAACGAGATTAACGATCCTTAAAACCAACCCAAACCCAAATCTAAGAAAATACGGATTTGGACTAATCCACGCCCTACTGGCGACAACATAAATTAGTCTCCGTATACAATCCACGGGCAACCAAAAAAAATAAAATAAACACACACGACACGAAGTGACCTTCTAGAGAAGGAGAAAGTGGTTACCGCGATGCGGTAATGTGATTAACTGCAGGAGCTTGCGCCAGCAGAGAAGAGCGTCCCCAAAATCAAAAACCCCTCACAATGAGGGAGAATCTGACGAAGTCTGCTACAACGGCCGCATCCGTCTAAACCTCCGATACACGGTACCGTAAATCAACTTGGCATCTTCGGAGAGGTGGACGGATAAAACCAAATAGCATCTGCCCCCAAATTCAGGCAAGACGTTTGTCTTCCCGGTATTCGGCGGTAAATAGCAGCCTTTCACCAGAACAGGGGACATGATGAAGGCACCCCCGTAATTGAGCCAGTACCATCTACAAGACATGCTCGACGTCTCCACTGGCGCCGAGTGAGGAAAACTGGGGGCAGCTCTTCCTCTGGAATGAATCCACCAGCTCTGATGGTAGAAATTGACATTGCTGTTCCAACTGGGAACAGCTTTGAGCTGCTCAGGAGGGTGCGCAAGAACTCTCCAACTGCCGCATTGAAAAAGTCTCCTCCACCTGTGGAGAACTTTACAAAGGCGAAGCCGAAACAGCCTCCTCAGCGGTTGTCTTCCAAAATCCATAGGGTCTGGAGAAGAGTCCAAAACTCTGTGATCGTCAAAGACTACTTCCGCCGACAGAAGAAAATGAAGGTTCGGCAAGAGGAAGACCATCTCACCGCCGTCGTACCATGGAAAGCATCGGCTGCAACAGCCCCCTCAACTTCGACCATTCATAAAAGGAGGAGGCCGGAGAAAATCCTCGTGTTTGCGACAAATCTCAAAGGCGTTGAATCCAAATGCCCCAAGTCTGGGGGCATGGTAGTGCACACCGTTTACATGGCTTCCGGAAAAGTGGAAAGCCGTACTTCTACGGGTCATCGACCACTCACACGATTTGTGACGAAAACTCAGGAGCAGCAACAAAAGCTCCAGGAGATGCTGACAAAGATGGCCGCACTCGCGGGGCAAAAGGAAAGCCCGGAGGTATCGTCAGATCAATGCCATGAACAAGAAACCGACGCCGAGTTCCTACGAAGGATGCTCGAGAAAAAAAATAAAGAGGCCGCGGAACAAGCGGCTAATATAAAACAAATGGCGCTCATGTTCCAAGATATAGTAGGGATGAGATCCAACCGGATCCTCCAGCCGAAGATCCCCCAGTAAACATTGAAGACGACAGAGTGGAGATATCAAATCCTCTTCCGGCTTTATCAGCAGCCAGGGAGGATACGATCTTGAAAGCTGCGCTTGATGACTACATAGCTCAAAAAATACGAGCTCATCAGGCAAATGAAGCAACTGGCCAAGTCGTCAGAACTGGACGATCCTATCCAAGCTGGTACGATCAAATTAAGTATCCGCCTGGATACACGATCCCGAAATTTCACGTGTATAAGGGGACAGGCAACCCCCATCAACATGTCGCTCAGTTCAGGGCTCTATACGACAATAATGGAGGTGATGACAAACTGCTGCTTCGCCAATTCGTCGGCAGCCTTGCGGAGACAGCTTTTGAATGGTACTCGGAGCTTCTGAATGACTCCATCAAAACATTCACAGAAATGGAGTTACTGTTCACCCAGCATTTTGCAAGCGCCAGCGAATGCACCCTGATCACAGCATTGATCAATGCCAGGGTGAAGCCAGGAGAGACTTAGGTTCAGTATGCAATTCGATGATGGAACCTATGGTCGAGATACGAACAATGCATAGAAGAAGCTCCTGCCGTGGGCATGTTCGTGGGGACCTTTGATCCGCAGGAGACTATATCCCAATTCATGATTTTCTTCAAGCCGACCACCTTTTAAGCCTTGATCGACAAGCTGGTCCAAATGGACCAGATGGGCCACAGGCCTTCCTCTTCAAAGACAAAGCTTCGAAATAAAAAGGGCAAAGGGAAAGCGACCTTCATCGCCAATGTTCAACAACAGCCGAGTGATCCGAAAGCAGCTGCTCGCTAAAGCAACAAATTGCGATTCCTCGACGAGAGGTTGAGACGTCCTTACTCGTTTCCCCGGGATAAAATGAGGAGACTGTTTGAACTAGCAGTGCGCAACAGGCTCATCACCCTGCCGGATCCGAAACGCCCACTGCAGCCCGGTGACGTCACCGATCCTAACTATTGCCCCTACCATCGAATTATGGGCCACCCAATCGAAGATTGCTTCGTCTTCAAAAATTGGATTGAGGACCTGTATCGCGCTGTCTGAAAACCGGAGGGTAAACCCGCCACAGCCACACGCTCCTAAAAATATGGACACGCTGGGGGCATCATGCTCATTTATAGAAGAAGCTCCATGGGAGGTTGTCCTTTCAGCTAAAACCAAAAGAATGCTGAAGGATCTTCAAACATGCCCAATCAGGTGGAAAAGCCCGCTAGAGCCAGAAATCATTGAGGGGGTGCTGAAACCGCACCCAACATCGGGAGTTGGTAGCGTGGGGCAAAACACCTAGGCCCAGCCGTCAAAGTCTTCGAAGAAAAGAAGAAGACCAAGAAGCCCGCGCAGCCTGACGACAAGTGCAAGGGTCTGCAAAAGCATATTGACGCGCTGGAGGAATACAACCAGAAAGCGCGAACCCCAGTCACGCTCCAAGAGTTTCTCAACCATATCCTTGAAAGTGGAAATAACGACAATAATGAGGGAGACGACTCGTCAGAGGAACCCGAAAATTATGAGGCAAGTTGCCACATGATCTCTCATTCGTCGCTAAATAACGAAGAAGCTCACTCGGCGTTAAAAGATAACAAAGAGGAGCTGGGGGCAAGATCGGTGCCAAAACCCTTGGAACCATCAGACGAGATGATTGACATGCTGCTGAATGAAGCCCGTCAAAAGAGCAAAGCTGATCAAGAGCGTGAAATGGCCATATTCAAAAGGGCTAGGCGTCAACATCAAGAAGTCATGGTAGGGATGAGTCGCAAAGCACTCCAACCAGATCGAGGCATGCCTGCAGCAGAAAAAAACAGGCTTAAGATAAGGAAACGGTTCACTAAAGCCTTGTCAATGGGAATAAAGCTGCCATCTCCCAAAGGAAATACTCCTAGCGGTATATGCCTTGACGAAGTGGATGTACATCCTAACTACTGCTTGTACCATTGGAGGGTCACACACCCTACCGAAGAGTGCAATGCCTTTAAAAACTGGTGGCAGGGATATGTTGCCCACCGACAACACTTCAAGCGATTAAAGCGCAAGGCTCGTCGGGAGTAGAGAAGCACGACAGATGAACACAAAAGAACTGCCGGCAACTGTCACATGGTTGATTCTGGGGGATCGTAAGTTCTCACCTTCGGATGCGATTCTGATGAAGAAGTATCTCTCGGCCCTCTCTTCAATGAATCCACCTCTGAAAAAGAAGAGGAGATAAAGAACTGCGAGAATATTCAGCTGCGTAACCGTACGTTGCCTTAAAATAATCTCGGACCCACAAACAAGAGATCGAACAAAAAAGATAAGGGGAAGGAAAAAGTACCCGAGGATATTGCCCTCGATGATTAAGTCGTTAAAGAGCTCACAGCCAAGGACCCGCCCAAGAAGAATAAGGTGGATTACAATGTCCTAGCACATCTGAGAAAGATACCTTCACAATTGAGTATCTTGGATGCCCTTCTCCTGTCTAAAGAGGAATGAGATTCCCTAATCAGGGCGTTACAAGAGCCCGAGCAGTTCCAAGCTTTTCTTGCCGAAGAAAAGATGAAGGACGAGCTAGAAGAAGTGCACACAGCTGACATCACTTTTGGCAACGAAGATCTCCTTCTCGGAACGTGCGAGCACAACTGTCCCCTGTATGTCACCAGGTACTACCATGACATTAAGATAGGGAAGATCTTAGTTGACAACGGGTCCTCTGTCATCCTCCTAAATGTGAAGGTGCTAAAAGAAATCTGCATGAGTGTTCAACACCTCGCTCGGGATAAAATCACCATCTTCGGGTTTGACTCCCAGTCATCACGGACGCTCGGGTCTGTAATACTGACGTTACGCTTTGGGCTGCTCGTCACTGACATCAAATTTTATGTTATTGACGCCAAGACCTGCTACAACGCTTTGCTCGGCAGGCCTTGGTTACACGAGTACAACATCATCCCTTCTACACAACATCGGTGTATGAAGTATTTCAAAGATGGTCTCGAGTATACCGTGACGGGAGAACTGAACCCATTTTCCGTGAATGAAGTCCGAAAGTACGAAGATGCAAAGTATTTCCTACCAGACTTTGAAGCCACGGAAAGATGCCATAAACCGGAGAATAAGCAAAAAGCTATCACCACTATCCCGTTCTTCGGGAGCGATACCGAGGAGGAGGAAGAGATAGTCTATTCAGGACCGCCCCAATGCAACAAGCCGGGATCATCTACCCCTATTCTGGTTTTTGGCAGTGACTCTAAAGACGAAGTCAACGCAGTGTTCTCGGTCCGACCATCAAGGCAGGCCTTCACTGGAGATGATCAGAGTTTGCAAATCACCATGGTACCGCGGCAGCACTACAGAGAGCTTGATGCGCTTGAGACATATAGTGTGCAAGAGCTGCAGACATTCTACGTCCCTCCCAGGCGAAGAGGTGAGGCGATACTATTCTATCGATCCACGGAGACTAAAGTTGAAACAGCAGTTTGGCATGGTGCCGATTTTGCGCTCGAAAGGCTCCAACCTATCCATCTGCCCATGTACTACACCGAGAGATTGAAAAGGTTATTAAGATACCAACGCGTACCTTTCAAACAGACTCCTCGACAAGCTCAGTTCTACAACGGGATTTGGAACGTCCCCGGAACTCAGCGAAGATTGCCCAACGGAAAAATGAAAACGATCGGGCTTGGATATGTCCAGTCTAAGAAACAGGAGCAATTCCATGGCTGCCATGTCATAAAGGACCTTGATGAAGAAGAGGATGCTTTTTTAAAAGATGCTAACGCTGAACCAGAACGAAGTCCTGTCATAAAAATGCCGAGTCCGTCATTTGAAGAACAGATGGACAAGCTAGTACGGGAAGCGAGTCAAAAGGTTCGGAATGACCACAGCCGCAAAATGGCCATTTACGAGAAAGCCAAGACGCAACGTCTCCTTCAACAGGCTACGGAGGAAGACAATGCCCTCCGCCGTCAGCCCGCCATGCATTCCTAAGACAAGAAAAAGGCCCGATACAAAGGCAAAAACAAGTTAAAGAACAGAGAAAACGTTCGGCCACGGTGAAGCGCGTCCAAGAAGCCTCGCGATCGAGGAAAGGTCAGCCGGAATCCATCACTGATGAAGAAGATGGATCGGGAATATTCCTTCCCTCAAGACAAGACAAAGGGAATCTTTGACCTCGTCATGAAACATCAAATGATGACACTCCCGGAGTCTCGACACCCCGGTCAAGCAAACGAGGTCTATCACCCGGATTATTGCTCCTATCATTGAGTGATCGGACATCCTCTTGAAGACTGCTTCACTTTCAAGAACTGGGTCGAAGACCAATATCAACTCGGCAGGTTCGCTCTATCCAACAGTTGGAGGGTAGCCCTACCGCAAAAGCATATGCCAAAAGCAACATATATAGCAGGAGTAGAACCAGATCAACACCGGTCTTGGAAACAATCTCGTACCTGTCACGTGATAGCATTTTCGGAAGAAGGAGGGCATGAGAATATGGATGACCTCTCCTGGTGCTTCAAAAATGAGGATGAAGACGAGTTGATCTCAGAGTTTCCACCGGCGCCAAAAGAATTGAAAGATGGAATACATACTACTGCAGACAACCTAAGGAAAATCGACTTAGGGACGGCAAACGACCCGTGGCCAACGTTTGTCAGTGAGCTGTTGTCTAAAGAACAGGTGGCTATGCTAAAAGACGTGCTCATACAGTATAAAGACTACTTCGCATGGAACTATTCCGAGATGCCGGGGCTAGATCCAGAAATAGTGGTGCATAAATTGGCAATATCTCCGGATGTCAAGCCAGTCAAACAAGCACCAAGAAGAATGCGGCTCGAACTAGAAATGAGCATTAAAGCCGAAGTCAAGAAGTTAATCGACTCCGGTTTCATCCAAGAAGTTCAATACCCCAACTGGATTGCCAACATTGTTCCAGTGATGAAGAAAAATAGGACGGTGCGCATCTGCGTGGACTTTCGGGACCTCAACAAAGCTTGCCCGAAGGATGATTTTCCCGTACTTATTACCGAGTTGATGATAGATAACACGTTCACTCACGAAGTCTTCTCCTTCATGGACGGACCTCAGGGTACAATCAAATAAAGATGCACCCCGAAGACCAAAAGCATACCGCTTTCCGGACCCCTCTGGGCATATTCTACTACAAAGTGATGCCTTTCGGTCTGAAGAACGCCGGCGCTACCTATCAGAGGGCCATGACAAAGATCTTTGATGACTTCATACACGAGATTGTCGAATGTTATATTGACAACATCGTGGTGAAAAGAAAGTCGTACGAGGAGCACTGGGAGCATCTGAAGATAGTGTTTCAGCGCCTTCGGAAATACAACCTGAAGATGAACCCTCTGAAATGCGCGTTCGGAGTTTCCTCAGGCAAATTCCTAGGATTCATCATACGACATCGATACATCGAAATAGACCCTTCAATGATCAAGGCGATTATGGAAATGTCTCTGCTAAGAACTCTATTTCCCCAATCAGAGCAAAGCTCTGTTCAAATTCCAAGATTTAAAATGAAGCGACGCTTCTGCTTCCCCAATCAGAGCAAAGCTCTGTTCAAATTCCAAGATTTGAAATGAAGCGACGCTTCCGTTTCCCCAATTAGAGCAAAGCTTTGTTCAGAATTCAAAATTTGAATTACAGCTGCGTTTTTATAAAAGCGCTTCGCTACAACTAGCGCACCCCGTGCAAAGCACATAGGCGCTAGCTCTTGGTGCGCTGTGCTCCAAGTAGCGCACCACGTGCAAAACACATGTGCGCTAGCGCTAAGAGTGTTGCGCTCCAATTAGCGCACTATGGGCAAAGCGCACCATGGGCAGAGCGCATAAGCGCTAGCGCTGGAACTAAATGTTCCTCACCGTTGGATCAAATATCCAACGGATATGATTAAATCATCGGTTAATAAGAATAAAATTCTGTTGAATCTTTCCAAACAGAAAAGATTATGCCCTGAATTAGGAACACTGTTGGATCAATGATCCAATGGTGATTAAAAATCACAAAAATACAGAACAAATTCTGTAAAGAAGGAAAGATTTCTCAATCTTGTTAAAACAAGAAGATTATCTTCTGTAAATCAGAAGCCCTTGGATCAAAGATCCAACGGTGGGGAAATTCCCAAATCAATTGGAGAATAAATCTCTTTAACCGATTCAACAAATCAGCTTCCCCTATATAAAGGACCCAAGACTTCAAGTCTAAAAAAAAGGAACCCCCCAATAAACTTTGAGAAAATCTCAAGAAGAAGAAATAGCTCTCGGCAAAAGAAGATTTTTCTTCAAGGTAACAAGAATGGTGATGAACAAAGAGATGAAATTATCTCATAATTAAAGAGAAGAATTCTCTTCTTAAAAGATCATAGATCTACAAAGAGCAAGGTCTTTTATAAAGAGATCAAAAAGATCTTATCATAAAATAAAGAAGTACTTACTTCACAGATTATAGATCTATAAGACAAATTGCCTTTCTGAGATCGTGAACATCTCATTATAAAGGGGGGATTATTCAATTCTCTTAGGATCACAAATCCATAAAGGCAAAACCTTTCATCAAAAAGAGATTGAAGTATCTCCTATAAGTTAAGAACTTTGTTCTTGGAATCTTGAGACAAAGTCTCTTATCAAAGAAGATAATCTTCAGAGTGCAAAATTAACCTAAGAAGAGCCTTAGCGCTCCTAATTTAAAAGTGCCTTAGTGCTCTTCATCTAGTGCAAAGCGCTGCAGTGCCATAGCACTTCAAACAACAGCGCACTGCGCTCATTGGCTAGCGCTAAGCGCACCACAAGCTCCTAACGTGTGCGCTGCATTACTAAAAGCGCTTCGCGCTCATTATATGACACCAGCACCAAGCGCCTCAACGCTTCAATTATAGCGCATCAGCACTCTTCATTTAGCGTAAAAGCGCTAAGCGCGTCTGCGCTCTTCACTTAGCGCAAAGCGCTAAACGCATCAGCGCTTAACATCTGGCGCAAAGCGCCAAGCGCATTAGCGCTTTAACCATAGCGCACTGCGTTCATTGACTGGCGCTAGTGCCAAGCGCGCTATATACTTTCATGTGCGCTTGGGCAGAACATAAATTGTTCTTTGGATAAGCCCCAGAGCTATGATGAATGCTTAGCACTCAATAAAAGACAAACATTGTCAGAATTTAAATCAATGCTCCGCATTGTTAAAAGGGCCAAACCAAAACAAATGCTTAACAGCCCAAAACGAATGTTAAACATTTTAACTTGATTGGACTTAGCCCAAATTGGCCATAAGTCCTCAATTCAGACTTAACTGAGCTATTGTGCTCATAATATAATTAATTAGTCTTAGTTCCAAACTAGGCTACAGATCATTTAATTCACCTTGGTTCAAGGGTACATCTCTTCACTCCTTTGATATTCGTCGTTGTAATTCCTCAACGTCTTCAAAGAGGTGACGGGTCCCGACAACCACACATTTCACAGACTATGACGTCTTTAAACTGGACTATGATGTCCTTAACCTCGACCGTGATGTCTTAAAACTAACAACGGACTGTGGGGTCCTTAAACCCATGGACTATGATGTCCTTAACCTCGACCGTGATGTCTTAAAACTAACATCGGACTGTGGGGTCCTTAAACCCGTGGACTATGATGTCCTTAACCTCGACCGTGACGTCTTAAAACTAACAACGGACTGTAAGGTCCTTAAACTCACGGACTATGATGTCCTTAACTTCGACCGCGATGTCTTTAAACTAACATTGGACCGTAATGTCCTTAAACTAACATTGGACCACCATGTCCTTAAACTGGTAATCGACCGCAATGTCCCTAAACTAAACAATAGAGTTCAAATGCTCTCTCTTGTTGGATCTAAATGGTCCTGTTAAGTTAATCTTAGTCTAAAATGAGGCTAATGTATCCTTAACATACGTTTAAGTTGATCTTAGTCCCAAATGAGGCTAACGTATCCTTAAACCCAACCCTCCAAACCCAAATCTAAGAAGATACGGATTTGGACTAGTCCACGCCCTACGGGCGATGACATAAATTAGTCTCCGTATACAATCTGCGGGCAACCACAAACAAAACAAACACCCACGATACGAAGTGACCATTTGAAGAAGGAGAAAGTTGTTACCGCGATGCGGTAGCGTAATTAACTGCAGAGGCTTGCACCTGCAGGGAAGAGCGTCCCCACAATCAAAAACCCCTCAAATAAGGGGGAATCTGACGAAGTCTGCTACATCGGTCGCATCCGTTTAAACCTTCGATACGCGGTGCCATAAATCAATTTGGCATCTTCAGAGAGGTGGACGGATAGCACTAATTAGCATCTGCCCCGAAATTCAGGCGAGACGTCCAACGCGTCTCCGCCGCTTCTTTCAGAGGGGAACAGATTCTGGCATGCCCGGTGGGAACTTTTCCTCTTTCCACTCCACACTTCGTGTGTCGTGTTCGCGAACGAATCGCGGTTTGCAAATGGTTGCCCTTGGGTTTCGAGATACTAAGATTTGGCGTTTTGCTTGGCGCAGAAAGCGAAGGATCAATGGCGTCCACTTGTGCAAAGTGTTTCAACTGCAACTGCAACCCACGCTCCGCCTCATCTGGAGGTATAGCTTATGGGCCTCAAGCGGCTTCGCTATTCACAATGCCGGTAGACCAGGTGACTCAGGCCACTACCGGACTATTCTTTGGGACCATGCTTCCACCAATGAGTTTCAACACCCCTATGCCAGCACCGGAAGCCCCCAAGAAGTCGGTCTTTGATCGGCTTACAACTACTGCGGCCCCTCTCAACGGGTCGTCCAGCTCCAGCTCATCGGTCTTCACCAGACTGAGCCTGAACTCCGATGGGCCTGCCAAGAAGCCCATGACACCTGAAGTGGCCATCCTAAAGAAGATAGCCATATTTGCTCCTGAAGTCGTCAAGGCGGCTTCTCCTGCCAAAGAGTCAGTCTTTACAAGACTGACTATTCCGGCTCCCGTTCCTGCTCGAAGGTCTGTCTTTGACAGATTGGATACCACTACTCAAAAGACATCAGTCTTCAAGAGGCTGGCACCAGCGGTGCCTCATCTGGATAGGGGGCAAGACAAAGCCATCCTCATCGCCGAACCAACATCGTTCGCTCGACACGCTCGACGTCGCTACTGGCGCCGAGTAAGGAAGGCTGGGAGCAACTCCCCCTCTGGGCTAACTCTACCAGCTCCAACGGTGGAAATTAATGCTGCTGTTCCAACCGGGAACAGCTTTGAGCTGCTGAATAAGGTGCGCAGGAATTTGCCTACCGCCATACTAAAAAGATCTCCACCGCCGGTGGAGACCATCATAGAAATGAAGCCGGAACAGTCTCCTCAACGACTGTCTTCTAAAGTTTACAAAATCTGGTGATAGGTCCGAGAGTCGGTGGTTGATCAAGACTATCCCCGCCAGCAGAAAAAGTTGAAGGTCCGACAGGAAGAAAACCGTCCTGTTAATCCACAAAAGACGACGGCTACTTGGGTGCCCACTGCAGCGGCCCCCTCAACTTCGACCGCTCATAAGAGGAGAAGGCCGGAGAAAATCCCCATGCCTTCGACAAATGTCAAAGGCGCTGAGCCAAAATGCCCTAAGTCTGGGGGCATGATGGTGCATACCGTGTATATGGCATCCGGAAAAGAGAATAGACGTATCTCCACAGGTCATCAACCGCTTACGCGATCCGTGACAAAAGCCAAAGAGCAGCAGTAGAAGCTTCAGGAGATGATGACTGCGATGGCCGCGCTCACAAGACCGAAAGCAAGCCCAGAGGCATCCTCGGAGCAACGCCATGAGCAGGAAACTGATACCGAATTCCTTCGGAGAATTCTTGAAAAGAAGGATAAAGAGACCGCGGAACAAGCGGCCAATATAAAGCAAATGGCCCTTCTATTCCAAGATATGGTGGGCATGATGATCCAGCCGAATCCCCCAGCCGAAGATCCTCCAGTGATAATTGAAGATGATAGAGGAGAAACATCAAACCCTCTGCCGGCTCTATCAGCAGCCAAGGAAGAGACCATCTCCAAAGCTGCACTGGATGACTATATTGCTCAGCAAATAAGAGTTCACCGGGCAAATGAAGCGGCCGGCCAAGTTGTTAGAACCGGGCTACCGTATCCAGGCTGGTATGATCAGATAAAGTACCTGCCGGGATACACGATCCCGAAGTTCCATGTGTACAAGGGGAAAGGCAATCCCCATCAACATGTCGCCCAATTTAGGGCTCTTTGTGGCAACACCGGTGGCGATGATAAGCTCTTACTCCGCCAATTCGTCGACAGCTTATCGGAGACGGTATTCGAGTGGTACTCCGAACTTCCAAATGACTCCGTCAAAACTTTCACAGAGATGGAGTTGTTATTCACCCAGCGATTCGCGAGTGCTAGTGAATGCACTCCAATAACAGCATTGATTAACGCCAGGGTAAAGCCAGGCGAGACGTGGGTTCAATACGCGATCCGACGGCGGAATCTGTGGTCGAAGTGCGAACAGCGCATCGAAGAAGCACCAGCGGTGGGCATGTTCGTGGGCACCCTAGACCCTCATGCAACTATTTCACAGTTCATGATGTTCTTCAAACCGACCACATTCCAGGCTTTAATCGACAAGCTAGCCCAGATGGACCAAATGGGTCATAGACCGTCTCCTCCGAAGCCGGAGCCGCGGAACGAAAAAGGTAAGGGGAAGGCGACCTTCGTTGCAAATACCCAACAGCAGCCCAGTGCTCCAAGACTAACGGATCAACTGGAAAAGAGACGACGCTATTATAATGAGAAGATGAAGCGTCCTTACTCGTTCCAACGGGACAAAACGAAGAGACTATTCGAGCTGGCGATGCACAATAGGCTTATCAATCTGCCAAATCCAAGGCGACCATTGCAACCCAGCGAAGCGAATAACCCCAATTATTGTCTTTACCACCAAACGGTGAGCCATCCAATCGAAGATTGCTTCGTCTTTAAGGGATGGATCGAGGATCAGTACCTACAAGGCATGTTTGCGCTGTCTGAGAAGTGGAAAGTAAACCCACCACAACCGCACACTCCTAAAAAGACAGACACACCGGGGGCAACGTGCTCTTTTGTTGAGGAAGCTCCATGAGAGGTGGCTCTTTCGACCAAAACCAAAAGGATGCTGAATGATCTCCAAACATGCCTGGCAATCAGGTGGAAGAATCCGTTGGAACCTGAAATCATCGAAGGAATGCTGAAGCCACACCCAACTCCAAAGGTTGGTGGTGATAACCAAAGTGTTCATATCCAGCCGTCGAAATCTTCGAAAAAGAAGAAGAAATCCAAGAAGCCCGTGAAGTCTGGCGACAAGCGCACGGACCTGCAAAAGCAGATTGATGCGCTGGAAGAATATAACCAGAAGGCGCGGACTCCAATCACGCTCCAAGAGTTCCTCGGCCATGTCCTTGAAGACGGAGATGATGGAGGAGACTTGTCGGATGGATCTGATGATTACGTAGCAAGTTGCCATATGATCACTCATTCGTCGACAAATGATGGAGAACCTCCTGGTACCGAGAGACTGGGGGCAAGTCCTGAACCGGAACTGCCAGGGCCATCAGACAAAATGATCGATGCATTTCTAAGTGAAGCTCTTCTGAAAAGTAAAGCTGATCGGGAGCGTGAGGTGGCTATATTTGAAAAGGCCAAACGCCGGCGACTGGATGAAAGGGTCGAAACACTTCTGCCGGATCAAAGTACGTCCACCACGAATAAAAACAAGTTCAAGATGAAGAAAAGGTTTGCTAAAGCCATATCAATGGGAATGAAGCTACTACCCTCCGAAGGAAACATTCTTGATGAAGCATAAATGCATCCTAGCTTCTTCTTATATCATCGGAAGATTGCACACCCCACCGAAGAGTGCAATACTTTTAAAAGATGGTGGCAAAGGTATGTCGCTCACCGACAGCATTTTAAGCAGATGAAACGCAAAACTCGTCGGGAGCAAAGAAATACGACCAAGGAGCATAAAAGAACCACCGGCAACTGTTGCACAATCAATGCCGGGGGATCACAAGTTCTCACCTTCGGGAGCGACTCTGACGAAGAGATGGCTCTTGGCCCTCTCTTTAAAGAGTCCACCTTGGGGAAAGAGGAAGAGCCGAAGACCTGTGAAAACATTCAGCTACGCAATCGTACGCTGCCTGAGAAGAATCTCGGACCCACGAACAGAAAAGATAAGGGAAAAGAAAAGGTCTCTGAGGATATCGCCCTAGATGACCAAGTCATGAAAAAGCTGACCGCCAAGGATCCGCCAAGGAAAAGTAAGGTGGACTACAACATTCTGGCACACTTGAGGAAGTTACCCTCGCAGCTCAGCATTCTCGACGCTCTTTTACTATCAAAAGAAGCAAGGGACTCATTGATCAAGGTGCTACAAGAGCCAGAGCAATTCCAAGCTTTTCTCGCCGAAGAAAAGACGAAGGATGAGCTGGAAGAAGTACACACAGCCGATATTACCTTCGGCGATGAAGATCTCCTCCTCGGGACGTGCGAGCATAACCGTCCCCTATATGTCTCCGGATATTGTCACGATATCAAGATAGGCAAAATCCTGGTCGACAATGGGTCTTCCGTCAATCTCCTCAACGTGCGAGTGTTGAAGGAAATCTGCATGAGCGTCCAGCACCTCGCTCGTGATAAAATCACCATCTCCGGTTTTGACTCTCAGTCATCACGGACTCTCGGGTCTGTGATACTGACGTTACGCTTCAGACTACTTGTCACGGATATTAAATTTCACGTCATTGACGCCAAGACCTGCTATAATGCTTTGCTCGGCCGGCCTTGGTTACACGAGTACAACATCATCCCTTCTACACAACATCAGTGTATGAAATACTTCAAGGATGGTCTCGAGTATACTGTAACAGGAGAGCTGAACCCATTCTCCGTGAACGAAGTCCGAAAATACGAAGATGCAAAATACTTCTTGCCAGATTTCGAGGACACGGAGAAATGTCATAAATCGGAGAACAAAGCTATTCCTACCATTTCGGTCTTCGGGAGTGATACCGAGGAGGAAGAAGAGATAGTTTATTCAGGGCCACCACAGTACAACAAGCCGAGACCGTCCGCTCCTATGCTTATCTTCGGCAGCGACTCGGAAAATGAGGTCCACACCGTATTCTCCGCTCGGCCTTCAATACAAACATTCGCTGATGAAGATCAAAGTTTGCAAGTTGCCATGGTTCCGCCAAAGCATCATAAAGAGCTAGATGCGCTTGATACCTACGGTGTCGAAGAACTGCAGACATTCTACGTCCCTCCCACGCGAAAAGGCGAAAAAGCAATCCTATTCTATCGATCCGGGGAAACCAAAATAGAGAAAGAAATCTGGCACGGCACGGATTCTACACTTGACAGGCTCCAGCCCATTCGTTTGCCCAGATATTACACAGACGGACTAAGGAGACTCTTGAGACGCCAAGGTGCACCCCTTAAACAAACTGCTCGACAAGCACGGTTCTATAACAGGATCTGGAACGTCCCTGAAACTCAGCGAAAGTTGCCCAACGGGGAAATGGAAACGATCGGGCTTGGATATGTTCAATCCAAGAAACAGGAGCCACTCCGCGACTGCTACGTCGTACATTACTTTGATAAAGAAGGGAATGCTCAGTGGGAAGATGCTAACCCTAGATCAGAAAGAGCTCCCGACGTAAAAATGCCCAGTCCGTCGTTTGAAGAACAAATGGACAAGCTTATAAGGGAAGCGGGTCAAAAGTTTCGAGACGACCACAATCGCGAAATGGCCATCTACGAGAAAGCTAGGATGCGACGCCTTCTTCAACAGGCTGCGAAAGATGAAAATGCTCCTTCCTGTCAACCCGTTGTACAAAAGGCACAACGCAGAGGCAGAAACAAACCAAAGAACGGGAAAGGCGTTCAAGAGCGACAAAGCGGGACCAAGAAGCCACGCGATCGAGAATCGAGTAATCCAGATTCGTCTCTCATAAAGAAGATGAGTCGAGCATACTCTTTTCCTTAGAACAAAACACGGAAGATGCTTGATCTCGCCATAGGACATCAACTGATTATACTCCCAGAGTCCAACCACCCCGAGAAAGCGGGCAAAATCTCTCACCCAGACTATTGCTCTTATCACCGAGCAATAGGACATCCTCTTGAGGACTGTTTCACCTTCAAGAACTTGGTCGAAGACCAATATCAGCTTGGCAAGTTCGCTCTATCTAGCAGTTGGAGAATAACTCCGCCACAGAAGCACGAACCAAAAGCCGTGCATACAGCGAGAGTAGAACCAGATCAACATCGGTCTTGGAAGCGAGCTCGTACTTGTCATATGATAACGCTACCAAAAGAAGACCCCGAGGGTATGGATGATCTCCCATGATGCTTCGAAAACAATGATGACGAGGTGATCTCAGAGTTTCCACTGGCGCCGAAAGAGTTGGAAGATGGAATACATACTACTGCAGATGATCTCAAGAAAATTGATTTGGGAACGGCAAGTGACCCGCGACCGACGTTCGTCAGTGAGCTGCTGTCTGAAGAAAGGGTAGCTACACTAAAAGACGTGCTTATGCAGCATAAGGATTGCTTCGCATGGACTAATCCGAGATGCCGGGGCTAGATCCAGAGATTGCTGTCCACAAATTGACCATATCCCCGGACGTCAAGCCAGTCAAACAAGCACCGAGAAGAATGCGGCTCGAGCTTGAAATGAGCATCAACGCCGAGGTCAAGAAGCTAATCGACTCTGGTTTCATCCAAGAGGTTCAGTATCCTGATTCGATCGCCAACATTGTCCCAGTGATGAAGAAAAACGGGACAGTACGCATATGTGTGGATTTTAGGGATCTCAATAAAGCCTGCCCGAAAGATGACTTCCCAGTACCGGTCACCGAGCTAATGATTGACAATACGTCCACCCACGAGGTTTTCTCCTTCATGGACGGCTCGTCAGGATACAATCAAATAAAAATGCATCCCGAAGACCAGTAGCACACCGCTTTCCGGACCCCTTTGGGTATATTCTGCTACAAGGTGATGCCCTTCGGTCTAAAGAATGCTGGCGCCACCTATCAGATGGCCATGATGAAGATCTTCGATGATCTCATACATGAAATCGTCGAATGCTATATCGACGACCTCGTGGTGAAAAGCAAATCATACGAGGAACATTTAGAGCATCTGAAGATCGTGTTTCAACGCCTTCGGCAATACAACTTCAAGATGAACCCTCTCAAATGCGCGTTCGGAGTTTCCTCGGACAAGTTCCTAGGATTCATCGTCCGACACTGAGGCATCGAAATAGATCCATCGAAGATCAAGGCGATCATGGAAATGCCTCTGCCAAGGACTCTCAGGCAATTACGGTCTCTCCAAGGGAAGCTCGCATATATTCGGCAATTTATAGCCAATCTTTCAGGCAAGTGCCGTCCTTACAGTCACCTGATGAAGAAGGGAACCCCGTTCGTCTGGGATCACAAATGCCAAAGCGCGCTGGACGAAATCAAGCAATACCTGTCAAATCCGCCAATGCTGGCCGCTCCTGTTAAAGGAAAACCTCTCGTCTTATACACAATAGCCCTTGAAGGTTCTTTAGGCGCGCTGTGGGCACAAGAGAACGACCAAGGGAAGGAGAGAGCCCTCTACTATTTGAGTCAAGTTCTACTGGGGGAAGAAAGCAATTATTCTCCCATCGAAAAACACTGCCTGGCATTGATCTTCGCGATAACGAAGCTCAGGCACTATGCGTTGGCACATGAAGTCCGTCTCATATCGAAGGTGGACCCTCTCAAGTATTTGATGTCAAAGGCCATATTGACGGGGCGGCTCGCTAAATGGGCCTTCCTCTTGATGGAGTTCTCAATAACTTATCAGCCTCTTAAGGCAGTGAAAGGCCAAGCCATCGCCGACTTCCTCGCTGAGCATCCGATACCCGCCGATTTCCCCTTGAATTGCGAAAAGCCAGATGAACATGCGTTTGACACGATCGACGGAAATGGCACCCGATGGGAACTTTACTTCGATGGAGCATCCTTCATGAAGAAGCGCAAACAAAATACTCCCATAATCAAATTAGGGGTAGGCCTCATCTTCGTAACTCCACAAGGAGGGATAATGCGCTTTGCCTTCTCCTTAACAGAGCCGAGGACGAACAATGAAGCCGAATATGAAGCTTTGATAGCAGGTCTTGAAATTGCTGTCGACATGGGAATCGAAAACCTTCTCATATACGGAGACTCCCAGCCGGTCGTTAGTCAAATAAACGGCGACTATCAAACGTGCAAACCCGAACTGGTAAAGTACGGCGAGAGGGTGCAACAACTGCTGACCCAAATACCTTCCTACACCTTGGAAAGCATACCACGTGCGGAAAATAGCAAAGCGGATGCATTAGCCAAGCTCGCTAAAGAACTGGCTGATGAAAACCTCGATGACGTGAGGATCGTTGTTCAAAGCCGTCGAGTCCTCGCACCGGCAGAAATATTTCTAGAGACGTCCGAGGAAAAGGGAATGACCAAGCCAGCGGCTCTACAAATAAAAGACCAAGAGAAGGTTGAAGATTGGAGAGAAGTCTTCATAGACTACTTCAAATCCCGTCGAACGCTTGAAAATGCGTCCTCAAAACATCAGCTCATGAAGCAAGCTCTATCTTTTGCCTTCGTCAATGATACTCTGTATAAGAGGTCATTTGATTCTTTGTGGTTGAGATGCCTGGGACCTGAAGAAGCAAGAAGAGTCATCCAAGAAACTCACGACGGACTCTGCGGTTCTCACCAAGCCGGGCCGAAGATGAAGCTAAAGATTAAAAGGATGGGCTATTATTGGCCCACGATGATCCCGGACTGCCTCGAATACGCGAGGCAATGCCACTCGTGCCAGATTCACGGGGACTTCATCCATCAGCATCCAAATCCTCTACATCCAACGGTGGCAAGCTGGCCGTTCGAAATGTAGGGGACTGACATAATCGGCCCCATCGAGCCAGCGTCGTCCAGAGGACATCAGTTCATTTTGGCGACAACTGATTACTTCTCCAAATGGGCAGAAGCAGTACCGCTGAGGGAGGTGAAGACGGAGAATATCCTCCATTTTTTTAAGACACACGTCATTTATCGGTTCGGCACTCCACGACGGATCATCTCCGATAACGGGCCAGCCTACAGAAGCCACAAGATCAGCCGCTTCGCACAACATCACAACATAGACTGGAGATACTCCTCGGTTTATAATCCCCGAGCTAACGGTCTAGCCGAGGCTTTTAACAAGACCTTAACGAAGATCGTGAAAAAGACGGTGTCTCGAAATAAAAAGGACTGGCATGAGAGATTGCATGAAGCTCTCTGGACGTATCGGACCACGTTCAAGACGGCCACGAACACAACTCCATACGCATTGGTATTCGGTACAGAAGCGGTACTCCCCCTCGAGATAGAGTTACCCTCTCTGCGAGTGGCAGTTCATTATGAGCTAACGGATGAAGAGAACGCTCACCTTCGGCTTGAGGAGCTCTATGCCCTTGATGAAACCTGGCTCATAGCACAACAAAATCTAGAGGCTTATAAAGCAAAGATGACGCGCTCATATAAAAGGTTGACTGGGCCGAGGACATTCCGCCAAGGCGAACTCGTGCTAGTGGTCAAAAGACCTATGATCCCCAATCGCGCCAAACGGGGGAAATTCGAGCCAAACTATAAAGGCCCGTTCATCATAGACAAAGTCTACCAAGGTGGAGCCTATCTACTCATGGACATGCATGGCGAAAGGCCCTTCAGGCCAATAAATGGTCGCTTCCTGAAGAAATACTACGCCTAACGAGTCACGGCCTAGGTCAATGATAGATGACGACGACTATGTCTGCTCACTATCTTCCTAAGCCTAAACTCTGTAAGTAGTGACCAGCTTCCTTAACAGCGGACCGAAACGTCCTTAAACTAACATGGGACCGAAACGTCCTTAAACTAACAACGGACCGAAACGTCCTTAAACTAACAGCGGACCGAAACGTCCTTAAACTAACGACGGACCGAAACGTCCTTAAACTAACGACGGACCGAAACGTCCTTAAAACTAACAACGGACCACTATGCCCTAAAACTAGCCGTTGACCGAGATGTCGATAAACTACGGTGGATTGCAGCATCCCAAAGCTGACACAAAAAAAAGGGAATAAAAAAAAAGAAAAGAAAAAAGAAAATGGTATGTCCATTAGCAAAATGGGCACGGATAAAAACCCGAAAGGGCTCCGTGAGTAAAAACAGTAGGGCTACCGGCGAGTTCTGTGAAAACCCGAAAGGGCGCAACCTCGTTAGAATTAAAAAAAGAAAAAGAAAACGGTATATCCATAAGCAAAATGGGCACGGATGAAAACCCGAAAGGGCTCCGTGAGTAAAAACAGCAGAGCTACCGGCGAGGGTTTGTGAAAACCCGAAAGGGCGCAACCTCATTAAAAGACACTTGTAAGGTCCTCTCGACTTTGTAAGGAGAAACCAGCTGCGTGAGATCCTTACGACTCACAAGGGAGCAACACACTTGGGGATCCTCACGATTCCTGAGGAGAAATTACACTTGCGAGATCCTCACGACTCATAAGGAGAACCTTCTTATGGGACCCTCACGGCTCATAAGATTTGAAAGTCTTAAGCTACAGGGATCTGAACCTGTTCTTAAGCAGCCCCCACAACCTCCAATACTGTCCTACAAGCGGCTCAATGCTGACCCCTGTATACAATCCACGGGCGCGAATAAACATTTTCCTAGCAAAGTCGCATCCGTGACTAGAGATATGTTCGCACGGTGAACAACCCTTGTGAGTCCTCTCGACTTATAAGGAGAAAATACTCTTGTAAGATCCTTACGACTTATAAGAGAACATGCACTTAGGAATCCTCACGATTTCTAGGGAGAAAATGCACCTACGAGATCCTCACGACTTGTAGGGAGAAATACTTTTGTGAGACCCTTACGGCTCATGAAGTCAAAAGCCTTAGTCGACAGAATCCTAACCCTGTCTACTAAGCCACCTTTGTTCGACATCGACGAAGGCAAATGATGATTCGCTCTTGGCAATATCCCAGTTATAGCGGTGCTGATGCCAAAATCGGTGTCAAAATCCAAGCTTGCAGCAAAAAACCAGCAAGCCACACATGTATACGAAATAGCCGAAATGATGGGGCAACTTGCAAACAAAATCAGCAAGTAAAAATGTATGCATGCAAAATAACCAAAATGATTGGGCAACTCGCAATAAAAAGCAGGGAGTAAAAATAAAACAAATAACCGAAATGATTGGGCACCGCGAAAAATTGCCGAAATGATTGGGCAATCGCAACATTCGCGATATAAAAGCTGAAATGATAGAGTATCGCGGAAAGAAATAAAAAAAAATAAAATTTATGCCCTACAGATAATATCATGTCAATCCCTGTATACAATCCACGGGCGCAAACAAAAAAGGAATCACACCCTTCCTCCCCAAGCTTCATCAGAAGGAGAAGCCAAATCTCAATGGTTCATAGACAGCCTAGAGATCATCTTAACATTCGTCTTATTACAACGGAAACAACATAAAGCAAAGCGGAACAGCGGCAACTCCCAGTTCCATGACTCGACAGTGCACAAACGACTGAAAGTCAAACCCCAACTCCGTGAAATGCGGATATAATCAACAAAATTCCTGGCTACGTGGAACGCGGATTATATCACTTCTAACCCTGTGGAAAACGTACAGAGCGGATCCTGGTCCTCGCAGAGCACGGCAGTGAACCCGTATGAAGCATCCAGAGCGGAGCCTGGTCCTCGCCGAACACGGCAGTGAACCCGTGGGAAGCATCCAGAGCAAAATTCCTGGCTACGTGGAACGTGGATTATGTCACTTCTGACCCCGTGGAAAACGTCCAGAGCGGATCTTTGTCCTCGCAGAGCACGGCAGTGAACCAGTGTGAAGCATCCAGAGCGGAGCCTGGTCCTCGCCGAACACGGCAGTGAACCCATGGGAAGCATCCAGAGCAAAATTCCTGGCTACGTGGAACGCGGATTATGTCACTTCTGACCCCGTGGAAAACGTCCAGAGCGGATCTCCTCGCAGAGCAGGGCAGTGAACCCGTGTGAAGCATCCAGAGCGGAGCCTGGTTCTCGCCGAACACGGCAGTGAACCCGTGGGAAGCATCTAGAGCAAAATTCTTGGCTACGTGGAACGCGGATTATGTCACTTCTGACCCCGTGGAAAATGTCCAGAGCGGATCCTGGTCCTCGCAGAGCACGACAGTGAACCCGTGTGAAGCATCCAGAGCGAAGCCTAGTCCTCGCCGAGCACGGCAGTGAACCCGTGGGAAGCATCCAGAGCAAACATTAGACTGTGAGGTCCTTAAACTCACGGACTATGATGTCCTTAACCTCGATCGTAATGTCTTTAAACTAACATTGGACTGTGAGGTCCTTAAACTCATGGACTATGATGTCCTTAACTTCGACCGTAATGTCTTAAAACTAACATCGGACTATGGGGTCCTTAAACCTATGGACTATGATGTCCTTAACCTTGACCGTGATGTCTTAAAACTAACATTAGACTGTGAGGTCCTTAAACTCATGGACTATGATGTCCTTAACCTCGACCATGATGTCTTAAAACTAACAACGGACTGTGGAGTCCTTAAATCCACGGACTATGATGTCCTTAACCTCGACCGCGATGTCTTTAAACTACGGTATCCTCAAAAATGTCCAGAGTGGAGCCTGGTCCTCGCAGAACACGGCAGTGAACCCGTGGGAAGCATCCAGAGCAACCCCTAGCTTCGTGAAATGCGGATAAGGACAACTTCATCTATCACTTGCGGGTCCTCACGACTCGTAAGGGAGTAAATTCTCTTGTGAGATCCTTATGACTTTCAAGAGAAAACACACTTAGGAATCCTCACGATTCTTAAGGAGAAATTACACCTACGGGATCCTCTCGACCGGTAGGGAGAAAATTCTTTATGAGACCCTCATGGCTCATAAAGTTGAAAAGTCTTAGGTGACAGATCCTAACCCTGTTTTCTAAGCCATCACCACCTTACAAAGAGCACAAGATTGACAGCTATATACTATCTACAGACCGCACTTGCTGAAATCACATGGCAACAACACAGCAAGGAAAAGAAAGCGACAGAAAGAATATCTGATTTGCATTTAATTAAGCGTCCGAGGCATACTCATTCAGGCATGTGCAAAAGATTTAATACATAAAATAAAACACACTGAAATGAAAAAATTTCCATTCATACTGCGAAAAAGTTCTTACAATTATGAAAGCAGTAAACAAAAATATTATCGAGATGGTTACAATGGCAAAACCTCAGACCCAGGGCATGGATTGAGGAATTCAAAAGTGACCTTGTTCAGAATCTTCCAGACCTTTCGAACCATCCTGGTATGCTTTCTTTCACGATCACAAGCGTCGGGATCCTCACAGATGTCCTCCTCCCTCTGATAGGCAGCAAGTATTGCAGACTGTTGAAAAGCTTGATGCAGAAGATCGATAAGGTTATCTCGCCTTCTCTTTGAGATTAGGCTCATCAGAAACACCGAGTGCACCTTATCCTCAATGGCATCCAATGCCCTAAGTGGCACACCAGTACAGAATAAGGGAAGTGCTTCCCAAATTGCTCCCACGATAAGCTTCAAGAGAGAGGAACGCCGAGGAAGCAGTCGACCATTGTATGCGTCGAAGCGACTCATGATTTCGGCACACTCGGCGTTTGTGAATTCTCGATTCTGAGAACGGCCGAGTGAGCGGATGTCTCCGTAAGAGATAATCTCGTCGAGATCATACATATGAGCGTCCATTACTCCTAAAAAAGGAATTCAACAAAAATTAGCGGACAGATTGATTAAGCGAATTTTTATTAAAAACAGGCACAGGGAGTTAAACTTCTCGAGAGCAATGCTCTGTAGACTGGAGTGACACCTGTCGGAATCAATTACGAAGGGAATTTAAAGAAATTCCCCGAGAACACTGAAAGCCTTGCTCTGAGAAGATGATATAATTCATCAAAAATAAAATTCCATTTTTTTTAATCTTCAAGATCCATGAAAAAACTCTTAAGAGTTCTCCTATATGATTTGAAAGGAGCAAAACTCCATTAACGAATTGAAAAATCATAAGTAAAATCCTTTTAGAGATCAAAGCTCTATTAATGGAACCCTAAAAGGGTTCTCGTTAGATCAAAGATCTATGGAGCAAAGTTCTGCTAGTGAAACCTTAAATGTGTTTTCTATAGATCAAAAATCTATTAAGAGAAAAGCTCTGTTAATGGGTAAAACCCGAACTCATTAAAATTTATTAAAATTTTACCTAAGTTTGAAAAGAATTTCTTTTTTGGCTTTTGAGAAGTTCTCAAACAGAAAAGCTGTGCTCTGAACAAAATTCTCCAAGAAGATGATAATCATCTAGAGGACCAGATGTCCTATTTATAGGCGTTAAGCCACCTCTTCAATTTCTGAGTTGATCCAAGGGCTCAGATATTGCCACCGCTGCGCTCACGTGTGGACCGCGTAAGCGCAACGGTGGGGGGGCATTTGTTTCCCCAATCAGAGTAAAGCTCTGTTCAAATTCCAAGATTTAAAATAAAGTGACGCTTCTGCTTCCCCAATCAGAGCAAAGCTCTGTTCAAATTCCAAGATTTGAAATGAAGCGACGCTTCCGTTTCCCCAATTAGAGCAAAGCTCTGTTCAGAATTCAAAATTTGAATTACAGCTGCGCTTTTATAAAAGCGCTTCGCTACAACTAGCGCACCCCGTGCAAAGCACATAGGCGCTAGCTCTTGGTGCGCTGCGCTCCAAGTAGCGCACCACGTGCAAAGCACGTGTGCGCTAGCACTAAGAGCGCTGCACTCCAATTAGCGCACCATGGGCAAAGCGCACCATGGGCAGAGCGCATAAGCGCTAGCGCTGGAACTAAATGTTCCTCACCATTGGATCAAATATCCAACGGATATGATTAAATCATCGGTTAATAAGAATAAAATTCTGTTGAATCTTTCCAAACAGAAAAGATTATGCCCTGAATTTGGAACACCGTTGGATCAATGATCCAATGGTGATTAAAAATCACTAAAATACAGAACAAATTCTGTAAAGAAGGAAGGATTTCTCAATCTTGTTAAAACAAGAAGACTATCTTCTGTAAATCAGAAGCCCTTGGATCAAAGATCCAACGGTGGGGAAATTCCCAAATCAATTGGAGAATAAATCTCTTTAACTGATTCAACAAATCAGCTTCCCCTATATAAAGGACCCAAGACTTCAAGTCTAAAAATGAGGAACCCCCCCTCCCCCCATAAACTTTGAGAAAATCTCAAGAAGAAGAAATAACTCTCGGCAAAAGAAGATTTTTCTTCAAGGTAAAAAGAATGGTGATGAACAAAGAGATGAAATCATCTCATAATTAAAAAGAAGAATTCTCTTCTTAAAAAATTATAGATCTACAAAGACCAAGGTCTTTTATAAAGAGATCAAAAAGATCTTATCATAAAATAAAGACGTGCTTACTTCACAGATCATAGATCTATAAGACAAATTGTCTTTCTGAGATCATAAACATCTCATTATAAAGAGGGGAGAATTATTCAATTCTCTTAGGATCACAGATCCATAAAGGCAAAGCCTTTCATCAAAAAGAGATTGAAGTATCTCCTATAAGTTAAGAACTTTGTTCTTGGAATCTTGAGACAAAGTCTCTTATCAAAGAAGATAATCTTTAGAGTGCAAAGTTAACCTAAGAAGAGCCTTAGCGCTCCTAATTTAAAAGTGCCTTAGTGCTCTTCATCTAGCGCAAAGCGCTGCAGTGCCATAGCACTTCAAACAACAGCGCACTGCGCTCATTGGCTAGCGCTCAGCGCTAAGCGCACCACGTGCTCCTCACGTGTGCGCTGCATTACTAAAAGCGCTTCGCGCTCATTATATGGCACCAGCACCAAGCGCCTCAACACTTCAATTATAGCGCATCAGCACTCTTCATTTAGCGCAAAGCGCTAAGCGCATCTGCGCTCTTCACTTAGCGCAAAGCGCTAAACGCATCAGCGCTTAACATCTGGAGCAAAGCGTCAAGCGCATTAGCGCTTTAACCATAGCGCACTGCGCTCATTGACTGGCGCTAGTGCCAAGCACGCTATATACTTTTATGTGCGCTTGGGCAGAACATAAATTGTTCTTTGGATAAGCCCCAGAGCTATGATGAATGCTTAGCACTCAATAAAAGACAAACATTGTCAGAATTTAAATTAATGCTCCGCATTGTTAAAAGGGCCAAGCCCAAACAAATGCTTAACAGCCCAAAACAAATGTTAAACATTTTAACTTGATTGGACTTAGCCCAAATTGGCCATAGGTCCTCAATTCAGACTTAACTGAGCTATTGTGCTCATAATATAATTAATTGGTCTTAGTTCTAAACTGGGCTACAGATCATTTAATTCACCTTGGTTCAAGGGTGCATCTCTTCACTCCTTTGATATTCGTCGTTATAATTCCTCAACGTCTTCAAAGAGGTGACGGGTCCTGACAACCACACATTTCACAGACTATGACGTTTTTAAACTGGACTATGATGTCCTTAACCTCAACCGTGATGTCTTAAAACTAACAACGGACTGTGGGGTCCTTAAACCCATGGACTATAATGTCCTTAACCTCGACCGTGATGTCTTAAAACTAACATCGGACTGTGGGGTCCTTAAACCCATGGACTATGATGTCCTTAACCTCGACCATGACGTCTTAAAACTAACAACGGACTGTAAGGTCCTTAAACTCACGGACTATGATGTCCTTAATCTCGACCGCGATGTCTTTAAACTAACATTGGACCGTAATGTCCTTAAACTAACGTTGGATCACCATGTCCTTAAACTGGTAATCGACCGCAATATCCCTAAACTAAACAATAGAGTTCAAATGCTCTCTCTTGTTGGATCTAAATGGTCCTGTTAAGTTGATCTTAGTCTAAAATGAGGCTAACGTATCCTTAACATACGTTTAAGTTGATCTTAGTCCCAAATGAGGCTAACATATTCTTAAACCCAACCCCCCAAACCCAAATCTAAGAAGATACGGATTTGGACTAGTCCACGCCCTACGGGCGACGACATAAATTAGTCTCCGTATACAATCCACGGGCAACCACAAACAAAACAAACACCCACGATACGAAGTGACCATTTGGAGAAGGAGAAAGTTGTTACCGCGATGCGGTAGCGTAATTAACTGCAGAGGCTTACACCTGCAGGGAAGAGCGTCCCTACAATCAAAAACCCCTCAAACAAGGGGGAATCTGACGAAGTCTGCTATATCGGTCGCATCCGTTTAAACCTTCGATACGCGGTGCCATAAATCAACTTTGCATCTTCGGAGAGGTGGACGGATAGCACCAATTAGCATTTGCCCCGAAATTCAGGTGAGACGTCCAACGCGTCACCGCCGCGTCTTTCAGAGGGGAACAGATTCTCAAGCAACTGCGGTCTCTCTAAGGAAAGCTCGCGTATATCGGGCGGTTCATAGCTAACCTCTCCGGCAAATACCGCCCCTACAGTCACATGATGAAGAAGGGAACCCCATTCGTTTGGGATAGCAAATGCCAAAGCGCACTGGACGAAATCAAGCAATACCTGCAGAATCCGGCGGTACTGACCGCTCCGGTCAAAGAAAAGCCCATCATCCTGTACACAACAGCCCTCGAAGGTTCGCTGGGCGCGCTATGGGCACAAGAGAATGACCAAGGGATAGAGAGAGCCCTCTACTATTTGAGTCGAGTTCTCCCGAGGGCAGAAAACAATTACTCCCCTATCGAAAAACACTGCCTGGCGTTAGTCTTCACGATAACGAAGCTTCGGCATTATGCTTTGACGCATGATGTCCACCTCATATCAAAAGTGGATCCTCTCAAATATTTGATGTCAAGAGCCATACTAACGGGACGGCTCGCTAAATGGGCCCTACTCTTAATGGAATTTTCGATAACATATTGACCCCTCAAGGCAGGGAAAGGCCAGGCCATCGCCGAATTCCTCGCTGAGCACCGATACTTGCCGATTCACCCTTAAATTATGAATTGCAAGATGAGCACGCGTTTGACACGATCGACAAGGAGAGAGGAGGGAGTGATACCCGATGGGAACTCTACTTCGATGGGGCATCATCCACGAAGAAGCGAAAGCACGGCTCCCCTATAATCAAATCTGGAGTAGGCCTCATCTTTGTGACTCCACAAGGAGGGATAATGCGCTTTGCCTTTTCCTTAACAGAGCCGAGGACAAACAATGAAGCAGAATATGAAGATTTGATAGCAGGTCTTGAGATCGTTGTCGACATGGGAATCGAAAACCTCCTCATATACGGAGACTCCCAGCTGGTCATTAGCCAAGTAAACGGCGGCTATCAAATGTGCAAACCAGAGTTGGTAAAGTACGGCGAGAGAGTGAAAAAATTGCTGACTCAAATCCCTTCCTACGCCCTGGAAAGCATATCGCGTGCGAAAAATAGCAAGGCGGATGCGTTAGCCAAGCTCGCTAAAGAACTGGCTGACGAAAACCTCGATGACGTAAGGATCGTTGTACAGAGCTGTCGGGTTCTTACACCAACAGAAATATCTCCGGAGTTGTCTAAAGAAAAGGAAGCGACCAAGCAAACAGCCCGACAAAATAGAGGACCAAGGAAGGGTTAAGGATTGGAGAGAAGTCTTCATAGACTACTTCAAATCTCGTGGAACACCTGAAGATGCATCCGCAAGGCACCAGCTCATGAAACGAGCTCTGTCTTTCGCCTTCGTCAATGATACTCTGTATAAGAGATCGTTCGACTCTCTGTGGCTAGATGCCTGGAACCGGAAGAAGCAAGGAAAGTCGTCCAAGAAACTCACGACGGACTCTGCGGTTCTCATCAAGCCGGCCCAAAAATGAAGCTGAAGATCAAAAGAATGGGCTACTATTGGCCCACGATGATTCAGGACTGCCTCGAATATGCGAAGCAGTGCCACTCATGCTAAATTCGTGGAGACTTCATCCACCAGTATCCAAACCCGCTACACCCAACAGTAGCTAGCTGGCCGTTCGAAATGTGGGGAACCGACATAATCGGGCCTATCCAACCAGCGTCATCCAAAGGACATCGGTTCATATTGGCGACAACCGATTACTTCTTCAAGTGGGCAGAAGCAATACCTCTAAGAGAAGTGAAGACGGAGAATATTCGCCATTTCTTCAAGACATACGTCATCTATCGGTTCGGCACACCGCGACGGATTATTTTCAATAACGGGCCAGCCTACAGAAGTCACAGAATCAGCCGCTTCGCACAGTAGCATAACATAGACTGGAGATACTCTTCGGTCTATAATCCCCGAGCTAATGGTCTATCTGAGGCTTTCAACAAAACCTTGACAAAGATCATAAAGAAGACGGTGTCCAAAAATAAAAAGGACTGGCACGAAAGACTGCATGAAGCTCTCTGGGCGTATCGGACTACGTTCAAAACGGCTACGAATACAACGCCGTATGCATTGGTATTCGGCACGGAAGCAGTACTCCCCTTGGAGATAGAGCTACCCTCTCTATAAGTGGCAGTTCATTACGAGCTAACAGATGAAGAGAATTCTCATCTTCGGCTTGAGGAGCTCGACGCCCTCGATGAAACTCGTCTCATGGCGCAGCAAAACCTAGAAGCTTACAAAGCAAGGATGACGCGCTCATACGAAAGGTTGACTAGGCTAAGAACATTCCGCTAAGGCGAACTCATGCTAATTGTCAAAAGACCTATGATCCCTAATCGTGCCAAACGGGGGAAATTCGAGCCAAACTATGAGGGCCCGTACATCATAAACAAAGTCTACCAATGTAGGGCTTACTTGCTCATGGATATGCATGGCGAAAGATCCTTCAGGCCAATAAACGGCCGGTCCCTGAAAAAATACTACACCTGACGGGTCACGGCCCAGGTCAACGATAGATGACGACGCCTATATCTGCTCGCTATCTTCCCAAGCCCTAACTCTATAAGTAGTATCTGGCAAAACCTCACCTCAAAATCGCCACGGACCGAAACGTTCCTAAACTAATAATGGACCGAAACGTCCCTAATCTAATAATAGACCGAAACAACCCTAAACTAACAACGGACCGTAATGTCCTTAAACTAGCAACAGACCGAAATGTCCCTAAACTAACAATGGACCGCAATGTCCTGAAACTAGCTACGGACTGAAACGTCCTTAAACTACTACAAACCATAGCATCCTCAGGCTAACGCGGTAAAAAAATGGTATGTTCATAAGAGAAATGGGCACGGATGAAAACCCGAAAGGGCTCCATGAGTAAAAACAGCAGGGCTACCGGCGAGTTTGTGAAAACCCGAAAGGGAGCAACCCCGTTGAAATAAAGACACCGGCAAGGTCCTCTCGACCTTGTAAGAAGAAAATACCTACGTGAGATCCTTACGACTTACAAGGGAGCAACACACTTAGGGATCCCCACGATTCCTGGGGAGAAATTACACTTACGAGATCCTCAAGACTCGTAAGGAGAACCCTCTTATGAGACCCTCACGACTCATAGGATTCAAAAGCCTTAAGTTTCAGGGATCTGAACCTGTTCTTAAGCAATCATATCCCCTAAATTGCCCTACAAACGGTCCAATATTGACCCTTGTATACAATCCACGGGCACAAATAAACGTCTTCCCCACCAAGTTCCACCAATAGCGCGAAATGTCCTCACGTGGTGAATGACACTTGCAAGTCCTCTCGACTTATAAGGAGAAAACACTCTTGTAAGATACTTACGACTTATAAGAGAACATACACTTAAGAATCCTCACGATTCCTAGGGAGAAAACGCACCTACGAGATCCCCACGACTCGTAGGGAGAAACACCTTTATGAGACCCTTACGGCTCATGAAGTCAAAAGCCTTAGTCGACAGGACCCTAACCCTGTTTGTTAAACCACCTTTGTTCGAATCGACAAAGGAAAATGATGATTCACTCCTGACAATCTCCCAGTTGTAGCGATACTGATGCCTAAATCAGTATCAAATTCAAAGTCCTTTCACGGCAGATGATGATTCGCTCCTGTCAATATTCCAGTCGCAGCGATGCTGATGCTAAGATTGGTATCAGATCTCGAGGTCCATACCCGCAACAGAATCAGCGAGCCAAAAATACATATAAAAATAGCCGAAATGATTAGGCAACTCACAATAAAAAGCAACGAGTAAAAAAAATATAGCCGAAATGATTGGGCAACTCGCAATAAAAAGCAGCGAGTAAAAAAAATATAGCCGAAATGATCGGGCACCGCGAAAAATAACCGAAATGATTGGGCAATCGCGACTTTCGCAATATAAAAAGCTGAAATGATAGAGCATCGCGGAAGGAAATAAAAACCAAAAAAAGAGAAATGAAACTTTTGCCCTACAGGAGAATCCATACTGGCCCCTGTATACAATCCACGGGCAGAAAAAAAAAGGGAACCACGTTTCCCGACAGACTCTGTCAAAGAGAGAGTCAGATCTCAACGGCAACATCTGCATCCCAGGAGAACAGCAACAGCGTTCATCCTCATTCCAGCAGGATACGGACACAGCATCACCAAACAAGAGCTAGGGCACAATCCTTAGTTCTAAGACTCTACGGTTCACAGACAACCTAGAGTCGACCCCGACACCGCAGAAAGCGGAGAAAGTCAACCCTGACACCGCAAAAAGCGGAGCAAGTCAACCCCGACACCGCAGAAAGCAGAGCAAGTCAACCCCGACACCGCAGAAAGCGGAGCAAGTCAACCCGACACCGCAGCAAGCGGAGCAAGTCAACACCGACACCGCAGAAAGCGGAGAAAGTCAATCCCGACACCGCAGAAAACGGAGAAAGTCAAACCCGACACCGCAGAAAGCGGAGCAAGTCAACCCTGACACCGCAGAAAGCTGTCATGACCCATCCCCAATACATAGAGTATTGTCCGCTCTGGTCGAAACCGCACGGTTTGTCCTTCGGGGCAAACTGGACCCGACCAGGAGACACTTCCCAGGAGGTCACCCATCCCAGGACTTCCCTGGCCCGAGCACGCTTAACTACGAAGTTCTCAAACTTCTGTAGTGTTGGTTCACTTAAAAGGCGCCTCTGTATTGAAGAGCGGTATCATTCCATTTATAATACAGATCTGTCCTCTTTCGGAATGTATTCCGAAGATTCCCCATTATTTTATAGTGGGTCCTCATGCTTATCTGGTATAAATGGGTATACCGGATAATACCTGGGGTATTACATTCTCCCCCACTTAGAACAATGGTTCGTCCTCGAAACATAGACTTACTATTGAGGAACCAGCTCTGATACCATTCTGTCACGACCCACCCCCAATACAGAGAGTATTGTCCGCTCTGGCCGAAACCGCACGGTTTTGTCCTTCGGGGCGAACTAGACCCGACCAGGGGCCACTTCCCAGGAGGTCACCCATCCCAGGACTTCCCTGGCCCAGCACGCTTAACTACGGAGTTCTCAAACTCCTGTAGTGTCGGTTCACTTAAAAGGCGCCTCTGTATTGAAGAGCGGTATCATTCCATTTATAGTACAGATCTGTCCTCTTTCGGAATGTATTCCGACGATTCCCCATTATTTTATAGTGGGTCCCCATGCTTATCTGGTATAAATGGGTATACCGGATAATACCTGGGGTATTACAAAAGCGGAGCAAGTCAAACCCTGACACCGCAGAAAGCGGAGCAAGTCAACCCTGACACCGCAGAAAGCGAAGCAAGTCAAACCCGACACTGCAGAAAGCGGAGCAATTCAAACCCCGACACCGCAGAAAGAGGAGCAAGTCAACCCCGACACCGCAGAAAGCAGAGCAAGTCAACCCGACACCGCAGAAAGCGGAGCAAGTCAAACCCGACACCGCAGAAAACGGAGCAAGTCAACCTTGACACCGAAGAAAACGGTGCAAGTCAACTATGACACCGCGGAAAGCGGATCCAGTCAACCAATAATCCCTCGGTTCGTCTCGACTCGTAGGGGAAAGCCTTAGGCAATGGGGATAAGGACCTATTTCCTAAGCACTGGGGCCCGGCAAGTCGGTCCAAGATAGGCCATTGCATTCTATTCACGGGCCACACTCTCCAAAGTCGAATCTCGATAAGGAGGGAAACAACCACTTACGAATGCTCTCGACTTGTAAAGGGGAAAAAATCTCTTGGGAGATCCTTACGACTCTCGAGAGAAAATATATACTTAAGAATCCTCACGATTCCTAAGGAGAAAATACACCTACGAGATCCTCTCGACTCGTAGGGAGAAAAGTCTTTATGAGACCCTCACGGCTCATAAAGTTGAAAATTCTTGGGCTGCAGATCTGAACCTGTTTCCTAAGCCGTCGCTGCCCTGCGAAGAGATCAAGATAGACTATCTACAAGATGCATTTTCTAAGGATACACGACAATATGACTGCATGTGCACTTAAATGGAAATGGTGTCCAAAACGTGCTGATTTATGTACAACGCTACGATAGCGCTCGCACTTAAAAGAAAACTCCTAAAGGCAAAGTAGAAAGATCATGTACATAGGCGCAACACATGCACGAATATATGGTTAATCGAAAACATTTAACAAGAAAACATTCGACAATCAATAATAAGAAAAATACACCAATATAAATATATTAATCTACAGGGAAAAGATCACCAAATATGGGATCGGAGATACAGGGGTTAACAAAACAAAACACAAGGTTCTCCAATTCCCTCTCCGACCTCTCCACCATGTCAAAGCGACGGTCTTCACGAGGGGTTGATCCCTACCGATTAGCGCCATGCTCATCAGCGAAAGCAGACATGATAGCCCGCCGGGCTCTTATCTGGCTCAGTAAATGAACCGAGCGATCCTTCAGAGCCTGGGTAATTAAACGTGCCTCGTAGAAACACTCAAGTTTATCCTTTTCCGTATCAAGAATTAATAAGCTCATCTCTGCCGAATGAGGAGGAATATTGGCGAATGGTCGTGGTCCATGCCTATCAGTGGACATGGATTGAGAAATTTTGAACAAGATCGTTTTTGTGTGCATTCTCTCACGAATGTGTCCCGGATTTGTGTCCATGCCTATCAGAGGACATGGATTTGTGTGCATTTTCGTGAGAGAATGCACACAAAAATTTCTCAATCCATGTCCCGGACATGGACGACGACCATTTTTGTGTGCATTCTCTCACGAATGCAAGCGTCAGGATCCACGCCGATGTCGTCTGACCTCTGATAGGCAGAGATGATCGTCGTCTGTTGGAAAATTTGATGCGGGATATCAACAAGATTATCTCGCCGTCTCTTCGAGATCAGGCCCATCAGATATACTGAGTGCACCTTATCTTTGGCATCATCCAGTGCCTTAAGCGGCATGGCATCGTAAAATCCAGGAAGTGCTTCCCAAATCGCTCCCACGATGATCTTCAAAAGAGCGGAGCGACGAGGAAGTAGTCGACCGTTGTATTCATTGAAGCGACTCATAATCTCAGCGCATTGGGCATCTGTAAACTCCTGGTTCTGACAACGGCCTTGTACGCGAATGTCTTCATAAGAAATAATTTCGTCAAGATCATACAGATGAGCGGCCATAGTGTCTGAAAAGAAAAATCAGTGAAAGTTTAGTGATCAAACTGATCAAGAAATGCTTATTGAGACGGACATGAGAGTTTAAAAAACTCTTGACATCCTCATAAAAAAAACTGTTAAAACATCCGACAAATTTTAAAAATGTGCAACCCTATGAAAGATTTTCAAGAACACTGGGGAATCAAATTCCCAAAGGGCCTCTAGATCTTTTAGAGCTAAGCTCTGTAATGAGGAATTAAATTCCTTTTAAACAATGGAATTAAATTCCAAGGATCTTAAAAAGATCGGTGACAGGGTAAAACCCTGAGAGGAGGATCAACGATCCTCATTGATTCAAGATCTTAGAATCTACAAAAAAATTGTGTGTGATTTGGATCTTTAAGAAGCCAATCTGAGAGAAGAGCAACACTCTGACCCGGATTTAAAATCTATGATGAAAAGAACAAAAATGGGGGTTCCATTCATGATCCTTACCAAGGAAAAAGTTTTAACAGAGTTTAACTCTACGATTCCAGTAAGCAGAGACCTAAGCTCTGAAGAGGAGAATTAAATTCTCAAGAAAATAACCAAGGAAGAAGATGAAAGAACAGTGTCTGCCTAAAGACCCAAACCCTTGTATTTATAAGACATGACAAGGGCGGTTCACCTCCCTGTTCCCTTAGGCAATCTAACGGCTGCAAAGATGACAGCGTTGCACTCACGTGCAAGCCACGTGAGAACAACGTTGTAGGGGCATTTGTTCCCTTTAAAAAAATAATAATAATAAATAAAAAAAAGCAATAGGAAAATTCCCCAAAGGGAGCATCATGTGCCTACACGTGATGCGCCTTGGAGCCAAAATTATAAGCACTTAACAAATAGGACTGAAACAAATAACAGGCCAAAAGGCGCATCACGTGCCAACACGTGATGCTGGGTCACGTGCTACACGTGAGGATTCCTGAGCCGATAGAATTAAATTCTATATAAAAAGGATCATAACCCTATTTTGGAAATATTTTCCCCAATCTTTCTAAATAAGAAAGATCGTGCTCTGTAAATCAGAGCACCGTTGGATCAAAGATCCAATAGTGATTAAAAATCACCAAGATACAGAATAAGTTCTGTATGGGAAAATATTTTCACAATCTTGTTAAAAACAAGAGAAATTTCTTCTGTAAAACAGAAGTTCTTAGATCAAAGATCCAACGGTGGATAAATTCCTCAAATCAATTAAGAAATCTCTCAATGAGAGATTTCCTTAACTGAATCAACAAATAAGCCTCTCCTATATAAAATACCAAAGTCTTCAAGTCTAAAGACGGAAGAACCCCCATAAACTTCAAGTTCAAGAGAGAAAACAGAAAGAGAAACCCTAGGTAAGAGAAAAGAAGAAAAAAACAGAGAACATCTTATCTCTTCTTCGCCTCCACGAGAGTTTAACTCTCCTAAAAAGATCTTAGTTCTTTCTCTGGTTGAGATCTGCAGAAGAAGATCTCCCCACAAGTTGAGAATTTAATTCTCATCGGGGAGATTCTGTTATGTAGATTCAAACCTAGGGGAAAGAACTAAGTTCAAAAAATTTAATTCTTACGATAAGATATAGGAATTTAATTCCTCTGGTAAAACTAGGGTTTAACCCTATATAAGAATTTAATTCTTACAAAACAGTGGGCTTGAAAGTCTCAAAACTCAAGATCTCCATACACGTAAAAAGATTAGCACCCAACATAATTATGGTCGATCACATGCTCCCACGTGAGCAACCTTGATGAACAAAAGAGGACAACTGAGACTGGCTCACGTGATCCCACGTGACCCAATAGTGCTTAGCACTTATAAAGCAAAAAGGGAATAAATCAAAGGTAGTTTTCATTTTTGGGGCGCCTCACGTGATCCCACGTGACCCAATGGTGCTTAGCGCTCAGAAAAGAACAAGGCAATAAACCCAAAGAAACAGCGCCAATTTTCAAGCGCCTCACGTGACCCTACGTGAGCGCCTCAAATTTTTAGTGTTTAACACTACTTCAAGCGCCTCACATGAGCGCCTTAAATTTTTAGTGTTTAACACTACTTCAAGCACCTCACGTGACCCCACGTGAGCGCCTCAAATTTTTAGTGTTTAACACTACTTCAAGCTGTTTACGTGACCCCACGTGAGCGCCTCAAATTTTTAATGTTTAACACTACTTCAAGCGCCTCACGTGGGAGCACGTGAGCGCTGAGCATATACTAGTGTTTAACACTATGAAAGGCCAATATTAGCCAAACTCAGACCAAATATCCCGAGGACAATCAATTGAGCCCTCATGCTCAGGGTCCCCAAAACTGAGCTCAGTCCTAAAGATAGCTAAATGAGCTCCTAACGGATGGCATCTAAAATGATGTTCATCCCATTCCCCCTCAGTCGGGACATTGGTTCAAGGGTACATCTCTCCATACCTCTGATACATGTCGTTGTAATTCTTCAACGTCTTCAAAGAAATTGAGGGTCCCAATAACCAATAACTTTTGGCGCATCCCCAAACTGTTAAACCAAAACCCTACAGACTATGATGTCTTTAAACCCCATAGACTATGATGTCCTTAAACACAAACTATGATATCTTTAAACTCATGGACTGTGATGTCCTTAAACCAAATAGACCGCAACGTCCCTAAACTAAACTCTATGGACTATGATATCCTTAAACTTTATGGACTATGATGTCCTTAAACCCAATGGACTGCAACGTCCCTAAACTAAGACGATAGAGCCCAAATGCTCTGTCATCGGATCTAAATGATCCTAAAACCCTGTTGAGTAGATCTTAGTCTAAAATTAGACTAACGTATCCTTAACAAATATTTAAGTTGATCTTAATCTCAAACGAGATTAACGATCCTTAAACCAACCCAAACCCAAATCTAAGAAAATACGGATTTGGACTAATCCCCGCCTTACGGGCGACAACATAAATTAGTCTCCGTATACAATCCACGGGCAACCACAAATAAAACAAATACACACGACACGAAGTGAACATCTGGAGCAGGAGAAAGTGGTTATCGCTACACGCTAACATAATTAACTGCAGGGGCTTACGCCTGCAGGGAAGAGCGTCCCCACAATCAAAAACACCTCACAAACGAGGGGGAATCTGACAAAGCCTGCTACAACGGCTGCATCTGTCTAAACCTCCGATGCACGGTGCCATAAATCAACTTGGCATCTTCGGAGAGGTGGACGGATAAAACCAAATAGCATCTGCCCCCAAATTTAGGCAAGACGATCCATCCCTGTTCGTCTCTGTTTTCGGTGGTAAACAGGTAGTGTTCGAGATTCTAGAACATCCGGACTTTTATTTCAAAAGTAGAGACCGTACCGTGGAGCCAAGCACATACAAAGCAAAACTGAAGAAGGCAGTGATTGCAACACTTCAAGCAGAGGAAGAATCGAATCCATAGGTAGTTCAAGAGTTCGACGATGTATTTCCTGAAGACATATCAGGTTTGCCAACCGATCGAGCTCTTCAATTCAGCATTGATTTAGTACCTGGAGCACAACCGGTGATCAAATATCCGTATCGCTTGAGTCCCGAAGGTTTGAAAGAGATCCGAACTCAGCTGGACGAATTATTGAAGAAAGGATGGATTCGTTCCAGCACTTCAAATTGGGGATCGCCAGTTCTGCTTGTGAAGAAGAAGGAAGGTTCATACAGAATGTGTATTGATTATAGAGCTCTGAATGAAGTAACTATAAAGAACAAGTATCCACTTCCGCGCATCGACGATCTGTTCGATCAGCTAAGTGGGTCTTGCGTTTTCTCCAAGTTAGATCTTCATTCGGGATATCATCAGGTGAAGGTCAAAGAGTCTGATATTCCGAAGACGGCATTCAGGACTCGCTATGGTCATTATGAGTTTCTTGTGATGCCATTTGGAGTGACCAATGCACCAGCGATATTCATGAACCTAATGAATTAAGTTTTCCAGGAGTACCTAGATAGGTTTGTTGTCATCTTCATCGACGACATCCTGGTGTATTCTAAGAGTCAGAAAGAACATACCGAGCTACCTACGAATTGTCCTGGAGACTTTACGACAGCATCAACTCTATGCCAAGTATAGCAAGTGCGAGTTAGATCAAGTCATTTTTCTTAGACATATTATATCAGGCGATGGAATCTCTGTAGATCCAGCTAAGGTATCAGCAGTAAGCGAATGGCCGACACCGAAATCAGTGAATGACATTCAAAGTTTCTTGGGTTTAGCAAGATATTACAGAAGATTCATTGAAGGATTTTCGAAGATTGCATCACCCCTGACCAAGCTCACGCGTAAAGATGAAGAATTCGTGTGGTCAGAAGCATGCGAACAAGCTTTCGTAGAACTTAAGTCAAGATTGACATCAGTGCCTATTCTCGTAATACCGGACCAATCTGGAGGTTTCGAAGTGCATTGCAATGCATCCGGTAAAGAATTAGGATATGTTCTACATCAGCACGGTAAAGTTGTAGCTTATGCATCAAGACAGCTGAAATTTCATGAGCGCAACTATCCGACGCATGATTTAGAGTTGGCAGCAGTTATCTTTTCTCTTAAGATTTGGTGCCATTATCTTCTTGGAGAAAGAGTGGACATTTACACAGATCACAAGAGTCTGAAATATGTGTTTACTCAGAAAGATTTGAATATGCGGCAGAGAAGATGGTTAGAACTTATGGCGGACTTCGACATCAACCTACAATATCATCCAGGGAATGTGAATGTAGTTCCTAATGCACTTAGTCGCCAACCACTATCAATGAATCTCACCGCACAATGGAAGCTTCAACAAGATTTGTATCAGATGGAGATAGAAGTAGTCATGCCAGGTAACGCTTCAAATTTGATGAACTTACAAGTTCAGTCTACAATTGTCAATCAGATCAAAGCAGCTCAAGCAAGTGATGCCAAGTTGCAAAAGATCAGAGAACAAGTAGAAAGTGGACTTAGAACAGACTTCATCATCCATGAAGACGGATCTTTGAGATACAGCAGTAGATTGTGTGTACCACAAGATACTGTTCGGGGAGAATTGATGAAAGAAGCTCATAGCTCTCCGTATTCAGTACACTCTGGTGGTACAAAGATGTACAAAGATCTGCGGCTACATTACTGATGGCATAGAATGAAGCGTGAAGTAGCCAGAAACGTCGCTAAATGTTTTGTGTGTCAGCAGGTAAAAGCTGAACATTACAGGACTGCTGGTTTACTTCAACCGTTACCTATTCCAGAATGGAAGTGGCAACACATCACCATAAACTTCGTGACTGCTCTTCCTCACAGCACGAAAGGTAACGATGCGGTATGGGTTATTGTGGATCGACTCACAAAGTCGGCTCACTTCATCCCATTTCGAGTTGGCCAATCTACCGAGACATTAGCAAAGAAGTATATGGAAGTAAGTATGAATCTAAGTAAGATTTAACTCTTCAATATGTACTATCTCTGATACCCATGAACTCATGCAGGAGATTGTGAGATTACATGAAGTACCGGTTTACATTGTCTCCGATCGTGACACCAGATTCCGATCGCAATTTTTGCAGAGTCTGCAAGCTAGCTTCGGAACAAGCCTGAACTTTAGCACAGCTTACTATCCACAAACAGATGGATAGTCTGAGTGAATGATTTAGATCTTAGAAGACATGCTAAGAGCTTATATGCTAGACTTCGGAGGATTATTGGAAGATCACCTAAATCTTGTGGAGTTTTTATACAACAACAGCTACCAAGTAAGTATTGGAATGCCACCCTTTGCAGCTCTATATGGAAAGAAGTGTCATTCACCATTAATTTGGGACGACATCGGAGATAGAGAACTCCTTGGACCTGAGATGGTAGTAGCAACAGTGGATATGGTTCGCACTATCAGGGAAAGAATGCGCATAACCCAAGACCGACAGAAGCACTGGGCTGATGCAAAGTGCCGTCACTTGGAGTTCCAACCGGGAGATCATGTCTTTTTAAAGATCTTACCAAGCCGTAGAGTAATTTTCTTTAGAAGGCGGGGTAAGCTAAGTCCGAGATACATTGGACCGTTCGACATACTCGAATGAGTCAAAGAAGTGGCTTATCGCTTGGCACTTCCACCCTCATTAGAAGGAGTGCGCAATGTGTTCCACATATCCCAACTCAGAAGGTATGTGAGTGACCCCAGTCACATTCTTAATCACTCTGAGCTCACTGTATAGACGGATCTATCTTATGAGCAACAACCCGTTGAAATCATGGACAGAAAGATGAAATCACTTTGGAACAAAGAAGTAAATTTGGTCCGGGTGATGTGGAGAAAAGATACACCAGGAGAATCAATGTGAGAAAGAGAAGACGATATGCGTGCAAGATACCCTCAATTCTTTGTAAATTAGTCCTTAAAATAATTGTAAATTTCGAGAACGAAATTTTTGTAAGGAGGATAGAATGTAACGACTCTGTTTTAATATACAGAAAATTTGTTTAAAAGTTAATGTACAAATGGAGTATTTGCAATCCTGTGTATGCTATAAGTATTTAATTTACTTTTGAACAGCAAGAAATATCTTGTAGCTCATTGGTAAAGCCTTGCACTGCTATGACGTAGCCCCTGTGTTTGAATCCCCCAGCCGCATATTATTTTTAATTGATTTTTTTTTAAACTTTTGGAAGCTCAAAAGTGTACACATGCAATACACGTAAAAATGAAAAGTCTCATAAAACAAACATGTGGAAAATATTATTTAAGCAGACCCTGATACGTGGCCAAGATCCAAGATCCATCCCTCTTCACTTGACCGGCGAGATGATGCCCCAGACCGGCACCGCCCGTTTTCTCCGTAGGTAATGCCCCTAACTTTTTTCCTTAGCACCCTTTGGCCTACCCCACTATCCCCATGCTGTTTGATTTTTTGCATTTATCCAGAGAATGATAAATCCTGTCATTAATCCATTTTAATGCATATTTTTAATTCCTTCTTCATTACCCTAAACCCTAATTTCTCCTATAAATACAACCCTACACTTTGGCCCTCCTCATTCAGAAATCCATTGCCAAAACTCTCAAAAAATTTCTAAGTTCAAAAGTTGTACAAGTGGAGTTAGCTCAAGGCAAATTTCCGGCGACGTTTCGGGACAAATCCGGTGATGAAACGACTCCATGACGCTTTCGAAAGTTTCCTCTACCTCTTCCTTCTTCTTTAAATCAGTAAGCCCCCTCTTCTCTCTTCTCTCTCTAGTAAATAGAATTCTATTTTCAAAACTCGTCGGAAGCGGAGTTATTCCGACTTCCGATTCTAATTTCATAAAAAACGCAATTTTTCTTAATAACAAATTTACCATCTTTTTATATATTGTTTATTAACCATTAAAAAACAATTTGACCAAGTTCTAATTCAAAATTTAATGTTAAATAAATTCTATATTATTTTTACGGTAAAATACCATCAAGTTTGCATACGACATTACTTTATCGTTTTGCTCATATTATCTTTAGAAAACTCACGAGGTAATGATCTATCTCATCACAACCCTCATTTTGACATAGCATGATGGCTTTTGTAACAATTTTTGAGGGAAAAAATACAATTTACATTAAAATACCTTAAACTATCAAAACTCGTATTCTTTAAATTGTTTTAATTAATTCCTTGCAGATAAGGCTCTACAACCCATTTGGGGAACCTGATCGGGATGGTGCGGGTTATCGCACGTCTTCGGGACTAGTAGAGCGAGATGCAGACCTCCTCACGGAGCATTTGATCTCGATGGAATTTTTATTACAATTTTTAAGAAAACGTGATTTCTAATTAATAAATAAATTCTATTTTTATAATTATATATATATATATATATATATATATATATTATCAAAATATCTATTTTAAATATAATATATATTCCATGTTTTCTAATCAAAAGAAAAGAATCATAAAAGACTATGAAAATACCATCACATTCAATACAAGTCAAATTATAAGAAAATACCATATACCATTCAAAGTTAGGTTTATATCCAGTAGAATATTTCATTTTATAAAAATTACAACTATGAAAATCCTAAAGATGATAAATAAATACTTGAGATTTATTTTGAAAATATATCAAAACTATTTTTCATAAAACTTCCTCAAGTTATATTAATGTACAATAAGGACCCTAGTAAATATAGGTTTAAGCGGGACCGGTTCTCTTGAGTCTCAGGGAGCCGAACAATATGGGTGCTTGCCTATCTAAGGTAGACAGCCTAAAAACGGCGTTATCAATACGGTAATTGTCTTGGAAAAGGATACAAATCCTGCCGTCCATGTGCAGCAGTTACCGATAACATCAAAACTAATTTAGGACTTCAATTCATTTTAAAGTGTCTGACTCAAGCAGAGTCTCAGTCTAATCAATCTATCTATCTATCCTTGAATATGATTCAAGTATAACTCCAATTCAACATGAATCCATTTATACCAGAATTCAATCTATATCAACATGACTCAACTGAATCGAACCATGGATATACTCTGATTACATGACTATCCGTTCCGTTTACATGAACTACTGATATCATGGTTTTCGGAAAGTCGTACATCTATTAAACAAAACAATATACATCAATACATAATACATTACGGGGTTTTAAAGGGGTAGACTGGTACGGAATGTGTTAGAAGTGGCACGAGATGGTCACTTTAAAACACCTGATCTGAATATCCATTGCTGTTGTTCCGTGGCTTAACAGTT
Source organism: Agapanthus africanus (assembly GCA_030015575.1). Classification (NCBI taxonomy): domain Eukaryota; kingdom Viridiplantae; phylum Streptophyta; class Magnoliopsida; order Asparagales; family Amaryllidaceae; genus Agapanthus; species Agapanthus africanus. The sequence continues at coordinate 901,792,187 of JASDDO010000024.1, read as the reverse complement.
TCTTGTGCTCTGTATACCTTGGTCCACGGAATAGTTGGACTCCTCTCATATACACTTGTATATTTTGTACCAAGCTACAAACAACAGCGTTAATATAACAATCAAATAGTATACAGTTATATTCTTTCTTTCTATTCTATTTCTACCTTTCTTTGGGACTTACCGAGCGATTGTTCACTGACGACATTCATTCTCTCTTCTTTCTTTGAAATGTTATCAGGTGGATCCGACTCACTGGAGATAGAGCCCAGTTCAGAGGACTTGGATCAGTTCAGCGAGGACCCCAGGCTCTAGACTCTTGTATATACTTTACTTTCATGTTCATGCCATTGTTTAGGCATTGCTTTCGTCATTGTATTTACATTTCAGTTGTATTGTAAAGAAATATTTAATAAATAAAAGTTGTTATTTATTTACATTTCATGTCTTCTTGTGTATATTTACATTATATTGCTTAGTTACGCTTAGCGTGTTTACTTCTGAGTAAATACGTAGCGGGTATCGTCGTGTCTCCTTACCGTATACCGGAAAGCGGGGCGTGACAGGTCTTATCCTCGTAGACTCAATCCAAATGCTGCAGCCAGACCAGCAATTACCTATCTGCAGTGGCTAGCTATCCAGGCACATGCACCACGTCTTGCTCTCCCAGCTCCACCTCCTCGTGGACCGACTGAACCTCCTCCTCGTCAGTTCCACCAAGCACAAAGGAACTTACCTCAAGTACAGAGGAATGCTCCTCCAATAAGGAGGAATGTACCGAGACGACAGGCTTTCACAATGACTGTGGAAGAAGCTGAAGCCACTGGCCAAGTCATCACTGGTAACTCTTTTCTTTCAAGCTTTCTTTCAATCTTTATACATACCCATATATCTTTTTTTTATACCTAAAACATATCCCACATAACTTAGGTACGATCTTAGTAGCCTCACTTCCTGCACTAGCACTCTTCGATACTGGAGTATCTCATTTCTTTATATCGCAACGGTTCGTCCGAACCCATGCGATTCCAGTCAAACCACTTGTATCCAACTAGAATGTCAGTTCAGGGAACGGCGTTCTAAAGGCAATAATGGGATACGACCTGTGTCCATTGGTCGTCTGCAGCAGAGAATTCTATGCTGACTTCAAGGTGCTGGACATTCCGAATTTCGATGTCGTCTTGGGTATGGATTGGTTAGGAACATTCTATGCTACCATTGACTGTCGTCAAAGGAGGGTAGTGTTCGAGGTTCTAGAGCATCCGGTATTTTATTACAAAAGTGGAGACCGTACCCTGGAGCCAAGCACATACAAAGAAAAACCGAAGAAAGAAGAAATTGTAACACTTCAAGCAGAGGAAGGATCGAAGCCAGAGCTAGTTCGAGAGTTCGATGATGTATTTCCTGAAGACATATCAGGTTTGCCTCCCGATCGGCTCTTGAATTCAGCATTGATTTAGTACCTGGAGTACAACCGGTGATCAAAGCTCTGTATTGCTTGAGTCCCGAAGGTTTGAAAGAGATCCGAACTCAGTTGGATGAATTATTGAAGAAGGGATGGATTCGTCCCAGCACTTCAAATTGGGGATCGCCAGTTCTACTTGTGAAGAAGAAGAAAGGTTCATACAGAATGTGCATTGATTATAAAGCTCTGAACGAAATAACTATAAAGAACAAGTATCCACTTCCGTGCATCGACGACCTATTCGATCAGCTAAGTGGATCTTGCATTTTCTCCAAGTTAGATCTTCGTTCGGGTTATCATCAGGTGAAGGTCAAAGAGTTTGATATTCCGAAGACGGCATTCAGGACTCGCTATGGTCATTATGAGTTTCTTGTGATGTCATTTGGGGTGACCAACACACCAGCTATATTAATGAACCTAATGAATCAAGTTTTCCGAGAGTACCTAGACAACTTTGTTGTCATCTTCATCGATGACATCATAGTGTATTCGAAGAGTCGGAAAGAACATGCCGAGCACCTACGAATTTTCCTGGAGACTCTATGCCAAGTACTGCAAGTGTGAGTTTTGGCTAGATCAAGTCGGTTTTATCGGACATATTGTATCAGGCGATGGAATCTCTGTAGATCCAGCTCAGGTATCAGCAGTAAGCGAATGGCCGACACCGAAATCAGTGAAGGACATTCGAAGTTTCTTGAGTTTAACAGGATATTACAGAAGATTCATTGAAGGATTTTCGAAGATTGCAACACCCCTGATCAAGCTCACACATAAAGATGAAGAATTCGTGTGGTCAGAAGCATGCGAACAAGCTTTCGTAAAACTCAAGTCAAGATTGATATCAGCGCCTATTCTCATAATACCGGACCAATCTGGAGGTTTCGAAGTGCATTGCGATGTATCCGGTAAGAGATTAGGATGTGTTCTATATCAGCACGGTAAACTTGTAGCTTATGTATCAAGACAGCTGAAAGTTCATGAGCGCAACTATCCGACGCATGATTTGGAGTTGGCAGTCGTTATCTTTGCTCTTAAGATTTGGCGCCATTATTTTCTTGAAGAACAAGTGAACATATACACAGACCACAAGAGTCTGAAATATGTGTTTACTCAGAAAGAGTTGAATATGCGACAGAGAAGATGGTTAGAACTTATGGCGGACTTCGACATCAACCTACAATATCATCCAGGGAAGGTGATGTAGTTCCTAATGCACTTAGTCGCCAACCACTATCAATGAATCTCACCGCACAATGGAAGCTTCAACAAGATTTGCATCAGATGGAGATAGAAGTAGTCATGCCGGGTAACGCTTCAAATTTGATGAACTTACAAGTTCAGTCTACAATTGTTAATCAGATCAAAGCAGCTCAAGCAAGTGATACCAAGTTGAAAAAGATCAGAGAACAAGTAGAAAGTGGACTTAGAACATACTTCAACATTCATGAAGACGGATCTTTAAGATACGGCAGTAGATTGTATATACCACAAGATACTGTTCGGGGAGAATTGATGAAAGAAGCTCATAGCTCTCCGTATTCAGTACACTCTTGTGGTACAAAGATGTACAAAGATCTGCAGCAACATTACTGGTGGCATGGAATGAAGCGTGAAGTAGCCAGAAGCGTCGCTAAATGTTTGGTGTGTCAGCAAGTGAAAACTGAATATCACAAGACTGCTGGTTTACTTCAACCGTTATCTATTCCAGAATGGAAGTGACAACACATCACTATGGACTTCGTGACTGCTCTTCCTCGCAACACGAAAGGTAACGATGCGGTATGGGTTATTGTGGACCGACTCACAAAGTCGGCTCATTTTATTCCCTTTCGAGTTGGTCAATCTACCGAGACACTAGTAAAGAAGTACATGGAGGTAGGTTTGAATCTAAGTAAGATTTAACTCTTCAATATGTACTATCTCTGATACCCATGAACTCATGCAGGAGATCTTGAGATTACATGGAGTACCGGTTTGCATTGTCTCCGATCGTGACACCAGATTCCGATTGCAATTTTGGCAGAGTCTACAAGCTAGCTTGGGAATAAGTCTTTACTTTAGCACAGCTTACCATCCACAAACAGATGGACAGTCTGAGCGAACGATTCAGATACTTGAAGATATGCTAAGAGCATGTATATTAGATTTCGGAGGATCGTGGGAAGATCATCTATATCTTGTGGAGTTTTCATACAACAACAGCTACCAAGCAAGTATTAGATTGGCACCCTTTGCAGCACTCTATGGAAGGAAGTGTCGTTCACCATTAAGTTGGGACGATATCGTAGATAGAGAACTCGTTGGACCTGAGATGATAGTAGCAACTGTGGATGTAGTTCGCACTATCATGGAAAGAATGCGCATAGCCCAAGATCGACAGAAGTACTGGGCTGATGGAAAGCGCCGTCACTGGGAGTTCCAACTGGGAGATCATGTCTTTTTGAAGATCTCACCAAACCGTGGAGTGATTCGCTTTGGAAGGCGGGGTAAGCTAAGTCCGAGATATATTGGACCGTTCGACATACTCGAACGAATCGGAGAAGTGGCATATCGTTTGGCACTTCCACCCTCATTGGAAGGAGTGCACGATGTATTTCACATATCCCAACTCAGAAGATATGTGAGTGACCCTAGCCATATTCTTGATCACTCCGAGCTTACTGTACAGACGGATTTATCTTGTGAGAAACAACCCAGTGAAATCCTGGACAGAAATGTGAAGTCGCTTCGGAAAAAGGAAGTAAACTTGGTTCGAGTGATGTGGAGAAAAGACACACCAGGAGAATCAACGTGGGAAAAATAAGATGACATGCGTGCAAGATATCCTCACTTGTTTGTAAATTAGTTCTTAAATAATTGTAAATTTCGAGGACGAAATTTTTGTAAGGAGGGTAGAATGTAACGAATCTGTTTTAATGTACAGAAAATTTGTTTAAAAATTAATGTACAAATAGAGTATTTGCAATTCTGTGTATGCTATAAATATTTAAATTGCTTTTGAACAGCAAGAAAGCACTTGTAGCTCATTGGTAAAGCCTTACACTGCTATGACATAGCCCCTATGTTTGAATCTCTCCAGCCACATAATATTTTTGCTGATTTTTCTTTTAAACTTTTAGAAGACCAAAAGTTTACACGTGTAATACACGTAAAATGAAAAGTCACAGTAAAAATCAAACATGTGCAAAATACTATTAACTACGATTAGGACACGTGTTAAGAATCCAGAGCCCAAACCCCCCAACACGACCGGTGAGATCTTCTTTGGGGCCGGGGCCGCCGGTCCCAAATGCCTCCATCTTTTAAACCCTGGCACCCTTTGGCCTATCCCACTATTCATATTCTGTTTGATTTTTCTGCACATTAACAGAGAGTGTTAATTCACCTTTCTAATCTAAATTTTAATACATTTTTAATTCTCTATTCATTATCCCAAATCCTAATTTTTTCTATAAATATAACCCTACATTTTGGCCCTCCTCATTCTAAAATCCATTGCCAAAACTCTCAAAAAATTTCCAAGTCCAAAGTTGTACAAGTGAAGTTAGCCAAGGTTAAAGTTCCGGCGACGTTTCGGGAAGAATCCGGCGACACCGCGACTCCCCGACACCTTCAAAAGTTCCCTCTATCTCTCCCCTTTCCTTTCAACCAGTAAGTCCTCTCTCCCTTTCTCCATTTCTAATCTAAAACAATCTCTTTTCAAAACTCGTCAGAAGCGGAGTTATTCCGACTTCCAATTCTCTTTTTTTTTAATTCTACTTTTCTTAAACAACAAATTAACCATCTTTTCCTATATTGTTTAACAAATATAAAACAATATTTACAACAAATTTCAATTCAAAATAATATTTAATGCAACTTTTATTTCACTTTTACGGAAAAATACCATCAAATTTACATACGACATTACTTTATCGTTTTGCACATATTACCTTTAGAAAAATCACGAGGTAATGACCTACCTCATCACAACACTCATTCTTGATATAGCACGATAGCTTTTGGAACTTTAGTTTGTGGGATAATTACAAGTTTACAATAACATACCCTAAACTATTACAAAACCGTATTCTTTAAATTGTCTCATTTAAATTTCATACGATTAAGTCCTTACAATCTATTTTGGGGAATTCGATTTGGTTGGTACAGATTATCGCACATCTATCAGACTAGTAGGGCGAGATGCAGACCTCCTCACGGAGCATACGATCTCGATGGAATTTGTATTACAATTTTAAGAAAAACGTGATTTCTATTTAATAAATAACATCTATTTTTTTAATATATATATATATATATATTATCAAAATATCTACTTTAAATATATTATATATATTCCATGTTTTCTAAATCAAAAGAGTCACAAAAAATCATGAAAATACCTGCACATTCAATACAAGTCAATTTACAAGAAAATACCATATACTATTCAATTTAGGTTTATATCCACTAGAATATCTCATTTTATAAAAATTACATCTATGAAAACCCTAAAGACGATAAATAAATACTTGAGGTTTATTTTGAAAATATATCAAAACTATTTTTTATAAAAACCCCTCAAGTTATATTAATTTACAATAAGGACCCTAGTAAACATAGGTTTAAGAGGGACCAGTTCTTTTGAGCCTCAGGGAGCCGGAGAATATGGGTGCTTGCCTATCTAAGGCAGAAAAACTAAAAATGGTGTTATAAATACGGTAATTGTTTTGGAAAAAGACACAAATCCTGCCGTCCATATGCAGCAGTTACCGATAACTCCAAAAACTAATTCAAAACTTCAATTATGTTTAAGTGTCTGACTCAGGTAGAGTCTCGGTCTAATCTGAATCAATCTATACTTGAATATGATTCAAGTATAACTTCAATTCAACATGAATCCATTTATACCAGAATTCAATCTATATCAACATGAATTGATTTGACCGAACCATGGATATACATTTAACTGGTCTACATGACTATCCGTCTATATCCTTTCATTTTATATGAACAACTGATATCATGGTTTCGGCAAGTCGTACATCTATTAACCAAAACAATACAATCAATGCAAAAGATATTACGGGGTTTTAAAGGGGTAGACTGGTACAGAATGTGTTAGAAGTGGCACAAGACGGTCACTTTAATACACCTAACCTGAATATCCATTGTTATTGTTCTGTGGCTTAACGGTTCCTTGTGCTCCATATACCATAGTCCATGGGGAAAGTTGGACTCTTCTCGTATACACTGGCATATTTTGTACCAAGCTAAAAACAACTGCGTTAATATAACAAACTCACAATACACCAGTTATATTCTCATATCTGTCAATTCTATTCTTACCTTTCTTTGGGACTTACCGAGCGATTGTTCGCTAACGACATTCCTTCTCTCTTCTTTCTTTGGAATGTTGTCAGGTGGATCTCACTGGAGATAGAGCCCGGTTCAGAGGACTTGGATCGGTTCAGCGAGGACCCCGAGCTCTAGGCTCTTGTATATACTTTACTTTCATATTCATGCCATTGTTTAGGCATTGTTTTCATCATTGTATTTACTTTTCAGTTGTATTGTAAAGAAATGTTTAATAAATAAAAGTTGTTGTTCATTTACATTTCATGTATTCTTGTGTATATTTATATTATATTGCTTAGTTGCGCTTAGCGTGTTTACTTCTGAGTAAAAACGTAGCGGGTCAGTCACGTCTCCTTACCCGTACACTGCGAAGCGGGACGTGCCAAATTTAGAACTATTTTTATGTTAATATATATATAGACGATATTGTTATAACTGGTGATAATGAAAATTGTATATCTAAGCTTAAAAGTTTTCTTCAAAATAAATTTGATATCAAAGATCTTGGAAAATTAATTAGGTATAGAAATTGCTCATTCAAAATATAGTATTTTTATGTCTCAAAAAAAATATGTTTTGGATTTATTAATAGACACTGGAAAAATGACGCTAAAACCAATTAACACTCATTACAATTGTAAACTTAATAATGTGGATGGTGAACCTCTTACTGCTATAAGTCATTTTCAAATACTAGTTGGCAAGTTGATTTATTTAACTATTACAAGGCTTAACATTACTTATGACGTGTGTCGTATGTGTCAGTTTATGCATGCGCCAAGGACAGGTCATATGATTGCAGTTGACAGAATTCTGAGATATCTTAAATTTTCGCCTGAAAGAGGAATTTGGATGAAAAATAATGGTAACACATATATTATTGGATATAGCGATGCAAATTGGACAAGTGGTCCAATCTATAGAGGATCCATAACTGGACATTGCACTTTCGTTAGAGGAAATTTGGTCACATAGAAAAGCAAAAAGCAAAGCGTGCTTGTAAGATCGAGTGTTGAGACGGAATATTGTACTATGGTATCTACTACAAATGAACTTGTGTCGCTGAAGGATCTTTTATGTGATATGGGTCAACAAGTATTGTTTCCAATGGATATGATCTGTGAAATCAAACGGCGATACATATAGCATCTAATCCGGTTTTTCATGAAAGAACTAAATATATAGAAGTCGATTGTCATTTATTCCAAGAAAAAATAGAGGAAAAGATAGTGTGCACTCTTTATGTTCGAAGCGAATATCAACTTGCAGATATTTTAACCAAAGGAGTTACAACATCAAGATTCCATCAGATTTTATTCAAGTTGGGATCGATTGATATCTATTTCCCAACTTGAGGGGGAGTGTTGGAAAGTATTTGAAATTGACCGACAAATATATTTCCTTGTATTTCTTAGAAAGTATCGTCTCTCGTATATCATGTTAATATTTCAAATACTTTTCTTTTTTGTATTTTGTTATGCGGATAGTATTGGATTTCTCATTGATTGGGTATAGATGTGTGAGTTGTATTAGCTTATATGATGTGGTGATAAATCAGAAAAATCCCTATGAATGAAACTTATAATGGTTTACCACCCGTGCATGTAGGTTTTGCCGAAGCACGTTGAATCTTCGTCTCATATTTTCTCTCATGATCTCAAACGTATTTTATTTCAGTATCAACACCGTATCGTGAAGAAAACCTCTTCTAGTCCCAGCAGCAGCCTTCCGGATCCTTGCACTCGGCTGCCTCATGACCTAGTCCATTGCAGTTGTAGCACTGCTTAATTCCCCAACGGGCAAAAGTCCTGGATGTGCCCTCGACTGTCGCAAGTGTAGCACTTCCCTTTTTGTTTCTTGGGCCGTGCCGCCACCAACGCCTTTGCAAGAGAGCTAAGGATCCATCGACTCCGCTTGATATCGTTACCGGCGATCTCTTCCATCCGTTTTCTTCAACCAAAAGAATGCCCTCAGGCGAGATCAGCTCCTTGTATCTCCCCAGATCACACTGCAACTGTCGTCCTCTTAGCTCCTCCTCTTAGCTCCGCTTCTAGTAAATAAACCATTAAAGTTGATCAATTTTGACCACTTAAGCATGGTAGTCTTTTGTAGGTTTAAAAGATATTGATAGTCAAGAGTGTTGGTAGTTTTTAGTAAATAAACCTTATTTTATTATTCTCCTAAAGAAACTAAAAAGAAAAAATTACTACTAAGTTGGAGCACAACTACAGAAAAGCTGTGTATACCCAAACAATTCAATATTGATTTTTGAGACCGTAGAAATTCTTCATGAGTTTTATACAATTTCTAGATCGACAATTAAAAAAGTCGACTATCCACAATTTCTTTTTCTATCTACACCTTTGGTTTGATCTTCACATATTAAAACATGGACACAAACAATTTTTATGTGATTTTCACAGCAGGTGTACAAAAATTTGCAAAGGTATAAGGAAATCACATGAAACTCACCACATCTATGTTTTAGATTAGGCAGATAAAAAAGAATGTCGATGATGTTTTCACTGTCATGTGTGAATGTGACAAATATGTTAAAAAAAAATCCAGCTCAGAGCAGAGCACAAGTTTTTAGACTTTCGTTAACATATGGTATTATTTGGGTGTAGATACCTTGTTCAAATTTACCTAATTCAGAAGATGTTTGCATCTTGAAAAGACAGGGGCAACAAAAAAAAAACCAAGCAATTTTTTCCATTGTCAAAACCCCATGGCCTGAAAGCGGTAGTCAAAAAAACCCTGGAAATTGTTCCTGTAGTATCTACATAGCAGTCTGTTATATCTAACTAATTCATACCAGCTATTTAGATATCGCTAGCTGCTGCTTAGATATCCGCAGGAAACTAGATATCGCAGGAAACTAGATATAGCAGATATCACAGGTAAGGGGTTTCTTGACAACCAAAAACTTTTTTAGAAAGGTTTTGACTACAGGTCAGGGAAGTTTTGAAAACTGAAAAAATTGCTTTTTTTTTTTTTTTTGACGATTTACCCAAAAGACAAATATGATAAATCAAGACATAAACCTATCAATAAAATAGAAAAATCCGCTCTTATTTCTTTATTCCCAAATATCCACGTCATCACAAAGCCCTCCCACTCTCTTCCCCCAACCCTTCCCCTCTTTCTTCCCCTCTTTCTTGGTGTTTTAAATCTGCTCTAAAACTTATGCACGACTTTTCAATGCAAATACATGTGCAGTGTATGGGCAAACGTCTGACTACATCTAATCACATCTAATATATGAATTGTTCTTATTTAAATGTAATCTACTCCAAAGCTTAGGCAAAAGAAAAAAGAAAAAAGAAATTAAGAAAGGAATATGAGATATCATTTTGCAACTTGTAATTTTGTTACTCAAAGATTGCATAATTATGGAAGCTTGGATTTTGTTTCTCAAAGATTGCATAATAAATAAAATAAAGAATAAATGGCAGGAAATATTATTCACAATTATCCCAATAGCAGGAAATACACTTTACTTTTTGAAACCAGCATTTTTCCCTCCTCAACTTCAATTGATTCTCAAAATGCCCTTTATTTAAATATTTAATTAAAATATTTATATGAAGGATCTTTTTATATACCCGATTTTATGATAATTTGATGTATACCCATTATTCTTCGATAGTACCAGCACCCTCTAAAATTCATTAAATTATGGATGCTTGGATTTTGTTTCTCAAAGATTTTATGATAATTTGGGTTTTCTTATAACATTTGATTGATTTATGTTTTCTATTTTGTAATATTCGATTGATTTTGAATTTTTTAGGTTAAGAATTGTATAATGTTAAGTTTCTTTTAGGTTAGAATTTACTAAAACTTGGGTTATTAGGATTTCTTGATTTGGGAGAAAATAAAGAAGAAGGGCAGATGATAAAAAAAACAAAGAGTTTATCAGAACAAAAAGGAAGATAAGAGATTACAATCAATGAGACGAAAATATGAAAAGAAAGAAAATGAATGTAGAACTTTGTTGAGTTATGATGATGTTGATCATCGAGAAAAAGAAGATGATGGAATGGTAAGTTTGGCATTCAAAAAATAAATTAAATTGAAAAAGTAAGCAGTTTTTCGAGTAATTGGAAAAAAAATAAAAAATAAAGAATTTTGGGGTTTGAGTAATATCCAGGGAGGTATATAAATAATAGAGAAAAAGAAATCTTTTTAATTAAACATTTATAAAGGACATTTTGGGAATCAATTAAAGTTGAGAGGGGCAAATTACTGGTTTTAGAAAATTAGGAGAATTTACTGCTATTGAGGTAATTGAGAATTGTATTTCCTGCCATTTAGCCAAAAAAAATGAAATTCTGAAGAACTTTGAACTCTTTAGGCAAAACCTCAACACCTGGTATGCATATTTTGTCATATAATAATAGAGGAAACGGGTTATCAGCTAATAGCTGATATAAGAACCGTCAGCTAGCCTATTGGATGGCCCAATCCGTTCATCAAATCGAGGATCTGTTCTGATGGAGGCTCTGGATCTCCTTCAGATGTTGTCTTCTACGATCTGTCGACGGCGTAGGCGAACAGTTGAGATTGGGTTTGAGGACTATTGCCTGAGGCGTCTGGATCTCAATGGGTTTGGTTTGGTGCAAAGCCGAGCTACCTGGAAAGAAGTCCCGGGGTGGTTGTACCACCGTGGACCCTCCGACGATCAAATTAGTCGAGGTATTTGGACAGAGTAGCGGCCTATTGGAATAAAATTGCATTACCTGAGTCATCTGAGAAAGGGGTTTATATAGTGGCAGCCATGGGCTGGCGGGCGCGAGATTCACACCGGCCGTTACGCCCCTGGCATTATACCTGTGCGAATGGCGGGATTCTCTATTAATGACGAGATACGCTCGTTAATGGGTGGAACGCGGCGGCGTGGAACGCGGGATCATGGGGCGGCGGATATCTTGCGTCTGGTGAGATTCGCGGAGCTGTGGCGGAGACGCCTGTGATCTGTGCTCTGGGTCGCTCGGTAGAACCGAGGAAGCTTAGCTCGGCAGGAGGCTCGGAGGCGAGTGGGAGACCGAGGAAGCTTGGTTGTGTGATAGCTCGGGGGCGAGCTGAGAGGGCTGAGCAAGCTCAGCGTGCAGAAGGGCTCGGAGGTGAGCCAATAGTTATTTGTAAGATGAGCATAGGAGTGTTCTGGGAGGCCATCGAAGGTCGAGACAATCCTCGGGGCGAAGGCCCGGGTACGCCTTCAATGTATCGCGCTTGCTCCTTTCCCGCAATCCCCGGGACACGTCATCTGCCACGTGTCATGGTCTGGGGAGTTCTCAATACTGAGAATCATCATTATCCCCCCACTCTCGTCCCGATCTATTTATGGGTCGGGTCGAGAGTGGTCTGCTCGGTCACCCAGGCCAAGTTCTTAGTTGGAGATCTCGTCGGCACGGATTCCCGAGGCAGTTAAGCATATTTTTTGACGACGTCAGCGGATCAGAGAGGAGTCGTGCATTAAAGAGAGAGCGCCGATTCAATCTTACATTCGTTGAGGCGCCAAGCCACGTGTCCGACGCCGGTTGGCAGACGTGTCGTGTCGGCGGTGTCCTCTGTGCTTGAAGGGATGCGTTCAATGGTCGTGCAACACGTGGAACGTCGACGGCCGTCAAGCGCGAAGCGCTGTTTTGGCAGGAAACGATCTGCGCCGTTGGATGTGTTTGCCAAATGCTATAAATAGATGTGGGATCCCCCCAGGGTCCACACTTCGCTATCATTTCTCCATTGCTGTGAGAGTTAGCTCGACGCTCTTTCCTTTAGATCGGATCTCTCGCGCTCTTTCCTCGGAGGACTCCTTCTTTGACTCAGGTTAGATGTCTTCCACTGGGGAATCTATTAAGATAGTTCGGGTAGAGTCTAGGGAGTCTTCTGCCTCTTCTTCCTCTGCTCCGTCCGAGTCGGATTCCCCCCGTAGAGTTAAGGTTACTCATGCTTCCCGTGGTCGTGCGACGGGGAGGGTCACCAAAGCGCGCATCAAGAATGCTCGTGATGCGTCCTCCCTCCTGAGAAATGTGGACGAGCTCACCACAATCTGGGCTTGCTTCCATATTCCCCCGAGCTATTCGCTTCGCTTGGCTAGGGAGGAAGTGAGGGCGGACCAGGTGCAGGGCAAGGAGATCGCCTTGTACCTGTATGCCTTTTAGGCTGGAATGCGTCTGCCCTTCTCCCCCGAGGTATGCGGGGCGCTGCGTTGTTTTCAACTAGCTCCGGGCCAGCTAGTGCCGAACTCGTGGAGGATTCTCCTCAGGTTCCTGGTCCGGTTGAGACTCGAAAAAATCCCCTTCAACTTAACCCTTCTCCTTTCCTCCCTTTGCTAAAAAATCATCCCGGCACCCGTAAGGACGAGCTGAGCTGGGTATATGTTTCCTTTAGAAAACATAGGGAAGGGATGGTCGGGTCGAGGGTCATAGCAGTTCCTTCTTCTATCCATGAGTGGAAGGAAAAGTTCATTTTTGTCGGGCCACCCGAGGGTGAGGATTGTCTTGTGCCCGTACAGTAGCATAGGGCCGACTGCCCGCGGTTGAAGCGGTCTTCCTCTCCCGAAGCGAGGGCGGTGTCGGCGTGGGAGCCTTTCCAACGGGCCGATGTTTTTCTTTCCGAGCAGGCCCACAGTTGGGTCGGGCTCAGCCCCGCTCAATTCATGGGTAAGTTAGGAGCTTAGGTGACCTGTCTAGACTTGCATATTCTTCTTTCGTTCTTTCTGGTATCGCTAACTCCCTTTGTGTATTTTCCCTTTTTTGCAAAACCGATGGACCGATCTAAATTTCTGGCTGTCATGGCCGAGAAGAAGGTGAGGAAGGCCGGAGGCGCCGGCTCGTCCTTCCCCGCTCTGAGTCCGGCCCCATCGACGGCCGCCCCGGTTAGGCGTTCCACCACACTCCGGGCTATGGAGACCAGCCGCGGAGAGAGTCGCAAACATGCTCGGGAGCCGGAACCCCGGGTTTTGAAAGTGGCGGATGAGGCCGACCTCTCCCGAGGCCCCCCTCAAGCGGCACAAAAGGACGGTGTCCCGATCTTCGTCTTTTACGATCTTCGTGCAGGAGGGGGATGTTTGCTTCGAGGTGCCCTTGGGGCTTTCTGTCGCCGATAGCTTGCTCTCGGAGATGGAACGATCGGCTGGGGGCAAAATCCCCTTGGGGACCCTCAAGGCCCAAGTCGCCGCCATAGCTCAGGAGGCCATACATGTCAGTATCCGCCTCCCGTTTGGGTTTCATTAAGCATCTTTTGTTTGTCGGATCAGATACTTTTAACCCCTCTTTCTATTTTTTCACAGGTCCTCCAGCACTGCACCCTCATCGCCAACATGGAGCACGAGGAAATTTCCCCGGTGATACAGATAGCGGGCGAGTCTTCCTCGCGGAAGGAGGGCCTGAGCCGGGAGCTACGTCAGGCGAGGGAGAGGATCGCCGTCCTCGAAGATCGGGTGGCCCCCGAGGAGGGGGTGAACTCCAACTGTAGGGAGTCCATCCGAATTTTGAGGGAGTCCAACAAGGTCGCCGAGACTAAGTTGGAAGAGGCCAGGGTGCTCAACGCCACTCTGAAGAAGACGCAGGACACCCTTAAGAGGGAAAACGAGGCGGCGAAGGAAGGGATGAAGTGCGCCGACCTTCGGGCCGCAAAGGCAGTAGAGAGCTACAAGACGTCGGATAAATTCTACACCGACCTTGCTGACGCCTCGGCCCTCGTCTGGCATCAGGCCCTCGATGCCGTCAAGGCGTTGATGCCGGAGTTTCCCGATGGCGGGCTCCGGCTCGAGTACCCCCTCGAGGATGAGACGCGGTGGGATGCCGCCGGAAGTGCCGTCGGAGGGAAGGCTCCCGGTGGGAGCGTTGGGGATAAGGCGATCACCCAGGCTCCCAGTGCCGAAGCTCCTGCCGGGGGCGCCGACTTTAAAGCCACCACCCCGGCTACCGATGCTGACGAGGAGCATATCGAGGTCCTCCCCGATCCCGAGGTCTGAGGCTTTCTGCCTTCGCTTTTTTTAGTTTAGGAATTTTGTAAGCCTTCGGGTAATTTTGTAAGGCTGAGGAGCCTACAATGCCTTTGTAAAGACTCCCGAGTTATGAATAAAGCCATTTTGCAAATTTTTGTGTGGTAATGTTTTCATTTATGTGATCCTTTTAGCGTTTTCCTCGCCTGACGAGCCACACACTAGGTCGGCGACCGGCCCTTTAGTTGGCGATCGCGCATCGAGTGACATCCAATTATTTGTCAAGTGTACAAAGGCCGGTGTAAGGTCGGTGTCCTTATGGCCCCGGAGTCGAGGTGGCAATCGCTCACTTAAGGTATGTCGGTTGGCTCCTTCGAGTAGAAAGGCGTAGATTTGCCCATTCCCTCGAGTTGGACCGGCGACCACCTCTTTTAGGATGAATTAGACAAGAACCTAGTCTGGATTGGCCGGCGTTTGCCGAGGTTGAGGGCTTCTGATCCTTAGTACAGATGGGTAGGAAGTTGCCCACTAAGGATGGACCGAGCAGGGGAGTTGCTCGGTGGCCTCTTGATGAGGGTTAGATCCTTGGCGTCGGTAGGTAGTAAACTACCAGCCATGGATTGACCGAGCAGGGAAATGCTCGGTGGCCTCTTGAGGAGGGATTTGGATCCTTAGCGTAGATGGGTAAGAAGTTACCCACTAAGGACGGACCGAGCAGAGGAGCTGCTCGGTGGCCTCTTGATGAGGGCTTTGATCCTTGGCGTCGGTGGGTAGTAAACTACCAGTCAGGGATTGACCGAGCAGGGAAGATGCTCGGTGGCCTCTTGAGGAGGGCTTTGAATCTTTAGCGTAGATGGGTAAGAAGTTACCCACTAAGGATGGACCGAGCAGGAAAGCTGCTCGTTGGCCTCTTGATGAGGGCTTTGATCCTTAGCGTCGGTGGGTAGTAAACTACCAGCCAGGGATTGACCGAGCAGGGAAGCTGCTCGGTGGCCACTTGAGGAGGGCTTCGATCCTTGGCATCGGTGGATAGTAAACTATGAGTCAGGGATGGACCGAGCAGGGAAGCTGCTCAGTGACCTTTTGAGGAGGGCTTTGGATCCTTAGCGTAGATGGGTAAGAAGTTACCCACTAAGGATGGACCGAGCAGGGAAGTGTTCATATCATATTCTTGCATTATTATATTCCCCATTCTTATGCATTTTACAATAAAACAGGTGCTTTTGACCCATATCTGCTACTTAGTACAGGTTACAGGTTCTTGGAGCGAAAACAGTGAAAAAGATAAAAAAAAAATGATGCAAAAGTGAGACTACAACCAACAAATAGAAAGATCTTGATCAAGCCTACACGAAGATCAGTACAAAACAGCACAAAGTCCAAGATGTCAAAGCGAACGGTTAAAAGTCCACTACAAGTATTCACTGAAAGATCTGGAGAAGACCTAGAATCCAAATGGAGAAAAGAACCAAAGAATCAAGAAGCTCAAAAAGCCCAAAGTAAGAACAAAAATTTTCAGAAAGTGACTCCATCATTGGGCCGCGGAACCGCGGCCCAACCCATGCTTAGGCCGCGGTTTCACGGCCATTAAGAGCCCGTACTTGATAAAAATTTTACCATAACTTGGAGGCGGCGCTGACTAGTCTTCCTAAGGGTATTTTTGTAAATGCAGACGTGCGGCAATTGTAAACCTAGGGTTTTCTATGTCCTATAAATAGAGACCCAATTCATTGTATTTTTTCATGCCTCTATTCATCAATAAAAATTCAGTTTTCTTTGAAGTTTGGAGAGCATCAATCGTAAGTAGGTTTATTTTTCTGCCCTAGTTTTAGTTTTAATTTCTGCCCTAGGTAATCTCTTTTCTTGCTCTAGTTTAATATGGTTTAGAATTTTTTAATTTGCAGTAGATCTTTCGTCTCTTAAATCAAAACAAAATCATAAAAATTATGTCTTTCTTAGATCCCTCAATGAGCGAGTAGTTTCCTCGCTTGTTAGGGTTAGGAATAGGGAGCGATTTGAGAGATGAAGATCTCTTATCTCTTTCTTTGCCAATCTCGTATGAACAATTAGGACTCCATGCATACTTTCTTATTCCGCTCCCTACAGCACTCTACCCACGAGGTAACGGTGATACCGTAGTATAAAAGACCGGATATGTAAGTTTTCCATGGAGGTTAGGGTAAAGATTAAGAAAGGAAGGACAAGAATCTAGAGGAAGAAATATCTTCCCAATCATCCTAATCCCCTTTATTAATATTTACCATAACCCCTAATATGATATCTAATTTAAGATATTGGAAAGAGGTATAGATTTTTATTTACCAAACTTTACCTAAATCTAATCCTAGCAAGTTTCCTAATACTAGTATAACTCAACTTCGTTTTAGATTTAATTAAAAGATCCAACACCCTTTGGAATTAGCTCGTAAGAACATTTAGGAGATTTACAACATCCCTGTGGACCGACCCGTATTCACCGGCTAGCTACCAAGCGACGCCGTTCTTGATTGCGGTAATATATTTTTGATCGATAAAATCCATCTAAATCAAATGGCGTCGTTGCCGGGGATGGCGTAAAAATTTCCTTTTTGTAATTTCGGGTTAATATAAAATATAAAAACCATAAAAATTGAAAATTTCAAAAATCATAAAAATTCTATCATCTTTTATTTTTTGAAGGATTTCTTGTGTGAATCTTTGCAGGATCGACGGATCTGGAAAATCCAGAGTGCGAAACAGAAAAAGGTACATCAAAATAGAGAGGGATTGCAAATACAGAACAGCAGAAATTTTTTGGAGACCTGCGCCGCCTGCACCGCCGCCCTTCCGCGGCCTAACTACGCTCCAAACCGCGGTTCCGCGGCACTTTGGTGTCCTCAGCGCATAAATTTTGCACTGTTTGTTTTCTCTCTCTCCCCTCTGCAAATCCCCATATATCTTTTACCAAATCTTCTGCAGGATTTTTTGCGCTAAAAAAATCTTCCCCCTTCCAATAATTGATTTTCTGCAGGACTCTTTGCGCCGCGCTAAAAAACAAATTGATTGCAAGTGATTTACTGCTTTGCATATTTTAATCGGACTTTAAGGGGCTTTTGACCAATTCAGATTGGGTGGGGATTTCATCACCCTTCTCAGGACCCCAAAAATCACTTAAAACATTTGCATTGACCATTCTTAATTAAAAAAATACTAGACTCAGCCCTAAGGACGTCGCGCTCAATAGAACAGAGGACTAATTATAGGCATCGGCCGTTTATCCTAACTTGACTTTGCGGTGTCTAGACAAGTGTGTCTAAGGCAAGTGGTTACTTAATTAGGACCGCTACTTGTAGCGAGGAGCCTCCCACTTACCTGGCACTTACCTGGCCGCAATTGGCGGTGAAGAGGCGGTTTGAGGTTCTATTTCTAGCCCTTTGGAACAGTTAGGAGCTGTCTAGCTGACCTAGGTGACCCTAGATCTAGGCCTGATTGTGCATTTGTGGTTGATTGCATTTGTGTTAAAGTCTCTTTTCAAAAATCTTTTTGCAAAAGCTCCACATAAAAAGAAAAGGAAAAATCTTTTAAAAAACTTGCAATTTGTCGCTAAAGAAATCTTTGCACTTCACTTACACCACTTCTTCTCATTGACGTTTTCTTACCTCCATATTCTGTCTTTCGCCTTTTTGACTACACTACCCCTTTAGTGTATGTCCGGTTGGACTAGGGACACTAGCGCCCGATTAGTCCGTGTTTCGTTGGTACCGACCGACGAACCTTTCGACTCCGAAGTCGAAATCATTTCCATGTCTTCACTTTCACCTGCAGATTCTTCTTCCGAAAGTATGTCGGGATACAATCCTAACAACACCTTACCGACGGGACTGATTCCACCTCCGTTAGGTGCGAATAACCCGAATCACCGGCCTGTTGAAGCGCCCACACGAGTCGCGCTCCAGGATCTTTTCTACCTCATCCGCACCGCCCTACCTACTTGTCTTTCACTCCCACCGGCAAATGGGGACAATTTTGAGATCAAACCCCACTTCATCAATATGCTGCCTAAGTTTCATGGTTTGGAATCCGAAGATGCATATATCTTTATCAACAAATTCCAAAACGTTTGCGCTATGATGAAAACAACCCAATTATCCGACGATGCTATAAGACTAAGGGTCATTCCTTTCACCTTATGTGACTTAGCCGAGAAGTGGCTATACAGCACCGTGTCGCATTCAATTAAGAATTGGGAAGAGTTTGTGAAAGCCTTTCTTAAAAAGTTCTATCCTCATCACAAAACTGCTAGAATCCGTAATGAGATTATACAATTTTTACAGCTTCTTTCCGAACCCTTTTGGAAGTGTTTTGAAAGATTCAAAGACCTACTCGTTCAATGCCCTCACCATGGGATCGAAAATTGGCAACTTTGCCAAACATTATACGAGGGATTGAACCCGGCAACGAAGCAGTTGCTAGAAACTATTTGTCAAGGTCACTTTCTATCCAAATCTAGTGAGGAAGCGTGGCAGTTTCTTGAGGACCTTAGTGAACAAACAATTCAGTGGGAGAGCACCAAGACCACATCATCATCTTCTTCTATTGGTCAATCTAGGACAGGCATACATCACTTAGATATATCAATTGCTATGAAGGCCGAGATGGCTGCACTTACGAAAAAGCTAGAAGCGATTGAGACCAAAATCTCATCGCCTTGTCCTACCCCTGTTGTGCCCCCACGAACTGTTTGTGCTTGTTGTTCGGATCCATCACATCTCACCGAAGAGTGTTCTTACAATGCATCTACCCAAGGACATGATCAAGTCAATGCTGCCTTTCAGCAACGACAAAGAAATGATCCATACTCTTCGACATACAATCCGGGTTGGAAGAGTCACCCAAATTTCGCTTGGAACCAAAATCAACAATTCCAAGAAAACAACAATTTTCAAAGGCCTCCTCCTCCACCACAACAAGCACCTCCACAAACTCAATTTCAACAACCTTTCCAACAGCAACCTTACCCTAATCAAGTGAACAATTTTGTGCCTAACACTTCTTACCCGCCAAACAATTTTGTTCCGCCTCAGAATGACAAGGTTAGCTCGCTCGAAAGAAGTCTAGATGTGTTCCTAAAGCAATCTACACAATCCGCAGCAAGGTTAGAAACTTCTATTCAATCTTTGGTGTAAAACAGTGTCTCACACGATCAAAGCATCAAATCTATTGAGGCACAAATTGCACAACTCAATACTGCGTTGAAAGAGAGAGAAAAAGGAAAGCTTCCATCTCAACCACTGCCAAATCCCGGTCATGCACATGTTGCCTATGAACAGCAGAATCATAACGTAAATGCTGTGACCACGTTGAGATCCAGAAAAGTGTTGCAAAATAATGTGGGTATTAACAATGACACCCCTGCCGGTGGTTCTTCTTCATCTTCTTCACCTTCTTCTTCTTCGTCGTTAGAGCCTATTCTTTATCCTTCACATGGCTCTACTTCTTCTAGCTCGAACGGACCCACTTCTCACAACATGAACACATCTACACGGGGTTCCGTTCCAACTCAACAATCTAATCCGCAAAAATTGGACTCACCAACTTTTCAAAATGTTCCTTTTCCAAACCGGTTGAGATCCAATAAACCAACTCCACAAATGGAGAAGATTGTAGAGTTGTTCAAACAGGTTAGCATAAATATCCCTCTTTTGTATGCAATCCAACAAGTTTCGTCATATGCAAAAATCTTAAAGGACTTATGCACCAAAAAGAGGAAGTCACAAGTACCAAAGAAAGTTTTTGTGGCTAATGCTGTTAGCGATACTCTTGTGCAATCTTTACCCCAAAAACACAAGGACCCCAGTTGTCCTACTATTTCGATAACAATTGGGGACAAGAACATCAATAGAGCACTATTAGATCTTGGTGCTAGTGTCAATTTGCTATCTTATTCTGTGTACGAGCAATTAGGCGTTGGAGAGCTTAAGCCCACTCATTGTACTCTCCAAATGGCCGACCGATCAATCACCCATCCTAGGGGAGACTTGGAGGATGTGTTAATTAGAGTAGGGGATTTCATTTTCCCCGTGGATTTTATTGTTATGAATACACAACCTGTAGCTAACCCCCGAAGTCAAATTCCGGTGATACTTGGTCGACCATTCCTTGCGACTTCTAACGCGGTGATCAATTGTCGTAACGGTTCAATGAATCTATCTTTTGGCAATATAACAATTGAACTCAACATTTTTAAGTTGGGAAATCAGCCTGCCGAGCCTAATTCTAGCGTACTTGATGTTTGCTCGATCAATGAGATCGCGGAGGAGGACTGTGAGTTCGAGAATTTTATGTTTGACCACAGCAGTGTTGACGCCACTAGTGCGTTCCTCCTAGAATCCGACACAGCTTTCACGGCGGACAACGATTATGAGTGTTTCACCTTTGTAGACGATTTTGAAGACTCACCACCCAAGTTTGAGTCTTTTGCTTTTTCGGATGAGTTAGTTGAACCATCCGACTCGGTTGCGTACACTCGATTTGAACCTTTGATAAAATCCTTCGAGTTTGAAACAGTCACACCATTGTTACCATCAATTGTTTCACCCCTTAAACTCGAACTAAAGACTTTGCCGTCGCACCTTAAATATGCTTATCTAGGTGAAAATGAGACCCTTCCAGTTATTATATCGGCCTCTCTAGCTCTCGAGCAAGAGAAGCCCCTTTTAATGGTCTTACAAAATAATCGGCAAGCTTTTGGCTGGTCTATGGTAGACATCAAGGGGATTAGTCCCCTCATAGTCGAACATCATATACACTTGATGGATGATGCCGAGCCGGTAAGGGATCCACAAAGACGCCTCAACCCCATAACGAAAGAGGCTGTCAAGAAGGAGATTGTTAAATGTCTTGATAGTGGTATCATTTACCCTATCTCGGATAGCCAATGGGTTATCCCCATTCATGTTGTGCCAAAGAAATTGGGCATCACGGTCATTACCAATGAGGCAAATGAGTTAATTCCTACTCGCACCCAAACTGGGTGGCGAGTTTGCATCGACTATAGAAAACTCAATGCCGCGACAAGGAAAGACCACTTTCCTTTACCTTTCATTGACCAAATGCTAGAATGATTGGCTGGGCACGAGTTCTACTGCTTTTTAGATAGCTATTCCGGCTATAATCAAGTCTCCATAACCAAAGAAGATCAAGACAAGACCACATTTACTTGTCCCTTTGGCACTTTTGCTTATCGTCGCATGCTCTTTGGGTTATGCAATGCACCCGCTACATTTCAGCGGTGTATGATGGGGATCTTTTCAGACATGGTTGAAAAGTTTTTGGAGATCTTTATGGATGATTTCTCCATTTTTGGTGACTCCTTCGACGAGTGTTTACTACTTCTTGACGCGGTTCTTACCCGCTGTAGGGATAAGAACCTAACTTTAAATTGGGAGAAGTGACATTTTATGGTACAAGAAGGTATTGTCTTAGAACATGTCATCTCGCAAAACGGCATAGAGGTTGATAAAGCCAAAATCGAGGTCATTTCTAATCTTCCTCCTCCTAAATGCGTCAAAGACATCCGAACTTTTCTTGGCCACGCCGGTTTTTATAGACGGTTCATCAAGGATTTTAGCAAGATTGCTAGACCTTTGACTCTCTTATTGGCCAAGGACACAACATTTGATTTTGACTCAACTTGCATGGAAGCGTTCAAGTTATTGAAACACTCTCTCATTTCTGCGCCCATTCTTTCATCTCCAGACTGGACGCATCCCTTCGAAATTATGTGCGACGCATCAGATTTTGCCATTGGTGCCGTTCTTGAACAGCACATTAATAAGATGCCGCACGTGATTTATTACGCTAGCCGTACATTAAATGAGGCCCAGCTAAACTACACAACAACAGAAAAAGAGTTTTTAGCAGTTGTGTTTGCACTTGAAAATTTTCGGCCTTATTTAATCGGTTCTCCAGTTATTGTGTATATGGACCATTCAGCTCTTCGCCACCTTTTTGCGAAGAAGGATGCTAAATCGAGGCTAATACGTTGGATCCTCTTTCTACAAGAGTTTGACCTTGTCATAAGGGACAAAAGAGGATGTGAAAACGTAGTGGCCGATCACCTTTCACGACTTCCTTCTTCGCCTACACTTGAACTTCCAATCAAAGATATTTTTCCCGATGAGCAACTCTTAACCGTTTCTTGCGAACCATGGTTCGTTGATATAGTAAACTACTTAGCCACCGGCTTGATACCTAAAGATTGGTCGAAACAAGATAAACTTCGATTCTTGTCCCAAGCAAAGCATTTTTACTGGGATGAACCTTATCTTTTAAATACTATTCCGACCAAATCATTCGTCGGTGTGTACCGGAAAACGAGTTTAAGAGTGTGCTGTCTTTTTGCCACGATCAAGCATGTAGTGGGCACTTTGGCCCAAAGAAGACAGCCGAGAAAGTCTTGCAGTGTGGTTTCTATTGGCCACGACTCTTCAAGGATGCATATAAATACTGCAAGACTTGCTCCCGGTGCCAACACTTGGGCCGGATATCGCGGAGAAACGAAATGCCGCTCCAACCAATTTTGGTTGTGGATATTTTTGATGTTTGGGGAATAGACTTCATGGGACCATTTCCCAATTCTTTTGGGAATGTGTATATTCTTTTGGCTGTTGACTACGTGTCGAAGTGGGTCGAGGCTGTGCCTAGCCGAACGAATGACAATAAGGTTGTCGTTCGATTTCTTAAAGAACATATCTTTTCTCGATTTGGGCACCCTCAAGCGATAATAAGTGATAATGGTTCTCACTTTTGCAATAGGAATTTTGAGTCCTTAATGCGCAAATATTCTATTACCCACAAGCTGTCAACGCCATACCATCCCCAAACATGTGGGCAAGCCGAGGTTTCGAATCGGCAAATCAAGCAAATTTTGGAGAAAACGGTTTCTAAAAACCGTAAAGATTGGTCACTCAAACTGATCGATGCACTATGGGCTTTCCGTACTGCATACAAGATCGATCTTGGTATGTCTCCATACCAGCTTGTTTACGGGAAGGCTTGCCACCTCCCAGTCGAGATTGAGCATAAGGCATTTTGGGCTATCAAAGAGTTGAATTTATCATTAGAAGATGCGGGCAGTAATCGAAAGCTGCAATTAAATGAACTAGAAGAGCTGCGGGATGAGGCGTATGATAATGCTTTAATTGCTAAAAACCGAACCAAGGTGTTCCATGATAAACACCTTCTGCGAAAAACATTTAAATCTGGTCAACAGGTTTTACTCTATGATACTCGGTTACATTATCACCCCGGCAAGCTCCGTTCTAGATGGAAATGGCCATTTGTAGTTCGCACCGTTTATCCGCACAGTGCGGTTGATCTTGAAAATCCGGAGGACGGTACTTTATTCAAAGTAAATGGACATCGATTAAAACCGTTCCTCACTGCGGACCCATCGGAGGAGCTCATGTTTTTGCAGGAGCCGATCTACACCGATTAATTCTCCTCCCCTTTCACCCTCGAATTTCCAATCAATTTGTCCAAAACTTTATTTCAAATAAGTTTGGAGGTATGTATCATTTGTAAATATGTTAATAAACAGGAAATTGCCGACATTATCGACCCGCTTGGTGCAGCATGACAGTGAGGACACTGTCCAGTTTAAGTTTGGGGGTATGCTCGGTAAGTTTTCTTCCTTCGCATTCATATGTATATTTTTGCATTTGCATCCTTATATAAAAATTTGAAAAATTTGAAAGAAAAAAAAATAGAAAAAGAAAAACCCATAAAAATTTGAATATTTCAAAAAATTATAAAAATTAATGTATTCAATTTTGGCCGTATTTGACTTAAGTTTGACAAATAGGTCAACTGGCTAGGAAAAACTAGATCTTAGACTTAATAAATTAAAATCCTTAAAAATAACCTTCCGTAAAGTTTAACGGTAGAAAGTATATGTCTTTGTAGTTTATTTAGAAATAGGCAAATTTTGGGTTTACTTCTTGGATTAAGTCGAAACAAAGGAAAAGTATTGATGTTTTTATTAGAGTATAAGTTTGAAAAATAATTCCTAGCTTAAGTCTAGATTCTGAAAAAGTATACCCTACAAATTGCACTAACACGCACCTTGAAACTTGGAATAGTAGAGGAGACCTTGAAATGCTCTTGTCTACAGTCCTTAGTACGAAAAAAATGAAAAAAAATATACAAGTGTGAATAAAGAAGAAAAAATGAACACTGGTTTTTGTGATTACTTAAGGCTAAAAAATAGAAAAATATTTAGCGAGGGTGCTTCATCACCTAGTGCCTTAGACCAACTGGCTTGGGAGTCACTGCTAAAGCCTTGGGTGTTGCAAGACTAGGAATTACGCTTTAAAACGCAAACGCATTTTGTAATCGGTCGTTGGTACCTCAAGAAGTATTAACGGTCGCATGAAAGATGTGTAAGCAAAATTCAATTAAAAATTCACCAATTAATAAGTGCTTTGGACAACGGACAAGAGTACGATTGCTTGATTTGAATTTCCAAGTGTAGGGGTGATTTATACACACACGTAGGGGTATGTGATTGGAGTTTAGATGAGAGAAAGGAGTGAAGAATATAACTTGTATCTTTAGTAGAATTGATAAAAATTCCTAAGTGGAGATGGAACCCTAGAAGGAAAACTTAAGAAATGCCGAAAGCTAAGTAAGTCTACAGAACATATATAATCTTAAGTTAAATGATGAGAAAGTGCGAAGAATATGGGTGGATAATTTACGAGTCGACGATAATAGAATTCCTTGTTGGAAAACCTAATTGGAGAATTAAAGTCGAAAAGCCGAATTGATAGGATTTTGTGGGTAGTATCCGCTGAAAACCCTCAGGAGACAACACTCCTCCTACTAGGGACACCTAGAGGTTTAACGGCTTGTTGCACGAGCTCAGTGCAATCGTGTTTCCCTGCGAAAGTGAGGTTAGGTTTTTGTCATGAATAAAACTAAGTTTGCTCGAGGACGAGCAAAAGATAAGTTTGGGGGTATTTGTTCATATCATATTCTTGCATTATTATATTCCCCATTCTTATGCATTTTACAATAAAACAGGTGCTTTTGACCCATGTCTGCTATTTAGTACAGGTTACAGGTTCTTGGAGCGAAAACAGTGAAAAAGATTTTTAAAAAAACGATGCAAAAATGATACTACAACCAACAAATAGAAGGATCTTGATCAAGCCTACACGAAGATCAGTACAAAACAGCACAAGGTCCAAGATGTCAAAGCGAACGGTTAAAAGTCCACTACAAGTATTTACTGAAAGATCTGGAGAAGACCTAGAATCCAAATGGAGAAAAGAACCAAAGAATCAGGAAGCTCAAAAAGCCCAAAGTCAGCACTAAAATTTTCAGAAAGTGACTCCATCAGTGGGCCGCGGAACCGCGGCCCAACCCATGCTTAGGCCGCGGTTTCGCGGCCATTAAGAGCCCGTACTTGGTAAAAATTTTACCATAACTTAAAGGCGGCGCTGACTAGTGTTCCTAGGGGTATTTTTGTAAATGCAGACGTGCAGCAATTGTAAACCTAGGGTTTTCTATGTCCTATAAATAGAGACCCAATTCATTGTATTTTTTCATGCTTCTATTCATCAATAAAAATTCAGTTTTCTTTGAAGTTTGGAGAGCATCAATCGTAAGTAGGTTTATTTTTCTGCCCTAGTTTTAGTTTTAATTTCTGCCCTAGGTAATCTCTTTTCTTGCTCTAGTTTAATATGGTTTAGAATTTTTTAATTTGCAGTAGATCTTTCATCTCTTAAATCAAAACAAATCATAAAAATTATGTCTTTCTTAGATCCCTCAATGAGCGAGTAGTTTCCTCGCTTGTTAGGGTTAGGAATAGGGAAGGGTTTGAGAGATGAAGATCTCTCATCTCTTTCTTTGCCAATCTCTTATGAACAATTAGGACTCCATGCATACTTTCTTATTCCGCTCCCTACGGCACTCTACCCACGAGGTAACGGTGATACCGTAGTATAAAAGACCGGATCTGTAAGTTTTTCATGGAGGTTAGGGTAAAGATTAAGAAAGGAAGGACAAGGATCTAGAGGAAGAAACATCTTCCCAATCATCCTAATCCTCTTTATTAATATTTACCATAACCCCTAATATGATATTTAATTTAAGGCATTGCAAAGAGGTGTAGATCTTTATTTACCAAACTTTACCTAAACCTAATCCTAGCAAGTTTGCTAATCCTAGTATAACTCAACTTCGTTTTAGATTTAATTAAAAGATCCAACACCTTTTGAAATTAGCTCGTAAGAACATTTAGGAGATTTACAACATCCATGTGGACCGACCCGTATTCACCGGCTAGCTACCAAGAGACGTCG
This sequence comes from Agapanthus africanus, assembly GCA_030015575.1. Classification (NCBI taxonomy): domain Eukaryota; kingdom Viridiplantae; phylum Streptophyta; class Magnoliopsida; order Asparagales; family Amaryllidaceae; genus Agapanthus; species Agapanthus africanus. The sequence goes on along the minus strand of JASDDO010000024.1, from coordinate 901,765,108 downwards.
TTCTTGATTGCGGTAATATATTTTTGATCGATAAAATCCATCTAAATCAGGAAGCTGCTCGGTGGTCGCTTAAGGAGGGCTTCGATCCTTGGTGTCGGTGGGTAGTAAACTACCAGCCAGGGATGGACCGAGCAGGGAAGCTGCTCGGTGGCCTCTTGAGGAGGGCATTGGATCCTTAGCATAGATGGATAAGAAGTTACCTACTAAGGATGGACCGAGCAGTGGAGCTGCTCGGTGGCCTCTTGACGAGGGCTTTGATCCTTGGCGTCGGTGGGTAGTAAACTACCAGCCAGGGATGCACCGAGAAAGGAAGCTGCTCGGTGGCCTCTTGACAAGGTCTTTGATCCTTGGCGTCGGTGGGTAGTAAACTACCAGCCAGGGATGCACCGAGAAAGGAAGCTGCTCGGTGGCCTCTTGGGGAGGGCTTTGGATCCTTGGCTTCGGTAGGCAGTAAACTACCAGCCATGGATTGACCGAGCAGAGAAGCTGCTCGGTTTTGCAAGACGTCGCCCGACCTCCCTCGACGTGTAAAAATCTAGAAAAGTGACCGTCGCGGGCGACACGTGGCAGAAACGCATAGGTGAGGTGAGGCGTTCCAAGATCCGCGTCGTTCCAACTTCGGTTGGCCGAAAAATACGGGATGCCCGCCACGTGGCGGTACGGTATTGGAAGAGTTGAGAAAATCCCAGGATTCGCGTCCACGCGCACGCAAATTTGGGCCCTTGGAAATTCTGTTGAGGCTATAAATAGAGAAGGAGATGGGTTTGTTTTAGCATTGCTTTTCTGAGATGGCCGGGCGTATCTACGCGATTGAAGAGATCGTCACTTCCGATGACATCTACCTGTACGACCAGTCCCTTTTCGAGGAGACGTACCGGGGCGTGGTCCAGTGCATCGAGGACCACTTCGGCTGTCTACTTTCTCATCGGTCGTCCCTCTTCCAATTGCTGATGTACGCAATTTGGAGGAGGTCCCCAGGGCTGTACAACTCCCTCTCCGAGGAGCTACTGGACGAGGCGCTCGACAAGATGCGTACGATCTATATTCTCGGCCTCATCTCGAAGAACAGGCACGACCGATCTGTGGCCCTTATTTTAGAGTGCTTCCAAAAGAGGCAGATCTCGGGTCTTTGCCCGGCGGATGGAGGGTCTGGTGCTTCCGTGGCGTCACGGGTTCGTGGGCAGCATCAGCGGGAGCAGGCTGAAGAGGCCAAGGCTCGGTTGGCGGAGATCTCCATGGAGTATCACCAGCAGTGCTTCCTTAACCCCGTCCCCCTCTGTTGTAATTTTAATTTATATGTAAGGCTGAGGAGCCCACAATACCTTTTGATAAATAAAGTTCTCTTTTTGCGACGTTCTATTGTTTTCTTTTTGTCTTCTGGGTGCGTTTGAGTATTTTCACGAAACGAAATCCGTGACCTTTGAACCGAGGAAGAGGGGAACACATAGGAGGAGTTTCTTCTTATTTAAAAAAACTTAGAAAAATTTACATCGCTTTGTCAAAGAAGGAACATATACTCATAGATATACTTTTCAAAGGTACAACTTGAGCTTCTCGGCGTTGTAAGGCCATGGAAATTTGCGACCCGCCGCGTCTTGTAAGCGATAGGCCCTGCCGGGCAAGACTTCGGAGACGAGAAATGGGCCGTCCCACTTCGGGGAAAACTTGTGCAACTTGCCCTATTCAATGAACCCGTTCCGTCTTAGGACCAAATCTCCGGTCTTGAAGGTGCGATACTTGACTCGTGCGTTATAGTAGCGGGCAGTTTGCTGTTGATAAGTGGCAGCTTTGATCTGTGCCCGGTCCTGCTTCTCCAACAAGATGTCCAAATTAGTCCGGAGGGCCGAGGTGTTTACTTCGTCGTCGAAGTGATCGACCCTGTAACTGGGCAGCCCGATCTTTGTTGGGACCATCGCCTCGGTGCCGTAGCAGAGGCTGAAGGGGGTCTCTCCAGTGGGGGACTTCTTCGATGTGTGCAAGGCCCATAAAACTCGGGGTAATTCGTCGACCCAAATGCCCTGACATCCTTCCAGACGAGTTCGAAGACCTCGAATGACGTCTCGGTTAGCGACCTCGGCCTGCCCGTTGCATTGGGGGTGCGCGACCACGGCAAACTTCATCGGTATGTGATATTCGCTGCAGAATCCCTTGACTTTGTCATTTTCGAAGTTCGTCCCATGGTCGGTAACGATGCACTTCGGAACCCCGAACCGTGATATTATATTGTTTTGCAGGAATTTGATGGTCGTGGTGGCGTCCGGTTTTCTGATGGGGACAGCCTCGATCCACTTTGTAAAGTAGTCCACCGTAACGAGGATGTATTTATGCCCGCCCATACCAGTAGGGAGTTGGCCTACCATGTCCATTCCCCACTGGGCAAATGGCCAAGGGGAGGTCAGGGCCGTTAGCTCGATAGCCGGAAGGCGGGGTATGCTGCCATAGAGTTGGCAGCTCTTGCACCTTCTGATGAGCTTCTGAGTGTCCTGATGGATAGTCGGCCAATAGTATCCTTGGAGTAGCGACTTCTGGACTAAGGTGTGGGCCCCTTGATGTGCTCCGCCGACCCCTTCGTGAACCTCACGGAGGACGTAGTCAGCCTCATGGGCGTCGACGCACCGAAGCAGAGGTTGAGTGAAGGATTTCTTATAGAGATTTCCACTGCTCCAAACGAAATGACGGGCTTTGGATCGGAGGCGGCGGGCTTCCCCTCGATCTTCTGGGAGCGTACCCTCATTCAGGAATTCTACGAGGGGCTTCCTCCAATCCCGGTGTTCTTCCCGGGCAGCATAAACTTGAAGTGACGTCGCACTGTCTTCCACACTGGGCCGTGGCAAGACCTCGAAGAGGATATTTCTTTTGTTGTTGGCCGTATAGGGGGAAGCTAGCTTGCTCAGGGCGTCGGCCTGGGCGTTTAGGTGCCGGGGGATCTGCTCCACTTGAACTTCGTCAAAGTCCTTTCGTAGCCTTCTTACCTCGGCTAAATATTTCACCATCAGAGGCTCCCATGCCTTGAAATGGACGGTCACCTGGCCTATAACCAGGGCGGAGTCACTACGGATTCGGATCGTCTTCAGCCCCACTCTGGAGGCGATTCGCGGTCCAGCTAGCAAGGCCTCATACTCCGCTGCGTTGTTTGAGGTTTTGAACCTGAGCTTCAAAGAATACTCCATCTCTACCTCGTTCGGGCCTCGAATGATGAGGCCGGCACCACAGCCTTCCTCGGTTGATGACCCATCGACGTAAAGGACCCAACCAGGATGGAGTCGGGCCTCTCTTTGATCGAGGGTTGAGATCCGGGGGCCGACACGGACAGTGCCTCTTTGTTGGGGATAGTGCATCCGACAATAAAATCGGCCAGGACTTGTGCCTTGGTAGCCTGCCTCAGGCGGTATTTGATATCGAATTGAGATAACTGTTAGTTGTATGTATGCCCTAGAGGCCAGTATTGTACAGATGATGTATATTATATTGGATGCTTGGACATATATAGAGATGACTTTCTTGCTCGATATGATAGTATGCTATCTGGTTACTCTTTATCTTAACATGTACACTAGTCTCTTTATACTGTCTTATAGTTACATGTTGGTAAAGCCCTTAGGATATGTACTTGACTACCTGGACTGTGATGCAGATCATACTAGTGGGGACATGGTAGTCCATAAGTACATCCTTCAAGGTCCCTAGTCGTGGGTGTATCGAGACGGGGCATCGATATACCAGAGTAGACTAGCGTATACGCTTCTCGACCCATGAGATGGGCGATGGATGATCCCATATCCATTGGTGTTTGACATCAGAGATGGTGTACGGGTGCTCAGTGGAGACTGGGTACACTGGACGGACTCGCCGAGAACTCCCAGATGGTATTATACCTCACGTCAGATGGCAGTTCTCAGGTGACACTTGTACAGGTTAGTCTGTAGACCCGAGATCGTCATAGAGTCTTGTGTGATTCCCACTGTGCTTTGATCTCCACCTTACCACGTCCATGAGGGCGTGCAAAACGGTGGTCTTTGGGCACAGTCCCGAGTCACATGGAGGCAATGAGCGATAGGAGGGGTTTCGTCTCTCCCGGTATTGGGGGTTGATGTTGCGCAGTGCTCGATTGGCCGTAGCAGGGAAGTCCCTGGCCAGGGCTGATCAGAGATTTGCTGGTAAGTGTTACCAGTAGTTTCTCGACCCGTTATGAGCCTCACATCGGCACGACTTATCGGGTTATTGGGGTCTGACGTTTACCACCCCTAGACTTCATATGCGACATATCAGACGAAGAGACCGGACTGTATGGTAAGTGTTACTGGTCGGATTCGCAGGAGTGTGAGCGGGCTAGCTCGTCGATCTTCTGATCGCTCAATACCCGGGTGGCCGTTACGTTTAGCAGACCGCTTGCGGCTTGTGGGTGCTTGATATGATCATCATCTGCTACCGGCGTATTGACGAGTCTTTAGAGTCCTACACAGAGGTTTCCTAGCTCAAGCGAAACGAAATAGGAGTGCATATGAGATATGTGCGGGACCGAGAATAATTCGTGTATGTGATACCGTATTTGATTCTCGCGATTAATGTTTCGATTGGTTGTATATGATATAACCTAGTTATCGAATCGAAGATTGATTCGAAAAGTCGATACATTGAATACTAGTCGGTCATGTGTGACATGACCGGATCATTGAATCAAGTGTTGATTTAATGATTTAATGTATAATTATATATTTGATATATCACTTTGCATTAACTAGTATTGGTTCACTTTAAACGGATTTTTCTCACTTGATGCACTTTGTATATGTGATATGCTTTTGTGCACATGATTGTATCATGTTTGATGATGCATGTTGACTTGACTTTGTGTAAAAGAATTGAACCATGGTTATGAGAGTGGTTAGGGTTTATGATTTATTCCCTTATTATTTAATCCATTCATTATTTATTAATTGGTTTTATGAAAATAAAATGGTTTCATTTATCATGAAGAATGGTGAAGCTTCATGAAGCTTTTACTAATGATGCTATTTTGTCTTCATACTTAAACCTAACCACTCCCACTAACCATGGTCAATTCTCTACACTTGACCATGGTTAGGATATGATAACTATCATTTTCTTTTCTATTTTGATTATGTTTTTATCATATTCTATCATCTTCTTCTTCTTCTTCTTCAAGCTTGCTACTTTAATGGCAACTTGAGATCTAGTGAGAGAAATCCAAATCTAAAGTGAACCCACCTCCTATTTCTTCACCCTCTACCTCTTGCCAAGTTGTTTTGGGTGTTTTCTTCATAAGTTTCACAACTTTGTGAAGTCGGAGCTTGAGCTTGTGCAACCTCGACGTAGATCGTCTTTGACACGAAGCCGACGACCTATTCCGCACGTTTCTCCGATGAAGCCGTCACGAGAGTCCAAGGTTCAAGATGGACAGCGAGAGGACGCCCTCGTGGAGCTAAGGAAGTGGGTATCCGGATCTACAAAGGTTGTAGCATCCTAACTTCTAGTTAAATAGTTAACTAGTTTACCGTTTCGCCTAGAATTCTAGTCTAAGATCCGTGTTAGGGTTTCTCGGCACCATAATTTTTGCAAAATGGCATGGATGATTCCTCGTGAGTCTTCATTAGGATGCCTAGGAACCCTACAATAACTCCCACCTCCACTTCTCCAAACGACCAGAAGACTCGGAGGAGGCGAGAATAGCCCCTAAAGAGCGCTCGGTGAGAACGAGGATGGTGTGTGCCTGGAAGTTGTGCCGTAGTTTCCTTGAGGCCACGATAAGCGCCAAGACAATCTTTTCTATGGTCGGGTACCTTATTTCTATTGGCTATAGTGCCCTCAAGGCAATTATCGTAGTCGCAGGCAATTGATTATGATGATTGAGAGAGGACCTATACCGGTAGAACAGTCTTACTCGAGAAGATAGTATGCTATCTGGTTTATCTTTATCATCACTATTACATGTTGATAGAGCCCATATGATTCTTTCTTGACTACCAGCATTATGATGGCAATCATATACGTGAGATCTGGGTGGTTTATAAGCACATCCTTAAATGTCCCTAGTCGTGGGAGTTTTGAGACTGGGCATCGATACTCCAAAGTAGACTAGTGTATATTTATCCAGACCCTGACGAGGGGCGGTGGCCGGTCTCACAAGCCATTGGTGTCAGTTGTTCACCTAAGATAGTATACAGGTGCTCATTGGGTTATGAGTACACTGGACGGACTCGCCGGGAACCTGCTAGTTGGTATTATACCTATTGTCAGATAGCAGCTCCCAAGTGACATGTGTACATGTTAGTCTGTCGACCTGAGATCGTCATTTTTCTCGTGTGTGTTCCCACTGTGCTTTGATTACTACCCTACCACGGCTCAAAGGAGTCATGAAAATAGGTTTTAGTTGGGTACAATCCCGAGCCACATAGAGGCAATGAGCGGATCGTCAGGGATTCGTCTCTCCCGGTATTGGGGGTTGATGTCGCGTTGTGCACGGGTGGCCATCACCAGAAATCCTCGGCCGGGATAAACGAGAATTACCGATCCAGGATCGATATGTTTTCAGGTGGTGATGGGTTTCATACCGACACTAGATGTCGCGTTTCTAGGGGTCTGACTTCATTCACCCCCTAGACTCGATATGCGATACTCTTAGACGAACAGACCGGACTATACGAATATTGTCACTGTCAGGCTCAGTAGGGGTTTGGATGAGTTTGCTCGTCGGCCTTCCTTTCGCTCAATACCTGGGTAGCCGTTACGTACAGCTAGTACCGCTGATGTGCTTATGGTTAAACTCACTGCCAGCGTATTGACGAGTCTTTAAAGTACTACACAGAGGGTTTTCACGGTTCGGGCGATATGGTGTAGATGATGTATGTTGGTACATACAGATGTCCGATTAAATATGTGTACAGGCTGCACAGACTTTAATCGGACGGTTGATAATACTAGCGGCTTAGGATTAAGCCGGATTATTAAATCAGGTTTTGATTTAATAGTTTATATATATGTATTCTAGTATTATTGTTCACTATTCATTTTCTCTCTTGGCTATTCGTATTTTTGTACGAATACGCTTATATGTATTTCGATACGTATACTGGGTTGTATTCCGTATTTATACGGATTAGTTTCTAGAAGATATGACACCTCATTATTTGATTTTTCTTTTTGGAAAATCATTTTGGAAAATGAGGTGGAAGAGGTGAGGTGGCATGAACATTGTATGGCATGTAGAGAGGTATGGCATGGAATTGTTTATTGGTAAAATGAAATGAGATATTTTGGTGCATGAGAGAGAGAGAGAGGCCGCCACATTTCTTGAGAGGCCATGCATTTTATTTTCTTAACTTGGTTTTCTTCACTTGCTCTACTCACTTGGAGACTTAGCCATTTTTCCACACTTGCTCATGCCACATGTTTTCTCACCTCCTTCTTCATCTTCTATGGTTGCTCATGGAGCATTTGTGATGAGAGAAAAATTATAGTGACACATTCCTACACCTCCACTCTCCATTGCTAGCAACCTTGGAGTGTCTGTTGTCTCGCTTGGCGAGGCTGAAGCTTGCGCCGTTTCCCTCAGGTAGATCATCATAGATGGAGAAAGACCGGCAATCAAACTCGATCCGCAACCTCTAAGAGCTTGGGATGAAGGTTGAAGACCGAAGGACACGGATCAACTCGGTATAACCATTCCTAACTCTTTATATTGCCTGCTAGTATAGGGTTTAGGGTAGATCCGGGCATCAGGTCATGGTAGAGCCAGCTTAGAAAATTTTTGTTCCGCATTTGGCCATGGTTTAATGGCCGGGGCACTGCCGTAACCCAACATGGTATCAGAGCCAACCCGTAAACCCCTTACTAGCAGTTTTAGACAATGTTAAAGTATCGAAATCGAAACAACCCCAAAACAGTGCAATGCACATTCCAGTTTCTGTCAATATTTTAAAGTCTTCAAAAAAAAATTTAAGCAACTATAGAAGACTACTTGAGTTACCACTAGAACACCCTACAAAAACGAGCCCCATCCGCCGGTTTTGACCCGGTGAGATTTGCGAAAAAATGGGTGTGGTCGGATTTTTAGTGGTGTTTGGACTTGAATTTTGTAGGATGGTCTAGTCTCTGGAATATTGGTGCAGTGGTATTGTTTGTTTTGCCCATTTTGGATATTATGTTATATTTTGTTCAGGGGCAATTCGGGGTGTTTCGAAGTCGATAATTTAGCACTGTTTAAATGTTTATAGTACATGCATTACTATCTGCGACCGTGAATGTCATTCGAGCGGTACAACTCATTTAATTGCTATATGTTCTTTTAGACGAGTTTGCGAACGTGACATTCACGTTGATGTTCTGTGTTGTGCTGTGATTGTGGTTAGATCGTCGTGGTGGATAGCTTGGGTACAATGTTAGTGCAGTTTAGTTTCATTTGTACATTTGATATTGCAGGGCGAACATCCGACATGTGGACTGCCGTCACTACCAGTTTGTATATTATTTGCTTGGGGCACGACCGGGTTGAGGTCGATGTCACCCTTGTATATTATTTTCTTTTCTGTACTAGGATTACCCCACGGTGGAGTGCACGAATAGCCTGGTTTTAGAGGACAACGGGTCCGCATCTCATGGCGTTGAGACGGAGGAGACCTTACTCTAGAATTGGCGGGCTATTCGCCGCACTCGTAGGGGGTATAGGTTGACCCACAGAGGGGTGCCCAAGTTACCAGATTCCGTGAAGTGCTGGGTGGCCCATTCACATTGTTGATTGGGGTTGCCTCGCTTCTGGGATTGGCGGGTAACTTGCCGCACTCGCAGGGGTCTAGATTTTCATTACATAGGCTATCCACACGACAGGGGAACGTCGGGTATCATTTGTGGCTCAAGTGAAATCCGGGGCTCGAGGATTATCCACCACTCTGTGTTGCTTGGCTGAGATTCTGTGATGTTGCTTTATATCATGCCTGAGACGATTGTTATATATATTTATATATACTAGTAGATGTTGTATATGTTTTACACTCGCGCTAGTCTGGTCCCCGCTCTGTCGTTAGTTAAGTAACCTAATGGGTGATGACGGGACCCAGTGGCGAATGCGGATGGCATATACGTACATCATATATTTTCGTTCTTTTCTGGTGTGATTAATTGATGGGACTGTGTTGATTCTAATCAATGCAAGGATAAAATAAACCTATTTGATATTGTTGGAACCAATTTTAAAAATGATATTACAGACGTTTTCTTTTGCTTTGCACGGTGGTATTCGGTTATGAATATCCAGCACTTCATTCGACGAGACAAGAGCCGAGATCCCTTCATCGAGAGTGACCCCTTGAGTAAAAGTTTGCGTCAACGTAATAACTTTACTATAGTCGATTCTTTTGCTTTGCATCGTGGTATTCGATTAGAAATATCCTGCATCTTATTCGACGAGGAAAGAGGCTAGATCCCTTCACAGGAAGTGACCTTTTTAGCAAAAGTTTGCGCCATTATATATTTAAAAAACTATCCGGTTCCTTCAACGATATCAAGTTCATTATGTTAAAGGTTTTTTGCCAAAAACCATTCGTAGCCCTCCGTCATTTCATACGGGTAGTACTTAGTATTCATCTATGTTTTTTGGCCTTCGTCAAGGCATAGTGTATGGTAGCTATTTGTTACTTCTCTGTTGCATAGATAGATGCGTTGGTTTGGGACAGTCGTACTACTTTGTTGGCCTTCGTCAAGGATAGGTACGAGTGGGTTCAAATTAACCTAGAAAATGACTGGTAGAACTTGACACGTGACTTATGATTTGTTGGTCTTCGTCAAGGTCATAAGAACATGAGGTAAAAATCACATCGGGTGTTTCAAACATACAGGAAACTTGTCGGGCATGTGCATACCTTCTGGAGTGTGATAACTTGAGTGGATTCCATCAAGTTTTCATGCGATGATAGTTGGATCTCGATTCCCACTGATGAGTAGGATTACTCCTTGGGTGATTTTACATGATCCCGACTAATTTTCCTTTTGGGTTTGGAGGAGAATTCGAGGAAACAGTGGGAGCCATCCTGATTAGATAAAATGATTAACCATTCTGATTTAGGTTAGAGTACACGCTGAGTGTTTCTTTTCTCTCTCTCTTTGGCTGCGACCATGGCCCGACCCTTGACTAAAACTGATGATCCAAGTTAACCGAACCTTCTTAAAACACTTTGGATTTTGGAATATCACGATATCGCATATATCATTGACACTTCTATATCACCTTTGCATTTCTCCAGAACACCCAGTATCACTACGAACATCCACTCCTATTGGATAAATCCATCGTATAGTTACATACGAACTCGAAAAAACTTGTTCCAGATTCGAGGATGGATTCTGGTTCTGGAGAGATTGAATAGGATTATTCGGTTGTCTTTTCCCTTTACCTTCTCTCAGGTTGTGAGGGCTCCTAGGATTAGGAGAGGGTACACCTATTGAGCTTATTGGATAGTCTTCCTCCAAACCATAGGCAGGTGCCGAAAGGTTGGGAAGGAAGAAAACCAATTAGCCTAAAGGTGGTGTACATAAGGTAATAAGTAAAGATATAAAAGGGGATTATAATAACGACAAAGAAAATTATGACTGCTATCATTCACGACAAAACCATGTATACCCCTGCCACTCCCACATGCACTTTGGATTTCTCCAGAACACTTCGTATCACTATGAACGTCCATAATGCTTGGACATGCCATCGTATAGTTACATACGAACTCGAAGGAATTCGTTCCAGATTCGAGGATGGTTTCCGGTTCAGGAGAAATAGAATAGGATTATTCAGATGTCTTTTTCCATTACCTTCTCTCAGGTTGCGAGAGCTCCTGGCATAAGGAGTATACACCTATTACGCTTATTGGATAGTCTTCTTCCAAACCTTAGGCTGGTGCCGAAAGGTAGGGAAGAAAGAAAACCAATTAGCTTAAAGAAGGTGTACAGAAGGTAATAAGTAAAGACATAATAAAGGGATTGGAGTGAGGGCATAGAACTATACGGTTATAGTCATGAATCAGGATAATGGAAGAGGCATTACTAGGAATACCCGGATATCCTTTCGAAACATTTTCTTGTTTCAGATTTACTGTGCAATGTTAATTGAAAACGGTTTTCCCAATTAGAATCTAACTCCAGGGTATGTATTTACCAGATTTGATTCTCACATCTGTATGGTGTTACAGATGGTGAGTGGGAGTAAGATATTGGGAATTAGGTGATTATATCCTCATTATATCGGAATTCGTTGTAATTGGTGATATTTGAGAAAATCGCCTGGGTTTTTGCCTGACGGCAAATATTTGGTTTTGAATATCCGTTGTTATACACCAATTTCAAACTGATATATCTGTATGTTTAGTTTATAAAGTGAGATATAATTTTTTGAAATTATATCTATGACATTTACCTATATCAGTTGGTGATTAGGTAAGGTGCATTCAACAGCGGTGTAATTCTTCTTAACCATAGTACAGTTTTCAACTTACGATGTATAGGGTTTGAGTTATCGAACTCAAGGGACTTGTACAAAGTATTGTATGTTGTCCGGTGTCCATTAGGACAAAAGGGTTGGTACTCGTACTATATTCTGTTTACTCATGACTTCTCCAGTTCTAGACACGTATTTCGTTGAAATGCAAGGTCCAGATATTGAGAAGTTATAGGTATAAGAATAAAGTAAAGAACCATATGTTGCAAGTATCAGGATTCTTCAAGGTGATCGAAAATGTAAATACTTGTATATGGTATTCCGTTGATAGTAATGGTTTTGAGAACTTGCTTCTTTTTCAGGTTACTCATATTTGGATGCACTCCTAGTTGAGTAATGCTGATTGGCCTCATTCCATTTGGTTGATATGCACTGGAGACAGCTGCATGATTTTGAATCTGGTTCCAATTAAATTAGTGCTTTTGTTTCTATATGGTATATAGAATCAATTTGTATCTTAACGATGTTAAGATATAGGGAGTTGTCCGGCTGATTCTTAAAACCAGAATCTGGACAAACTCGAGGCACGTTTCAGTAATGGCAGTTTGTGGGTTATCCCGGGCTTTGACAAGGGTTAACTTTCTACCATCAAGAAGATCAATAGTTCTATTATTCTTGACTCACCACCAGTTTTAGTAAAATAGATTCTTTTCAGAAAACATTAGTGGGAGTATGGTAGAACTGGAAGTGATTCCAGAACCACAAACGATTACTGAAAATTTAGTAGGACATAAAGATTCAATTGGATTCGACATTCCATTAGCCACTCTGCAGATTTGGTGAGTAACCTCAGGCACCCGAGAGGGACTTCGGTCTTCTCAGAAACGGTGACAGGGAGGTTCTTGTTTATCCAAACTTGACACTACTGTTGTTCTAGACTATGAGACCTGGCAGGAGGATGAGTATAACGTCGTTCTGAACTAGCTTTAGAAGTGCACGTGTATATGACTCTGCCAGAGGGTTGTTATAGTCAGTGGGAGCAGCGAAAGCGCGGTGGGCAAGTAGCTTATATCTATTTATAGACTAAAGCAGATATAGCGGAGATAGATCATCTAGTTTTGATGTGACAGTCATAGAGTTTGACTTCATCAGAACAACAGATGGGTCTAAATGTAAGAAGGTAGTAGGCAGAGATGTCCTGGTATATGGATGACATGCTCTTGATAGGAAGTAATATTCTTGTTCCCCGCCGAAAATCGCGACCGGGACGTTGGGGCGTCAGGGCCTAAAATTCGAGAGCAGATGTTAATTGGTGTTATCCGTCCAACTCTCCGAAGATGCCAAGTTAATTTATGACACCATGTATCGAAGGTTTAAACGGATGCGGCCGATGTAGCAGACTTCGTCAGATTCCCCCTCATTTGAGGGGTTTTTGATTATGGGGATGCTTTTTTCTGCAGGCGCAAGCTCCTGCAGTTAATTACGCTACCGTATCGCGGTAACCATTTTCTCCTTCTTCAGATGGTCATTTCGTGTCGTGGGTGTTTGTTTTGTATTTGGTTGCCCGTGGATTGTATACGGAGACTAATTTATGTCGTCTCCCGTAGGACGTGGATTAGTCCAAATCTGTATTTTCTTAGATTTGGGTTTGGGGGTTGGGTTTAAGGATACGTTAGTCTCATTTGAGACTACGATCAACTTAAACGTTTGTTAAGGATACGTTAGTCTAATTTTAGACTAGGATTAACTTAACGGGATCGTTTAGATCCAACAAAAGAGCATTTAGGCTCTATTGTTTAGTTTAGGGACATTATGGTCGATTAGTTTAGGGACGTTACGGTCCAATGTTAGTTTAAAGACATTTCGGTCCAAGGTTAAGGACATCATAGTCCATAAGTTTAAGGACCCCACAGTCCGTAATTTAAAGACGTCAGTCTATAAACTTTAAGGACATCATAGTCCATGAGTTTAAGGACCCCACAGTCCGTAGAAATGTATGATTGTCGGAACCCGTCACCTCTCTGAAGACGTTGAAGGATTACAACGACAGATATCAGAGTAGTAAAGAGATGTACTCTCGAACCGATGTAAGTTGGTTAAAATATCCGTAGTCCAATTTGGGACTAAGATTTGTTGAAATATTCATGAGCCGATGTGCTCAATTAAATATAAGTTGAGGACTTATGGCCAATCTCGGGCTAAGTCTAATAAATGTTTAACATCTTTATTCTGGCTATTGAGCCTTTATTTGTACTTGGCCCTTTTAATAATGCTGAGCATTAGGTCTTGACATTTTTATTTGTCTTGTATTGAATGCAGAGCATTCATCAGAGCCTTCGCTCATTAAAGAACAATTTGTGTTCATTCAGCGCAACATATGGTGCGCTAGGCGCTTTACGCCAATCAAAAAGTGCAGTGTGCTTCTGCCACGCGGCGCGCATGTAAGTGTTGCGCTCCGCGCTAAGCGCAGATGCCAGTTTGTGAGCGTTGAGCGCTATTCCATGAGCGCATTGCACTGGCGCATACATGAATGACACGTGTTGCGCTTGGCGCTGAGCGCCAGCCCATGAGCATAGTGCGCTGTTTCAAAAGCGCAAAGCGCAAGTTGCATACGTGATTGACATGTAACACATTTTGGTGCTGAGCACCGGTCCAGAGAGCGCAGAAGCGCTATTCAAGAGCGCAAGACGCATTTCAATAGCGCAAAGCGCATTTGATCAATTTTTATGATCTGTGAACAAATTTATGTTCTTTTAGAAGAGACTTTGTCTCAAGATTCAAGAACAATAGTTCTTATTTTTGAAAGGCTTTGCCTTTATAGATCAATGATCTGTGTGAAGAATATGTTCTTCTTTTATTATGTGATAAGATCTTTTGATCTTTTTTATAAAAGACATTGGTCTTTGTAGATCTATGATCTGTGAACGAAGTAAGTACTTCTTTGTTTTTATGATGAGATCTTTTGATCTATTTATAAAAGACCTTGGTCTTTGTAGATCTATGATCTTTTAAGAAAATAATTCTTCTTTTTATGAGATGATTTCATCTCTGTGTTTATCATTCATCATCTTTACTTTGAAGAAATGATCTTCTTTCAAGAGCTTGCTCTCTTTCTTTGAATTTTTTTCAAAGTTTATGGGGGGGTTCTCTATATCAGACTTGAAGTCTTGGGGCCTTTATATAGGGCAAGTTGATTTGTTAAATCAGTTAAAGAGATATTTCTCTGATTTATTTGAGGATGTTTCCCCACCATTGAATCTTTGATTCCAGGGCCTCTGTTTTACAGAAGGCAATCTTCTTGTTTTTAACAAGATTGGAAGATCTTTCCATAACAGAATTTTAATTCTGATTAATTAATGATTTATTATTATTATTAGATCTTTTGATCTGACGGTGGGGGAATTTTATAATTCCAGCGCTGGCGCACCCGTACTTTGCACGTGGTGCGCTGTTCAAAGCACAGCGCACTTTGCGCTAACGTACCTACGTTTGACACGTGGTGCGCTGTTCAGAGCGCAGCGCAGCCTACACTAGCGTACCTGTGTTTGACACGTGGCGCACAGTGCGTCTAGCGCTAGCGCACACATGGTGCACTGCCTAGGGCGCAGCGCGCCTGGCCCTAGTGCATCCGTGTTTGACACGTGGCACGTAGCGCGCCTAGCGCTGGATCTGAAGCGTTGCTTTAATTTTTGAAATTCAAATTTCAAACAGAGCTTTGCTCTGATTGGAGAAAACAAATGTCCTCCCACCGTTGCGCTCACGTGGACCACACGTGAGTGCAGCGGTGGCAGCATCTGCGCCCTTGGATCAACTCAGAAGTTGTAGAGGCGTTTCAATGCCTATAAATAGGACCTTTGGTCCCTTAGATGATTTTCATCTTCTTCTTGAGAATTATCTCTTCTTCAGAGCATTGCTCTCATGTTTAAGAACTTTTCAAGAGTAATAACTCTGTTAAAATTTTAGGTAAAATTTAAAAAAAATTAATAAATTAGGGTTTTACCCATTAACAGAGCCTTGCTCTTCCTAGATTTTTGATCTACAGAAAACCCTTTTAGGGTTTCATCAACAGAGCTTTGCTCTCTTGAATCATGTTGATTTATTAATCTTTGATGAAGAACTCTTAAGAGTTTTATTCATGGATATCAAATTCATTAAAAGCTTTGTTTTTATGGTTCCAGATGGGCTACTTCATCTTCCTCGCAGAGCATGGCTCTTAGCATTCTCGAGGAATTTCTTTAAATTCCTCTCATAATTGACTTTGACAAGTGTCACTCCTATCTACAGAGCATTGCTCTCGAGGAGTTTAACTCCCAGACCCGAGGGATCGCTCATTAAATAAGATTCCTTCCTTTTTTTAGGATTTCTCGCAAATTCAAATTTGTTAGGTGTCATAATTAGAATTTGTTTTCTCCATGGGGATATCAAGAGTCGTTTAAATCCCTGTGCCTGTTTTTCCTCATTACTAATCTTTTAATGATGTTTCTTTTCAGGCACTATGGCTGGTCATCTATATAATCTGAACGAGTTTATCTCTTATGAGGATATTCGCGTACAGGGCCGTCGCCAGAACCAAGAGTTTAAAGATGCCCAATGTGCGGAGATTACGGATCGTCTGTATGCACACGTCGGTCGGCTGCTTCCTCGC